>CM038674.1:447479494-448224514 GCA_021605145.1 Aegilops bicornis | reverse complement strand
ATGTGCCATGCTTTACGGCTTAGAACCGGGGACTTCAACGACGTTTTGAACGCTCATGGAGCATATGAGATGTTCCAGAGTTGAAGTTAATATTTCAAGCAAATGCCGGTTGAGAGATATGAAGTCTCCAATAAGTTCTACAGCTACAAGATGGAGGAGACTAGTTCAATGCGGTGAACATATACTCAAAATGTCCGTATAACAATCACTTGATTCAACCGGGAGTTAATCTTCCGATGATAGTGTCATTGATGAATTCTTCAATCACTACCACCAAGCTACAAGAGCTTCATGAAGAACTATAACATGCAAGGGATGGATAAGACAATTCCCGAGCTCTTCGCGATGCTAAAGGCTGCGGAGGTAGAAATCAAGAAGGAGCATCAAGTGTTGATGGTCAACAAGACCACCAGTTTCAAGAAAAAGGGTAAAGGTAAGAAAGGGAACTTCAAGAAGAACGGCAAGCAAGTTGCTGCTCAAGTGAAGAAGCCCAAGTCTGGACCTAAGCTCGAGATCGAGTGCTTCTCGCAAAGCGAACTGGTCATCGAAGCAGAATCGCCCCAAGTATTTGGCGGATAAGAAGGATGGCAAGGTGAACAAAGGTATATGTGATATACATGTTATTAATGTGTACCTTACTAATGCTCGCAATAGTAGCACTGTTGGTATTTGATACCGGTTCTGCTAATAATATCCAACTCGAAACAGGGGACTACGGATTAAGCGAAGATTGGCTAAGGACGAAAGGGTGATGATGCGCTGGGAAATGGTTCCAAAAGTCGATGTGGATGTGATGCGACACGCTACCTCTACATCTACCTTCGGGATTAGTTTTAGACCTGAATAATTGTTATTTGGTGCCGCTTGAGCATGAAACATTATATCCGGATCTTGTTTGATGCCAGACAGTTATTCATTTAAATCGAGAATAATGGTTGTTCTATTTATATGAGTAATATCTTTTATGGTCATGCACCCTTGAAGAGTGGTCTATTTATATTGAATCTCGATAGTAGTGATACACATATTCATAATATTGAAGCCAAAAAGATGCACGAGTTGATAATGATAGTGCAACTTATTTGTGGCACTGTCGTTTAGGTCATATTGGTGTAAAGCACATGAAGAAACTCCATTATGATGGACTTTTGGAATCACTTGATTATGAATCACTTGGTACTTGTGAACCATGCCTCATGGGAAAGATAACTAAAACGTCGTTCTCCGGAACAATGGAGCGAGCAACAGATTTGTTGGAAATGATACATACTGATGTATGTGGTCCGATAAATGTTGAGGCTCGCGGCGGGTATCGTTATGTTCTCACCTTCACAGATGATTTGAGCAGATATGGGTATATCTAATTGATGAAACATAAGTCTGAAACATTTGAAAAGTTCAAAGAATTTCAGAGTGAAGTGGAAAATCATCATAATAAGAAAATAAAGTTTCTACGAACTGATCGTGGAGGGGAATATTTTTTACGAGTTTGGTCTTCATTTGAAACAATGCGGAATAGTTTCGCAACTCACGCCACCCGGAACACCACAACGTAATGGTGTGTCCGAACATCGTAATCGTACTTTACTAGATATGGTGTGATCTATGATGTCTCTTACTGATTTACCGCTATCGTTTTGGGGTTATGCTTTAGAGACGGCTGCATTCACGTTAAATAGGGCACCATCTAAATCCGTTGAGACGACACCTTATGAACTGTGTGGTTTGGCAAGAAACCAAAGTTGTCGTTTCTTAAAGTTTGGGGCTGCGATGCTTATGTGAAAAAGCTTCAACCCGAGCAAGCTCGAACCCAAATCGAGAAATGTGTCTTCATAGGATACCCAAAGGAGACTGTTGGGTACACCTTCCATCACAGATCCGAAGGCAAGACATTCAAGGTTGCTAGAATGGATCCTTTCTAGAGAAGGAGTTTCTCTCAAAGAAGTGAGTGGGAGGAAAGTAGAACTTGATGAGGTAATCTACCTGCTCCCTTATTGGAAAGTAGTTCATCACGTAAATATGTTCCTATGACTCCTACACCAATTAGTGAGGAAGCTGATGATGATGATCATATAACTTCGCATCAAGTTACTACCAAACTTCGAGGTCAACCAGAGTAAGATCCGCACTGTGAGTGGTACGGGTAATCCTGTTCTCGAGGTCATGTTACTTGACCATGACGAACCTCGAACTATGAGGAAGCGATGATGAGCCCAGATTCCGCGAAATGACTTGAGGCCATGAAATCTGAGATGGGATCCATGTATGAGAACAAAGTGTGGACTTTGGTTGACTTGCCCGATGATCGCCAAGTCATCGAGAATAAATGGATCTTCATGAAGAAGACCGATCTTGACGGTAATGTTACTGTCTATAAAGCTCGACTTGTTGCGGAAGGTTTTCGACAAGTTCAAGGAGTTGACTACGATGAGACCTTCTCACCTATAGAGATGCTTAAGTCCGTCTGAATCATGTTAGCAATTGCCGCATTTTATGATTATGTAATTTGGCAAATGGATGTAAAGTCTGCATTCCTAAAATGGATTTACCGGAAGAAGAGTTGTATATGATGCAACCTCAAGGTTTTATCGATCCAAAGGATGCTAACAAAGTGTGCAAGCTCCAATGATCCATTTATGGACTGGTGCAAGCATCTCGGAGTTGGAATAAACATTTTGATAGTGTGATCAAAGCATATGGTTTTATACGCACTTTGGAGAAGCCTGTATTTTCAAGAAAGTGAGTGGGGAGCTCAGAGCATTTCTAATATTATATGTGGATGACATATTGTTGATTGGAAATGATATAGAATTTCTAGATAGCATAAAAGGATACTTGAATAAGAGTTTTTCAATGAAAGACCTCGGTGAAGCTACTTATATATTGGGCATCAAGATCTATAGAGATAGATCAAGACGGCTTAATTGGACTTTCACAAAGCACATACCTTGATAAAGTTTTTAAGAAGTTCAAATGGATCAAGCAAAGAAAGGGTTCTTGCCTGTGTTACAAGGTGTGAAATTGAGTCGAGACTCAATGCCCCACCAATGCAGAAGATAGAGAAAATGAAAGGTGTCTCCCTATGCTTCACCATAGGCTCTATCATGTATGCAATGTTGTGTACCAGACCTGATGTGTGCCTTGCTATTAGTTTAGCAGGGAGGTACCAAAGTAATCCAGGAGTGGATCACTGGACAATAGTCAAGAACATCCTGAAATACCTCAAAAGGACTAAGGATATGTTTCTCGTTTATGGAGATGACAAAGAGCTCGTCATAAATGGTTACGTCAATGCAAGCTTTGACACTGATCCGGAGGACTCGTAAGTCACAAACCGGATATGTGTTTATATTGAACGTGGAGCCGGTTGGTGCAGTTCTAAGCAAAGGCTGTAAATGGCGGGATCTACGGTGAAGCGGAATACATAGCTGTTTTAAGCAGCAAATGAAGGAGTATGGATGAAGGAGTTCAGATCCGATCTAGGTGCCATACCTAGTGTGGGTCCAATGAAAATCTTTTGTGACAATATCGGTGCAATTGCCTTCAAAGGAATCCAGATTTCACAAGAGAACCAAGCACATCAAGAGATGCTTCAATTCCATCCGTGATCAAGTCAAGGAGGAGACATAGAGATTTGCAGATACATAATGGATCTCGAATGTTGCAGACCACGTTGACTAAACCTCTCTCACGAGCAAAACATGATCAGCACCAAGACTCCATGGGTGTTAGAATCATTACTTGTGTAATCTAGATTATTGACTCTAGTGCAAGTGGGAGATCAAGGAAATATGCCCTAGAGGCAATAATAAAATTGTTATTGATATTTCCTTATATCATGATAAATTTTTATTATTCATGCTAGAATTGTATTAACCGGAAACTTAGTACATGTGTGAATACATAGACAAACAGAGTGTCACTAGTATGCCTCTACTTGACTAGCTCGTTGAATCAAAGATGGTTATGTTTCCTAGCCATAGACATGAGTTTTCATTTGATTAACGGGATCACATCATTAGAGAATGATGTGATTGACTTGACCCATTCCGTTAGCTTAGCATTTGATCGTTTAGTATATTGCTATTGCTTTCTTCATGACTTATACATGTTCCTATGACTATGAGATTATGCAACTCCCAAGTACCGAAAGAACACTTTGTGTGCTACCAAACGTCACAACAGAATCGGGTGATTACAAAGGTGCTCTACAGGTGTCTCCGATGGTACTTGTTGAGTTGGCATAGATCAAGATTAGGATTTGTCACTCTGATTGTCGGAGAGGTACCTCTGGGCCCTCTCGGTAATGCACGTCACTATAGGCCTTGCAAGCAATGTGACTAATGAGTTAGTTATGGGATGATGCATTACAGGACAAGTAAAGTGACTTGCCGGTAACGATATTGAACTAGGTATTGAGATACCACGATCAAATCTCGGGCAAGTAACATACCTATGACAAAGGGAATAACGTATGTTGTTATGCGGTTTGACCGATAAAGATCTTCGTAGAATATGTAGGAACCAATATGAGCATCCAGGTTCCGCTATTGGTTATTGACCGGAGATGAGTCTCGGTCATGTCTACATAGTTCTCGAACCCGTAGGGTCTGCACCCTTAAAGTTTGATGGCGATCGGTATTATGAGTTTATGTGTTTTGATGTACCACTACTAGGGAAAAGCCTAGCAGCTGGTTTTAGAGCCTATCAAGAGCGGCGCGCCATCGATAAGGTGCTACTAACGATAGGAGTAGCGTGCCCCACGCCATCGCTAAACCGTTTAGTAGTAGCTACTTCCCCGTAGAGCGCCATCTGGTAATTAGTAGAAGCGCTTCTCCCTCAAGGCTGCTACTATTATTTCGTATTTTATTTCTTTTTTATTTCATGTTGTATTCATACACCTTTACACAAGTTTTCATACAACAGGAATTTAGAGATTGTTTTTACATCATAATGAGTTATTACATCACGGGGGGAAAGAACCGCGGATTAGTTTCAAGTGGATGTCCATCCACTTGAAACTAATCTGCGGTTCTTTCACCCAATGATATAATAAATATCATCATCATCATATCATTAACAACTTATCATCATAATACATCATTGTCATATAACACCTCCTCAAGATCATCGTTTTCATCAATGAGACATCATATAGCAAATTGGTCACTAGTCGTGAATCACAACTCTAACACATTGTACCACATAATAAACATATTGTACCTCATAGGACCTACTACATTCTCTTAGGACCTACTATATTCTCTAAGGTAAAATAGCAAAAACAAGATAGCCCCGGACTCTCCATTATGGAGAATGGAGATTATCCTGCCTCCAATTCTTGCCTTCGCTTAATGTTACTTCCAAGAACCTCCTTGCGTAATCTCCAAACATTTTTCCCATTCTTTGATTAGCATGTGTTCACCAGTTTTAGAAATCCGATATGCACGGTGAGCTCCTTAGATTGACTCGGCCGTATGTTCGTAATCCGCAAGGCTACCATTCGATACATCGATGAGGCACACAATCCATCGGGATTTTCTGTTGAAAAACATAGTAATAACTTCATAGTTAGCAATGATGTACTAGTTTTAGAAGTATGCAAAAAGATGCACGGATGTCGTAATAGTAAAAATCTTACCACGTATCTCCATAGAAGTTACCGTGGTTCAACACGTCACTAGTGGCACGTATTCACCATAATTTGGAGGAGTTCGATAATAGGTATTGTAATTCTCAAGATAAGTACAAAGAAGCGATCGATGACTTTTCTCCTTATAAGTTAATTCGAGCCACTCGATGTAGCGGTTTGTCTACCATCTTCGCACATTGTTTGAAGATTCAAAATAAGTTGTCAATGGAAATAAGCTGTCAACTATTTTGAAATAAACAATATAAATTAGTTAATAACTATGTTTGAGAAACTCACATTGCGGTAGAATCGAGCGTATCAACAAGGACCCAAATGTCCATATTGTCTTGCTCGATGTCGTGGATCACCCAGATCCATGGTGACAATCATACCCTCATAAAACCATACATTTTGTAAAGTGCTTCCCAATTTTGGCGACCAAAATGGGTTCACGCTCGAGAATTGTACAGATTTACATCAAAATCGATATCATGATGGGTCCTTAGGTGTATTTTCTTTGTTTGAAAATTTTCATGGTCTTCAAAACCCATCCTCTCCAAGACATAGCGTCTTGCATGGCATGGGATAAGCTAGTCGAATTGTAAAAGATGAAAATTAGATGTTAAAATAGTTGAAGTCATGCTTAATTACGAAAAAAACACTTGTCGTTGTTGCATCGTTTCAACATCGAAGGTCTCGTCGAGCTTAATGTCAAGCTACCGATCTTCGCCCAGCTCAATGAACCCGATGCAGACATACCTCGATCGGGTCATGGCACCAGCTGCACTCCCTGGAGACCTCGCCGTCCGCATTTACATTTCCTCGCTCATAATTCAAAAGATTAAACTTGTACAATTAAATATATGTACTATAAACCTAAATTAGATCATTATTTTTTCGAGAAAATCCAGGCCACTCGATATTTCCTACATATTCTAGCACAAGTCATGCCCGAATTCACGGAAAATCCGCATGACCTTTGCTAAAAAGGACATATCGAGTCGCTGAAATTTGCCGAAACGGAAATTAATCAACACTCCTACAAAACATAGGCCACTCGGAGGTGTAACCTGAACATGACCGGCCACTTGGGCAACCACATATCCTATTTGAGCAACACAAGATATACATGGAGATTTGGCTGGTCTCACCTCGAGGTCGGAGGGGGTCGGTGACGGGGACGGCGGAGGGGATGATGGAGGGGCTTCTTGATTTCTGCAAAAGCAAAAACCCTATAAGTTATCACTAATACATCCCAAATAATTGTTTAACTAAAAAGATAAACAACAAATATGATATGTTCAACACTAGTTCTATTAATTCAACTGGATTCTTACTAAATATAAACTTGCTATAAATAGAAAAAACTAATTCTTTGTGTAAAAAATAGAAGTAGTTCAACTTCTAGTTATATTAATTATCTTACTAAAAGCCATACATTAGACTAGTTTATTAATTTTACTTACTAAACTAGTTCAACTAAAACTAAACTAGTTCAAACTAGTTTTATTAATTTACTTACTAATTAACTTTTTAAAACACTTACTAAAAATAGTAAAATAAACTGCACATTTATACAATAGTTAACTAGTACCATCACTTTACCACTACTAATTAACATATACTAATGCTAAAAAATCATTATCTACTGAACCCCTAAATTAACATCTACTACTACTAAAAACATCTAGTACACTAACTAAGCAGAAGAGAATTCAAAGTGGGGGTGGGGGCTTTGAGAGGTAGGGGCGGCGTAGGGCGTGGATCGGGAGGTAGCGTGCTGGGTGGGCTCGTGGTGGCGGTGGAGGTCGAGGGCGGGGAGGAGGGCTACCACAGAGGAGGGAGGGAGGGAGGCCGCAGCGGAGGAGGGAGGTACGATGTCGAGGGAGGACGGCGAGGAGGAGGGAGTGAGGAGGACTAAGGAGGGGATTACCTCGGCAAGGACGGACGGCGTAAGTGAGGCTTAGACGCATTTCCATTTGACGGTTATCGGCGCGCCAAGCAGAGTGAGAGTGTGAGTGAGAGAGAGAGGGTCCACGGTCGTGGCCAGACATGGGGATAAGGTAATGATAGTTGTAGCGCTGCTACCAAAACGCGCTTACAGCTAATAGGACTAGCAAGAGCGCTGCTTTGTTATACGCCATCGCTAAGTTGGCCTACCGTAAGCGCTTTGCATAAAGCGCCATCGCTAAGTGTAAGTATACAAAAAATACGCTAATGTAAAAATACATTGGCCATCACGATCTTTTTTGTGTACACTGATTGTCATTATGAGTCCCTCCCAGAGGAACCGGAGAGAGGACTCATATCATGCCACAAATTTTACACATAGAGTTCAAAGGAAGACCAACTGTTGTGATACTTTCGTAAGTAACATATTTAAGGTGGTAAACACCTCGCTCGTGGAGCGAGGTGACTAAATCAGGGCTGGATCTAGCAAAGAGCGATTTTCTTAGAAGCCGTTGTCGCTAACGCCTTCATAGCGTAGCGCCGGTTCACCATAGGGCGCTTACTACTATAACTAGCCGTATGCAGGTCATGGCACTAGAGCAAGAGCGTTTTGTGGACGCTAACGCTATTTTCCTTTTTAGCGCTGCTGCTTATCACGCGCTGCTAAATAAAGCAGAAGGCCAGATTTTGAGGAGCGCTGCCGTAAGATTTCGTATAGGCTTTTCCCTAGTAGTGATATGATGTATCCAACACATAGCTCCATCCATGATAACATCCGCATATAAGAAACACAGTTCCATCCATACATCTTACATTAATATCATAATGTTCATCCAACACATTGTTCCATGCATCCATATAACAAGTTACACATTATTCTTCGATACAAACTAAAAGAAAAAACAGGAAACAAGCACTCCATCCATGCAAGCTTCCATATAGTGAATTAACCGCAAAACGGAAACAAGAAAGTTAGAAGAAGAAGAAGAAGAAGAAAAAAATAGAAGAAGAAGAAGAAGAAAAAGAAGAAGAAGAAGAAGAAGAAGAAGAAGAAGAAGAAGACGAAGAAGGAGAAGAAGACTAGAAGAAGAAGAAGAAGAAGAAGAAGAAGAAGAAGAAGAAGAAGAAGATTCAGAAGAAGAAGAAGAAGAAGAAGAAGAAGAAGAAGTGGAACTTCTTCTTCTTCTTCTTCTTCTCTTCCTGTTCCTTCTTTTCTTCCTCTTCCTTGATTTTCTTCATCTTATTATGTCATTTGTGGACTAAATAGGCTAAATTATGTCATAAATGGACTAAATAGGCTAAATAATAAGAAAAATGACATTTTTTAGCTAACAAGCAAATTATGTCATTTTTTTACCTAATCTGTTTATTGTGTCATTTTAGAGGACAACAAGCTAAGTATATGACATTTATGAGGTTAGCAAGGTTATGATGCCATTTACTTAATAAACAGTAAGAGGAGGAAAAGAACAAGAAGAAGTTCTTATTCTTTTCTTCCTATTCCTTCTTTCCTTCCTCTTCCTTTATTTTCTTCTCATCTTATTATGTCATTTGTGGACTAAATAGGCTAAATTATGTCAAAATGGACTAAACAGGCTAAATAAGAAGAAAAATACCGTTATTACTTGAGGTGTAGGAATGGTCGGGCTGCGCCAAGCGGCGCATCTGAGAGGAAGGACCCTTGGGTTCCGCATTGGATGTATGTATGATTGGTCGATGCTTATCGAGCCATGTTGAACCAAAGATCATTTCCAATAATGTCTCGTTAGCATGATGCAAACTGAAATGTGAATAGTAGTAACTATGACCAATCAAATCAAATCCACTGCGGGTCGCCGGAGCAATCTAGGTAATCGGCGACGGGCCTCGACCACTGCTTTTCTCGCACATGGTCAAGACATTTGGTTCTCACGAGTCAAGAATATTAGTTAGTAATGCTAACATTTCGTATGATTGGGCTAATATGCACGAGAAACGCATCATGATGAGCTCAGATAGGGCCCTTATAGACGCCTCATTCCTGCTTTCTCTCCTCTCCAACAAATTTAGCCGCCCTCTCTCCATCTCCTCTCCCTATCCGGGCCGCCTCCTTTTTTTCCTCCTCCAAAAGCGCTTTGGTCTTCAATCTCTTTCTCAACCAATGCCTGCAATACAAGACTTCAAGTAGCATTGTAATCATCGACGGACACACACACAATGTAATGGAGGAAAGGTGAGAGAGTCCAGATAACTAACCGCCATGGCGAAGCTCCGGTCCGCACGCAGGCATTATCTCAGTGATTAGAGCTACTCAGCGCTTGATCTAATGGGTGAGTCCTAGGACAACGATCAGCCCATCACCAATGGCTTGAGAGCCATGGGACCTCCCGCCACTAGATATCATCACTAGCTCAGAGCAAAAGGATCCTCGGCTCTAAGTTAAAGTCCTCCCTTCTCGCCTTCCCTCGCCTCTCAGACTTCACAAGCTTATGGTGGGAGGAGTTGTTGGTGAAGCTCTCTGGATGATCTAGGCTGACTGCGGAATGGCTTGGCCTTCTTGGTGGGGCCATGGGCCATGCCATAGAGGTCGAATGCATTTGGCACAGCTTCAGGGTGGTGCGCCTCGGGCCTCAAGCTAGCATGAAGAATGATATTGCTATGTAAATAGGTCATTTGGAGCTAAGAAAGGTTATTATGTCATTTTCGAGGAAAATAAGCTAAGCTTAGGTCATTTTCGAGGTAACCAAGATTATTATGCCATTTTGACCAAAGTATGCTAATTATGTCATTATTGAGCTATCCAAGGTAGTTATGCCATTTTTTAGCTAACTATAACATATTTAGGCATTCTATAGAGCTATCTAAGGTTACTATGTCATTTTAGAGCTAATTATGTCATGAATGAACTATCTAATATTAGTTTAGGTTGTTATTGAGCTATCGAAAGTAGTTATGCCATTTTTTAACTAACTAAAGCATATTAAGTCATTGTATAGAGCTATCTAAAGGTTATTATTGCATTTTTAGAGCTAAATATGTCATAAATGAACTATCCAAGGTAGTTATGCATTTTTTTAACTAACTAAGCATATTAAGTCATTTTGAAGGATAAATGCTAGCATGAAGAATGAAATTGCATGAATCATGTAGCAAATCACATACCCAAGCTATCCCCATACTCAAACAAAGGTTGAGCTCCCTCGATGGTGTGGCACACCTTCCATTTGGCCGCTTATCCTTGGCCCTTTGGTGTTCGGGACTAGCCATTGGGGAGAGCACCACGATCCACCAATGCCTCCCAACAACCATCTTATCCACACACCATCTCAGGGGCAGCTAAGTGAGTCAAGAGAAATTTCAGCGCCTCACTTTAATCAAATCAAGAAAACTAAGTTCAAGGCTCAAGAATATGTAATTACCTCCATGTACTTCTCCTTACTCAAACTTGTCACGACACTTCTTCTCGCCTCCTAATACCCTTCGAGGCGAGTAGTCTTGAGCGCCCGCACCTCGAGCCTCGTGGCCGTGAAAAGTTCCAAGTAGGCGCTGACTCGTTTCGACAACCATACATGCGGCCTCCCGCTTCTCCCTCCGAAAACTCAGAAGGTCTCAATCAAACAAGACAACACTAATTAGTACAATCACTAGGTAGTGTTGATTTTAATTTCAGAAGGAGAAATTACCCAAAACCGACGGAACACAATGTCGGCCACCGCCTCAAGACAAGACACCGGCCGACTCTCCGGGCGGGGCCGGGCAACCGAAAGCCAGCTCCAAGTCAGTGCTAGATGTGCAACCCGACCTCACCGGCAACGTGACTCCACCAGGGAAGTGCTGCCTAAGCAAGCACACCAGGACTGGTTAGCTCGCGGGACACCACGGGTGTACCTACCGCAGTATGACAAGGCCAACGTGACAGATATTAATTTGAAGGAACATGAAGGCAAAAGGTTAAAAAATAGTAAATGCACTTACTTTAAACCCTTTAGGCGCAATCAACCACCTCCGGGTCGGGGTCGCCGCATCAAGCGTGAGCTTTGTATAGCCACGCTTGTAGACCTTCGCCTCTTCCCAACCAAATACGCCGTCAGCCAGAAGCTATCATCTCAAAAGGTGTCCTGCTACCATCCTCCGCCACTAGCCTCCCGGAGTTCTGCGGAAGAAGACTACGGGATCGTAGTCTTCGGGACGGCAGACCTCGCGGACCGGCATCTTCCGGGACGAAGACTCGGGACCGGACTACATGGGGCGGCGATCGCCACCCGAGTCCGGTGGGGTTAAGGATCAGCCGGAGGCTCATGGACCTGAGTCCGAGACGGGTCCACGCCGACGGAAAGCAGTCATGTGGTCTGGTGAATCAATCCTGAGGGTGGCGGCAGGAAGGCGTAGCAGCCTTCCTACCTCTCTTGCCGCCACGCCCACCTCTACCGCCTTCTTCGTCTTCTATGACACGCCTCCAACGATCTATAATTTTTGATTGCTCCATGCTATATTATCTACTTTGTTTTGGACCATATTGGGCATTATTTTCCACTTTTATATTATTTTGGGACTAACCTATTAACCGGAGGCCCAGCACAGAATTGCTGTTTTTTGCCTATTTTAGTGTTTCGAAGAAACGGAATATCAAACGGAGTCCAACGGAATGAAACCTTTGGGAACGTGATTTTCTCACCGAACATGATCCAGGAGACTTGGACCCTACGTCAAGCAACCAACCGTGAAGGCCGCAGGTAGGGGCGCGCCTCCCCAGCGCGCCCTCCACCCTCGAGGGCCCCTGTTGCTCCAATCGACGTACTTCTTCCTCCTATATATACCTCACGCCCCGAGCGATCGATCACGGAGCCAAAACCTAATTACACACGCAACTTTCTGTATCCACGAGATCCCATCTTGGGGCCTATTCCGGAGCTCCGTCGGAAGGGGAATCCACCACGGAAGACTTCTACATCATCATAGCCTCTCCGATGAAGTGTGAGTAGTTTACCTCAGACCTTCGGGTCCATAGTTAGTAGCTAGATGGCTTCTTCTCTCTATTTGGATCTCAATACAATGTTCTCCCCCTCTCTCGTGGAGATCTATTCGAGTAATCTTCTTTTTGCGGTGTGTTTGTTGAGATCGATGAATTGTGGGTTTATGATCAAGATTATCTATGAGCAATATATGAATCTTCTCTGAATTCTTTTATGTATGATTGGTTATCTTCGCAAGTCTCTTCGAATTATCTGCTTGGTTTGGCCAACTAGATTGGTAGTTCTTGCAATGGGAGAAGTGCTTAGCTTTGGGTTCAATCTTATGTGTCCTTTCCCGAAGGATGTAGGGGCAGCAAGGCACGTGTGTATTGTTTCCATCGAGGATAACAAGATGGGGTTTTATCATATTGCATGAATTTATCCCTCTACATCATGTCATCTTGCTTACATGCGTTACTCTATTTTCATTAACTTAATACTCTAGATGCATGTCTTTGGATAGCAGTCGATGAGTGGAGTAATAGTAGTATATGCACGGCAGAGTCGGTCTACTTGTCTCGGACGTGATGCCTATATACATGATCATACCTAGATACTCTCATAACTATGCTCAATTACACAATTGCTCAACAGTAATTTGTTCACCCAATCGTAAAATACTTATGCTCTTAAGAGAAGCCACTAGTGAAATCTATGGCCCCTGGGTCTATTCTCTATCATATTAATCTTCCATCACTTTATTATTGCTTTGCTTTTTTACTTTGCCTTTTATTTTACCTTGCATCTTTATACCAAAAAGACCAAAAAATATTATCTATCATCTCTATCAGATCTCACTCTTGTAAGTGACCGTCAAGGGATTGACAACCCCTAATCACGTTGGTTGCGTTGAGCTATTTGTTTTGTGTAGGTACGAGGGACTTGCGTGTGGCCTCCTACTGGATTGATACCTTGGTTCTCAAAAACTGAGGGAAATACTTACGCTACTCTGCTCCATTATCCTCTCCTCCTCGGGGAAATCCAACGCCAAGCTCAAGAGGTAGCAAGAAGAATTTCTGGCGCCATTCTTGGGAGTCTACACAAAAGTCAACATACCAAGTACCCATCACAATCCCTTATCTCTCGCATTTCATTATTTGCCATTTGCCTCTCGATTTCCTCTCCCCCACTTCACCCTTGTCGTTTTATTCGCCCTCTCTTTTCCGTTTGCCTTTCTTTGCGCTTGCTTTTTGTTTGCTTGTGTGTTGGATTGCTTGTTTGTCGCGATGGCTCATGATAATACCAAATTGTGTGACTTTACCAATACCAACAATAATGATTTTCTTAGCACTCCGATTGCTCCTCTTGCTAATACTAAATCTTGTGAAATCAATACTACTTTATTGAATCTTGTTATGAAAGATCAATTCGCCGGCCTTCCTAGTGAAGATGCCGCTACTCATCTGAATAGCTTCGTTGATTTATGTGATATGCAAAAGAAGAGGGATGTTGACAATGATGTTGTTAAATTGATGCTATTTCCTTTTTCGCTTAGAGATCGTGCTAAAGCTTGGTTTTCGTCTTTGCCTAAAAATAGTATTGATTCTTGGAACAAGTGCAAAGATGCTTTTATCTCTAAGATTTTCCTCCCGCTAAGATCATCTCTCTTAGAAACGATATTATGAACTTTAAGCAACTTGATCATGAACATGGTGCACAAGCTTGGGAGAGGATGAAATTAATGATACGTAATTGCTCTACTCATGGTTTGAATTTGTGGATGGTTATACAAAAATTTTATGCCGGATTGAATTTTGCTTCTAGAAACCTTTTAGATTCGGCCGTGGGAGGCACTTTTATGGAAATCACTTTAGGAGACTCTACTAAGCTCCTAGATAATATTATGGTTAATTATTCTCAATGGCACATTGAAAGATCTACTAATAAAAAAGTGCATGCGATAGAAGAAATCAATGTTTTGAGTGGAAAGATGGATGAACTTATGAAATTATTTGCTACTAAGAGTGTTTCTTCTCATCCTAACGATATGCCTTTGTCTACTTTGATTGAGAATAATAATGAATCTATGGATGTGAATTTTGTTGGTAGGAATAATTTTGGTAACAACGCATTATAGAGGAAAACTTTAATCCTAGGCCTTATCCTAGTAATTCCTCTAATAATTATGGAAATTCCTACAACAACTCTTATGGAAATTTTAATAAGATGCCCTCTGAATTTGAGACTAGTGTTAAAGAGTTCATGAATTCACAAAAGAATTTTAATGCTTTGCTTGAAGAGAAATTGCTTAAAGTTGATGAATTGGCTAGGAACGTTGATAGAATTTCTCTTGATGTTGATTCTTTAAAGCTTAGATCTATTCCTCCTAAGCATGATATCAATGAGTCTCTCAAAGACATGAGAATTTCCATTGATGAGTGCAAGGAAAGAACCGCTAGGATGCGTGCTACGAAAGATGCCTTTATTAAAGCGTGTTCTTCCAATTTCTATGAAAATAAAGATGAAGATCTAAAAGTTATTGATGTGTCTCCCATTAAATCTTTGTTTTGCAAAATGAATCTTGATAATGATGCGACTGAATATGATCCACCTTTACCTAGAAGGCGTTCCAAGAATTCGGAGTTTTTAGATCTTGATGCTAAAGTTGATAAAAGTGGGATTGAAGAAATCAAAACCCTAGATGTTGCTAAACCCACTATTTTGGATTTCAAGGAATTTAATTATGAAAATTGCTCTTTGATTGATTGTATTTCCTTGTTGCAATCCGTGCTAAATTCTCCTCATGCTTATAGTCAAAATAAAGCCTTTACTAAACATATCGTTGATGCCTTGATGCAATCTTATGAAGAAAAACTTGAGTTGGAAGTCTCTATCCTAGAAAACTTTATGATGAGTGGGAACCAACTATTAAAAATTAATATTAAGGATCATGAATTTTATGCTTTATGTGATTTGGGTGCTAGTATTTCCACTATTCCCAAAACTTTGTGCGATTTGCTAGATTTCATAATTTTGATGATTGCTCTCTAAACTTGCACCTTGCAGTTCCACTATTAAGAAACCTATGGGAAGAATTAATGATGTTCTTATTGTTGCAAATAGGAATTATGTGCCCGTAGATTTTATCGTTCTTGATATCGATTGCAATCCTTCATGTCCTATTATTCTTGGCAGACCTTTCCTTAGAACGATTGGTGCAATCATTGATATGAAAGAAGGAAATATTAGATTCCAATTTCCGTTAAGGAAAGGCATGGAAAACTTCCCTAGAAATAAAATAAAATTACCATATGAATCTATTATGAGAGCTACTTATGGATTGCCTACCAAAGATGGCAATACCTAGATCTATCCTTGCTTTTATGCCTAGCTAGGGGCGTTAAACGATAGCGCTTGTTGGGAGGCAACCCAATTTTATTTTTCATTTTTGCTATTGTTTCTGTTTAGGAATAAATAATCCATCTACCTTCTGTTTAGATGTGGTTTTATGTTTTAGTTAGTGTTTGTGCCAAGTTAAACCTATAGGATTTTCTTGGATGATAGTTATTTGATCTTGCTGTAATTTCCAGAAACTTTCGGTTCACGAAAACAATTGTTAAAAATCACCAGAACGTGATAAAATAGTGATTCCAATGGATGCTGATCAATAAACAAATTGCCTAGTTCGTCCTATTTTTTCTGAATTTTTGGAGTTCCAGAAGTTCGCGTTAGTTACAGATTACTACAGACTGTTTTGTTTTTGACAGATTCTGTTTTTCGTGTGTTGTTTGCTTATTTTGATGAATCTATGGCTTGTAAAATAGTTTATAATCCATAGATAAGTTGGAATACAGTAGGTTTAACACCAATACAAATAAAGAATGAGTTCATTACAGTACCTTGAAGTGGTCTTTTGTTTTCTTTCGCTAACGGAGCTCACGAGATTTCTGTTGAGTTTTGTGTTGTGAAGTTTTCAAGTTTTGGGTGAAATTTTTTGATGGATTATGGAGCAAGGAGTGGCAAGAGCCTAAGCTTGGGGATGCTCATGGCACCCCCAAGATAATCTAAGGACACCACAAAGTCAAAGCTTGGGGATGCCCCCGGAAGGCATCCCCTCTTTCGTCTACTTCCATCGGTAACTTTACTTGGAGCTATATTTTTATTCACCACATGATATGTGTTTTGCTTGGAAGCGTCTTGTATGATTTGAGTCTTTTCTTTTAGTTTAACACAATCATCCTTGCCATACACACCTTTTGAGAGAGCCATAAATGATTTGGAATTTGATAGAATACTCTATGTGCTTCACTTATATCTTTTGAGCTATATAGTTTTGCTCTAGTGCTTCACTTATATCTTTTATAGCACGGTGGTGGATTTGTTTTAAAAAACTATTGATCTCTCATGATTCACTTAGATTATTTTGAGAGTCTTAAATAGCATGGTAATTTGCTTAATAATAATAATATGCTTGGTATTCAAGATTTGTAAAACTTTCTTTTGAGTCGTTGAATACTAAGAAAAGTTTGATGCTTGATAATTGTTTTGAGATATGGAGGTAGTAATATTAGAGTCATGCTAGTTGAGTAGTTGTGAATTTGAGAATACTTGTGTTAAAGTTTGTGATTCCCATAGCATATGCACGTATGGTGAACCGTTATGTGATGAAGTCGGAGCATGATTTATTTATTGATTTTCTTCCTTATGAGTGGCGGTCGGGGACGAGCGATGGTCTTTTCCTACCAATCTATCCTCCTAGGAGCATGCACGTAATACTTTGCTTTGATAACTTGTAGATTTTTGCAATAAGTATATGAGTTCTTTATGACTAATGTTGAGTCCATGGATTATACGCACTTTTCTCACCCTTCCACCATTGCTAGCCTTTCTAATACCGCGCATTTTCGCCGGTATCATACACCCACTATATACCTTCCTCAAAACAGCCACCATACCTATCTATTATGGCATTTCCATAGCCATTCCGATATATATTGCCATGCAACTTTCCACCGTTCCGTTTATTATGACACGCTCCATCATTGTCATATTGCTTAGCATGATCATGTAGTTGACATCGTATTTGTGGCAAAGCCACTATTCATAATTCTTTCATACATGTCACTTTCGTGAATCATTGCATATCCAGTACATACACCTTGGGAGGCATACACATAGAGTCATATTTTGTTCTAAGTATCGAGTTGTAATTGTTGAGTTGTAAGTAAATAAAAGTGTGATGATCATCATTTTTAGAGCATTATCCCAAGTGAGAAAAGGATGATGGAGACTATGACTCCCCCACAAGTCGGGATGAGACTCCGGACGAAAAAAGAAAAGAAAAGAGGCCATAAAAAAAGAGAAAAGACCCAAATAAAGAAAAAAAATGAGAGAAAAAGAGAGAAGGGACAATGTTACTATCCTTTTACCACACTTGTGCTTCAAAGTAGCACCGTGATCTTCATAATAGAGAGTCTCTCATTTTGTCACTGTCATATACTAGTGGGAATTTTTCATTATAGAACTTGGCTTGTATACTCCAATGATGGGCTTCCACAAATTGCCCTAGGTCTTCGTGAGCAAGCGAGTTGGATGCACACCCACTTAGTTTCTTTTGTTGAGCTTTCATATACTTATAGCTCTAGTGCATCTGTTGCATGGCAATCCCTACTCACTCACATTGATATCTATTGATGGGCATCTCCATAGCCCGTTGATACGCCTAGTTGATGTGAGACTATCTTCTCCTTTTTGTCTTCTCCACAACCACCATCCTATTCCACATATAGTGCTATATCCATGACTCATGCTCATGTATTGCGTGAAGATTGAAAAAGTTTTGAGAATGTCAAAAGTATAAAACAATTGCTTGGCTTGTCATCGGGGTTGTGCATGATTTAAATACTTTGTGTGGTGAAGATAGAGCATAGCCAGACTATATGATTTTTTAGGGATAACTTTCTTTGGCCATGTTATTTTGAGAAGACATGATTGCTTTGTTAGTATGCTTGAAGTATTATTATTTTTATGTCAATATTAAACTTTTGTCTTGAATCTTTCTAATCTGAATATACATACCACAATTAAGAAGAAATACATTGAAATTAAGCCAAGTAGCACACCGCATCAAAAATAATCTTTTAATCATTTACATACTCGAGGGCGAGCAGGAATTAAGCTTGGGCATGCTCGATACGTCTCCAACGTATCTATAATTTTTGATTGCTCCATGCTATATTATCTATTGTTTTGGACCATATTGGGCTTTATTTTCCACTTTTATATTATTTTTGGGACTAACCTATTAACCGGAGGCCCAGCCCAGAATTGTTGTTTTTTTGCCTATTTGATTGTTTCAAGAAAGCGGAATATCAAACGGAGTCCAAACGGAATGAAACCTTCGGGAACGTGATTTTCTCACCGAACATGATCCAGAGACTTGGACCCTCGTCAAGCAACCAACGGGGAAGGCCTGCAGGTAGGGGCGCGCCTCCCCCCCTCCCAGGCGCGCCCTCCACCCTCGTGTGCCCCCTGTTGCTCCACCAGACATACTTATTCCTCCTATATATACCCTCGTACTCTGAACAATCAGATACGGAGGCAAAACCTAATTCCACCGCCATAACTTTACGTATCCACGAGATCCCATCTTGGGGCCTGTTAGGAAGCTCCGCCGAAGAGGAATCCACCACGGAGGGCTTCTACATCATCATAGCCTCTCCAGGTGAAGTGTGAGTAGTTTACCTCTGCACCTTGGGTCCATAGTTAGTAGCTAGATGGCTTCTTCTATCTTTTTGGATCTCAATACAATGTTCTCCCCCTCTCTCGTGGAGATCTATTCGATGTAATCTTCTTTTTGCGGTATGTTTCTTGAGATCGATGAATTGTGGGTTTATGATCAAGATTATCTATGAGCAATGTTTGAATCTTCTCTGAATTCTTTTATGTATGATTGGTTATCTTTGCAAGTCTCTTCGAATTATCCGTTTGGTTTGCCAACTAGATTGGTAGTTCTTGCAATGGGAGAAGTGCTTAGCTTTGGGTTCAATCTTGCGGTGTCCTTTCCCGATGACGGAAATGAGGGCAGCAAGGCACGTATTGTATTGTTGCCATCGAGGATAACAAGATGGTGTTTTATCATATTGCATGAATTTATCCCTCTACATCATGTCATCTTGCTTAAGGCGTTACTCTATTTTCATTAACTTAATACTCTAGATGCATGCTTTGGATAGCGGTCGATGAGTGGAGTAATAGTAGTAGATGCAGGCAGGAGTCGGTCTACTTGTCTCGGACGTGATGCCTATATACATGATCATACCTAGATACTCTCATAACTATGCTCAATTTCGGCCAATTGCTCAACAAAGAATTTGTTCACCCACCGTAAAATACTTATGCTCTTGAGAGAAGCCACTAGTGAAATCTATGGCCCCTGAGTCTATTCTCTATCATATTAATCTTCCGTCACTTTATTATTGCTTTGCTTTTTTACTTTGCCTTTTATTTTACCTTGCATCTTTATACCAATAATATCAAAAATATTATCTATCATCTCTATCAGATCTCACTCTTGTAAGTGACCGTGAAGGGGTTGACAACCCCTAATCACGTTGGTTGCGTTGAGCTATTTGTTTTGTGTAGGTACGAGGGACTTGCGCGTGGCCTCCTACTGGATTGATACCTTGGTTCTCAAAAACTGAGGGAAATACTTACGCTACTCTGCTACATTATCCTCTCCTCTTCGGGAAATCCAATGCAAGCTCAAGAGGTAGCAGACATCTCATACTAGATTCTCAAATCCATACAAAGACATGCAAACTAAAAGAAACCTACGTACTACGTCGATCACCTAGCTACTCGTCGTCGGAGATGGCGACAATCTCCGTGCCTGGCTCCGGCAGCATGGGTGGCAGCTGCAGCTCCGGCTCCTCCGCCTCTATCTCCGCGTCGAGTTCGGCGAAGAGCGCGCTGGACTCCGCCTGCTCCCGCCGGAGGAACGCCTGGTTGGCCTCCACATAGGCCTCATCCTGTATAGACTGCAGGATGGCATGCTGCTCCGCCATCTCGTCGGATCGGGCGACGGCGAACTCCGCCTCCGCCTGCTCCATGTTGAAGCCCGGCAGCTGATGCTCTGGCTCCTGCTGCTCCGTATCCTCCACCTCCATCGGAGCCATCTCCTCCTCTTCCCTCGGCTACTCGTCCTCCTCCGGCTCCGGCGAGTCCGGAAGCAGCCCGGCAGCGATGCGAGCGGCGGCGCAGCTTGCCTCGCGCGGATCTCCTATTGGATCTCGGGGCGGCACTCCGGCGTCAGCATGGCGTAGTAGATGATCTTGCTCCGGACCATGGCGGAGTGCCGGAGCGTGGGCGAAGGCGTCGGACCGTGGGCGAGCGCCGGAGTAGGAGAGGGAGGAGGTGGATGGGCTCGGATCGGGCGGTGCGAAGAAGAGGGAGGTGGATGTTAGGGTTGCGAGGTCGCGGCTTAAATAGCTAGATTCGGTCTTGGCGGCGGCCGGAGCGCCCCCACGCTGGCATTCACGGCAGCGGCGACGGGCGCGACATCCGTCGAATCACCGGGTTTTGGCGGTTTCTGTGGGACCCTTCGTCGGTCCGACGTATGGGCGTGCAGGCGCCCTCATGTCCACCCCATATTTGGGCTGGGTATGGGGGGTGCCGGTCAGCCCATCCGTTTGAGGCCTGTTTGAGACGTTCGTCTAGGTCGAAAAAACATGACCGGCCGGTGACTGGGCAGCCCGCCAGGACGTATGAGACGAGTTTGTGTGCCCGGCTGTAGATGCTCTTAGGTAGCAAGGCCCACCACCACCGCAGCAAAGGCTAGCAGCCACGACAATGAGAGATCGCTGGGAGAAAGCTTTTCTGGTGGCGGCCAAGTTTCGCCCCTTGTCACAAGGGGAGCGACACAAGGAGCGTGGATTTTTTTTTTGACATCATAGTGCTCTTTATTGCAAGGTGATCACCGTATTATTAAACCCATTAAGAGGCATTAGAATGGTGGCCAACCAGCTACGCCATGTGGCGCATGCTGGTTGGTCACGGTGAGAAAGTATTTTTTAGATTTTTTTTAAATGGTAAGGAGACTTTTTTTAGAGAAGTTTTTCTAAGTTTTTTTTAAGATGGTTGTGATGTCCACATGACGCAATACTCCCTCCGGTCCTTTTTACTCCGCACATTGGATTTGCCGAAAGTCAAACTTTGCTAAGTTTGACCAAATTTATATTAGAAATTATTAGCATCTATAATATCTAATAAATATAATATAAAAAATATATTCCAAGATGAATCTAATAATATTGGTGTTGTTATGTGAATGTCTATAATTTTTTATATAGACTTGGTCAAAGTTGGATGAGATTGACTTCGGACAAACCTAATATGCAGAGTAAAAAGGACCGAAGGGAGTAATATTTTTAATTTTTTTACATGATGATGAGGTGTGCATAGCTTTTTCTCAAGCGGCCCGTAATGGCAGGTCCCAACCACTAGTCTTTTACAAGAGTATCAACAATCTCTTGTGAGCAAGCTCGGATGGCGGACGCAGCTGCTTGAGGCATGGATCATGGGCGGTGGTATCAATAAGCAACTTTTGATTTGGATGCAGCTGTCACGGGTGGATCTTCCATCCGCCCCACAGACTTTACTTCTAGCTAGTTTGGCTAAATCATGAGCAGCACAATTAGTCTCGCTAGAAAAATGCTCAAAAATAATATGCAAAAAATCACATGCAAGGTGATATATATCATCAAAAAACTGCCGCCAAAAGACCGAAAGAGCGACCTCCATTCTTCATTGTCTCTATAACCTCGATGTTGTCGGAGTTCATGTAGTTACACCCAAGTATAGTTGCCAAATTCAGACCAAACCGTAAGGCCAGTGTATATTTTAAGTTAGAAAACCAAAAACGATTCATATACTTGAACTTCGTACATACTCCCTCCGTCCCAAAATTCTTGTCTTAAATTTGTCTAGACCGTAATATATCGTCGAGAAAAGGAATCAAGAGACCTTTCCAAATCAAAAGTTGAGATCAAGAACGGGGAACCAAAAAGTGCTGCTTGGAAGCAAGCTCGGATGACAACACTTAAACGGGCAATCCAGGTCCAGTGACGAGTCATTAATCTGGAACATTTGTTCTACACAGTGCAAAATATCACTTGTGACAAAACCACGACGATGACACTGCAGATGCTATGTAATCTTGTATCTCCATGGTGCCATATATCTCTTGAAGAGTACTCATAGCAACACCAGGGCTCTGGATCTAGATCCTGCAGCAGCATACCATCATTTGGGGTCAGCTGATGCAACTTTAATGGGTATCATACCACTCAAAATATCAAATGAAAAAGCGATTTTGGTGAAAATATTCATTTGTCTTTACCGGATGAAAACTTAAAAAAAAAATACCAGATGGAATTTTTCATTCCCTATACATTCTGGAAAAATTATATGTTGGGTAGGGTTACAAGGGTATTCTAGTATATATGTTTCAAGATCAAACTCAATTACCTCACTATCTATCTTACAAATTTCACGACAATTTGGTTGCTTTCAACTGGTACGGCCATAACAGGACATCATATGGGCATATAGTCATGTATTTTTCACCCGAAATGTTCAATACCAAGGAACTGCTATATTGAGGGGTACACACTAAATATATGCTAGTTCTTCTGCTAAAATTGGTTACACTAAATAGTACTCCATCCGATCCAAAAAGAGTGTCGTGGTTTCAGTTCAGTTTTAGTTCAAATTTGAACTAAAACCACGACACTTTTTTTTTGGATCGGCGGGATTAGTATATTGCCAGCCGTCATGTGCATAGACATAGAAACACTAAATTGAAAAAACAGTTAATGAGAAATAGCCATAGATGCACCGTTAAGAGGCATGCTAAAACCACTAGACATCTTCCAAAGATTAGAGTAGGCCAGTGGGGTAGGGAAGGTTGAGAAATAAGCATCAGTAACTATCAAGTGCACCATAGAAAAAGGTTAAAGGCACCTACTTGGGTTGCTTTTTTGTCCCGGCAGTGCTTGCTTCCGCAGCAACACTTGAATGCCTTGATAGGGTGGTTGACATCGTTAAAATCAATATTGTAGTCCTGTGGTCAAAATGTGCACAAAACAAGATTATGCATTTTGACGCCAAAACCTAAAGTAGGCAAGAAGATTTCACTAAAAAAAGAAGGGACAGTAGCCTGGCAAAACTATTGATGGGTTCGAATTGATACAGTTCAACATTAAGTTATAGAAGTCAAAAACACGAGATTGAGCAAAATATAACTAGCATGGTAGAAACGGGTTAGCCCATATCTTGTGGCCCTCAGATTCACTGGTACAAGACAGATACAGCACAATGGAGCTTAAATGCAATTGGCTAACTGGATGAAATACAAGTGTGCCACCTACCCATGTCAGTTCTTCAAATGGCTCTATTTTCCTTTTGGTGAAAAATGCCACCTGAACGAAACAAAAGAATAGATAAACAATCTTCATGTGTTTCAAACTGGATTAACACACAAAAGCCAATAACTAGCTGGAGTTGCATACATACATGGTAGTAGTGGCGGTCAGGTGTCTCGATCTGAACAGGTATATCAATGAGATTGGCATCAGAACACCTACAGCGTACAATGACATACACCAAGTCAACAACTTCTCACGACAAAACATACCAAATTAATAAGTCAAAGTTATTATGCAGCATAGTATGGAAGCAGCATTTTTTTTTGTCTCAAAATGACTTCTGTTCAAATTTTGGGTTAGGAAGTGTTATTAGCTAGCTTCAAATTAGAGTGGCATCACTTGAATATCTTAATCAAAGTGCTGTCATAAGGAATAATACAAGCGCACCCACTACTAGTTTACAAGCATTTATAAAGAGAAATACTGGATGGTGATAACACACAGGCAAGAGTTAAGAGTGTTCACTTCTACAAGTACAGAAACAAGATTTGAACCTTCAGGCGGCAAGGTTTCCCCAAACCCTCACAGGTGGCCGTTCATCAGTTACATTTTGGTCAAATTTGATTACAATTTCTACAACCCTTTTTTTGCGGGGGGCGATTTTCTACTACTCCTTTTTTGGGGGTTGGGGGCTGGGGAGGTGGTTTTCTACGACATTTTTCTTGCGGAGGAAATTTTAACTTATAACTCCAAACGGCATGTATTGCGTTGTCTAATCACACAAAACCAGAAACATGATGTATTATAGAGAACTGCGAAGGATCATTATGCATCTCTGTTTAAAAATAGCAACTCTATGATGACAAATCATAAAAGGAATGTTACCTATGGTTTATAAACCTTGCCACATTCCCGTAAAAGGTGGCATCCAGACAGAGAGCATGGTCGTCCCCAAGAACATCTTCAGTGTCCCAATCAGCATTGAGCAGTGTTGGATATGTATGGCGACCTTTGATGTCCCTTGAGTGTTTCGCTCATCAAGCTCAGTGTTAGTTAATATTTCACCAACATACTCACAAATAAACGCCTCGTGGAATTTCCTCAGCAGCCTGCAGTCCCCATCCCTTTTTTCCAGGGGTTAAGAATACCTGAAACGACGATACTCAAATGAACATAAGAAAACATGCATGATGTTCAGTTTGATGTGCAGAGCACATGAACATACACAGAATGCACCACATCGCAAGAAAAAGAAATGCTGCACTTGCCATCATACACCATTATATTAGGACACAAGGTGAAAATGGAGTTCTTTGTTTGATCAACATTGCCGTAATAATTTAAGTTAAAATACAAGGAATAGTTAAGCAAGTTAAAATAGAAAGAAACAGGCTCGCCATTTTCACAGCTTGTTTAGAAGGTGCAGATTAATCATGTATCACTTGAAGTCGTATACGAAATAGTTAAATACAACTATATATTTAGTTATAAGCATTAAAACTGTATAACAGACAAAACTCTATTTTTATTATATGCATATGTAGCTGCAAAATTGCACAGGGAATACAGTTATTCTATCATATTTGCCAATTGGCACTGATTAATCAAAACTTTTATCTTTGGTACAAAAAGGGTCATACCAAGAGCATATATAGATACGAGTATATGACTTACCTGTAGTTGCCGAGTAATTCCTCGCTGCACCACACGATTTCCACAATTTCTGGCACAGCCACATTTACTCCAGCATTCCTTGATAAATTTCTTTGTAGGGTGTCCTTCACAAGGATTGCAAATTTTGCAGTGGAATTTAGGAAGCCCAGCGACACAAGAATCAAGAAATCCTTCCTTAAGCAGGCCATCCCTTGTATAAGCAAATTCACCTCCAGTTACTGTTGCACATGCACAAGGAAGTTGTTCTGCTAGACAATCTCCAAAGCAGCCTGAGCAGCAGCTTTCATCTCCTATTCTAGCAAGCGAAAGATTGACATATGCATTCTGGTATATGATATTGCATGGTATGTAGTGGAAGGGGGGTGGAAGAATCCCATTGCCAACCTTATTAATTATGGGAATACTCACATGTTCTTCACCTTTTGTTATGTCATTGACATCATGAGCTGGTCTATTGGCAATAACAAGCATATTACTGGAACCGATCTGTTCTCCAGCAAAAGAACCAGAAGAGCATACACCACCATGAATAATGTGGTCATTAGGTGGCATACACGAGGAACCAGCTTCATTTGGCTGCAACACTCGTGACACTGAAGGTTTAGACAAAAAGTCCATGGCAGGAACTATTTGTACCATTCCACTTTCTCTAGGTCCACTAGATGCATGACCCAAATCAACGATACACTGGCAAGTGTCTTGCAAAAGTTTTATGAAAGAGAAATTGGGTTCTAGGATCTTGTATGTCCTGAGACATCTAGCCTCCATTTCCTTGCATACAGACTCCATGTCCGGCATGTGGAAATCAGGATGATCTGCCGAGTTACATGTAAATGACAGTTTCCCTGTTCCAGAATTTGACAAAGCTACCTCAAAGTTGGTTGAAGAGTCTGTGCTGCTTGTGATTACTTGGCTTCTAGATGTATTAGATATGTTTCTTTCATGTGCATCCTTGTATGCTGGAGTATTTGAAAAATCAAAATACAGAAATTCTATAGTGGTTAGAAGTTCTCCGTATTAGAGATTAAGATCCTAGATTAACAAGGCAACGGAAAAAAAATATTAACAGCGCAGCTACAACAAGATGATGCAATCTTTGCAGGAAAAACAGGATATCTATGGAGCAGTTGCAGTACACATATTGGTATCATTAAAAGCGATATGGCAGTCTTTTATATATTCAAAGTTTACAACAGTACAATTCCTAACTTCCTATGTCAGTATGCCGTATAGGCTCATACGCAAGCCAAAGATATCAGACAAACTGGTAAGCAATACAAACCGTAACTAGTGATGCATTGAGAAAATAGCACGGAAATTAACAAGAGTTTGTAGTCTCAAGGGAAACCATTTATGAAACCTATTTGATGTATTCCCAGCAGTCATTGATGTTTTTAGGCCTCCTTTGGTTTGGAGGAATTTCATAGGAATTCTATAGGATAGGATTCTTATAGGAATTTTTCTTTAGAGCCCTTTGATTAATGCATTCCTATTCCTACATAGGATTTGTTCCTGTCCTCCACATTTCAAAGGAAAATAAACATTAGACTAGACTCGGTGGAAAATTTCCTATGATGTGAGCGAAATGACATATCTTTTCCTATTCCTAATCATAGGATTTGAGATACATGTCATCTCATTTTCTACGGCCTCCTTTGGTTTAGAGGAATCTTGGAGGAATTTCATAGGATAGGGTTTCTATAGGAAAAATTCCTTTAGAGCCCTTTGGTTTGTAGGAATGAAATCCTATTCCTATTGAGGAATTATTCCTATCCTCCACATTTCATAGGAAAATAAACATTAGGCTAGACTCAATGGAAAAAAATCCTATGATGTGAATCAAAGGGCATCTCCTTTCCTATTCCTACTCATAGGATTTGAGATACATGTCATCTCATTTGAACCAAAGGAGGCCTACAAGTTTTCTATTCCTATGATATTCCTATCCTATAAACCAAAGGAGACCTAGTGTTTTTTGGACACACACCAAGATTGAGTGTCATCTGTATATTAAGAAGTGCACTGAAATGGCACAAGTAAAAATAGACCTCAAAAAAGAACAGAGAACTGGTAAACAAGAGTGTTTATTACTAGCTAATTAATCGTACAAAAGGATGAAGAACAAAGAGAAAACTAAAAGGGGAAAACCAAGGCAAGATCTAAGCTGGGAAAGGTCATGAGGCCTGGAGTGGCAACTGTCAAAGTGCCTTGGCTCCAGCAACCACCTGTCACAGCTCAGCTTAGTTAAAGAGGGACTCAATCAACTGCTGGCACCTCAGGATCACACCATCAAACACGCATGCATTGCGTAGCCACCGAATTTCCAGTGTCAGGATGATCAGTGAGTGTGTCTTTTAAGTCTACGAGTTATAAAACTTATGATCGCTAACTTCTATCACACTACAAACTATATTATGGAAGTAACTGGTGATAACTGCTAATGGTGGAAATTTTGCAATCCCCAAAGAGCCTTTATTTGGAAATATTAAAAAGACTATAAAACTCAAAACATCAAGATTATATAATACCTGATTATAACAATATTTCTTCATATAAAATGTGGGCGCTCAGCAAATAATACGAGTGTGAGACATTTTGCTTAAACAGAAATTACCTCTTTGATGCCTGGAATCTTGAACTGGTGGGCTCATAATAGCCAGTGGGGTCTCGAAAGTAGGAAGGTCTTGACCTTGGACTGATAAAGCTAAACTATCTTCATCTGTCGGTGTATCCTCCAGAACACTGGTTTCCATATTTCTTTCTTTAATCGGCAGTCGCGAAGAAGACAACTGCAATGTGTTTACAGTGCCACAAACTGTTTGAGGGCACAGCTTGCCTGCTTCTTGCTGCGGTGGAGCTTCAGCCAACTCTCTCTTCTCATTGGCATGCATCTTGGATGTAGGTTTTTGAGAATGATGTTTTGCCCTAAGCTTCTTGTTATAGTGGTCCGAATCAGGATTCTTCCTTTTGTTAGCTTGTTTTTTCTGTTCTTCCTGTACCAAAAGTGGTAGCATAACAAGTTATAAGAGAAATGTTGTCCCTCAAAACAATACATTCTGACTATAAAATCAGAACAAAGTAAACTGTACTTTGGGATCTGGCTCGTCAAATATAGCATCGGTTAGAACCCGAAAGTCATCAGCTTCTATGTACTCCCAGTTGTAATCATACAACTCTAGTAGCTTCGTCAACACTGGTGAAACAGTTTTTCTCGTGATTCCAATAACATCCAGCTTTGCGACAGCAGCCTCAAATTTTTCATCGAAAACGTTTGAAGATGACATCCTGCATGCAACGGAAGAAATCAGCACAGTGCATCATGCATAAAGTGACATCCTCAAAAACTAAGTGATAAAAATAATAAAATGCATAGAAAAGGATATTGTTGGTATATTACAAAAAGTTGTCTAACTACTAAGTGAGTGCGATGCTAGAGCGCTGCAACACCACCGACGTGCTCGCCAAGAACGGGTGGCCACACGACCCTGCCTGCGCGCTCTGCTTGGGGCCATTGGAGGACGCTGTACTGCTCGCATTGTGCCCCTACACGATTGAGGTCTGGCAGGCCACACTCTGGCATTGCATCCTGCGGTGGGCACTTGCACCATCATCAACCACTACCTCCCTTGAGTGGACGGAGCGGAGCACCGTGATACTGCCGAGAGAGGAGAAGAAGGCCTGGAGCTAGTTGGTCCAGCTCGCCTGGTGGACCACGTGGAAGGAACAGAACACAAGAATCTTCAAAACCAGCACTGCGGCGATGGTTGGTTAGAAGGCGGATGCTTACTGCTGCTTTAATAGTATGCTTACAATACTGATCTACCCTCATCTTTAAAATCGAAATAATATTCCAAATAATTTTGCGTAAAAAATACTTCAATAAGAACTATGTGTGCTAGGAAACTAAGAAATATATAGGAAACTAGAAACCTGAATACAAAAAAAAAAAGGTTTTCCCAATATTGCCTAGGGGATACCCATGAAAGAATGCCACCCACTAGAGCACTGAGCGATACATAAAGCAATTGTGAAGTCCTGCCAAAACAACTAAAATTTCTATCTATCACTAGCGACCAAATTTCAAATCCAGATTCAGTTTACATACTTAAATACAAATACAACAGTGAATAGTAAGATTGTATTTTTTTTTCTTATAAGTTTCAGAAAGGTATATGTCTTTTCTTCCATTTCATTTGCATCGGGTCTAGACTTGAAATTTTGTGACTTGACAGATTTAATGTACCAACCAGTACTTCTCTAAATTTACAGGTCATCTGCACTTAATGACCGCATCAAAAGTTGGTCTGTACCGGATACAGACTTGTTAACACCCAATGCAGCATGCACGCAAATCTATTTCCTAACATGCAACCGACATGTTAAAGAGAATAACCTGATGCAAATCAACACACATTTTGGGCCAATAGCACTAAATGTATGCCCCTGAACCTAGGGGCATTTTGTGTATACAAGTGTCGTGGAGGCTCAGTTAGAACCTCAAATAGTCATGAGAAATTTGAAGAAATTAAACCTTTCTTTCTTTTGACAGCCTCATGGAGGGATGAAAGAAGGGAAGTTACAAAAGGGGGCAGTGAAGGCTACCTTCAGCTAAGCACCTTCGGTCTAGTCAACACAGAAGGCATACAAAAATGCTCTAAATTCATAGACACATTGAGAACAAAAAAGGCAGATCATATTGCAAATTGGTAATTTTATAGAGCATACATTCGGTATGAAGCCTTGCAGCACGACGGGCTCATGGCCTCTAATCGCCCTTCATGATGTTGACAGCATAAGCCCAGCCAACCTGCGCCGTGCAGCAGGGGTTTCTCTGTATCTCAGTCCATTGTGAATAGTACCCCAGGTCTATTGTTCGCACTAAAGTTTTCTACTACATATATGACATGATTTATCTCGTTTGTTCCAGGATGTAGGAACCAAAATTGTACTAAATCAGCGACAATTAATATGGATCGGAGGGAGTATTAGTTGTTTGCTATGTTATTACTCCCTCCATCCGAAATTACATGTCGCAAAACAGATACATTCATTTTTATCCATTTCCGCGACAAGTAATTCGGGACGGAGAAGTTTTGTCGATGTTGTTTAGATTTGTTGAATTTTTTTATGGCCATTAAAGCACAGCAGTACATTAAAATATCGTCCAGAAATTGCAACGCTTCATGTATAGTCGAAAGCAGAGCATCCAGTCGTATTATCATCGGTTCATCGGCACGCAAGCCTGCAAACTCAAAAAGGCAAACCGCATAACCAAGGGCCCACAACACGAAGTACCTCCCCAGATTTGACTGAGGACAAACAAAGGAACGAAACCATGGCAATCCGCCGAAACGGAACGGAACAAAAATCATCATCAGAAAACACGCATTCCACACCGAAACGGAACGGAGAAAAATCATCCACAAAACCCGCACTCCACACCGCAACGGAGGCAGCGCGCGCATACCTCCTCAATGCAAAACCAGCGCGAGGAATTCGCAGCGAGGATCTGGACAGCCGCGCCCCGTCGCAAGCTTACCCAGCGGCGAAGTGCCTCCGAACCCTGAACTAACCGCACGGAAAAAGGAAAAGGAAAAGAGCACGTCAGAATCCGCAGGAATGGGCCGGAAAAAGGAAAAAGAAGTAAAAACCCAACAACAAAACCCTGCTCCGCGCAACAAACGCACCCACCTCCTACGCCAGCCGCCCAAGGAGACGAAGCCGATGCAAGGCGAAGCGCCCGAGGGCTCCGCGGAGGACGGAGGCGCGGTCGCCGCCGGCGATCGCCGATGGGCTAGGGTTTGGGGTTTTGGAGAGGCGTTGCCGTGCGCTGGGGTTTTCAGGATGGGATGGATCGCGTGGAGAACAGGCTGTTTGGTGGTGGTGAATTTATAGGACAGAGGGGGCGACGGAGGACAGATGGCAAAACAGAGGCGGCGTGGGAACTGGGAAGTCCAGGCGACGAGAACGGGGAAGAAAGCGAGCGGACTGCCCCACCCGCTGCGCTGCGTGCGATTTGATACGGCAGGACCAGGGCGAGTGCGTTGCTGTCAGATCAAAAGAGATGCTATGGTGTAGTAGTAATTTCGCAGCGCAGGCGTCTCCGCTGGCTCCCTCGCCCCATTGCCACTTTTGCTGATCGCCCCTTACTCTGTTGGAACGTGATTTTGCAGAGCCCACGAATGCGATGATCGGCCAGCCTTTTTCCATCATAATACATCCAGGTGGCACTTTGACAAACCGAAATATCCATGGCAACCGTATATATGCAATGCAGGTCCAACAAAAACAAACCTATAGGAGTATGTATTTTTCTTTTGAAAAGCAAGAAAAAACCTTAAAGAACCTACGGTCCGCATATGCTTTTTCAGCATGACGCAGTCAGTACCGTCGGATTTGTCAGTTGTTGTACGGATGCGTGGTTGTGATGGTTTTCATGACGTCAGCAGAAGCGTCTGAAAATATTGAGGTGACGGCACATGATACAAAGTTGGCGCGGCGTCCAATTTTGAATAGTAGTAATTGTCGCATTGAAAGAGTATTACACCGATGTTCCATTAAGACACGGCGACAAGATACTAGGTTACAATGTCCAAGAAGTGTGTCAACCACGCCGTGTGGTTTTCATGGACTGCCCGGCACCCATCGTAGTTGCTTTATTACAAGAGCTTGGGTGAAACACTACTCAAACTTTAATGAAACAAGTAGTCACGAGGAACTTCGGGTGTCAAAAATGATGTCAAAAAAAAACTTCAGTTGCCGAAACTATGCCTACGTCCTGCTCGGCCATTGGATTAATTTTCTGCATGGTTTACTTTTACGGGTTCTTTGATTCAAGAGAAATTATGCTAGACCTTGGAGGATATAATTATTTTGTTTCTCGTGTGTTGGTTGTGCTCATTTTGTGGTTTAGGACCTCTATGATTTGAAAGTTTTGCAAAACATATAAATAGGAAAATGCATATATGAATTTGAATCAAATAGAAAGTTTTGTAAAACATATAAATATGATATAATTTGAAAGTATCATGTCTTCTTCAATCTTGTAGGATCATAAAACTATATATGAATTTGTATCAAATAGTACATGGCATTGCAGGAAAAAAAATAGATTGTAAGAAAAGATTTCGGTGGATGAAAATGTATCTTCAAAGTACAGTAGACAGGAATCCCTAGGATAAAACTAAGGATTCCAATCCTACCAATAAAATACACCTTCAATAACTCCTTAGGATTCTTGTGCTCTAAAGATTCTACAAGTTTTTTTTTTTGAATCGCCTATGGAGTTCAATGGGACACGATATTATAAGACGATGATTTCTCTATTCTTTTTGTTTCAAAAATCATGCCATTCAAAGGACCCATTATTAGATTCACTTTTTTCGTATAAGTATATCTATCTATATCTGTACCAATATAAAAAGACCCAAATGGACAGATCTTACAAATCTGGGCCATCAAACAACATCGATCCAACGACCTATATTGCTCATATGAAGAACACTCAACATGTTTAGCATGCAATTAAAATCATATCAAATATCATCATCTACAGTGTCCTGGTAATTAACGCGTAACTGATATCCACCTAATATGAACGTGCAATTATTATTTTTCCTAATATTAACATGCATTGCGCGTACATATTTACTGGTACTAGCAGAACGCTGATGCGTTGCTACAGGCTATCTGTCGCATGTGGGCTCGACACAAAAACCCCACCTATGACGCACCATTCTCTTTTTCTATCGGATCCTCCCCTTCCCGCTTGGTTTTCCGTCGTAGCAAGACATTTCTCGCTGGAGCCTCCTTCTTTAAAACCAGATGATGCCCATCTCATGTTCGCCATGCGTTCCAATAGGGGTGAAATTTTCCATGTTTACAATATGACAGAGTGGGTTGAACTAACTCATACTATTGACAGAAAACAATAAATAACTATAGAGATCATTCTTAAAGGTCCATTCAACTTTGCAAATGCACACTAACGTGGGAGGTGAGTGGCAATCTGAATGTAGTCACCAACAAGCTCCAACTCCACCCCACGCACCATTCATTGCTATAAGGGATAATTGTTGTTCTTCACTTCCCCGTCCTTCCCTACATCTTCTACTCCTAGCCCCTTCGTGAACCTGTTTCGTCGGTGCCAACCAGCACCACGTAAACATTAGTGCGTTCATCAGCGACGCCTTATCACATTCTTCCCTTCGATTTGTATTTCTTTTGGTATACAAGCTACACTTCCTTAAAGAGGCCATTTTCCATTTTTTTAATTCAAGTATGGTTGTTCATCAAACCTCACCAGCATTAGTTCTCATTCCTATTTTCTATTTGAATGGACACACTTGATTTGAGAATGTAGCTTGTCTCGCTTTCTCTATGACTGACAAGAAATATAATATGACCGCGTCCACAAATGTGTGTACGTGACGGTCCGACGAGCCGACTTCCAGCACGGCCGTCCTCTACGCCGTGATCCACGCCCTGACATTCTCGAGCATCACGCCGGTGTCAGGCCCGGCCACAACGTCCTACATGGTGTCGCACACGGCGCCCTCCACAAGGGCGCACGGATGATAACAAAAAAGATATGTTATATTTTTGTATTAGGAAAGTTGTGACTCTCCATTAATAGTACAGATAATGATAATAATAAATGGCATAGTGCGCGGGATTAGTGATTTGTTATTGTGGAATATATGATTTTGTTTTGGAAGGTTATCAAGAAAAATCAGATATACTGTCTTTTTAGAAAGGTGATCTCACATATATCGTGTGATTTTGAATTCTTGATTACATATCATTTACGTGACTGAATTAAAGGCAAGCACTAAACAAGATCTCACCCTTTAATGGGATTTGGTTCTATAGTGGGAGAGAGAAAATCTAGTGGGAAGGGGGGGTGGGAGGTGAGACAGGAAAAACCGGATGAAAAGAAGACAAATGAAAACAAACAGTGGAGGCGAGGCTAGCAACTCCCCCTTTAGGAGTAAAGAAGGGGTGGTGGGAGGTGAGACGAAAAAATCGGACGGGAAAAAGCCAGATGAAAATAAACCATGGAGGTGAGGCTACCAACTCTCCCTTTAGGAGTAGAGATTGGTCGTCAAACCTCACCAGGTTTAGTTATCGTTCCTACTTTCTATTTGAATGGACACACTTGATTTGAGAATGTAGCCTGTCTCACTTTCTCTATAACTGACAAGAAGTATAACATGACCGCGTCCACGAATGACGTGTACGTGACAGTCCGACGACTCGATTTCCACCACGGTCGTCCTCGACGCCATGATCCACGCCCTGGCATTCTCGAGCATCACGCCGACGTCAGGCCCGGCCACAACGTCCTACATGGTATCGTGCACGACATCCCTCCACAAGGGCGCACGGATGCGTACACTGATAATAAAAAAGATATATTATATTTCTGTATTAGGAAAGTTGTGATTGTCCATTAATAGTAGAGGTAATGATAATAATAAATGACATAGTGCGCCGGACTAATGATTTGTTATTGAGGGTTATATGATTTTGTTTTGGAAGGTTATAAAGAAAAATCGTATGCCTATCTTTTAGGAAGGGGATCTCATATATATGGTGCGATTTTTGAATTCTTAATTACCTATCATTTACGTGATTGAACTAAAGCAGCACTTGCCAAAGTAAGCACGAAACAAGATCTCACCTTTTAATGGGATTTGGTTTTTAATTGGAGTGAGTAAATCTAGTGGGAAGGGGTGGTGGGAGGTGAGACGAAAAAAATCGGGCAAAAAAAGACAGATGAAATAAAACCGTGGAGGCGAGGCTAGCAACTCCCCTTTAGGAGTAGAGAAGGGGTGGTGGGAGGTGAGACGAAAAAAGCCAGACAAAAATAAATCATGGAGGCGAGGCTACCACCTCCCCCTTTGGGAGTAGAGATAGTGCGCGGGATTAGTGATTTGTTATTGCAGAATATCTGATTTTGTTTTGGAAGGTTATCAAGAAAAATCTTATGTCTGTCTTTTAGGAAGGTGATCTCACAAATATGGTGGGATTTTGAATTCTTAATTACCTATCATTTACGTGATGGAATTAAAGTGGGAGGGAGAAAATCCAGTGGGAAGGGGTGGTGGGAGGGGAGACAAAAAAGGCACACGAAAATTGATACGTCTCCAACGTATCTATAACTTTTGATTGTTTCATACTATTATATTATCAATTCGGTATACTTTATATGCAATTATATATAATATTTGGGAACTAATCTATTAACCTAGTGCCCAGTGCCAATCAATACCAAACGAAGTCCAAACATGATGTAACTTTACGGTGATTTTTTCTAGACCAGAAGGGATCCTAGAAGATTTAGGAGGAGGCCAGCAGCATTACGAGAGGGCCACAAGCTCATCCTGTGCCCCCCCAGGGGGTGCCACCTAAGCTTGTGGGCCCCTCGTAACTTTGTTTGCCCTAATTCCACTTTTATAAATGGATTTTTTATTTTTATGCCCCTGGTTCCTTAACTCTACTCATTCATCCCCACTTTGTTAACTTCTGCTCACTTTTCCCCACTCCCTTGCCCAAAACCCTCAGAAGCGAGTTACAGCGGATGTCCCGTCAGGTCAATGCACGCTTTGGTCCGTTAACTTTCTGAGCTTGATGGGGGCGCGTGAGGGCAAAAGTACACCTTGGTATTTGTTACCCGTATAGTTGTTTTGTTATCTTGGCCATTGAAATTATTACGTGTCATTAATGTGGTGCATGCAATGGCATACGTCATGGGGTAGCACGTGTCCATGGGACATGCCTGAAACATCCCATCGTATAAAGAGGGGAAACCACCTCCATTGCCCCCTACCATTTTCCCCCAAATCGCCTCCCTGTCGCATCGTCTTCCTCTCCCCCACCGGTGTCGGCTGCTTGGGGAACGGGGTCCCCTGACATTTGCCTACCGCGCTTCCACGGCGTGGTTGAGCTAGCAGTGCTACGGCCCATCCCTCATTAACAAGGCACTCAAGACCCTCGCGAGGGGCCAAGCTCGCGAGGCGGACGACGCAAGACCTCCTCAGAGCGGCCTCACCCAGTTATTTCGCGAGGAGCGTGAGATCATAGGCGGGCAAACCTCGCGAGGTTCTCGTGGACGTGAGCCATGACGATCGAGGCTGCGGGCGCCAGTGTGGGCGCCAAAGACAAGCAAAGGTCCTTGTTTCCCTTTGGTGCTAAGGAGGCAAGCGCAGGCGCGGAGTACCGAGGCATCAAGCAAAGGTTTCCACATCGGTGCAATGAGACCAAGACTAGCAGGACGGCGAGACGGAGGTCACCATGGAGCCCAAGACGGCGTCACCACCGTGAGCCTTTGCAGCGAAGACCGCTTTTGTCAGGATAAGCTATACTAGCTGTCCCCTTTCAAATTGGTCGTTGTTGGCTCCCTTCCCGCTCAATATTTGTGGAGAGGATCAGGGCCTATATAAGTAGAACTAGCCACCACCGTAGGGGAGGACAGATTATAGGCACCTCACCTAATCCTTAGCCACACACCAAGCACAAGAACACCTCAATCTTAGGAGGCTGTTCTTCCCCTTGTACTGTTCATCATCAGCCCAAGAGGCAATCCACCACCACCACACTGGAGTAGGGTATTACACCACAACGGTGGCCCGAACCAGTATAAATCTTGTGTCTTTTGTGTTTTGAGTTTGTCGAGTTCGTCCGCGAGATCTTAGCGAGCTAGGGCGTGGATCGGTAGGGAGGAATTCTTTTGCGCCTCACCCAAGTTGTTCGAACCTTGAGGGTTTGCCGAACCCGTGATCCGACATTTGGCGCGCTTGGGGTGCGACGACGTGGCTTTCCTTCCGCCGATTCAAGGCCTGGCCGCCATCGCGCTCCGCCCTCATGGCGGGCGCCCGCTATCCGACTGGACGGCCGGCGTTGGCTGACGACGGGCTGGGGGCTCAGCCTGGCCTCGCCTGCGGCAAAAGTGTGTGGCCACCCAAGTTCAAGTTGAGATGTTGCCAAGGCGCACGACGGCTGATACATCCATTTTGCATCATGCTTTTATATTGATATTTATTGCATTATGGGCTGTTATCACACATTATGTCACAATACTTATGCCTATTCTCTCTTATTTTACAAGGTTTACATAAGGAGGGAGAATGCCGCAGTTTGGAATGCAGAATTTGGAAAAGGAGCAAATATTAGAGACCTATTCTCAGCACAACTCCAAAAGTCCCAAACTTCATGAAAGTTATTTTTGGAAATAATAAAATATCGAGCGGAAGAAATACCGGAGGGGCCCACACTGCCACGAGGGTGGGGGCGCGCACTACCCCTTGGGCGCGCCCCCTGCCTCGTGGGCCCCCTGGTGGCCCTCCGATGCCCATCTTCTGCTATATGAAGTCTTTCGTCCGAAGAAAAATCATAAGAAAGCTTCCGGGACGAGACTCCGCTGCCACGAGGCGGAACCTTGGCGGAACCAATCTAGGGCTCCGGCAGAGCTGTTCTGGGCTGGGACACTTCTCCCGGAGGGGGAAATCATCGCCATCGTCATCACCAACAATCCTCTCATTGGGAGGGGGTCAATCTCCATCAACATCTTCACCAGCACCATCTCCTCCCAAACCCTAGTTCATCTCTTGTGTCCAATTCTTGTCTCTAAGTCTGGGATTGGTACCTGTAGTTTGCTAGTAGTGTTGATTACTCCTTGTAGTTGATGCTAGTTGGTTTATTTGGTGGAATATCATATGTTCCGATCCTTTATGCATATTAATACTCCTCTGATTATGAACATGAATATGTTTTGTGAGTAGTTACGTTTGTTCCTGAGGACATGGGAGAAGTCTTGCTAATAGTAGTCATGTGAATTTGGTATTCGTTCGATATTTTGATGAGATGTATGTTGTCTTTCCTCTAGTGGTGTTATGTGAACGTCGACTGCATGACACTTCACCATTATTTGGGCCTAGAGGAAGGCATTGGGAAGTAATAAGTAGATGATGGGTTGCTAGAGTGACAGAAGCTTAAACCCTAGTTTATGCGTTGCTTCGTAAGGGGCTGATTTGGATCCATATGTTTCATGCTATGGTTAGGTTTACCTTAATACTTCTTTTGTAGTTGCCGATGCTTGCAATAGGAGTTAATCATAAGTGGGATGCTTGTCCAAGTAAGGACATCACCCAAGCACCGGTCCACCCACATATCGAATTATCAAAGTACCGAACGCGAATCATATGAACGTGATGAAAACTAGCTTGACGATAATTCCCATGTGTCCTCCGGAGCGCTTTTCTCTATATAAGAGTTTGTTCAGGCTTGTCCTTTGCTACAAAAAGGATTGGGCCACCTTGCTGCACTTTATTTACTTTTGTTACTTGTTGCTCGTTACAAATTATCTTATCACAAAACTATCCGTTACCGATAATTTCAGTGCTTGCAGAGAATACCTTGCTGAAAACCGCTTATCGCTTCCTTCCGCTCCTCGTTGGGTTCGACACTCTTACTTATCGAAAGGACTACGATAGATCCCCTATACTTGTGGGTCATCAAGACTCTTTTCCGCGCCGCTGCCGGGAGTGAAGCGCCTTTGGTAGGTGGAATTTGGTAAGGAAAAATTTATATAGTGTGCTGAAATTTATTGTCACTTGTTACTATGGAAAGTAATCCTCTGAGAGGCTTGTTCGGGGTATCTTCACCCCGACTAGTAGAGCAAAGAGTTGATCCTCAACCTACTGAACCTACTGAAAATGAAAATGTCTACTTTGAGATTCCTTCGGTATGATAGAAAAACTGCTAGCTAATCCTTTTGCAGGAGAGCGGAACAAATGCATCCCGATGAGCACCTAATATATGTGGATGAAGTTTGTGGATTATTTAAGCTTGCGTGTGTGCCCGATGATGTTATTAAGAAGAAGGTCTTCCTTTATCTTTGAAGGAGATGCATTGACATGGTATAGGCTATGTGATGATATGGGATCATGGAACTACAAACGATTGAAATTGGAATTTCATCAAGTTTTATCCTATGCATCTTGTTCATCGTGATCGCAATTATATATATATAATTTTTGGCCTCGCGAAGGAGAAAGCATCGCTCAAGCTTGGGGGAGGCTTAAATCAATGTTATATTCATGCCCCAGTCATGAGCTCCCAAGAGAAACAATTATTTAAAACTTTTATGCTCGGCTTTCTGAAAACAATCGCACCATGCTCGATACTTCTTGTCTTTGGATCTTTTATGATGAAGACTATTGAATTCAAATGGGATTTATTGGAAAGAATTAAACGCAACTCAAGATTGGGATCTCGTGACGGTTAAGGAGTCAGGTATGACACCTAAGTTTGATTGTGTTAAATCTTTTATGGATACCGATGTTTTCCGTAAATTTAGCACTAAATATGGACTTGACTCGAGATAGTAGCTTCTTTACGTGAATCTTTTGTTGCTCACGTTGATCTCCCTAAGGAGAAGTGGTTTAAATATCATCCTACCATAGAAGTAAAAGTAGCTGCACCTATTAAAGTTGAAGAAAAGACTATCACTTATAATGATCCTATTGTTCCCATCGGCTTATGTTGAGAAACCACCTTTCCTGTTAGGATAAAAGATCATGCTAAAGCTTCAATCGTGGTTCGTAAAAAGCAATATTAGAACCTATACACCTCCCCGAGCAAGTTAAAGTTGAACCTAATATTGCTATAGTTAAAGATCTCTTGGCTGATAATATCGATGGGCATGTTATTTATTTCTGTGATGAAACTGCTAGAATTGCTAAACCGTGTGCTAAAGATAAACATAGACCTGTGGTAGGCATGCTCGTTATTTCGTTAAAATAGGAGATCACCGTTATCATGGCTTACGTGATATGGGTGCTAGTGCTAGTGCAATACCTATTGACTTATACAAAGAAATTATGCATGATATTGCACCCTCTTGAGTTAGAAGATATTGATGTCACAATTAAACTTGCCAATAGAGATACTATTTCACCCATGGGAATTGTTAGAGATGTTGAAGTCTTGTGTGGGAAAACTAAATATCCTGCTGATTTTCTTGTTCTTGGTTCCCCACAAGATAGTTTTTGTCCCATTATATTTGGTAGACCCTTCTTGAACACTGTTAATGCTAGGATAGACTGCGAAAGGATGTTGTTACTATTGGTTTAGGTGATATGTCTCATGAGTTTAATTTCTCTAAATTTCGTAGACAACACCGTGAAGAGGAATTGCACAGTAGAGATGAAATTATTGGTCTTGCTTCTATTGTCGTATTCTCCTAATGATCCTTTAGAACAATATTTGCTAGACCATGAAAATGATATGTTTATGAATGAAAGAAGGGAAATAGATGAAGTATTCTTTAAACAGAACCCATCCTCGAAACACAATTTGCCTGTTGAAATCCTAGGGGATCCTCCTCCACCCAAGGGTGATCCCGTGTTTGAGCTTAAACCATTGCCTGATACCCTTAAATATGCTTATCTTGATGAGAAAAAGATATATCCTATTATTATTAGTGCTAACCTTTCAGAGCATGAAGAAGAGTGATTATTGAAAACTCTGAAGAAGCACCGCGTTGCTATTGGATATACTCTTGATGATCTTAAGGGCATTAGTCCCACTCTATGTCAACATAAAATAAATTTGGAGAAAGATGCCAAACCAGTTCGTGATCACCAACGACGGCTGAATCCTAAGATGAAAGAAGTGGTAAGAAAGGAAATACTAAAGCTCCTTGAGGCAAGTATAATTTATCCGTTCTGTCGATAGTCGATTGGGTAAGTCCTGTCCATTGTGTTCCTAAGAAGGGAGGTATTAATTGTCGTTCCTAATGATAAAGATGAATTGATTCCACAAAGAATTATTACAGGTTATAGAATGGTAATTGATTTCCGCAAATTAAATAAAGCTAGTAAAACATATCATTACCCCTTACCTTTGATTGATCAAATGCTAGAAAGATTATCCAAACATACACATTTTTGCTTTCTAGATGGTTATTCTGGTTTCTCTCAAATACAGTAATGTCACCGATGATCAATCAAAGACCACTTTTACTTGCCCTTTCGGTACTTTTGCTTATAGACATATGCCTTTTGGTTTATGTAACGCACCTGCTACCTTTCAAAGATGCATGATGGCTATATTCTCTAACTTTCGTGAAAAGATCTGTGAGGTTTTCATGGACGATTTCTCCGTTTATGGATCCTCTTTGATGATTGCTTGAGCAACCTTGATCGAAGTTTTGCAGAGATGTGAAGAAACTAATCTTATCTTGAATCGGGAGAAGTGCCACTTTATGGTTAATGAAGGTATTGTCTTGGGGATAAAGTTTCAAAGAGGTATTGAAGTTGATAAAGCCAAGGTTGATGCTATTGAAAAGATGCCATGTCCCAAGGACAACAAAGGTATAAGAAGTTTCCTTGGTCATGCCGGTTTTTATAAGAGGTTCATTAAGGACTTCTCAAAAATTTCTCGGCCTCTGACTAATTTGTTACAAAAAGATATACCATTTGTCTTTGATGATGATTGTGTAGAAGCATTTGAAATACTTAAGAAAGCATTGATCTCTGCACCTATCGTTCAACCACCTGATTGGAATTTACCTTTTGAAATTATGTGTGATGCTAGTGATTATGCTGTAGGTGTTGTTCTAGGGCAAAGATTTGATAAGAAATTAAATGTTATTCAATATGCTAGTAAAACTCTAGACAATGCTCAGAGAAATGATGCTACTACTGAAAAAGAATTCTTAGCAGTTGTATTTGATTGTGATAAGTTCAGACCTTATATTGTTGATTCTAAAGTAACTATTCACAATCGATCATGCCGCTATTAAATATCTTATGGAAAAGAAAGATGCTAAACCTAGACTTATTAGATGGGTTCTCTTGCTACAAGAATTTGATTTGCATATTATTGATAGAAAGGAGCTGAGAAACCCGCTGCGCATAACTTGTCTAGGTTAGAGAATGTTCTTGATGACCCACTACCTATTGATGATAGCTTTCACGATGAACAATTAAATGTCATAAATGCTTCTCGTCTTTATCCATGGTATGCCAATTATGCTAATTACATTGTTGCTAAATTTATACCACCTAGTTTCACATACCAGCAAAAAGAAAAAGTTTTTCTATGATTTGAGACATTACTTTTGGGATGACCCACATATTTATAAAGAAGGAGTAGATGGTGTTATTAGACGTTGTGTACTGAGCATGAACAGGAATAGATCCTCACGCAAGTGTCACTCCGAAGCTTATGGAGGACACCACGCTGGAGATAGAACTGCACATAAGGTATTGCAATCCGGTTTTTATTGGCCTACTCTCTTCAAGGATGCCCGTAAGTTTGTTCTATCTTGTGTTGAATGTCAAAGAATTGGTAATATTAGTAGACGTCAAGAAATGCCTATGAATTATTCACTTGTTATTGAACCATTTGATGTTTGGGGCTTTGATTATATGGGACATTTTCCTGCCTCCAATGGATATACACATATTTTAGTTCCTGTTGATTACGTTACTAAGTGGGTAGAAGCTATTCCAACTAGTAGTGCTGATCATAACACATCTATTAAAATGCTTAAAGAAGTTATTTTTCCGAGGTTTGGAGTCCCTAGATATTTAATGACTGATGGTGGTTCACATTTTATTCATGGTGCTTTCAGTAAAATGCTTGCTAAATATGATTTTAATCATAGAATTGAATCTCCTTATCACCCACAGTCTAATGGTCAAGTAGAATTGAGCAATAGAGAGCTCTAATTAATTTTTGCAAAAGACATTAATAGATCTAGAAAGAATTGGTCCAAGAAACTTGATGATGCATTATGGGCCTATAGAACTGCATATAAAAAATCCTATGGGTATGTCTCCGTATAAAATGGTTTATGGAAAAGCATGTCATTTACCTCTCGAACTAGAACATAAGGCATATTGGGCCATTAAAGAGCTCAACTATGATTTCAAACTTGCCGGTGAGAAGAGGTTATTTGACATTAGCTCACTTAATGAATGGAGAACCCAAGCCTATGAGAATGCCAAGTTGTTTAAAGAAAAAGTTAAAAGATGGCATGACAAAAGGATACAAAAGCGTGAGTTTAATGTAGGTGATTATGTATTGCTATACAACTCTCGTTTAAGATTTTTGCAGGAAAACTTCTCTCTAAATGGGAAGGTCCTTACGTTATCGAGGAGGTCTATCATTAAGTGCCATAAAAATCAACAACTTCAAGGCACAAATCCTAAGGTGGTGAACGGTCAAAGAATTAAACATTATATCTCAGGTAATCCCATAAATGTTGAAACCAATGTTATTGAAACCGTGACCCCGGAGGAATACATAAGGGACACTTTCCGGAACGTTTCGGACTCCGAAAAGGAATAGGTATGTGATACGGTAAGTGAACCGACTCCAAAACAGTTCTAATGGCAATTTTTCTCTATTTTGGAATATTTAGAAAAATAGAAAAATGAGAAGCAGTCCGGGAAGGACACGAGGCCTCCACGAGGGTGGAGGGTGCCCCCCTGCCTCGTGGGCACCTCGTGCACTCTCCGGACTCCGTTTTCTTGCACAATACGTATTTTGGTCGGTAAAAATTCATTATATAATCTCCCGAAGGGTTTGACTCCTGTATCACGCAAATATCCTCTGTTCTTGTTACGAGCTGTTTTTCTGACAGATCTAGATCATCATGGCGTCTCCAAGTGCCCCCAAGGACAAGTTCTTCGAGAAGGTCATCAATCCCTACCTCGCGGAGGTGCTGCAACACCCTCAAACCATTGAGATGCATGAGGGGGTGCTGCAGATCCGCGATGTTGAGGACCGAGGAAGACCGGAAGCGTGGAGACAAGGCTTGAGGCAATGGAGCAACAAGTTTTCAAGTGCCAAGAGATGGTGAAGCGTGGACTTGACTCCAATCACATGATGATCGCGGAGTTCACCAACAACCACAAGTTGGATGCCAAGGACATTAGGGAGGCCATCTTCAACCTCCACGAGAAAATCGAGCACCTCCAAGCCCAAATCTATGACCCGCAGAACCAAAACTGTGAGTATGAATATAGATTCAAGAGAATGAGTTTGGCTGCAGATTTGAGAATCCCGGAGACTCGATCATCCTTCTATGATGGTGAGCCCATGCCTTGGAAGATGGACGTCAAGCCTACTTCACCAACAACCCCATCACCACCACTTCTGAGGAAGGAGACATAACCACATGGGTATGGGCACTCCCCTTGGCAACTGCCAAGCTTGGGGGAGGTGCCCCGGTATCGTATCACCATCACATCTCTATCTTACTATTTTTCTTAGTTCGATCCTATTAGTAGTATCTTGATCTAGTAGAATAAAGTTTTAGTATGATTTAGTTCTGAGTTTTGCTTTATGATCTTTCTATGTAATCGAGTCCGTGAGCTATATATAATAAGTATTAGTGTTGAGTCAAGGGCTTGATTATCTTGCTATGATCTGGAGTGAATAAAAGAAAAGAGAAAAGAATAAAAAGAAATCATATTGATCTTATGAAGAGTAATGACTTCACATAGAAAGAGTATGATGATTAAAAGTTGTTGAGAGTTGACAAACATAGCTTTGGTCATCATTCCAATTAATAGGAAGTAATAAAGAAAGAGAGGTTTCACATATAAATATACTACTATCTTGGACATCTTTTATGATTGTGAGCACTCATTAAAATATGACATGCTAAAGAGTTGATGTTGGACAAGGAAGACAACGTAATGGGTTATGTTTTCTTATATCTGAAATAAAGTATATTGTCATGGATCATCCAACATGTTGAGCTTGCCTTTCTCCCTCATGCTAGCCAAATTCTTCGCACCAAGTAGAGATACTACTTGTGCTTCCAAATACCCTTAAAACCAGTTTTGCCATAAGAGTCCACCATACCTACCTATGGATTGAGTAAGATCCTTCAAGTAAGTTGTCATCGGTGCAAGCAATAAAAATTGCTCTCTAAATATGTATGATTGATTCGTGTGGAGGAAATAAGCTTTATACGATCTTGTGATGTGGAAGAAATAAAAGCGACTGATCGCATAATAAAGGTCCATATCACAAGTGGCAATATAAAGTGACGTTCTTTCGCATTAAGATTTTGTGCATCCAACTCCAAAGCGCATGGCAACCTTCCTGCTTCCTCTCTGCTAAGGGCCTATCTTTTATTATTAACTTCTACCTTATGCAAGAGTCATGGTGATCTTCACCTTTCCTTTTACATTTTATCCTTTGGCAAGCACAAGATGTTGGAAAGATGCTGATATATATATATATATATATATATATATATATATATATATATATAATATATATATATATATATATATATAGTGGCACTATTCTGATCCTGGGATCAGAATAGTTATTCTGATCACAGCCGGCCCTATAAGGGCTCGATGAGAGCTTCCCAAACTCCCGAACTGGGCAGCCATAGAAAAAAGGGAAAAAGCCCACCCCACATCCCCCAATCCCGATCCCACCACCTCCCGCACCTCCCGCTTAGTCACTGCCCCAATCGGGCTGCGCTGCGCCACCGCCACTAAGCCCCCAATCGAGACGCGGCAGGTGGCTGCCCGCCCAACCAGAGACACCACCGCTGCTTCTCCATGCCTCAAACGGAGACACCGCAGCCCCAACATCCTGGCTGCCACTGCGGGCTCCCTCAGCTTTCTCCCGTCATACGCATCGCCGTCGCGTTCGCCACCACGCTGGCCGGAGACAGAGGGAAGCTTCCTCGACTACGGCCAAAAATCGTCCACCCCATCCCCTATCACTCCCTCCGGTGAGGTAAACGATGAGATCCCCCATCCCCTCTGCATTCTCCCCAATCATGCTTGTATCTTCAAGATCTAGGATGTAGTTCTGGTGGCTTCTTCTCATTCCACGAACGGGGTTGCTCACTTTGGAACACAAAAAGCCATGGTGGGCTGCGATTCGGCGAACGCGTGCAAGTAGTTCGTCTTTTTCGCCGGGCGTCACCCTTTGCATCGGGCGACCACCGGAGCTGGCCCGGCGTGGCCCCCGCCGTGGTCCCTTGCTACATCTTTGGTCAAGAGAGATGGAGCTCCGCACAACGTGTGAAGTTCGACCGTGAGCCTATGCAGTCCGACAACACGATTCGGCAGATGGTGAGCCTCCCTCCGCCGCTTCAGCCACAGAGCAGCCATCGCGACCCTTGCACCGACGGTCGGTCTGAAACAGCTCACGGATGGGGTCTCACAGATGCGGCGCATGCAATGCCGCGGTGAAGCCCCTACCTATGGAGTTCAGCTTTGCCTCATCACAGCATTCCTGTGGTTTTTAATTGAACATTTGTGATAGACGACGTGTGTGCTTGTCATGTGTGTGTGTCGTAATAGCATTTTACCTAGCACCCAAACATGCTGCGTGCTTTTGTGTGTACAAATTCGTGGTTGCTCGCTTTCTTCGTGGTTATTTGATTGTTGTACGTCTGTGCATTTCCTACACCTGTGATGCACCTGCAGCCTAGAGGGAGCCGACTGCCCGCAAAGAAGAGGAGGGCACGACCAGAAGCTGCATGGGCCACATCCAATGTGAGAAGATAGAGGCAGCTTAGTAACGGATCTCGCACGCCTTCTTCGCCAAGAGGTCTGCCGAGCCGCTGGTCGCGGCCACCAAGAAGAAGAAGTCATCTTTTCCGCACCTCCTGCATAAAACGCCGACGACGCCTTAAGTTCTCGGCCCCTCCGCCTCCACTAGTGTTCCTTTGCAGAAAACGAGCTTTGGTCCCAGCAGAGGTTCATGTATTGTTGCTCACGAGGGTAGTTTATGTAAGTTGATGCAAAAAAAGTTTGTTTTGTAATTCATGGAAGTTTGATGCCTATTCTTTCGAGAATGAAACTGTTTTCATTTCATGAAAGCTAAAAATAAAGTTGTGGATGTGTTGTGGTGTGTGTATGTGCCAAGATTACATTAAATTTCAAAACTTTTTTTCTCATGTTTGTTTTCCATATTGGTTTTATAGTGTCAGTTTTTTGTGTTCATGGAGTAAAAATTTAGGAAGTTCAATTTTGAGAAAGCAGCAAGTTCAACCAATATGGAAACACTAAAAAATACATTGAAATAGAAACTTTTTTAGTGACGTTCAAATTGGAAAGACATTATAGAAAAATGTTCTTTGTTCTTTACGGTAAAAAAATGTATCACGTATTGGTTGGTTTACACAACTAGTTGCTCTCTGACACACATTATGTTGCTGATTTCCTTCTCCTTCATGAAATTGTTAGAAAAAAATAGAGCATAGAGGTTCAATATTAACAGAAAAAAAACAAGTGAGCAATTCTTGAAGACAAAAAAAAAGGTTGATGCGAAGTTCATATTCTCGCCATGGAAAATGTGTATAAAAGGTGTGATTTCGAAGTTCAATTAACGTAACATCAAGTTCAAACCAAAAATGCAAAAAATCATGGAATTCAAAGAATAAAAACTATGGAGTTTCATGAAAAAATTAGTAGCACGCCGGTTCATGTTTCAAAAATTGAAGTTCACGTGTACCACGTCTGTAAGAAAAATGATCAAATGAAAAAGGACCTTTCAACCTGCTTTCAATCAAAAGCAAAAAATGCACCGACAAAACTCTATAAGAAGTTCAAATTTATGAACCGAAGCAGGTCAATGTTAAAAAAATGAAGTTTTAATATCATAAAGAAAAATTTGGAAGTTAAAATTTTTGAGCGAGAAGTTAAAAAAAAGTAGTTCAAAAATCTTTATAACGGATTTTCCCCGTTTGTAAAAATATCAGAGAAGTTCAAATTAAAAAGAGGAGCATTTCAAAAGATTGTATAAAAACTGATTTTCCCCATTCTATAAAAAACTAGAAGTTCAAATTAAAAGTAACGGCATTGTATCATTGTTTTATATAAAAAGCATTTCCCCGTTACCAACCAATAAAACTAAGAAGTTCAAATTTAAAAATGGTGAAGTTCGATGTCTATAAAACATTCAGATTTTTCACATTATTAAAAAAATAATAAGTTCAAAATTTTAAAACAAAGAGGTTAAAAAAACTCGAGTTTCCTCGTTACTAAAGAACAAAATTAAGAAGTTCAAATTAAAATAATAGAGGAGTTCAAATTTGATAAAAATCTCAGATTCTCGTGCTAAAGAATAACTAATAATTTCAAATTAAAATAATAAAACAACAAAAAAAGTTTTAAAAAGATTTTCCCCATTTTTTAAAATTTGGATTTTCCCCGATACTAAAGATTAAACCAAGAAGTTCAAAAATTAAATAACAAGAATTTCAACTTTTAAAAATAGAGCGCTTTAAAATTTCATAAAAAAGATTAAGAAATAAAACCAGGAAGTCCATATTAAAAAGATGGAGAAGTATAGAAAACTCAGATTTTCCTCGTTATTAAAGAATGAAAACAAAAAGTTCAAAAATTAAATAACAAGAAGTTCAACTTTTAAAAATAGAGCGCTTCAAAATTTCTTAAAAAAGATTAAGAATAAACCAGGAAGTCCATATTAAAAAGATGGAGAAGTTCGATGATTATAGAAAACTCAGATTTCCCTCGTTATTAAAGAATGGAAACAAGAAGTTCAAAAATAAAATAACAAGAAGTTCAACTTTTAAAAATAGAGCGCTTCAAAATTTCATAGAAAAAATTAAGAAATAAAACAAGGAAGTCCAAATTAAAAAGATGCGAAGTTTGATGATTATAGAAAACTCAGATTTATCTCAAGATTATTAAAGAATGGAAACAAGAAGTTCAAAAATAAAATAACTTCTAAAAAGTTGTTGCTAGAAGTTCAAGTGCTCTGTCCGGAAGTTCAAAAAATTCTTGTGAGAGAGGTTGAACAAAAATACATGACAGAAGTTCAAGATGAAAATAGCAGGAAGTTCAACTACTACCGAAATGCGTTTCAGACAGGAAAATAAGAATAGAAAACAAAAGGCTTAAAAGATTTTGTTGCTAGAAGTTCACGTGCTACTCCCGGTGAAGTTCGAGATCTCTAGTGTGAGACGTCCGACCTTCAGCCATATGTAAAAACAGTAAAAGATGTTGTTTTACGCATTCAAAAATATATTTTGAACCGTTGCGAGTATGAAAAACTCATCAACACAAAAAAGTTGCATGTTTTTAATAGCTTTCTACCGGTATATCATTTGCTCAATTACGGTAAGTGGTTTGAGAATTACGGGCGAAAAACATCACGTCAAAAAACAGAGTGAAGTTCAAACAAACATGCTTCAGAAGTTCAACTACTTCACGCAGTGCATTTCCGTTCACGATGAACGCAGAAATCATGACCTCATTTATTTTCTAATTCACCTCGAAACGACGGTAATATCATTTGTGTAAGTTCAAGTCCTTGGTCGGAGAAAGTTAAAAAATTTATTGTGAGAGACGTTTGTACAAAAGGAATATTATTTGTGTAACATTTACGAATGGATGAGAAAATTACAAACAAAAATACGTCCCAGAAGTTCAACATGAAAACAGCAGGAAGTTCAACTACTACGCTAAATGAATTTCAGATTAAAAACTTTCAAAATCGTCATGTAGTATGAAAAATGATCAAGACGGAAAGTTGCGTGTTTACAAGCAGTTTTCCATCGGTATATCACCCGCTCAATTCCCGTGAGTGGGATGGAGAGCTAGGAGCAGTGGATGAAGATCTACGAGCAAAAAATCAATGCGGAAAAACAGAGTGAAGTTCGGGTACACGCATCGAGAAGTTCAGGTTCTTCACGCGGTGCATTTTCGAAGAATCTGTTTCGCGGTAGAGGCAGAACGAATGATCCCGCCGTTTTTAGAATTACTTGGAAACTGCAAGGAATCAGAGAAAACCATCAATATGAGAAAGTTTCGCATTTTCCGTAGCTTTTCAACGGTATATTATTTGCCCAATTCCGATAAAGTTTGTAGAAATTATGGCGAAAATACGATTTTTGCCATTTTCGAAACTGACTTAGAACCATAAAGAATTGGGAGAAACAATACATACCAAAAAGTTTCGCATTTGTTCAAGCTTTCCAACGCCATATCATTTGCAGCATTCGGACGCACGGTTAATAATTTAGCTCGAAAATACGAACTCGGTAGGACTTGGACCATTTTCTAAATTACTCTTAAACCATTCAAAATTAGAAAAAAAACTTTCAGGATGAGAAAGTAGCGCATTTTCATAAGCTTTCCAACGCCATATCATATGCCTCCATTGGATTAGCCGTTTAGAAATGACATCGAAAAAGTTAACTCAGCTGTTCGGTTTACGAAATTTTACGTTTTTTCAAATTACTCTTTGACCATAGGGAATTAGAAAAACTTTCAACATGTGGAAGGAGCGGTTTTGCAGCAGCTTTCCAATGCCATATTATATGCCTCATTCCGATAAATGGTTTAGAAATGTGATCGAAAATACGATTCACGTTTTTTGTGCGAAGAAAAAATGGTTTTCAAAACTCCTCTTAAACCGCTTATATTTTGCCAAAAAATTAAGTTGGGTCATGATATTGGTGTCCATAGCTTTCCAACAGTATATCGCAAGCTCCGTTTGGGCAATGTTGTCGGAAGTTCAACCGAGTTCAAAGCGAAGTTCAACGTACTACTAGCGGGCAAAGTCGTTGTGATTTAATATTATTCGATCCCGTGATCGTAATAGTGTTTATGTGTGTGTATATATATATATATATATATATATATATATATATATATATATATATATATATATATATATATATATATATATATCTAATTGGATGTGGGTTAGCATGAATTATTATTGTTGACATTACCCTTGAGGTAAAAGGTTGGGAGGCGAAACTATAAGCCCCTATCTTTCTCTCAGGTCCCATTAAAACTCCAGAACCACAAGTATTATGTGAGTGTTAGCAATTATGAAAGACTAAATGATAGTTGAGCATGTGGACTTGCTAGAAAGCTCGACATAGACACCTTTCCGATGTTATGATAAATTGCAATTGCCTCAATGACTGAGATTATAGTTTGTTAGTTCTCAATAAAGTTTCTGATTCGTACTTTGCATTGTGAATAGATTAGTACTTGAGCATAAGAAATCCTACGACAATATCCATATATGATGCTATTACGAGAATAATCATGATGCCCTCATGTCTGTATTTTATTTTATCGACACCTCTACCTCTAAACATGTGGACATATTTATCGTTATCGGCTTCCGCTTGAGGACAAGCGAGGTCTAAGCTTGGAGGAGTTGATACGTCCATTTTGCATCATGCTTTTATACTGATATTTATTGCATTATGGGCTGTTATCACACATTATGTCACAATACTTATGCCTATTCTCTCTTATTTTACAAGGTTTACATAAGGAGGAAGAATGCCGTGAAAATTGGAATTCTGGAAAAGGAGCAAATATTATAGACCTATTCTCAAGACAACTCCAAAAGTCCTGAAACTCCACGAAAGTTATTTTTGGAAATAATAAAAATAATGAGCGGAAGAAATACCAAAGGGGCCTCCCACTGCCACGAGGGTGGGGGCGCCTCTACCCCCTGGCGCGCCTCGCCTGTGGCCCCCTGGCTCTCCTCCTGCCCATCTTCGCTATATGAAGTCTTTCGTCTCAAGAAAAATCACAACAAAGCTTTAGGGGCGAGACTCACGCCATGAGGCGGAACTAATCTAGGGCTCCGCAGAGCTGTTCGGCTGGGACACCCGGGAGGGGAAATCATCGCCATCGTCATCACCAACAATCCTCTCATTGGGAGGGGGTCAATCTCCATCAACATCTTCACCAGCACCATCTCCTCCCAAACCCTAGTTCATCTCTCGTGTCCAATTCTTGTCTCTAAGTCCGGGATTGGTACCTGTAGGTTGCTAGTATTGTTGATTACTCCTTGTAGTTGATGCTAGTTGGTTTATTTGGTGGAATATCATATGTTCCGATCCTTTATGCATATTAATACTCCTCTGATTATGAACATGAATATGTTTTGTGAGTAGTTACGTTTGTTCCCGAGGACATGGGAGAAGTTTTGCTAATAGTAGTCATGTGAATTTGGTATTCGTTTGATATTTTGATGAGATGTATGTTGTCTTTCCTCTAGTGGTGTTATGTGAACGTCGACTACATGACCCTTCACCATTATTTGGGCCTAGAGGAAGGTATTGGGAAGTAATAAGTAGATGATGGGTTGCTAGAGTGACAGAAGCTTAAACCCTAGTTTATGCGTTGCTTCGTAAGGGGCTGATTTGGATCCATATGTTTCATGCTATGGTTAGGTTTACCGTAATACTTCTTTTGTAGTTGTGGATGCTTGCAATAGGAGTTAATCATAAGTGGGATGCTTTTCCAAGTAAGGACATCACCCAAGCACCGGTCCACCCACATACCGAATTATCAAAGTACCGAACGCGAATCATATGAACGTGATGAAAACTAGCTTGACGATAATTCCCATGTGTCCTGGGAGCGCTTTTCTCTATATAAGAGTTTGTCCAGCTTGTCCTTTGCTACAAAAAGGATTGGGCCACCTTGCTGCACTTTATTTACTTTTTGTTACTTGTTGCTCGTTACAAATTATCTTATCACAAAACTATCTCACATCGATAATTTCAGTGCTTGCAGAGAATACCTTACTGAAAACCGCTTATCATTTCCTTCTGCTCCTCGTTGGGTTCGACACTCATACTTATCGAAAGGACTACGATAGATCCCCTATACTTGTGGGTCATCAACGGCGTGGTGGACCCGTCCGCTTTACTGCTGGCATATGAGGAGGTCGTCCTCGAGGCCGGGAGTGACAACAAGGTCATGGCCAACTGGCTTCCCATGGCCCTCGCCAGTGAGCCGCGCGCCTGGCTGCTCAACCTCCCTGGATCCACGGTGGCGTCTTGGGAGGAGCCGCGCGACCTCTTCACTGTGCGGTACGCGGCACCGGCGCACCATGCGGTCGCGGCCCTGCTAGGCGGCTCTCAAGCGCCGCCTTCGGATCGCCACATCAAGCCGTTCCTCCGCCAGATTGGAGCCGCTTTCAAGCGCTCGGGGGCTCCGCCGGGTTGGGCTGCGCCTGAGGCCGACCTCACCTTCAACTCAGATGACCACCCCGTCACCACCGCCGGCTCGGGCATGCTTTCGATGCTCTACACGCCCACCATCTGCAACATGGCCGTCACCAATACCCTCATCGACAGCGGTGCCGGCCTCAACTTGCTCTCTGTGGAGGCCTTCAGCCTTCTTCACGTGCCGCTCGAGCGGCTTAGCCTCAGCAAGCCTTTCTCAGGAGTTGGTGGCGGCACTGCCCGCTCCCTGGGGCGGATCTGCCTCCCCGTCACCTTCGGCACACGCGACAACTACCGCACCGAGCTGGTCGACTTCGACATCGCCCGCATCGGCCTCCCGTACAACGCCATTCTCGGATACCCAGCTCTGGCCCAGTTCATGGCAGCGACTCATCCGGCCTACAACCTCACGAAGATGCTCGAAGCAAAGGCGCCCTCACCGGCTAAGGGGGACGCCAAGGAGGCCCTAGCGGCGCTCAAGCTCGCCCTCAAGACCGCCGCGGCGGTGCAGCCTGCCGACGCAGGCACCTCCGAGCCCAAGGGAGCCGCACCAACCAAGAAGAAGCAGTTGTTCACACAAGACCACAAGACAAGGCGGAAACCAAGCAGGTGTCGGTCAACGAGGACGGTCCTCAGGAGCCACCTTTACCATAGGTGCCGGCCTCGACCCAAGTCAAGAGGAAGCATTGGTGAAGTTCTTATGCGCGAACAAGGATATATTCGCATGGGAGCCCAATCAGCTGGTGGGGGTCCCGAGAGAGGTGATTCAGCATCACTTAAGGGTATGCCCCAATGTGCGCCCTGTGAAGCAGCGGGTGACGGTGTCCTGGATTAGGGGGTACTCACACGTCATCTCCCGATCTGTTAGATTGGGCCGAGGACCCCCATGGCCGTATACTCATGGGCCTGGGCCTGGACAGCTTCCATACAAGGAAGATTCCACAAGACTTGGTGATCAAGAAAAGGACTCCTCCCACCGGGCGATTCGGCTAGGACTCTTGTTATCCTAGGCCTCTGGTGCATTATATAAACCAAGGCCAAAGCTAGTCGATATATACATATACAACAATCATACCATAGGCTAGCTTCTAGGGTTTAGCCTCTCTACGATCTCGTGGTAGATCAACTCTTGTACTACTCATATCATCAAGATCAATCAAGCAGACGTAGGGTATTACCTCCATCGAGAGGGCCCAACCTGGGTAAACATCGTGTCCCCTGCCTCCTGTTACCATCCTCCTTAGACGCACAGTTCGGGACCCCCCTACCCGAGATCCGCCGGTTTTGACACCGACATTGGTGCTCTCATTGAGAGTTCCGCTGTGTCATCGGCAAAAGGATCGATGGCTCATTTCCTGGCAGATCAACTGCAACTTCGCATCTTCGTCACCAGCTCGACTTGTCACCTTGGTTCGACCAGCGACTGCGCCCTACCTCCGATCATCATGTTCGGATGAGGGCCTTCATCAACATCAGCTCGATCTCTATCAAGATCATGGATGAATCATCCGTGGAGCCCGGGGCTCAACGTCAACATTGCCCTCGAGCATCAGGTCAAGCTTTTCTCGACAACGAACTTGTGTCCACTGCCACCGCCTCCTCGTGTGTCGCTTTTAACGATTGCTTCGTGGAATTGTGCGGAATTGAGTCTACAACAACCTTGGAAAATCTCGTCGAAGTTCCGATGGAGGAATCTCTAGCAATCCGCGATACCGGAGCCCCTGTCACAACCGGACGGAATCTGGACGAGTTTAGGGCGTGGTGTCCAGCTTCTAGCTTGGACGTCCTTTGGAAGATCCAACCGTTGATCGGTTGCGGAATTCCTATACTACCACCCTCAAAATTTCAGCTCGATCCGACCGTCCAAACTCCGGAACCTTCCGATTAGTGCATCACTTTCCGGATCTGTTTTCAGCGAAACGAATCCGACCCGAAGTTCGCCTTTTTTATGAACGGGATTTCGACATCCTTTTGAAGGAAGTTTCAGATGGGGTATTGTGTTTTGTTCCGAACATGTCCCTCTAACTTTAAAATCCTTTTGAACATGATCTTCACCATCATGCTGGTGTCAAACCAGTCCGCAATATTGCTTAAAGGTCGCCGACCTGCGCTTAGACACGTTGTCAGCTTTGTTGAGCCGAGCTCAACTTCTTCTTGACCATCATCTCGGCAAGCTGAACAAGAGTTCGCATCGTGAAGGAACATCGCCGCCTCACGGATTACACGGAGCGAACACCAGCATCGCCCCCACGGTCACTTCATCAAGCCGGCATTGACCACGCCACGACCGCATCGGGCAGGTCAAGACTGTTGCTTCTTCAAGCGGTGTCCATCACGCCGACCTACTTCGACTCATCGGTGACATCGAGGCTTCGACATCTCGGTTGGACCGGGGCTTCGCCATCTCTTCATCAACCTACTCCGGAGACTTCAGCGTCACTAGCCGACCAGCCCGGCCACGTTAGTCGGACCGAGGGCTTCGCCTCGGCGAGCCAACCTTTGCCAGCATCACCATGCCGTCGCTTTATCGCCCATCAGGCAATGGGTGTGCAGATCGAGTCCCGATTTTGGGAATCACCTTTCTTCGGATTGCTACAACAAATAAACGAGGTGCTATTAATCCTATTATTTTTTGCTTGTTTGGGTTCATTTTTCCCAAGGAATTATTACTCTGGTTTGTCCATCATATGTACACAGGTCTATGAAATGGTGGCCGCATTAATGACGGTCCCATGGTGGTTCGGGCCAGTTTCAGACATAGTCCGGGCAAACGTCGTATCCGGAACTCGGACCGACTTGTGAATTCAGGCTTTGCCACGCCTTTACCGCATCACGCCGACGCCCTGCATGGACATTGACTTCGGCGCCAGGCCATATTTCTTTTTATTACTCACTTTGCATAAATTATTTATTACGCAATGATTTTTTTAAATTATTATTGTTACTATTATCTCTGGTTTGCACTATTTTTGTGCACAGGAAAATGATCCGGTTGGGCAAGATCGTCAACTCGGCGATCGACATACCACGCGTCACCTCTACCGGACGGGGGCTTCACAACACTTCATTACCCCATGCCGAGGACTTCGGCATCACTCTGCCGCCTGAATTGGACTGCGTGCTATGGCACCACTTCGGAGTGCCGAGCTCTTTGCTCCGCCACCTTGGGACCGGGCTTGGGGATGGAACCTTATCCCGCATCAAGCTCGGACCGTCATCAATACCGAACACATTAACCAGCTAAGTTGCCTTCATGCTCAAAGTTTTAAATTTTTAACTTGTGTTCGGTTCGACCAAGCATTATACTTTTTTGGAAAAAAGTTGCTTGTAATTTTTTTCTCTTGTCAAAACTTTGTTTGTGACACGCAAATTCGAATACCCCGTTTACTTGGGGGCTTCCTTTATGAAGCCTTTCCTCTTGCAAATGATTACACTTGTACGGCTTCGTTCCTTGTTCGTGTATTACGCCACAATATGCACCATGTTGACTTAAGCGATTTGCAAGCTGGGTTGCCTCGCTCCTGTGTTTACCCGTACGTTCCCGATCGGCTAGGGAGTAAAGGGAGCACCTCTGCGATTGTCATGATCGGGTCATCCGAGCTGGACCTCATACTGGGTGAAGCCGAAAGCTAGTGCTCTTATTGTTTTCAATTATGGTCGGCACACAACGGAACTCATGAGTACAAAAAATCTATTGCACAAGTCTCATAGTAACAATGAGCACCGAAGAAAGGTATCGGCGGGGGTACTATTTTCTTCGAAGATGCTTCTTACACTTTGTGAGTAATATAGCATAAGTTCCCTGAGCGCGCTTTTTCTGTTACAGCCTTATGGCCTGATTGCCTGGTTATTGGAAACACCGTCGATATTCTCGACAGGTGGAGTACATAACACTTTTCGGTTCTTGACCAAAGAGGGAGAAGCCGACGGTCGGTTAAGACGTGTTTAAAGTTCAGGTGAACATAGATATGATATAAGTACTTCGGTACATACAATCATTCTTTTACCCAAGTCACTTGGGGGCTCTTAAGTTTATTTGAGCCGTTTTGTAATAAGTGTTTTTTCTTCTTAGTCGTTGCAAAGTTTTTTTTATATTATTATTATTATTATTATTATTATTATTATTATTATTATTATTATTATTATTATTATTATTATTATTATTATTATTATTTATGACTCATTTTTTCGACACGAGTGTGTGGTCACTAGCCGGGGAGCCTAATTTCTCTCTCAAAGCCGCTAGAGTTTAGATTGCTAAACCGGCCTAATGAGAAGTACTCCGCCTTCGGGATAGGAGGTTGAAGCCGTAGGCTGACCCGCTTGAAGTCTTGAGATAGAATGTGTCATGTTACAAAGACCGATGTACATTTTTTTAAAGACCAATTTTCAGATTGGCACCGAACACTTGATCTTGTTCGGAAGTCAGGTTTTCACTGACGTTTTTTGGTTTTCCAAGCCTATGGCACTTTTAAACTATTTGTGCATTTCTAGCATTAGTCTCGCAGTGCAAAGCCGGACACCTTTAGTGATTCGGCAAAAACATTCTCGGATATTGCTATATATGCATCGGTTTCGAATTGTGCCTTCGGTCAATAGTTGGGTTGCCCGGCTCCTGTGCTTGCCTCCTACGTTCCGCTTTGTTCGGCTAGGTGTGCAAAGGGAGAACGACTGCGACTGTCACAATAGGCGTAAACTGGTCAGTGATCCGATGACTATGTTAAATGACGGACCGTTCATAACATTGGCCGAAGTGTTTACGGCTTGACCTTGGATGTCGCCGAACAGTAACCGGGGACTCATAGCTAGCTTCCCCAGTTTAAAGCTCCTACGACTAAGCGAAAGTTTTAAAGCCCGCATATCTGATTGCCTCTTTTCTGCTAACACAACCGCCTTCGGCCATCGAGACGTTGGCTAAGGGTTGTTTTGTTATTGCGGAAACACCCTGCGTAGTATCTACCAAGGGGTAGAAGCCGACGATGGGCCACTTTCAACTGATAAACGGTCGCAATGGAGTCAAAATAATGATGTAAAGTACTTGGATACATAGAATCATTACACATAATCTATGATTTTACTCGATATCGATCCTTAATTCAGCCACCCGTGCCCACATTAAGGCTCGGGGCTACTTGGGCTTTGCGCCATTATTTACAAATATTAAAGGGCACATCGATCCTCGATGCAGTGTTGCCACCCGACCCGGTGTCTCGGGGCTACTGCATTGCCTATTCAATGCAGAAAATTCAAAGGGCTCAGTGTTCGGCTTGATTGAACTATGGGAAAGCGCGTCTTCGGACAACAATAAGTACCATCTGGACCTATCTGGCACCAAGCTAATATATCACGGCAACTTCTCACGACCCTCTCTCAGGGGCCCGTTCGCCAATCACTATTATCTCTAATATATTACACCGCTGCTTTTTATTCCTATGTATCTTTGCCGAAGTTAGAGTTGATCCTCAGGCCGATTTCGCGCATCGACCTGAGTCTCAGGGGCTTCTGGGAACAGCGGTTTCATGTTTTCCTTCAGGTGCATCTCGGGTTTTTGACTGATACACACCTTGAGGGCTACTGGATATACATCGGCAGAGAATAAACTGCACCAGTTAAAAATATTCACAAAAAATCAGCTGTGATCGGGGTGGTGCACCACCTTGGAAGCGATCCGCATAAAGCTCGGCGCTAGCGGCTAGCTCCATAGAGGGCATTTCCGGCATTAAGCTCGGCTAAGCTCCTTCAGCTTTTTTGAACCAAGGTGATCTATGACACCTCGGATATAGTCCGGCATTGGAGCTCGGATACAGTCCGGCTTGGAGCTTGGACACAGTCCGGTAATGGTGCTTGGCTGCAAAAGATACCTCGAATGTAGTCCGGTGTTAGAGTTCGGGTGCAAGAGGACACTGCCTCCCGGGAACAACTTCAAACCCGAGGTGTGGCATAAAGATAACAAGACATTGATAAAGGCCGGAAACTTAAAGGGGCTCCTCGGATACCCGACGTGTAAACTCTCCGGATGCACTTCGGCGATCCTCAAGATCGAAGATGAGAAGATTTGTTGAACCAGTTTTTAAGACCGACGACCGAAGATGAAGAACAGTTCGGAAGAATCGAGGAGTGTTCCTAACTTGAAGACCGGTTCAGGGGGCTACTGACGGTGTCCTGGATTAGGGGGTACTCACCACGTTGTCTCCCGATCTATTAGATTGGGCCGAGGACCCCCATGGCCGTATACTCATGGGCCAGTTCGGACAGCTGCCGCATACAAGGAAGATTCCACAAGACTTGGTGATCAAGACAAGGACTCCTCCCCATCGGCGTATTCGGCTAGGACTCTTGTTATCCTAGGCCTCTGGTGCATTATATAAACCGAGGCCAGGCTAGTCGATATATACATATACAACTATCATACCATAGCCTAGCTTCTAGGGTTTAGCCTCTATGATCTCGTGGTAGATCAACTCTTGTACTACTCATATCATCAAGATCAATCAAGTAGGAAGTAGGGTATTACCTCCATCGAGAGGGCCCGAACCTGGGTAAACATCGTTTCCCCTGCCTCCTGTTACCATCCGCCTTGGACGCACAGTTCGGGACCCCCTACCCGAGATCCGCCGGTTTTGACACCGACAGCGGGCGAGACGGCAGTCCACGGAGAAGTAGGCCTTCATCGTCCAAGAGACCCGCAAGTTGGAGGCGGCAAGTGCCATTCGCGAGGTTAGGTACCCCGAATGGCTGGCGAATCCCGTCGTAGTGCCGAAGAAAGGCGGGAAGGAGCGAATGCGTCGACTTCACCAACCTCAACAAGGCCTACCCCCAAGATCCGTTCCCGCTCCCACGCATCGACCAGATCGTTGACTCCACCGCCGAGTGCAACCTGCTGTGCTTCCTGGATGCGTTCTCAGGGTATCACCAAATCAAGATGGCGGTGGAAGATGTAGAGAAGACAGACTTCCTGACCCCGTGTGGGGTGTACTGCTACACCTGCATGCCCTTCGGACTGCGCAACGCGGACGCGACCTTTCAGCGGCTGATGCACATCGCCTTAGGGCGGCAGCTCAGGAGAAACATGGAGGCCTACGTCGACGACATTGTGGTGAAGTCTTGGGAGGCAAGAACCTTGATCCAAGATCTGGAGGAGACCTTCGCGAGCCTGCGCCAGGTGAACTTGCGACTTAACCCGGAGAAGTGCGTGTTCGGTGTCCCTTCCGGCAAGCTGCTGGGATTCCTCGAGTCCCACGGAGGGATCGAGGTGAACCCGGAGAAGATCAAGGCCATTGAGGATATGAGCCCACCGCAGACCTCAAGGAAATGTAGAAGCTGGCTGGTCGGGTGAAAGTGCGTTATATCGACTAGAGGGGGGGTGAATAGGCGATTTTTATGAATTCTTCACTGAGGAATTTGCCGGTGAGGAAATTCCTTAGTGAAGAAATACTTGCAGCGGAATAAGTACTCAAGTAAGCGTGACAGATTACAAGCATAGTCATCATGATGAAATGAAGACAATCACAGAGTAATCGAAGCGTAATCACAGGATAACACAAGATGAAGACAAACAGATCAAGAAATAGAGCTGAGGAAATTGAGAAAGTCTTCAACCAAAGTCTTCAAACATGTATATGACAAACACTCAACACAGCTTATGAGGAAATGAAAGGGTTGAGGAAATAGAACCGATTAGGTTGGTGAAGACAATGATTTGGTAGACCAGTTCCAACTGCTGTCTCGCTTGTACGTCTGTTGAGCGGCCGAGTATTTAAACTCGAGGACACACAGTCCCCGGACACTCCAAATCGAAAGCACGCAGCTCAGGACACCAAGTCCTCACCGTATTCTCCTTGAACTAAGGTCACATGCACCTCATCCAATCACTCGTGGTAAGTCTTCGTGCCACTTCCAAACCTTCATGCATTTGGTCACCCGCAATCCACAATTCCTCTTGGATGTTTCTAGACCTTGACGCCTAACCGTGCTGGAAGAAGCACAGTCTTCAAAGGTAATAAGCGCCGGATCCACGCAGGATCAATTTCTTCAAAGGATGCTCAATCACTTTGGGTTTGTGGGGTTTGGTTTTTGGGTTTTCCTCACTTGATGATTTTCTCTCAAAGTCCTCGGAGGATGGGTTGCTCTCAAATGACAAGTGTCAAGTTCTCTCGAGCAGCCAACCAGCTAGTGGTTGTAGGGGGCGGCTATTTATAGCCTAGGGAGCAGCCCGACATGATAAGACATAAATGCCCTTCAATGATATGACCGTTAGGTGGATAAGATATTTTGGGACAAAGCTCACAAAGATAAAGAACGGTCGGAAATTTGACTCTCAAATTCCTCAGTACTATCATGTTCCTCATCAGGTAGGCGATTCAGACTGGCGAATTCCTAACTCCTCAGTCGTAACAAATTCCTCAACACCGTAAGAACTTCGTCTCACATCAAGAAATTGACTGAACTGTATGAGATTTCCAAAGGCTTCACTCAAGGGATTGGTGGGTGTAGGATTTTGAGTTGAGCATCAAATGGAAATTTTTCCTTAGTATTTCCTCGACCCCTTTAACAAGACGGTGTTTCCTATGACTCAAGAAAGAGAAAATGAAACTACGAAAACAAAAGTCTTCACGCTTCATGTTCCTCAAATGAATATCAAATCTTCAAGGTCACACCAATTTCTTCACTTTCAAAGTCTTCGTAAAGTCTTCGTAATATCAAAGTCTTCGATGAAGAACTTCATTTTAGGGGTCGACTTTCTTTGTAAATATCAAACTCCTCATAGACTTATAGACCTCGTACACTCACAAACGCATTAGTTACTTAACCTATAAGTCTTCAATACACCAAAATCACTAAGGGGCACTAGATGCACTTACAATCTCCCCTTTTGGTGATTGATGACAACATAGGTTAAGTTTTCAACGGGATAAACATATGAAGTGTAAATTGATAATGAGGAATTTGATTGCAAGATATAGAAGAACTCCCCGAAGATGTGCATAGTGAGGAATTTGCTTTTGAGGCAATGCACATTTGAAGAATTGAATCATGGAGATCTCCCCTATATCTTGTAATTCATACACGATTTGACATATAATATGAGGAATTTGAAATGCATGATGAAATATGGTGCTTGATGTTATTCAGAGCATGCAAAATAATGTATAAAGAGTATCAGAGCCCAAATCGATTTGCTATGAAGATTTTCAAAGAGCTCACGAGAATCAGAGCATAACTACTGTAATCAGTGCATAGAGTAAGAGCATAATGCATCAAAAGTATCAAAGCACCATCGGGTTTAAGATTACAACTCGATCCAATAAAAGGTTTCAAGAACGAGAGTTGTAACTTAATAAAATACTGTATATAGACAAAAACTAGACCCGCTTGAAGACTAACTCAAATTTCTCCCCTTTGTCATCGAATGACCAAAAGGATCGAAACCGAGGACTAACGCTCTTGAAGAATTTCAAGTTGAAGACGGAGCGCCAAAGATTGCTCCGGTTGTTTGTCAAGTAGGACCAGCAGCAGTATCTTCCAAATCTTCATTTTCATCGTTGTCGCGAGATGAAGAATAGGAGCTGGCCACCAAAGAAGGAACTTTGACCTTCTTGAATTTCTTCGAGGAGGTGCGGACTACCAAATTCTTCCTTGAGACCCATTGAAGCCGGGCCTTCTTCACTATAGACATGTGAAAGAACAGCCTGTGTGCGCTTGAAGGTTTCATGAAGGTAGTAGTGGTTTTTCTTCACCGCATTGTGGGTTGAGGTCATGTTGTAAAGAAGAGTACCAAAACCGACGCTTGACCCACTTATGATTGCGATCAACCTTCCGATGAAGACCGAGGAGTAATTCACGATCATCATCACCCCGGTGCGCTTCCTTGAGGATTTTGCTTGATCGAGGTATTTGCGGTCGAGTCATGTGTGGCGAGTCATCATTGGTGGAGTAGGATGTCGCCATAAACCTGTCCATCCAATGGACGAATGCCTTCATCTATCACAAAGCAGTAGCCTTGCCCTTGTCATCGCTGAGGTAATTGTCCGCTTGAGGACTTCAATCGGGGCAAGTAGCTGCAGTGGTTCAAAGTATCGCCTTTGTAGTTGAGTGAAGACCTTGACCGATGAATCTCATAATCCAAGGCGATAAGGCTTCATTTCAAATGGTGACATAGCAATGTTTGCCGTGAGTCCTCATGAAGAAATCATGGAAGTTGACGGGAACGCCATGGATGATGTTGAAAAGCATATTCTTCATGATGCCAACGACTTCTTCATCGCTCGAGTCGTGGCCTTTGATAGGACTCATAGTCTTCGCTGTAATCCGATAGACCGTCCGAGGCACATATAATAATTCCTTGACGAGGAATTTGGTTCTTGGGGCCTGCCTTGGCTTCAAAGGCTTCATCAAGACTTGCATATAGTGATTTGAAAGTTCTTTTTCTTCATAGATACGACGGCACCATCAAGCGGAGGATCGAGTGGTAGGGCACGAAGCAATTCACTTGGGTGCCTTATAGTGGGTATTTTCACCATCCAATCTAAGACCCATGAATTTACGCTTTCGCTCTCCGGTGATGTGCGTGGTTGCATAGAACTCAAGAATTAGCTCTTCGCTCCAACCACAAATATCGCAGTAAGTTTAGAAGTCCTGCATCGTGAAGAACACTTAGGACTGGCTCAAAGCTCCGGCAAATGACTCCATATCCACATGAGGAATATGAGCATGATCGAAGATTTTGTCCTTGTTGAAAAGCACTGAGGAATAGAAGTTGGCTTGGCTGGCAGTCCAGAAGCGCCTCTTCCTAATGCGAAAGCGTAATCATAAGGATTGTATTCAAGGAAGAACACGTGCTCGCAAAGAAATCTTCAGCCTTGAACTTTTGTTTGGTTGAGAACGGATTCTTTTGCTTGGGCAGAGGGGTGTCAGTGAGTTGCATCACCACCTCAGGAATCACAAGTTCAGGTTCTTCAGCCTGAGGAATTTCTTGTTCCTCAACTTGTGCAGTCTGAGGATTAGCAGCAACAACAGTTTCATCAGCACTAGCGGCTGGAATTTCTTCATGCACAGAACCAATGGTTTGATTTTCTTCAGAGTCTATTTGGACAGTTTGTGCAGGGGAGTGAGGAACTTGTTGGATCGGGGTGAAGAGAGGAGTATTTGGATGCTGACTTTCCCAAAAGTCATCATTGATCACTGGTGTGGTGCATCCAATATCCACATCTTCATTTTCAGTTTCCTCAAGACCAGCTTGAGGAATTTCATAGTCCGATGAGGAAATAATCGGGTTGAAGGGATTGCTTCCACTTCAATTTCTTCATCAATTTTCTCGACGAAGCAAAGCAGATTGATGTTCTTCATCGATCCGATTGGGATCTCATAGTCTTCTCCAAAAGAACAAGTTCCTTTGATGGTATGGAGGAAATTGGAACAGCATCAATTGGGTTTTCAAATGAGCTGGTCATTGGCTTCATTTTCTTCGCAGTCAAGAATCTGGACGCTGATGCTTTCCTTTTCTTCACAAAGAGCTCGCTCATAGCTTTGGTTTTCTTCACATCGGGCGTATGGAAGAATTGGAGTTGGAGTTGGCGCAGGAGGAGCCGAGGAATTTGGTGTGCTTTCTTCAGGAGGAACTGATGCGCCTCTGCCTTGAGCAATTTCTTCAGCGCACCACTAGTGGGTGCCCCGGTAGTTTCTTTTCAGGGCCGGGATGGGATCATCAGCCCTGAATCAAGATTTTCTTCAAAGAGTTGAATGACATCAGCCGGTGCTGGTATTTTCTTCAAGAGGTCGAGCCGAGGCTCCACTCGAGGAATTCCATGTTGCATCGGGCAGAACATTTGTGAATTTCTTCGTCGAGGTTGATTTAATCTGGTCTTGACTCCTTGCCAATCAGCATAGTAGGAATCAAGTTTTGCCGAGGTCTTGAATTTCAGTTTGATTTGGAGAAGTTCCTCGTGTCATCTTGACAACGTTTTCTTCAGAACTTCTCCTTCCTGTATTGAGCCTTCTTGATTTCCCTCGCCTTCTCAGACTTCCATTTTTCTTCAGCGATGAAGTGAGTCAGCGCATGACTTTGACCAGGTGTCAAATGAAGATCAGGCAGAGGGGTATTGGGATCATTGTGCCAGAGATCAATAAAGTCGAGGACTTTCTTCGGATCCAATAGCAGTGGCACAGATGTACCTTTGGCTCTAGCGGCCTTTGCTTGTCGATCTCTGATGATTTCTGCGAGTTCTTCATCAGATGCCTCATCGTCAGATGGTACATGAAGTACAACTTGTTTCGTCCTTGGACTAGGCCGAGGACCTCGCCCAAATAGCTTGCCTTGGTCTTCAAATGAGCCGGGCCGATGAGGAAGTTGGAGCAGCCGAGGAACTTGCGAGATGCCTGAGGCAATTGAGAAACCAAGTGGTCCTTTGACAAGTAGCCGATGCACAGAACTGAAGGTTTTGATGGAGCAGTTGAGGACTTTGATGGAACAAAGAAGGTGTGAGGAATTTGCTTGGAAGGTGCTCACGAGGAACTTGTCCGTGAGGGCGCAGATAATGAAGCACTTGGCTTATTAGCAGGCTTCTTTGCATTGATTTCCTCGGTTTGACCGAGACCTCGATAGCGATAGCAGCAGCAGAATCTTCATTGAATTTCTTCACCGCTTCCTTTGCTTGCTTTGCCAATTTTGCTTGGCTTAGCCCATTCATTAGAAAGTCCTCACCGCTTGGACGCTTAGTGGGATCAGCTATTTGGCCAGTGCCAAAGGAGCTCTTGGGCGTGGAGGATTTAGAGCGAATTTCTTCATGTACTTAGGAGTTACATATCTGTATTCCTTCCATTCCCGTGCCCATCTCCGCTCAATCTTCCGAATACGCACCTTGCATTGATTTTTGCTTTCTTCATCCGGAAAGTGAGTCGAGATATATTTCCTCGGTGATTTCAAACGCTGTCATAACCTCGTGTTTCTTTCCTCCCTTCTCATGTTTCTTACCGCCTCGCCATTTTCTTCAGCTTGAGGAAATTGAACAATTGAGTTCTCTGAAGAAGTGTGCAGTTTTTCTTCGAGGAACGCAAATGAGTTAAGTTGATGAGAACCTAGGGATTCAAAGAATGACATTTGTACCGTGAAATGAGTATAGGTGCGAGGAATTTGGAGAGGTCATATGCTCTCGTAAGGTTTTTCATAAAGAACAAGTTTTGAGGATTTTGACCAGATGAGCCTTGAAGAATTTCACTAAGCGTTCTTTTGTCTTAGGTTCCAGAGTTGTATAGATCGAGGATCCACACAATTGAGGAATCTTGAAGAAAATCATTGCTTAGAGAAACGAATCAAGAGATTTGAGGTGTTCATATGTGTGAAGAATTTGAAGAATAAACACCTTTGAAGAATTTGAAGAAGATTTGAGAATCAAAGCGAGTAATAAAAGTAACTTTTAATTTACCCGAAGTGACGAACACGACGAACTGAGAGGAACGGTTGGGAAGTTCGTCCGTTCAGATCTTCCACGCCCTAACTTGGCGGAGGAAGACAGCTACGGCGACGGCGGAGTGAGGATTTCCGTGGTCGGCGCGAGTACGTCGGCGACGAGGTCAAGGCAGTGAAGCTTTTCCTCACCGGCGATTTATGGAGTAGCGGCGGCGCTTAGGGGTTTTGAGGAGCTCGAAAGCGGAGAGAGAGGTCGAGCGAGTAAAAGAGTGAGGAAGGGAGAGAGGGTATTTATAGACACGGTGAAAAACGGATCGTCCTAAGATTTAGGACGAACATGCCCCCGACCGCTTCCCTTCTCACGACATGTGTCACCCACGATCAGGTAGTGGAGATCGTGTACGATCGTGGGTGAATAAAGTAATGCATCGTGGGATGCGGAACGGTTTGAGCGGCAAAACCGAAGGTTTGGATAGGATTAGTTTTAAAGTGCCGCTCGCAATTTCTTCACCGTCAAGGACACATGAAGAATTTGAACGAGTTTCAAAGTAGAACGCACATGAAGAATTTGTGAATGGATTGGGTTGAGTATAGCATAGAGGGAAAGGGTCCCATCCACATTCACTTAGCAGAAAAAGCGACTTGAAGAAATAGCCATAAGTGAATGCTGTAGAGGACATAAATCCATAAAGATATATATATAGCCAACGAAGAAAGACGACGGAGACAGTGAAGATTTTGCAAAGTTGAAGAATTTGAAAAACTGAAGAATTTCAAAACTGAGAAAAAACTCAAATTGAAGATTTTCAACTTTTGTGGTGGCGTGACCCAATCAGATAAGAATGATGATTTTGCATAATCGCATACAATTGTCGTAGGGTTCTCGAGAATCAAATTCTTCATTAATTTCTTCACACTAAGAGTGTAATTCTTCATTGATTGAAGATAAACGTTTCTTCATGTGTTGCACATCTAAGTCATCAATTTTGCATAAGTGTTAGGATGTGTGTCCTTTTCAAAGAACATTCAAAGATTCTAAGATATTTAGCTCACACCGCAACTTGCTAAATCTCTTCTCATCCAGGGGCTTAGTGAAGATATCAGCTAGCTGTTCTTCGCCTTCACGTGCTTTCGATGGAGATGTCGCCTTCAACACATGATCACAAAGAAAATGATGACGAATTTGAATGTGCTTTGTCTTCGAATGCTGAACTGGGTTGTGAGCAATCTTGATGGCACTCTCATTGTCACAGTAGAGAGGCACATTCTTCACGTTGATGCCGTAGTCCTTGAGGGTTTGCTTCATCCATAGTAATTGAGCACAACACGAGCCAAAAGAATGTATTCAGCTTTCCGCAAAGGATGCGATACACAGTTCTGCTTTCTTCGAGGACCAATGCACCAAAGATCGTCCGAGGAAATGACAAGTACCAGATGTTGACTTGCGGTCCACACGATCACCAGCATAGTCGAGTCGAATATCCAATGAGATCAAAAGTAGAGCCCTTGGGGTACCATAATCCTAGTGTTGGTGTGTGAGCTAGATATCGAAGAATATGCTTCACAGCCTTATGGTGTGATTCCTTCTTGTAGCTTGGAAATCGGGCACACATGCAAACACTAAGCATTATATCTGGCCTAGATGCACATAAGTACAATAAAGAACCAATCATGGAGCGGTATACCTTGTGATCAAGTCAATACCATTTTCATCGCTGCATAGATGGCCATTTGTGGGCATAGGAATTTTGACACCTTTGCAATCTTGCATGCCGAATTTCTTCAGACATCTTTGAGGTATTTCTCCGAGATATGAATATGCCATTGTGTTGTTGACGAATTTGAAGACCTAAGAAGAATTTCAACTCTCCCATCATAGACATTTGATATTCTTCACTCATCATGTAGGCAAATTCATCACTATAACGCTGGTCAAGACAGCCAAAGATAATATCATCAACGTATATTTGACACACAAACAGTTCACCATCATAAGATTTAGTAAAGAGAGTAGGGTCGAGTGAACCGGGTGTGAAGCCATTCTTCACGAAGAATTCCTTCAATGTATCATACCACAGCCGAGGGGCCTGCTTGAGGCCATAGAGGGCCTTATTTAGTCTCAAGACTTTGTCAGATTCTTTGGATCTTCAAAACCTGGGGTTGAGCAACATATACTTCTTCCTCAAGCTTACCATTGAGGAATGCACTTTTCACATCCATTTGATATAAAGTGATATTGTGATGGTTAGCATAGGCGAGTAATATGCGAATAGACTCAAGTCTAGAAACAGGTGCAAAAGTTTCATCGAAATCAATTCCTTTAACCTGCATGTAGCCTTGAGCTACTAGTCGTGCCTTATTCCTCACCACAAGACCATTTTCATCTTGCTTGTTGCGATAGATCCACTTTGTGCCAATGATATTATGCTTGCGAGGATCTGGACGTTTGACCGGTTCCTGCACGTTGTTGAGCTCGAATCGATGTAATTCTTCTTGCATGGCCTGAATCCACTCGGCTCCGTAAATGCTTCATCTACCTTAGTGGGCTCTGTGATAGAGACAAAAGCATAGTGCCCACAAAAGTTAGATAAATGTGAAGCTTTTGAGCGTGTGAGAGGACCTGGCGCTTCAATGTCATCGATGATCTTGTCAACTTGCACTTCTTTTGCAACGCGAGGATGAGCTGGTTGTCGCCGAGGAATTTGATCATTTTCCTCAGCACCATTTTCTTCAAAGATTATCTTCGTGTGCATCACCTTGACGTTCTTCACAGACAGAATGAATTCTTCAAAGAGTTTCTTCAAGAGGGAATGACATCCTCGCTTGCCTTGAACCTGAAAGAATCCTCGTGTCAGGTTCGCCTAACATGTAAGGTAGGTGCTCTCTTTGCGAGCCATTAGTTTCATCGAACCGCACATCTACAAAGGTCAACAATCTTGTGTAGAGTGATGTTGAAGACTCTATAGGTGTGTGCGAGTCCTTTCCGTAACCAAGCATAAAACCTTCATGTGCTTTCTCGGTGCAAATTTAGAGTTGTGGTGAGGATCTCTAATCCAGCATTTAGCAATCAAGACTTTGAAATAACTTACATTGGGTTTCTTGTCCGTGAGGAGTTCATAGGCGCCTTTTTGAAGAATTTGTGAAGATATACTGTTGATGATGTGGCACGCAAGGTCAATTGCTTCAATCCGTAAACGACTAGGCGTTTTGTATTCATCAAGCATAGTGCGAGCCATCTCAACAAGAGTTCTGCTTCTTGCGCTCCACGACGCCCATTTTGCCGAGGAGTATAGGGAGCAGATAACTCATGAGTAATACCAAGTTCATCAAGATAATCATCAAGACCGAATTCTTGAACTCGGCCCATTGTCACTCCCGATGTGCTTGATCTTCACACCAAAGTTGGTTGAAGCCTCGAGGAAAATCGTTTGAAGATTTCCCTCGCACTTGATTTTTGTAAGTAACAATGTGTACCCATGTGTAACGAGAGTAATCATCAACAATAACAAATCCATATAGTGATGCTTCATTAACGACAAATGAATAATGATTGGGACCAAAGAGGTCCATGTGAAGCAATTCGAATGGACGAGTAGTGGTCATGATAGTCTTCTTCACTGGATGCTTGGCCTTGGTCATTTTTCCAACTTCACAGTTCAAGATAGGTGATCCTTGAGGAATTTGACATTCTCAATGCCAATGACATGCTTCTTCTTCGCAAGCGCAGTAAATTCCTCATGCCTGCATGACCAAGTCGTCGATGCCATAGCCAGCCTTCTCCAAGCTTTTGCAAGTAGACACACGGCTGGTTGTGGTCCCGTGGAAAAATCAACAATATACAAGTCTCCTCTCCTAAAGCCTTCAAGACTTTGGAATTGTCGGCTTCCATAATCACAACACAACCGATATTTTGCCAAAGATAACCACCATATCAAGATCACAAAGCATTGAGACTGACATGAGGTTATATCCTAAAGACTCAACAAGCATGACTTTGTCCATGTGCATGTCCTTAGAGATAGCAACCTTACTAAGTCCCAATACCTGACTTTTGCCTTTGTCAGCAAAGATGATATGCTTCAGATGTGACGGTGATAAGGTAGCATCCATCAATAGATTCTTGTCACCAGTCATGTGATTTGTACATCCACTATCGAGAACCCACTCAGTGGCTTTGGGTTGATCATCCTGCAGATGAATTAGTACAACTTACGATCTCATATACTTCATCGCTGAAGAATATGATATCAAGTTCATCGATGAATTTCATCAACAAGATTCAGATAAGCAAGATGAGGACGTGTGAAATGAAAGTTCATTTCATCATGATTAGCCTGCGTCCTTTCGTGCAATTTTGTCGTGCCCCCAAAGAAATTCTTCAGACGTTAAGGCACGCCCGAGACCTCGACCCTAAGAGATTAGTTCTTTTTCTTCACCACCCACATCTCAAGGGGTGGAAAAGAGTTCATCATTCTCATGAAAGCACGATACGAGAATGGTGGCATAGAGGCCAAACCACTTCTGCTTCACATAAGATGGGTTAGGGTAAGCATATGAATAAGCAGAGAAATTCTTCGAGGACTTATGAACATATTGGTTTGAAGAATAATGCACATATTCATAGCCCTTAGCTCTACCTCATAAACAGAAAGTTGTTAGCACGATAATAATCATATGAGGACTTTGATCCTTTTGAGGAATTTGATCCACATGAGGAATTTGGTCTCAGAGGAGGACTTGGATCCATATGAAGAATTAGGTCCATATGAAGAATTTGATCTGGGGTTCCTATTCTTCACCGGTGGTGTCATGAGGACATTCACCAAGACTTTCAAGGTACTTCTTGGGAACCCAGATTTTCTTCATAGGGGAACCGTTCCTGCAGCTTAGTGCCAACATATCTAGCAAATACTTCACCATTCTGATTTTTGAACAGTTTATAGTTGGAGTCAAATGACTCATCAGCCAGTAATGAGGAAATTCGCATTTAAAAACCAGATAAGGTAGATGGATCAATCGGAGGTCCCTTTGCAGCAACCCATGAGGTTTTGGGGTACCGCCAGCTTCCAAGATGTTCCATCGACATTTAATTTCCTCTCAAATGCGATACCCTCTTTCCTAGGGTTCCTGTTGAGGATCTGCTTTTAAGCACATCACAAAGAGTCTGATGCCCTTTTTGGAGGCTTTTGTACATGCCTGTCATGTATAATTCCTTCAGTCTGCATCGTCGGTGATACTAGCAATGTCCTCGATGAGGAATTAGTGATAGCAGAGGCAGTGAAGAATTTGTACAGCTTGAAGCATTTGAACATTCGTGTGAAGAATTAGCAGATTCACGCTCAATGCACTTTAAGCATGGAGGAACAAATTCTTCTTGAGAAGCGCTTGATTTGTTGAGCAAGTAATGAATCGCGCTCCTTCTCAAGATCTTCATAACTCGCTCTTAGCTTCTCAAGATCTTGCTTTCTTTGAAGAAATTCATAAGAAAGTTTCTCATGATCGATAAGAGAGTGTTATGATGACCTTGAAGGTTGTCAAGCCTAGACCAAGTCTCTCAAGATTTTCAATCGAGGCTTGAGGCGATCCATTTCTTCACCTAACATATCATCACTCTTATCTAGCATGTTTTGAACCTTTTCAAAAGCCCTTTGTTGTTTTATAGCAATCTTAGCAAGTTTAGAGTAGCTGGGCTTGAGATCCTCATCGATTCATTTTCACCTGGATTCAAGAGGAGGTGAAATTGAGTACCTTGGCACCTTTTGCCATGAAGCAATAGGTGGGAGCGTAGTCATCATTTTCCTCATCGGGTTTGTCATGGAGTCGGTTTCTCCAGTGTTGAAGATGGACTTGCTAACATAAGCAGTAGCAAGAGCCGGACTAGCCACACCAGATTCGGATTCTTCGTGACTCCTCCTCTTCCTCATTTTCCTCAGATTCAGCTTCAGAGTCCATTTCCTTGCCAATGAATGCCCGAGCCTTTTGGAGCTGCTCTTCTTGTGAGAAGAAGGTTTTGAGGATTTTGATGATGAAGATTTTGATGATTTCTTCTTCTTCTTCACGCCATCGTAATCGTAATCCTTGTGTTTCTTCTTTCTTAATCCTTTTCCCATCGAGGACAATCTTGGATATAGTGACCAGGTTTCTTGCATTTGTGACAAAGTCTTCTCTTATAGTCACTAGATGAGGAATCACCGCTTCTTGAGGATTTTCCAAAGCGACCACGCCTTGAGAATTTCTGGAATTTCTTCACGAAAAGGCTAGCTCCTCGCCAAATTCTTCAAGATCTCCAAGGCTACTACCGTAGTCTTCACTCTCAGATTCGGACACGTACCTTGGCCTTCGTGGCACGTGTTTTTCCATAGCCGTAACCATAGAGATCTCTCTTTTCAAAGAAGTCGAACTCGTGGAGTATTTAGCCTTTCGAGGATATCGCCAGGATCAAGAGACTTGTAGTCACTCGTTCTTGTATCATCGCTGCGAGTATCAAATGAGGAATCGCGATCTTAGCAATTTCTTCACCACCTCATGGTCGGTGACGCCAAGCACCCAAAGGCTTGAAGCTCATTTGAGATGTCGTTGAGGCGATCAAGGTTTGTTGAACATTTTCGTTGTCGAGTCTTTTGAAGCGGTTGAAGAGATTCAAGAACATCAACTCGAGAGTCACGCTGAGTTGAAACACCTTCATTTACTTTGGACAGCCTGTCCCGTATGAGTTTGGCAGATTCCAAAGCACTCACTCTTCCATATTGACCTTTGCTCGAGATGGCCACATATGATATTCTTCCCTTGAGAATCGAGTTGCTTGAATCTCTTAACATAAGCATCATTCACAGAAGGTGTGACTGAGGAAACACATTTTGTCACAACAAACCACATATCGTTGTCAATTGATTAAAGATGCATTCACATTTTGTTCTTCCAGTAGGGGTAGTCCGTCCCATCGAAAGTAGGACACCTCGCCGAGACCTTGATCATACCTCGCGGTCGACATAACTAAAACTCTGTGGTTAAACTAAAATCACACGTAACAAGGGAGTACCTTGCTCCGATACCAATTGAAAGTGCTATATCGACTAGAGGGGGTGAATAGGCGATTTTATGAATTCTTCATCGAGGAATTTGCCGTGAGGAAATTCCTTAGTGAAGAAATACTTGCAATGGAATAAGTACTCGTAAGTAAGCGTGACAGATTACAAGCATAGTCATCATGATGAAATGAAGACAATCATAGAGTAATCGGAAGCGTAATCACAGGATAACACAAGATGAAGACAAACAGATCAAGAAATAGAGCTGAGGAAATTGAGAAAGTCTTCACCAAAGTCTTCAAACATAGATATGACAAACACTCAACACAGTTATGAGGAAATGAAAGGGTTGAGGAAATAGAACCAGCTTAGGTTGGTGAAGACAATGATTTGGTAGACCAATTCCAACTGCATTGCCCTCGGTTGTACGCCTAGTTGGAGCGGCCGAGTATTTAAACTCGAGGACACACAGCCCCGACACCCAACATCGAGCACGCAGCTCAGACACCAAGTCCTCACCAGATTCTCCTTGAACTAAGGTCACATGCACTCGTCCAATCACTTTCGTGGTAAGTCTTCAAAGGCGACTTCCAAACCTTCACAGACTTGGTCACCCGGCAATCCACAATTCCTCTTGGATGCCCTAGACCTTGACGCCTAACCGTCTGGAAGAAGCACAGTCTTCAAAGGTAATAAGCGCCGGATCCACGCAGGATCAATTTCTTCAAAGTGATGCTCAATCACTTTGGGTTTGTGGGGGTTTGGTTTTGGGTTTTTCCTCACTTGATGATTTTCTCTCAAAGTCCCTCGAGGATGGGTTGCTCTCAAATGACAAGTGTCAAGTTCTTCTCGAGCAGCCAACCAGCTAGTGGTTGTAGGGGGCGGCTATTTATAGCCTAGGGAGCAGCCCGACATGATAAGACATAAATGCCCTTCAATGATATGACCGTTAGGTGGATAAGATATTTTGGGACAGCTGGCGCACAGCACAGCAACGGTTGGAAATTTGACTCTCAAATTCCTCAGGGCTATCATGTTCCTCACTGTGTAGGCGATTCGCACTGGCGAATTCCTAACTCCTCAGTCAGAACAAATTCCTCAACACCGTAAGAACTTCGCCTCTGCCATCAAGAAATTGACCGAACTGTATGAGATTTCCAAAGGCTTCACCAAGGGATTGGTAGGTGTAGGATTTTGAGTTGAGCATCAAATGGAAATTTTTCCTTAGTATTTCCTCGACCCCTTTAACAAAGACGGTGTTTCCTATGACTCAAGAAAGAGAAAATGAAACTACGAAAACAAAAGTCTTCACGCTCATGTTCCTCAAATGAATATCAAATCTTCAAGGTCACACCAATTTCTTCACTTTCAAAGTCTTCGTAAAGTCTTCGTAATATCAAAGTCTTCGTATGAAGAACTTCATTTTAGGGGTCGATTTTCTCCAGAATATCAAACTCCTCATAGACTTATAGACCTGTGTACACTCACAAACGCATTAGTTACTTAACCTATAAGTCTTCAATACACCAAAATCACTAAGGGGCACTAGATGCACTTACATCGGGTAACTGTGTTGGGACACTTCATCTCCAAGCTGGGAGAGCGTGCCCTACCCTTCTTCAAGCTAATGAAGAAGAAGGGCCCATTCGAGTGGACCTCGGAGGCCGACCAAGCTTTTCAAGACCTCAAGAGATACCTGACCAGCCCTTCGGTGATGGTGGCGCCACGACCTCTCGAGCCTCTAGTACTTTATCTTGCCGCGACCCCATACTCGGGCAACAATGATTTGTAGTGGCGGTTCGGGAGGAGCACTATAAGCCAGCGCGTCAGCTACGCCACGCCACCAGATGACGCAAGATCAGGAAGGCGTAGCAAGAGCCGTGGCGGCATCAACAGAAGACCAAGCTCGGCAGGACAACGTCACCGAAATCCCCGCAAGCGATCAGGCGTCGGGAGCTCCACCACCTCAGGAGACGCCCCAACTTTCGCAAGACGCGAGCCTCACCAACGCTACCGCCTCGCCGAGCACCCGGTGTATTTCATCATCACGGTGTTAAGGGACGCGAGGGTACGATATCCCATGCCTCGTGAAGTTTCGCCGCGCCAGCCCGGTGGCCTCGCGCAAGTTATGCGGCACTACTTACAGTGGCCACCGTAGGATCGAAAGTATGTCTAGAGGGGGTGATTAGACTACTTGACCAAATAAAAATCTAGCCTTTTCCCAATTTTAGTTCTTGGCAGATTTTAGCAACTTAGCACAAGTCAAGCAATCGCCTACACATGCAATTCTAAGAGTATAACAAATGGAATGTAAAACAATTGCATATGAAGGTAAAGGGAGGAGTTTGAGGGAGCAAACTAATGTTGACACGGGAGATTTTTTATCCGTGGTTCCGATAGGTGGTGCTATCGTACATCCACATTGATGGAGACTTCAACCCACGAAGGGTAACGTCATAGCCGAGTCCACGGAGGGCTCCACCCACGAAGGGTCCACGAAGAAGCAACCTTGTCTATCCCACCATGGTCGCCGCCCACGAAGGACTTGCCTCACTAGGGTAGATCTTCAATGGGCAGGCGATCTCCTTGACTCCACAGCATCTCTTGGTTCAACTCCACAATCTTGACGGAGGCTCCCAAGTGACACCTAGCCAATCTAGGAGACACCACTCTCCAAGAAGTAACAAATGGTGTGTTGATGATGAACTCCTTGCTCTTGTGCTTCAAATGATAGTCTCCCCAACACTCAACTCTCTCTCACAGGATTTGGATTTGGTGGAAAGAAGATTTGAGTGGAAAACAACTTGGGGAAGGCTAGAGATCAAGATTTATGTGGTTGGAATGAGATATCTTGACCTCAACACAAGTGTAGGTGGTTCTCTCTCAGAAAATATGTGTTGGAAGTGTAGGCATGTTCTGATGGCTCTCTCCACGAGTGAAGAGTGGGTGGAGGGTATATAGCCTCCACACGTAATCTAACTGCTACACACAAATCACAAAACTCGTGGGGCTGATTCGAGAACTCCGGTCGACTGATCCGTTCATAATGTGACCGTTAGGCATTTCGTGGGACCGACATGTCAACTCGGTGGGACCGATTTCATTAGGGTTAGGGCATAACGTAATCTCGGTGAGACCGACACACAAACTTCGGTGAGACCGATTTTGTTAATAGACAAACAGAGAGTTGGTCAGGCAAACTCAGTGGGACCGATTCGCTCACCTCGGTTGGACCGAAATATTACGAAAAGGAAACAGAGTGTTTGCATTGCAATCTCGGTGGGACCGATCGCTCATCTCGGTTTGACCGAAATGTTACGAAGGGAAACAGAGAGATTACAATCCCATCTCGGAGAGACCGAGATCCCTGTCGGTGAGACCGAAAAGACTAGGGTTTCTGGCAGTGGCTATGTCAACTAAACTCGGTGGCTCCGGATATGAAATTTCGTAAATGGGCCGAGTTGACTTTTGGTTTGGGACATATGTGGATGTGAGAAAGTAGTGGAGGGTTTTGGAGCATATCACTAAGCACTTTGAGCAAGAACCTCATTAAGCAACACCTCACCCCTTCTTAATAGTATTGGCTTTTCCTATAGACTCAATGTGATCTTGGATCACTAAAATAGAAAATGTAGAGTCTTAAGCTTTGAGCTTGAGCCAATCTTCTGTCCTTAGCATTTTGAAGGGTCCACATTCTAGTCCATGCCATGCCAATCATTGAGCTTTCCTGAAATATTTATCTTGAAATAGCATTAGCTCAATGAGCTATATGTTGTTAGGAATTACCAAAACCACCTGTGGATAGTTGCACTTTCACCACCCCATCAAGGTCGCCTTAGCCTACCCATTGGAGAGGGTGCTCAGAGCCCCAACTCACTGGAAGGGTTGCTGAGTGGAACATCGAAATGCAGTGCATTCCAGCTTGGAGTTCAAAGACTACCGTGGTCATCAAGGGAGCTGCGCTCGCAGATTTTGTGGCGGAATGGACGGATGCCCCGACACTTGAAGTAGGCGAAGACCGGTCCACCTCACCAGGAAGCGAGGCGCCAGACGGTTGGGTCATGTATTTCGATGGCGCCTTCGTGCATCGTATGCTGGGCTGGAGCAAGACTCATCTCGCCCACTCGTGATAAGCTCTACTACATCAGCAGCTACTGCTTTCAAAGCAGGCGAGAAGGTCTCCAACAACATCACGTATCACGAAGGCCTCATAGCTGGCCCCGAAAGGCAGCAGTAGCTCTGGGGTGAAGCGCCTCACCGTTAGGGGCGACTCACAGCTCCTCGTCAACTTCTCCAACAAAGTGTACGAGACAAAGGACGAGCACATGTAGGCATACCTCGCGGAAGTGCGTAAGATGGAAAAGCAGTTCCTGGGCCTGGAGTTGCAGCATGTGCCCCGTGGCACCAACAAGGAAGCCGACGACATCACCAGAGGGCGCCCAAGCGGCAGCCCCAAGAGCTCAAGGCGTCTTGAGGAGCGGCTCTTCTGCTAGCAAGGCCACCGCTTTCAAGGACAGCTCACTAGGAGGAGCTCCTGCACCGCCGCCACAGGAGCCTCCCACTGTGGCCTGACTTCGGGAGCACGCCTACTCTTGGCGCTCGAGCCCTAGGAGGGATGCTGGACCAAGGAATTCAGGGACTATCTGATGCAAGGGGCACTGCCGGAGAAGGAGGAGGATGCAGAGCGCGTGGCCCGGCAGGCCACGACATACTGCATCCAGGACGGTGAGTTGTATAGAGGCGGCCCAATGATGTTTCATTGCGTTGCATTTTCGCAGACCAGGGAAGGAGTTGCTATCTCGACATACACGGTGGGGATTATGGCACCACTCGTCATAACGGACCCTCGTCGGCAAGGTATTCTGCAGCGGATTCTACTGGCCCACGACGCTCGATGATGCGGCCGAACTGGTAAAGTCCTGTGAAGCCTACCAGTTCCATGCCAAGCAGATCCATCAGCCGGCTCAGGGCCTCCAGACCATCCGCCACATGGCTGCCGTCATGTCTAGGGGCTGGACATCTTGGGCCCGTTCCCTCGAGCACCTGGGGGCTACCGCTACCTCTACATCACCGTCGACAAGTTCACCAAGTGGGCGGAAGTAGAAGCCGTCCGCACCATCCTAGCTGGCTCCGCAGTCAAGTTCATTAAGGGCCTCATGAGCCGCTTCGGGGTTCCCAACCGCATCACCACAGATAACGGCTCGCAATTCACTAGTAACCTCTTCAAAACATACTGTGCTAACCTTGGAACGCAGACCTGCTACGCTTCGGTGGCACACCCCAGGAGCAATGGTCAGGCCGAACGCGCCAACACAGAGGTCCTGAGGGGCCTCAAGACTAGGACCTTCAAGAAGAAGCTCGAGGCCTGCGGCAGGGGCTGGTACGACGAGCTCCAGTCCGTGTTGTGGCCCATCCGCACCACCGCCACCAAGCCAACGGGCGAGACCCCGTTCTTCCTTGTCTACGGAGCCGAAGCGGTCCTCCCTCAAGAGGTCAAGCATCGCTCCGCATGGGTACTAGCGTTTGATGAAACGCAGCAGGATGCCACGCGGGGGATGGACCTCGTGCTGGGGGAGGAACGTCGCCGCGAAGCTGCACTGAGGGCGGCAAGGTACCAGCAGGCGTTGCGGTGATACCACTGCCGCAACATCCGCTCCAGGACACTCGAGGCGGGCGACCTCGTCCTGAGGCGGGTCCTCTCCAGGGAAGGGTTGCACAAGCTCTCACCTATGTGGGAGGGCCCGATCAGGGTCGTCCATGTCTCCAGGCCTGGCGGCGCGCGCCTGGAGACGCAGGACGGGGTACCCATCCAGAATGCCTGGAACGTCCAGCACCTCCGGAAGTTCTACCCATGAAGCAAGGCCCAAAGGCTCGTGAAGAAAGGCCCAAAGGTTTCAGGAAGAAAGGCCAGGTGCCTGTGAAGAAGGCCCGGTGCCTGTGAAGAATCGCCGCCCGTGACACTCTCACGTAATAATGAGTGGGGCTGTACACGCCCTGGAGTCTGAGGAGTGCCGCCCTCGGGCCTCGGGGACTCCCTCCCACGCCTAGTGGCAGCACTTAGCTCCGCGCTGGTGAGAAGACTTGAAGACTAGACTAGGTGCTGGATGCGGCTTTTCATTTGCTTTCCGTAGTTGGCTCGCCTTCTTTTAATTGAGGTTTGCTTCTGGTGTTCCTTGCTGATTTGGTTCCATCGCCTTTTGCCGCCTTTTCCGACTCTATTTCACTTGTGTTGTCTCTCTCGCATACCTCGTGAGGGGGCTAGGCAGGTGCCCTCGCGAGCGTTTTTCCTTCTCTCTGCCTTCCGTATGCCTTCTCGCGAGCCACCCTCGTTCGAGCCCACAAGTTGGCGCATCTCTCCTAATCCGTGCCCCTCGGGTCCCGTGATATGAAGCGCTGGATCAAGGCTCGGGTGAATGATAAGTCTCCTAGCGAGCTTCCTAACGAATTTTTGCGCCCCGAGCGACCGCTTAAGTCAAGACGGGCACGAGGAAACAAGTGCCTCGTGAAGAGGGGCTGCCCCGAACGCCTGTGCTAAGGTTATCTCTCACAAGAAAAAACGATAAGCATAGCGTAATGACTGAGGAATCATAATTCGACACGCCCCTCCGGGCCCATGCTGGTTTCATTTTGATGCAGGAAAGAAAAGAAGAACAAAACAAAAGCAGCGCTGCAGCGGTCCACGGGGGCAGGCCCCTGGCGACGTCCCGAGCTAAGCCGGATCCCTCCTCGCGCTTCACGGAGGTGCGGTGACGAGACGACCCGCTACCACCTTTGAAGCGAGCGTGGCGGCGCGGCGGCTGGTCGTAGCCACCGCTGCTGGAGTTGTCGCCAAGAGAAGAGCCACCAGAATCGACGAGGCGCGCCGGCTGGGCTCGCCGCCCTCATCGCGCTCTTCGCCAAGGCCGAGCACCTCTTCGGGCCGTTTCATCTCGGGCAGCACCACTGCGCACCATCTTCCCAAACACCGCCATGTAGAGGGTCGCATCATCGTCAGATTTCTGAAATGGAGGGTGCATCGCTCGTCGAGGCTGCTACGGGCGTAACGCTCCGCCAACCTCGGGCCAGAGCTATGTTGCCTGCGGTGGAGACCTCAATCACGACCCAGGAGGCCCTACTACAGCAGCCATCCGCCTGCAGCCAGAGCCCGCCTGGACCAGAGGCTGGCAGCTCATCGACGAAGAAGCACGGAAGCCGAGCCAGCTGGTCAGGCCGGATCCTCCGACTGCACAACAAACTCGCGGCAGACTCTACCGAGTGGACGCGCGGCCGGGAGTCGCGGTGTGCTTACGGGGACGGTCGCGTCCCCGCTTGGGCGCCAGGGAGCCGGGCCCCTCGCGAGGGGCCTTTCCCTTCTCTGCGGCGGAGAACCTCTTCGACGGCGCCATGGGAGTCGGTGGTGGAGCAGAGGAGGAAGAAGCAAGCGGAATGGGAAAGAATGGGCGACGGGGGCTCCGCCCCCTCCCTCATTTATAGCAGGAGAAGGCCAACCAGCACCCCCCACGATCACAGGTAATGATGGTCTTCCTTGCATGTGACTTGTCAAGTCAGGCAGTTGCCGAGGCAGCGTGGGGAAGCGGAGACGCCCACGTCCAATCAACCGCCACGTGTCTACCAAGGTCAAGCATGCTTTTGGGGCCCATGGCGCCCAAGACTTGACCTTTGGCTTCGCCGGCCAAGCCCGAGCGCCTTGGGCCCGGGGGCTACTGTCGGTGTTCTGGGAATGGGGGTCCCCAGACTTGCCTGCCTGCGGCCCACGGCGTGGCTGAGCTAGCAGGCCTGTACGGCCCATCCTCATTAACAAGGCACTCAAGACCCTTGCGAGGGGCCAAGCCTCGCGAGGTGGATGACGCAAGACCTCCTCAGGAGCGGCCTCATCAGGTTGCCTCACGAGGAGCGGAGACATCAAGGCGGGGCAAACCTCGCGAGGTTCTCGTGACGTGAGCCATGACGATCGAGGCCAAAGGGTGCAGGGAGCGCCAAAGGCCAAGGCAGTGTCCTTGTTTCCCCTTTGGTGCTAAGCAGCAAGCGCTACAGAAAAGCAAAGGCATCAAGCAAAGGTTTCCACATCGATGCAACGAGACCAAGACCAGTAGGACGGCGAGACGGAGGTCAAGATGGAGCCCAAGACGCAGGCGTCACCACTCGTGAGCCTTTTGCAGCGAAGACCGCTTTGTCGATAAAGTCAGACTGGTCGTCCCCTTTCAAATTGGCCGTTGTTGGCTCCCTTCCCGCTCAATATTTTGGGAGAGGACCAGGGCTTATATAAGTAGAACTAGCCACCACCGTAGGGGAGGACAGATTAGAGGCACCTCACCTAATCCTTAGCCACACACCGAGCACAAGAACACCTCAACCTCGGGGAGGCTGTTCTTCCCTTGTACTATTCATCATCAGCCCAAGAGGCAATCCACCACCACCACACCGGAGTAGGGTATTACACCACAACAAAGGGGTCCCAACCAAAGATAAATCTTGTGTCTTTTTGTTGTGAGTTCGCTGAGTTCGTCCGGCTTTGAGATCTTAGCGAGCTAGGGCGTGGATCGGTAGGGAGGAATTCTTTGCGCGCACCCCAAAGGTTCAAACTCTTGAGGGTTTTGCGGAACCCGTGATCCGGCAACCGGCGCTGCCTCACTCTCCTCCACCGGCCTCGACCGCACTGGCCTCGCTCTCCCCCACCGCATCCTCTTCCTCACCTTCATCGCCTTCACCCAGAGATGGCCGAAGCCCATGGCGACGCCGGCGCAATGGCCGGAGATGTGGTCGAGCTGCAGGGCGCGGTGACCGCGGATGTCGGCGGCGTCCATAGCGGTGCGGGGAAACTCGCAATCGCCATGGATGTGGAGAAGGAGGTATGGCTCCGCCTCAACGTTGTAGAAGGTGGACGGGCCGAGCGGCGCAGCCAATCCCGAGCACTTCTATGTGCAGCCGGGCGAGAGCAGGAGGTATTTGCACTTGCTTTGCTTTAGGATATTAGCATGTAGTGTTAGTTGGTTTGGTTAGATTGTGGATTCATACCGTAGTTCAGATGGTTAGAGTAGTTGGTTTGATGGGTGGGCCGGGGTTTTCTGTATTGGGGGGATGGGGGTTTTTGTACTAGGGTTTGTTGGATAAATTCGCTGCAAAAATGCTAGATAGATCTGTTTATTAGATGTGCTTCAGTGCTACACCGATGTATGCTTATTAGATTTGTTTTTAATGCTCGCATATTGGGGTTTTTAATGCTACAGACATGTATGTTTATTAGATTGGGAGATTGGGTCCCTATTAGATTTGTTTTTGAATGCTACTCAGATTGGGGTTTTGAATGTCATATGCCCCAATGGAATCCATTGATTAAGAAGTTATTTGATTCATTAGTATATGAATTTGTCCACAATATGTAGTTATATTAACTCTATTCTTCAATGTGTGTGCATGACCAATGATCAGTGTGTTATTTGAATGTCATATTGGGGTTTTGGATCAATGTGTATACAAATCTAATACATTGATATACTAGTGATGGATGTGGTTTTTGAATGCATAGAGCTAAGGGGCACAGAAATAAAAAACCCCACTTCTAAAACATTTATGATATTGGGAGTATATTAGCCCCATGATCAATGTGTCATGTGTGCATATCTAAATTTTCAATTGGCTACTAGTTATTTGATTCATTAGTATATAAATTTGTCCACAATATGTAATTATATTAGCTCAGTTCTTCAATGTGTGTGCATGACCAATGATCAATGTGTCATTTGGATGTCATATTGGGGTTTTTGATCAATGGATGTAATTTTATATTCAGGAGGATGATGGTTGGGGGGAGAGGAAGCTGGCCGACTACGCACTGCATTTAGGGGGCGCTTAGTGACGATTCTAATATGAGGTAAGTATATCCCTTGTTCATTTAGTTCCTTTGACATGGTGTATATGAATCTATAATGTATTAATGCAATTCATTCATGTTTGCAGTATGATTCTGGAGATGATGTGTACAAGGGCAACGTTGCATCCTTCACAGCCAAGGAGGTGGAGAAGATCAAGGCCAAGGGAGTTGCTTCCTTCTACAAATCATGAAGTTCTAGAAGTGGCATCGCCCCTACTGCACCACCAAGCCAAAGCTCAAGGATGGCCGCTTGATCACCTTATGTCTCATGCAGAGGATGTAGCGATCTGCGGGAGGACTACATGATCGAAGCAGCACGCCGCTCATGAAGGCCTTGTCTCCGGCATGAAGTGATGTGATGATGCTGTGATGGTGTGATGCTGTGAACTGAATCTTAATCTTTTGTGTACTTAGGGTCTGGTTACTTTTGGTAAACTTAATGTGGCAGTTTATGGTGTGAACTTAATCTATGGTGATGCTAGCACTGGTACGCGTCAGTCCTAAACAAACGGTTTCTAACCTTTCCGCGACGGCATTTGGAAGCGTTGCCAAGTGAGTGTGGGTGATAAGGGGGTCCTTCCCACACGATCCAGAAACCATCAGCGATAGGGCCCCTACAATACTCCTACTCGTTTCTGCTCGCATTGCCATCGTAGTCGGTATTCTGTGGTGCTACGTTTATGATGCGCGGCCCATCACAAACGGTTCACTATTATAGAACGTGTATGATGCGCGGCCCATCACAAACGGTTCACCGTTAAGAAGATTAGCTAATCATCGTACGAGTGTCGGACAGTATTATGAAACGTCGGACTGTCGTAACATCGTCGTACACGACAACTATCGCACACGCTATTCTCGCGGGTGCAACGCCACGATGCATACTTCATCGTAAAATGATTCATGGTTGCGAATCGGTACGATATAGGCAACTAACACAAACGCTTAGTTTGCCGCACCGCTTGTGATATTGTTCGACATCGCACACGCTTTGCAAACGGCAATCGGTGCATGCTTGCACACATTTCCTCTATGTGAACCATCTCAGATTATGGTGCATATCGCAAACGTTTGTGTTTTACCAACCGTGTGTGCCGTAACAACCTAGAGAGCGTAATTTCACCGTAATTTTAATTGCTGCTTTTCCAAATTGTACCAGATTTGAATTTGAATTTGAATGTATGCTACAGCTTTATTCATATCCATCAGGTTCAAACAACCAATGCACTATTCGATTCATAGGTATGTATGTTCAAGAATTACATAAGAACCAAATAAAGAATGATGAACCAAATTGTATACTTGTACTATTAAAGACGGTAAAGTAAGAGGAGAAATATATTCTGGTTGCTGAACAAGGTGAAGCGGAATGCCTATATTGTGCCCTCCTCCATGCAGTAGGCACGCACGACTCTAGTCCAACCCCTTGTGATGGCCGACCGCCCATCCTTCACGGTCTTCATGAAAACATCTAGATAATCATCGTGTTCTGGTAGAAATACTTTAACCTTTGCATGCCCACCAATCATGTTTTGAGAGGTAATCTTGAGTAAACTGATTTGGCAACCACCCAATGGAAAAAAGATTCGTACATTGTCATCTAACACAACTCATTATGGGCAGAAAAGAAGGCTGCAAAGTTCTTACTTACCATCCTGCAGTCATTGTTGTCTTGGATAAAGTGTAAACAAATAGTTTAATTGCCATCTTTGGACCCATTTTACTAATAGTCTTTATCAGCTTCCTCACTTGATGTTGGTTCATCGATATCTCATTGCCCCATACGCAGAAAGGGTCAAAACGCGGATCTTTACCAATGACATATGTACCTAAAAGCACCAAGTTAATATTAGAAGCTAAACAACAATTGCACAATGATGTAGTACACCACTCTTTTATAATATGTCTATATACATCCGTATGTGGTAGTCTATTTGAAATCTCTAAAAAGACAAATATTTAGGAACGGAGGGAGTATCTTATAACATCCAATATAGTCACATATTAGATGAATTAACATCTTATATTATGCACCGGAAGGAGTTTAGTTCATTCTTACAAATTATCGGGCCGATTAACTTTCTTTGTTGTATCCATGGGTTACAGCTTAGTTTGAGCTATTTCAGGCTCAAATAGCCCTAAAGTATATCTAAACATAAGGGCTAGTTTGAGCTAGTTGCATCTATAACCCACCCAAAAAACTATCCAACCCAATAGGTGCTAATTGGAGCTAGTTCTCCTAGTGCATTTATTATCAATCTAACCTTGCCATCCAAACAACTCTTTGGATGGAGTTAGTTTAGGGTTAGTAATCAGCTAGAAAGTAACTCTAACCTCTAGCTAAGTTGAGTATCCAAACAGGGCTGTGTTGTTGTTGCTGCTGCTCTTCTACGTATATCTAGACATCATTAGAACATTAATGTAACACTATTCCTTGTTGCTATGTAGCACAGGATTGCATATTTAGACATTAAGTATGCTGCATGTTGCTATGTAGCCTCGTATGTATTAAATATGGCCCTAGTTAACCTAACGAAAAAATGGGTTGCGATATATTTAGTTAAAAGTCCGATTCACCGATTAGTCCCTTTATCACCACGCCTATATGGTACCAGCTACCGATATCCTGAATAGTGAGCAGATATAAGCCATGGGATGAAACTAACCTCGATGGAAAACAACTGTCGTTCCCAAATTTGTCCTGTGTAGGTACATTGAGAAGCATGTTAAGCACAACAGGCTAAACATCAACCAAAATCATACATGGCAGACAAAATAATCTCCAAAAGATAGCTTTAGTGTGCAGGTTTAAGCATGCTAGTAAAGAAAAACAAGTGGAAAGGTGTGCTAACTGCAATAGGCCTAACATTTAACAACAAGCAAACATAGTCATTCAAACTGGTATTGTGCCGGTCTAAGTACACTGGTTATGGTTAAATAAAAATGGAAAGGCGTGTTAACTACAAGATGCAAAGAACCAAATGTAGTCATTCATAGTGGTATTGTTGAAACTGGCATCGATGAAATTGAACCGCATAGTTCATACTTGCACATATAGAACATCACGTTGTGAATAACTGGAATAAACAAGGCATACTACGAACAACCAAAGATAGCATTTGAAACTGAACATATGCTAACTACAAACAACCACTACAAACAACCGAACAATCAAAAAAATTTAAAAGAGGCATATGCTAGCTATAACAGGCTTAACAGCAAGCAAATATATGCATTCCTATCGGTATGTTTAAAACTGGATTGATGAAATGTACTGCACAATAAATAATTGCACATATAGAGCATCACATTGTGAACAACTGAAATAAACAAGGCATACTACAAACAACCAGATATAGCAATTAAAACTGGACATATTCTCACTACACTACAAAAGGGACTCGACAAAACAAATCATGGGTTTCCCCCTGTGAAGAGGCACAAAAAAACAAATCATGGGTTTCCTCACATGTCACAGATGGGCCTGCTCCCGTGGGAAGAGCACGAACCCTGGATGTGCTCCATGTTGTCGCAGATGGGCTCCTTCCCCTTGGAAGAGCACGACTGTAGGGTGCCCTCCCTGATGTCGGAGACGGGCGCTTTCCCCTTGGAACAGCTGATATGCTCTTTCCCTTGGAAGAGCCAGAGAGGGTGCCCTCCTCGTGGTCGCCGTCGATGAGGTCTGACTTGGAAGTTGTGGATCCGAAGCCAGCGTCGCGGAACGTGTCCTTCAGAAATGGCAAAAGGGGTTCAATGGCGATGTAGAATGGCAAATTGTTGACAGCGAGCCAGAGGAGATCAGCGGCGGGGCCATGGATGAGATCGACGGCGGTTGAACCCGAGGGATTGGGGTGGGCCACTTAACCTATGACACAGCCCGCCTCAGGCCGTCGCTGTCGATGACCTCGATGTCGTAGCCGGCGGCCGAGACATGCCCGCATACTCTAGCCCGCTGCTTGAGTGCCTGCCGCCAGTAATGGTCGTCAGCTTCCTCGGCGACGTCGGGCGAAGAGACCGCTATACACCTCTTTTGGGCCATTCGCTCCTTGAGATCTATGGGAAGCGTAGCCGGGCTTAGGCTGTGACGCTCTAGAGTGGGGGATGGGGATGGGGATTTGTGGGAAAGGGGGCATTTGGCAGACGTCATCTAAGAAACTTCGAGGCTGACCTTTGGGTATGGAGATCGGTGGGTAAGCTACACCGCAAACCGGCGGAATGTTGACAATGGAGGCCTTCTTGGCGGCTGGCGGGACCTTGCTAGGGTTTTGAGCGAGGGAGGGTGTGTGTGTGTGTGTGTGTGTCTTGTAGTAGACGCCGAGGAGGTTTTGGTGTGTGTGTGTGTGTGTGGAAGGGGGCGCGGGGTGTTTGAGGAAATGACACGGGTACTGAAAATTTTACTACGTGGGAGTCAAAGACGGAAGTGAAATGCCGGGCTATTGAAAATTTTGATGATAGTGCATCGCACACGTTGCGGAGGTAACAACCGTGTGTTATGAAACAGAAAAACCCTTGAGGCAGGCAGATATTTTCTAGGGATGGAGGCGGGATTGGGAACAAGAAACATCGCACACGGTCCAGAGATAGCAACCGTGTGTTATAAAACAGAAAAACCCTCGAGGCGGGTAGATATTTTCTAGGGATGCAAAGGGATTGGGGAACAAGAAACATCGCACATGGTCCGGAGATAACAACCGTGGTGTTATGAAATGTAAAAACCTCGAGGCGGGCAGATATTTTTGAGAGGGGGAGCCTCATGGAGCCCAATGTACTGTCGCGGATGTGTGCGTGATGTGTGCACCGGCATGGCACACACGGTTGGTTGAGTGAACCGTGTCTCATTGCGTCATCCGGACTTGTCTAATGTTCATAAATTTGGCGAAAAATGATGTGGGAGAGGGTCAGAACATGAACACACTTGCATGTGGACCAAATTTATGTATCAAAAGGGTGGTTTGATTTTCAAATACCAAATGCAACTTCGATGTGGCACCTCTCTCACAAAGGCACGGTATTGCTTGCCCCCACCCCCACCCCTCGTGTCGGCACGAAGGGAATCCTAAGCTATGAATGCATGCCCCCTCCCCCCAACCGAGGTTCACCCTAGCAAAGTGCGAAGTAGCTAGCAGCCCCCCCCTCCCTCGTGTTGACACGAAGGGAATCCTAAGCTATGAATGCATGCCCCCCCAACCGAGGTTCACCTAGCAAAGTGCGAAGTAGCTAGCAGCCCCCTCCCTCGTGGTTCAAGGGAATCCTAAGCTATGAATGCATGCCCCCATAGTAACCGAGGTTCACCTAGCAAAGTGCTTAGAAGCTAGCAGCCCCCTCGTGTCGGCACGAAGGGAATCCTAAGCTATGAATGCATGCCCCCAATCGAGGTTCACCCTAGCAAAGTGCAAAGTAGCTAGTAGCCACCTCCCTCGTGGCTCAAGCACGAAGGGAATCCTAAGCTATGAATGCATCCCCCCAACCGAGGTTCACCTAGCAAAGTGCGAAGTAGCTAGCAGCTCCCCTCATCTCGGCACGAAGGGAATCCTAAGCTATGAATATGCATGCCCCTCCCCCTCAAACGAGGTTCACCTAGCAGAGTGGCAGCTAGCAGCCCCCACCCCCTCGTGTCGCCAATGTAAGGGGATCCTGTTATGAATGCATGGACCCCCAACCGAGGTTCACCTAGCAAAGTGCAAAGTACCAACCCCCCCCCCCACACACACACACACTTTCAGTCGGTGGGCCAGAGAGGCATATATCTCACCAAGATGGATTGTAAAAAGGACCAAGCTAGAATAATCCACCTTGGTCGTACAACCTCTCTCTTGTTGTTGGTCAAAGTGATGGCTGTCCATGCGACCTCGGAGATGGGCTAGCTCACCAATAATCACGCAAGTAGCTAGGCCCCGACGACAACCACTGCATGCGTGTGGCCCAAACATATGTATGGAGAGGTGTGTTTTTGAGTAACAATGGAACAACTTTGATGTGTGGCACCGTGATTTCGAACTAGAAATCCCCACACTGAGTGAGGGTTAGGTTGACGATGCATATGTATATTACACCGCACTTCAAGCCAACAACGGGGATTCATGCATGCATGTGTGCATAGTATATGCACTCAAACTTAATTAGGTCTGAATCTCACCATGACCTATACTACGATAACACGAACCAAATGAAGAATCCGCCATGGTAACCTATCTTGTTGTTGGTCAAGGTGATCATGGATGTCCACGGGCCCACGAATATATAGGCTTGTCGCCGATAACCACGCCGAGGGAGTGTAACGTCCGAAGGCAACCACTTCATGCATATGTATGGAGGTGATGCGTGCATGCATGTTTGAATACACAACATTGATGTGGCGCGTGTGTCAAAAATCATACACTAGCTCCCCACACAGTGCGAGATCGGTTCATGACGTGTCGGTGTACTAGCCACTTCGACTCGATGGGAGGGATTCATGCGTACACATGCATGTGTGTGTGTGCTCAAACTGTATCATGCATGTCATCCCAGAGCAAAAATAATAATCCCCTCCTAAGTCAAATTAACCTCTCTTGTTGTTAGGAAAAAAGTAGTGATTGACCAAGCGGGCCCACAGATGGAAAGCATCGACATCGCTGATAACCGCTTAAGTGGGTGCGAGAGGACAACCACCACCGCTTTGCATGTGGGCCAAACATATATATGTTGAATACCCAAAATGCACAGCTTTGATGTGCCACATGCCTCAAAAACCATAAACCATGCACCCACACAGAGTGAGGTTCATATCAAGCATACTACATACACTACAAAAAAAATACACTTCTGTGATGATACGTGTTTGTCACAGTAGGTCGCGTTTTTTGTCATGCATGTACATCCATGACAAATTTATGACAGAATCAAGATAGTCATACTGTCAGTCAGAGAAGTGTTCCATGACATTACCAAAATTATCATCACGGAAGTGTCCACTTCCATGACGATAAATCACGCGTCCGCGAAGTGCTTTCGCCAAGGGTGACCAACACATGGCATCCACCGTAACGGAACGCCGTTAAGCTATCGGGTCGGGTTTTGGATCCGATAACTCCGTTATCAGCCCGACCAATGGGGATTTTCCACGTGTAAAATCATCATTGGTCGGAGGAAACACGTGCCGGCTCACCGTTGGGGATGAGATGTCATCCGCTTCATTGGACGAAGGCGCCTATGATACGTCGACAGTGGCACGTGCCTTAACAAAGGGCCCATTCTCGTGAAAAGGCCGCCCGTTTGACTTGGTCAAAAGTCAAGTGTGGCCGCCCATGGAAAGCCTCGTTAACGGCCTCATAGCATATAGCCCATTTACAGCCCGCTAACCCAAGGCCCGTTATGCCCTATGCGAATTAGGCCCAGAGCGCTATCCGCCATCCAATATGATTCGAGCCCGTTTTCACTTCTGGCCCATGTATGGCCCATGACGTCTTTCGGCCCATATGAGGCCCTTTGTAACTCTTGGCCCATTAGCGGCCCGTGCTGAAACTGGCCTTTAATGAACAGTATATTACTTTACACCCATTAACGGCCCGCGGTGAAACTGACCCGTGATAAACAGTGTAACACTTCATACCCATTAACGGCCGTTATTCCGCTAATGCTTCAGCCCAAGTTAACTTTCGCCTTCCGAGGGCCCATTTATTCTTGGGCTCATTTGCGAGATTCGTTACTTTACGGCCATAATTCATCGCTATTTTTACGCTTGTGGGCCAAATTCAGCCTGTCGTTATACCGCCCGCTTGTGGTCCGTTAGTCTGTCATGGGCTATTTTCATAGCATCACCAAACACGGCCTACTAACGGCCCGTTATGGTCCGCCCATAAAACGTCACGATTTCCATTATAGGTCTGCCTACGGCCCATTAAAGGCCGAGACAAGACCCATAAATGAGTCGGCACCATGGATCCTACGTGGACGTAGAAGGCCCATGGATCCCGCGAGACGTAGAAGGCCCATGGACACCGCGAGACGTAGAAGGCCCATGGATCCTGCGAGACGAAGGCCCATGGATCCTATGAGATGTAGAAGGCCCATGGATCCTACGAGACGTAGAAGGCCCATGGTGAGGCGAAGTTGGCCCCTGTTTGAACGATATAGCATATTCAAAGAATTATCCTACTCAATACTATCACCTCTAAAAAGCATACACTATACAACAAAGAGATCAAGGCATAGAAAGGTAGAATAATCCTACACTATACAATAAAGAAATTATAGCCGATTATACCCATCGGGCATTATGGTAATTACGACCATTACGGGTGATAATAAAGCATACACAAACAACAAATTACATACACCTTTGGCAACATTTGGATCATAATCATGGACGCCGCATCAACTTAACTCCATTTGATCTATAATCTCTTCAGAAAATAGGATTGGCCGGATTCAGATAGCACAAATTTCAGTCTGCAAAATCTCCAATTCCTTCATATTTACCTCGGTGTCTTGTTTCATTTTTTTGACTCCTGCATCTAATACCTGCATGTCCAGTCTCAACTTGTTGATTATACGTTGACAATAATGTACACGTTGTCTTGCCACCTCTAGTTGATGCTTGAGAACATCAAGACATTCCAATTCCAATCCATAATCATTCGGTGAACGGCCATGCCGCATCGCCGCATGATTTTTGTGTTGATGTCACTTCATCCCTAAATGTTTCGTAAGTACACATGACTAGGGCAAAATATAGTTACAACAGTGAAGTTTAACAAGACACTATTTTATACTACATGGCAAAACAGGACTAACAATAATGTTACACGTCACTTTCACAAAAAATGTTACACGTCATGAAGCATAAGCAAGTGATATTTTAAAAATTATAAAAAGATAGTCAGTGCAGCCTGCATACAGAAATCCTCTTAGCTCACCAGAGGAGCATGATGTTGGGGCCCAATTGAAAACATGCATAAGTTACAAATTTAGACAACATGTTGCGAGTAAGCAAGCAAGCAGTTGGCTATTCCAGACCTCAATTAAAGTCTTAGGGAGCATAATGAATAGCAGAGGGTTTCATACAAACATACTACAAAGCAGGCAAAACTATGCAATCATTAGCGTAGTATAAACTAGATTGTGAGCCTCATGCAATAATAGTTGGTTAATAGACTTCAAAGCTTCAGCACACTTCAAAGCAGAGTAATTAAATGGTGGCCTTTAATTATGTCAACTAATAGTGATACAAGTCACAGAACATCGTGCATAATTATTTGGGCATCTCATTAAGTGAGGACAAATAAAGCAATTGAAAAGAGAAAATTAACTATGCACCAAAACAAACAAGGAATTGAACTGCTGAGTTGCATACAATGACTTACCTTAGCAGTGTTGAAGAGGCTCAACAGCTCCTACTTCTCTTGCAAGGCTCCTTCCTAACATCTTGTACTTGGAAATCCTCAATCTTATTTTCATTGCACCCCTCCGCAAGGTGACACAAACTAGTTACTCGTCTCCTTGGAAGATAAATATGCATACTTTCCAAATTGTGAACACAAAAGGATGAGATTATAACAAACAACACCACATAATGAAACATGCCGCATCTCTTGCACTTGCACACAATGAAATGAGCATTTACTATGTCTGCACTATGTAAAACTAGGCATACCTTCGAATCGATCTCCAGTACTCTTGGAGAGCCTCTTGTGAGTATACAACCAAACCTTTATGTCACCTATGAGTTAGACAAGGCCCCACTACAGCAGCCCTTAGTGTTTAAATCGTTGACAAGCTCATAGGAGTGTTAGGTCAAGAACAAACAAGTAATCAAAGCAAACAGTCCCAGTATGGCTGGTTGATGCAAACAAGCAATTGAACAGATGTGTGAGCAAATCTTACATATCAAGAAAAGAAGCAAAGAAGGAGGCTTAAAGACCATCACTTGACCGACCAGATTTAAGGGCATTTAAACATCATGTGCAACGTGTGAACTAACATAAACATTGCATATTCCAGTTCTACAATGGAATGCACATGTATTAGGTTATGCCATGTATGATGATGCCTAAATGTATAGATAGCGGTAGGAGTGATTCATCATTGCACGCACAATTGAATTGCAGGTTAAGGGCCGATTCGATTCCGCCTTTTCGTAGGCATATTGTCAAAATAAGCCATAAAAGATGTAAAGAAGTCATTTTTGAGTTATGGGCTTGGGCTTAACTAATTTCTCTTTGAGGGGGGTGTTTCGGTAGAACCTCACTAAAAATTGAAGGGAAGGGGAATAGTGAAATGACTCACATTGTTACGCCTATATTACACTCAAAATGCAATTGCTAACGCCCATGTCACACCTGACCCTCAAGTAAAAACAAACACGCAAGCATTCATTGCCCTGCCCGCTTGCATCTCCTCTCCCCTTTCCCTCTACCTCGATCCCTCGCTCAAAGACTAGGGTTCCTCCAACAGCTGTCGCCATCGGGTCCCATCCGGCCTGGTCTCGACAATGCTATGTCCGGCTAGGCTACATGGCCGTGGTAGGGGCAAATCTCCTGGCTGCTCCTCCTCTCGCGCCGCCTCATTCTCATGGTCTCCAAAGAATGCTCCATTGTGGTTCGTCCCAACGACTACTCTCCAGTGCGCGCACAACAATTCATTTACCGATGCCACATCATGCGTAAGGCACCTTGTTCCCCTCCTCCTCCCGTGCCATGGCCTTGAGGTGCTATTGAAGGATGAGCTCATCCAACAAGGTGAGGATCTCCTCTGATTTTTGCCAAATTTTCATTCCGATCCACTATACGATGAATTGCTATGAGCTGCTTCGCCGCTGCTATATGATGCATTGCTATGAGTTGCTCCTCGCTATTGCTATATGATGAATTGCTATGAGGCTGCTCATGGCCGTATGATGAGTTGCTATGAGTTGTCGCTGCTGCTATATGATGAATTGCTATGAGCTGCTGTCGCTATATGATGAGTTGCTACAAGCTGCTCCTACTTTGCCTATATGATGAATTGCTATGAGCTGCTCCTGCTTTGCTGCTATATGATGAATTGCTATGAGCTGCTCCTGCCGCTGCTATATGATGAATTGCTATGAGCTGTTGTTGGTATATGATGAATTGCGCTGCTTTCTTGCTGTATGATGAGTTGCTATGAGCTCTGCTGCTATATGATGCTTTCAGTGGTCTGCTTATATGAAATAACCAGCCACTTGGACCATCGAATTTCAATAAATAAACTGTTCTTCATTTAAATGTGGGTCATCGTTCTTCGCTTAAATTAGGCAATGGGATCTCTATGGAAAACATTGTCCAAAGTAGATTGTGCCAAGTAGATGGTATCTTTGTATTTGCATTTTGAGCAAATAGTGATGGTCTGTTTTCCTATCATATTAATTCTTGACCGGGTTCAATTTGTGATGTTTGCAAGTCAAATTAATTTCCATATGGGCAGCAAAATGAAATATATATATATATATATAATGCAATCTAGACTTTCCACTGATCATACCAAAGATAAGCTGAAAACGCAATGAGAAGAACTGGTTGGCGTATTACATGGAGCTTATATTCACAGGTGCTTATTTTCTTAGGATAACTCGTAATAACTGTCCCTAAGAAACTTGGCTAATAGAACTGGCATATACAAATAACATGTCACGATGTTTGCAATGGAGGAGTGACGTACCATAGCACACTGTATAGGCTCACCGTTGCCTCTCCTTTTTTTGCGATGTTCCATGAAATTGCCACATACATCTTGTACTTTTTCATTGTGTAACCCTATCTGCAAGTTGACACGGCTAATTTCGAGACATCTCTACATGATACTACATTGCATATCCCTTGCATATTTAAACCACCAATTAACGATTGTGTGCGTACCATAAACTAGCTATGACTCAGAGATGTCTTTGGATCAAGCACTCTAAGGGAGCCTAATGTAGTGCAATCAAATTCCTACATGCCACCTACAATTTTGTGTAATGTACGCCCTGTTCCTAAATATATGTCTTTGTAGAGATTCCAAGATGGACCACATACATGATGTATATAGATGCATTTTCAAGTGTAGATTCACTCATTTTGCTCCGTATGTAACCTATAGTGGAATCTCTAGAAAGACTTATATTTAGGAACGGAGGTACAGTAGTATCATGTATGACATCTACATATCTAATTTAGCAGCCAGAGTAGAAATCATTGTCCGCACAAAGGGATTATCGGTGAAAAATTCTAGCAAAGCACCGGCGAGCACGAGAACAATACAAGAGAGAGAGAGAGAGACGCGCTTACAAGATCATAGCAATGCCTCAGTCCTGTGGATCTTGGTTGGCCAAGCTGTTAGATCCGGAAGAAACATCGTCCTTGTAGTTTTTGCCACCGCATAATGGTGTAACAGCGACCGTTAGTATATTTGAAGTACATCGCGTGATCTTTGGGCCGGGTTTAAAGGTGACAAGTACCTAGGCCGTATGGTGCTTGGCATCTCTCCGCACGGTGGGAATCAGGTTAGAAACGTCGAGGGTGATGATGCTACCGGCCGCTGTGGGTCCGGTAAGGAGATCTAGAACCGTCGAGTAGGGTTTTTGTGGAGCGGCTCCGTAGGGTGGACTACGGTGTGGGCGAAGCCGATCTGTGGCCGTGGACAAGGCGTGAGGTGAAGCTGCTCGATGGTTGGGTTAAGGATGGTGTCGACGACACGGATCTGCAGCCGTGGACGGGCGCCGGTTGCTCCGTGGTTGGGTTAAGGATGGTGTCGACGATGCGGATCTGCTGGCCGTGGACGGGAGTCGGGTTGCTCCGGTGGTTGGGTTAAGGGTGGTGTCGACGATGCGGATCTGCGGCCGTGGGCCAGGCGTCGAAGCTGCCCGTAGGGTTGGATGAGGGTGCGAGGAAGCGGATCTGAGGCCGTGGACTTGTGAGTTGGCAAAGCGGCCCAGTAGGGGTTGAGAATGGTATAAGCGGCTTCTCCGGTAGGGTTGACGCTGGTGTCGTGGCGAAGCGCTCCTAGAGGGTTGAGGAAGGTGTCGTGAAGAGGATCAGAGAGCCGTCGGCAGGGGCATTGGTGGGCGGCTCCGGGTGTGGGACCGTCTCCGGTGGGGGAAATCTGAATGAGCCGCTGAGATGCGCTTGTGATTAATGAAATCACCATGGCGAAGCAGATCCGGCGCCCGTGGACAAAGGCCCCAAACCTTGAATGGGCTATGGTACAAAGGGTGGATGAGCAGTCTACTTGTTTCTAGGGGAGGTGGGAGGGGTAGATGCGGCCGCAGGCAGATCCGGCGAGGTGGACGCCACCGGGCGATGAATGGGCTATGAATGCACGGTGGATGAGCAGCCTAGGGTTTCAGAGGGGAGGAGAAAGAGGCGATGAAATACGGACGGCGTGATGTAAGATGCTACAGTGCTGTGGAGTTAGTCGTTTTTATGGAGGGGAGAGGAAATGGGGGTACCGTGTAGTGGGGGGACCGGAAGTTACCAAAGCAGCCCCGACCTATCATGTAGATGAGGGCGGTATTGTAACTGTTGGTCTCCGTGCACCAAGGACCAAAGGGGGATTTCGCATGCTAAAGACTAAGGTGGCGGAAATTTTAGAAGGAGGCGGGAGATTTTATACCATGGATCGTTCATATCCAGCTTTCAACTAATTTTGGACCGTGCTAGCGGGAAGGTCATGCTAGATCAGGTACACGGGCACGCGTCAATGCTTAATAACCGTGTGAAGTCCAAATTTCGTAAGAAAAGACAATAACTCGGGATGATGCGCCGATAACTTGGATGTTCACACGGGCGCGCCAATCAGACGGTGTAGTGGCGCTGCTCACAAAAAAAGGGATCAAACGCTCAGCCTATGTATTTCTCGTGTAAATAGATAATTTAGTGCCATTGGTTATTTACTTTAAACATAATGCATTGACGTGTTAGTGTAGAGGCGCACAAAAAGAAATGGATATTGTAGTTAGCTACTTAAAAGTGTTACCTCATATGATTACATAGCCTCCATTTCATAAATTGCGTACCCGTTGAATTTATATATGAATATTACATATATTACTTCAAAATAGAAACTTAAATCATCCAAGACTAATGGATTTGAATGCAAGAGTAACAATGGTGCATGTGCATGATAGCTACATTGGTTGTTTGAAGAAACATCACCGTAACTTTGGCATGCACAACTAAAAGGTTTATTTAAATAGAAAATGTGATATGTGAGTGTCCAATCTTTATAGCGTTGAATCGATATTGTACCTATGGCCACGATACTGAAGTAGATATTGACTTATGTTCTGCCGATGCATGTCCACGATCTCTAGATAGTGATACGTGAATGAACTGTGCAATCTCTCCACACGCATACATATCTCATTTCCTGTGGGCATCGGAATCACACACGCCGCACTTCGTGTATTTCTCTCCTCCGTCGTGGTTAAATTAGCCTTTCTACCCTGGCCCCTACAAGTCTCTCACACGTAAACACACACGCCCTCTATGTCTAACACGCCCACCCCTTTAATTCCGCCCCACCCACAGCCACTAATGTCTCAAAGTATAATAATGTCTCTCACACATATGCTCTCTACCTATCCCTTAATATAGCTAGATATGTGTCACACAAACTCCTTCTCCCTACTAGCAACATGCCCATGTGCGTTGCACGGAACATCAAGATGCATTTGTATGAGAAGTTTATCTTGTGGGAGAAAAGGATGAACGAGGGAATGCCTTATTTGCAAATGCGGAGAGGAGTGTGGGTATCTTTTTGCAAAATTGCCATAGTTTCCTTCCTATCCGTAGGATATAAATCGGATGGCCTATATTGCAGGATGGCAGGAACACCATCATCACCAACTCTGTTATTTTATAAGACTAGAGATATGTGAGTGTCAACTTTGCCCCCCCACAAACACCCACACTTCCCAACACCAAAGGAGTAGGGTGACACCTCGATCTTGATACTAATCTATTGATCGGCTTCTCTCTCAAACATACACACACACGCACACTACACGGCACCGAAGGAGTAGGGTGACACCTCGATCTTGAAACTAATCTATCGACTAGATTCTCTCTCAAACATACACACACACACACTACCCTAAGACCGAAGAGTAGTGTGGAACATCGATATTTATAATAATATATCGACTCCTCTTTCAAACACACACACACACACACGCTAGTTATGCCTCTGTGCCTACCGCGCACACTGTCGATACGTCTTTCTCTCCCCCCCCCCCCCAACAATGACAGCAGAAGGGTGACAACTCGATCTGATCATAATCTATCAATTGGTTTCTCTCTCAAACATTGTGTCTCGGTGCCTCGCTTTCGGTAGCCCCCTCGATATGTAGACTTCTCACAAGACAAATTGTAGTGGACGATGATGCTGAACCCAGTGTGCCTTGTTTTTACCGGCCTCATGTGATAGTTTTCACCCTATTTTCTCGTTAATTAACAAGGCAACCTTTTCATTGTTACTACTAGTGAATCTGAAATCATTCGGGCGGACATAAAATATATCACTTCAACTCCAATTATCGCAGCAACTATTTTAAAAGAAATTAGCTAGCTGCCCGTGCGTTGCATGGAACATCAAGATGCATTTGTATGAGTAGTTTATCTTGTGAGAGAAAAGGCTGAACCAGGGAAGGCCTTATTTGCGAACGTGGAGAGACGTGTGGGTATATTTTTGCAAAATTGCCAGAGTTTCTTTCCTATCCGTTAGATATAAATCCGACGGGCTATATTGCAGGATGGCACGCACACCATCATCACCAACTCTGTTTTCTACTCCCTCCGTCCAAAAATACTTGTCATCAAAATGGATAAAAATAGATGTATCTAAAACTAAAATACGACTAGATACATTTCATTTTATCCATTTTGATGACAAGTATTTCCGAACGGGAGGGAGTATTTGTCTTTTAGAGATTTCAACAAGTGACTATGACCGACCTTACCAACATACTCAAAAAAGTAGTCCATAATTTTGATGTTACCCTCTTTTCTTGGCAAAGGCAAAGGCTATCCGGATACCTCATAAATAAATCAAGGACAAATCTGACCCTTCCTAAAAAGACATACGTAGCAAAATGAGTGAATCTACACTCTAAAATATGTCTACATACACATCCATATGTGGTAGTCCATTTGAAATCTGAAAAAGACAAATATTTAGGAGCGAATGGAGTCTATATAAGAGTAGACATGGAGATATATCTCCAGCATGGTCTACAACAAAAATGTCTTTGGGCTGGTTAGCGCTTGGGATGTTTTAACGCCTTGATGACATGAGTTCAAATTCTGTCTTTTAACTTTAGATTTGTATATTACATATTACTCTACTTATTTAATATATATACTTCTTTCGCTACTGTACTGACAGTGGAACCCACAAAGTACTTAGAATATTAAGGATGGACTCGTTTCTTTTTAACTTTCTCGTATTTAAGTCAGAAGCGACCACCCAAGTCATCACGTGTACCTTTGTACATGCAATTAAAATTTTATAGAGGGACAATCATACAGGCAATTAAATCAAATGGATTGGATGTCACTCTATTATTTCCAGATAAAGAGCATCTCCAACGGCAGGCAAATTTCCTCCCGCTTCCTTCCGCTGGAGGATCGACATCAAACGCCAAATGCATATATATTTTAGAACTCTAACCAACCAGATGAAATTCGTGCAAACACGGACTGATTTCATATAAGCATGAAGGATTTCGTATAAAAAGCTGGATCTTCATATAAACATGATGGATTTCATTACATTTACATGAACTAAGAGGTGCCAATTCGGCTCTCTTGTATAATTAATACTCCCTCCGTCTCGGAAAAACTTGTCCTAGAAATGGATATATCTAGACTTATTTTAGTTCTAAATGGTCAGCATGATCCCTTTGTCTTCCTCATGTCCGTCCGACACTTGCGGGTCGACGAAGGTCCCTAAGAGCCAAGCAACAAAGAAACCACCTGAATCATGGCGTCGCCTCGGCGATGGCCTTCATGGGTCCCAAGTGGCAGCGGCCTCCCGTGGTTCTACTTCTCCTCGATGATGGCGGCGGACACGGAGAAGCTAGCCACCGACTGTCAGCTCTCCGAGCACCCGGCTTCGTCTCTGCCTGCATGGCGCCACCAGCACGGGAGGCGCGCCTACGACATCGGAGGTGCGCCACCGCAGTACATCGGTGGCGCGGTACGACGCTTGACAATGACGGCCTCGCATCGGCAAGGTTTCCGCCCGCCCGTTTAAGATGGAGCAACTCACCACTCCTCATCGAGCTGAATCGAGCGGCGAAGTTGTTTAACCACGCGCGCTTGGGGGCGCAAGCAGCTCCCGTCGGGCCAAGCGAGGTTGGTGAAGCACCGAGCGGCCTCGCCCGTATCCGGAGGCTCGGCGGGCCACCTGGTCGGGTAATATGCCGAGAACGGCCCATCGAAAAGCCATCGGAAGGTGGAGAAAATGGTGAAGGAGGAGATGGGGAGCGGCGGAGGGTGCGATTCTTGCCTCGCTGTCCGTCTGCCCCTGTAAATAGAGGGCGGACGGTAGGAGCTAGCTTGGCCCGGCCTCGTTTAAACCGAGGGCGGACAGGAGGATCTCGGCCGGTGTTGCGCTTAATTCGCCCGCCATGAACAGACGTGGTGGCCGGAGTAGGATTCTCGGTTTGCATGCGGGTTTAACGGAGGGTTTAATGGAGGCGTCGAGGCGTGCAGCGGGCGGCAAGATTACTCCTATTCGATTTGACGGCATTAATGATCCGTCAAATCACAAAGGCCCTCGCCTCTCGTGAAACCGACCGAGCTAGACTGCCCGCCCTCTAGCCTTTTTAAAAATGTATATACTCCACTTTTGTACAAGAGTAGTATCGATGGATTGCGCCATGGCGCAAAACTTGAAATTAAAAAAGGTGGTACATATAGAGAGCGCCGTGAACTATGTGTCATGCATGGCAATAAATAAAGCACTACATGATACTTATATGATACATGGCGCAGGAGTACTAAGTATTATTAATACGCTTTTGCTAGAACTCATCTAGATGAGATATAATTTGGTCTCATTCATCTTTTATAGCCATTGGATGTGATGCTATATGATGCGTGTGTCTTGGCGTGGGTTGTATTTGTTCTTGTGCAACAGGCTAACCACTTTGCATGTCATGTTTGATAGTCTCAAGTTATTAAAAGCATACAAGCCCCACATCTCTTCTTGGTTGATTCCTCTATTTATGTCAAAAATAAGAAACAACGTGAGAGTTAATGCACCACGCCTATGTGTTTACTAGTATTTGGTTTTCAGAAGATGACTTAATACTCACCTAGACGGAGGAGTATTCGATTTGGATAATGGGTGCGGCGCCTTGAGTTCCCGAATCGCCTTTAATGTAGACGAGGGAGGGAGAAGCGGTTCGATATGTTGAACGGCCAATGCATCCTCCTTCAATTAATGCATGAGGAAGTAATGGGAGGAGGTCCGGGAAAAGAGGTCGCACGATGTGAATGCAACGCAGCTTGCCCTCATTGCCCCTCATATAAAGGCGCCCTCCTCCATTCCAATGCATCTACCACATCGCACGCACCTAAGAACTTGCCTAAGCACCTACACTAAGCGCGAAAGAGCTGCGCCTGCACCCATGGCGGGCGATGTGCGTGAGCGCCAGCGGCTGCGCCAGATGGTCCACGATGCCGGCCTGCGGCATGGCGCCGAGATCATCTCCAGACGGTGTTGGAGACCCGGTACGGTGGATGGTCAGCCGTCGACGCCAACTACGACTCTCGCTTGACCAGATGATTGTTGCCACCAGCAACAAGTTCACCGTCATTAAGAAGCTCGCGGACGACATCGCCCGTACTCCTCCAGCCCGCGCACCGGGCTCCTCATTACGCCACCCTAATCGGCCTCCATGGCGGAACCTCTTTCAAGCCTTTGGTGGCTCGGCGACTGCCCGCCGACGCCACGAAGAATGTCCACTGGAGGTCACGCTGGCCATGAGGCGCCGCCTACAAGAATTGCCGACGTACACATCCACAGCGTCACGAGCAAATCGTGTACATAGGTATCTACAGGCTGCTGATGACGCCACGACGTTGGCCTTCCTCAACCGGGCCGGAAGCCTTGGATGCCTTTGTTGAGAAGCACCTCGACCTCGCCACAAAGTCAGCCGGCTCCTTAGTCAGCAGTGCTCGGTGGCCCAACAAGACTAAGTTGAGGAGGAGGAGGTAAATGCGTTCAGGATCCATCTTTCTTCTTGCCTTCTGTAACCACCACTACGATCGCATCTGAAAGTGCAACTATCCCTAGGTGGTTTTGGTAATTCATAACAACATATAGCTCATTGAGATAATGCTATTCCAAGACTATTGTTTCAGGAAAGCTCAATGAATGGCATGGAATGGATGATGAAAGTGGATCCCTCAAAATACTAAGGACAAAGGATTGGCTCAAGCTCAAATGCTCAAGACTCTTCATTTTACATTTTAGTGATCCAAGATCACATTGAGTCTATAGGAAAAGCCAATACTATCAAGAAGGGATGAGGTGTTGCTTAATGAGCCTCTTGCTTCATGTTCTTAGTGATATGCTCCAAAACCCTCAACTACTTTCCCACATCCACAAATGACCTAAACCTAAAGCCAAAATCGGTCACACCAATTCTTTCTATCCCAAGCAGCTGACCGATTCCAAAAGTCATAGCCACCGCCACAAACCCTAAGCAAATCGGTCTTACCGATAGGGATCTCGGTCTCACCGAGATGGGGTTGCAATCTCTCCGCTTCCCTTCGTAATGTTTTGGTCTAACCAAGTGAGCGATCGGTCCCACCGAGATTGCAATGTAAACTCTCTCGCTTCCTTTTGTAACATTTCGGTCTCACCGAAAAGAGCAAATCGGTCCCACCGAGTTTACTCGACCAACTCTCCGAAAGCTTATTACCAAATCGGTCTCACCGAAGTTTGTGTAATCGGTCTCACCGAGATTACGTTATGCCCTAACCCTAACCGAATCGGCCTCACCGAGATGCATGTCACCCCACCAAAAATCACTAACGGTCACTAGGTTTTACTAAATCGGTCCGACCGAGTTTAACGATTCGGTCCCACCGAGTTTGGTAAATTGTGTGTAACGGTTAGATTTTGTGTGGAGGCTATATATACCCCTCCACCTCCTCTTCATTCGTGGAGAGAGCCATAACGAACCTACACTTCCAACTTACCATTTCTGAGAGAGAACCACCTACTCATGTGTTGGGGCCAAGATATTCCATTCCTACCACATGAATCTTGATCTCTAGCCTTCCCTGTTGCTTTCCACCCAAACCCTCTTTCCACCAGATCCAAATCCTAATGAGAGAGAGTTGAGTGTTGGGGAGACTATCATTTGAAGCACAAGAGCAAGGAGTTCATCATCAACGCACCATTTGTTACTTCTTGGAGAGTGGTGTCTCCTAGATTGGCTAGGTGTCACTTGGGAGCCTCCGAGCAAGATTGTGGAGTTGAACCAAGGAGTTTGTAAGGGCAAGGAGATCGCTTGCTTCGTGAAGATCTACCGCTAGTGAGGCAAGTCCTTCGTGGGCGGACGGCCATGGTGGGATAGACAAGGTTGCTTCTTCGTGGACCCTTCGTGGGTGGAGCCCTCCGTGGACTCGCAAGAACTGCTACTCCTTCGTGGGGTTGAAGTCTCCATCAACGTGGATGTACGATAGCACCACCTATCGTAACCACGCCAAAAACATCCGTGTCTCCAATTGCGCTTGAATCCTCCAAACCCTTCCCTTTACTTTCTTGCAAGTTGCATGCTTTAATTTCCGCTGCCTATACACTCTTTGCATGCTTGCTTGAATTGTGTGATGATTGCTTGACTTGTCCTAAAATAGCTAAAATCTGCCAAACTATAAAATTGGGAAAAGGTTAAGTTTTTATTGGTCAAGTAGTCTAATCACCCCCCTCTAGACATACTTCAAGGTCCTACAAGTGGTAACAGAGCTTTGGTCTCCATTTGCTTTGATTTCCATAGATTTTGGTGGTCATAGCCTTGGTTTCACAACCTAGGAGAGTATGGCGTCTAGCGAGGGAGATTATCACCGTAGAGGTCCTTACTTTGATGGTACTAATTTTGCTAGTTGGAAGCATAAGATGAAAATGCATATTCTCGGACATAACCCCGCCATTTGGGAAATTATTTGTATTGGCTTGCAAGGTGAATTCTTTGATGGGAGATAACCGAATCGTGAAGCGAATGCGGGAGAATTGAAGATGCTGCAATACAACGCTCAAGCTTGTGATATCATCTTCAACGGATTGTGCCCCGAAGAATTCAACAAGATCAGCCGTCTTGAGAATGCAAAGGAAATTTGGGATACTTTGATTGATATGCATGAAGGTACCGAGTCCGTCAAGGAATCCAAGTTGGATGTGCTCCAAGGTCAGCTTGACAAGTTCAAAATGAAGGATGGTGAAGGTGTCGCTGAAATGTATTCTAGTCTTGCTCTCATCACAAATGAGATTGCCGGCTTAGGGAGTGAAGAGATGACCGACAAATTCATCATCAAGAAAATCCTAAGAGCATTGGATGGAAAGTATGATACCGTGTGCACATTGATCCAAATGATGCCAAACTACAAAGGTCTCAAGCCAACAAAAGTCATTGGAAGGATTGTTGCTCATGATATGTCACTCAAGGATAAGGAGGAACTTCACAACAAGTCAAGTGGTGCTTACAAAGCCTCAAGTGAAGCCCCCACATCATCAGGTGAGAAACAAACCTTCAATGAAGAATTGAGCTTAATGGTGAATAACTTCAACAAATTCTACAAGAGTAGAAGCAAAGAAAGAAGCTCCAAGTCAAGGTCTTATCATGACAAGAGATCTTCTAGTCGAGAGCGCCAATTGCTACAATTGTGGGAGACCCGGACACTACTCCAATGAGTGTACGACACCCTACAAAAGAAGAGAAGATTCTCCAAGAAGAAGGAGCAAAAGAGAAGAATCACCACCAAGAGAGAGGAGGAGTAGAGATGATCATTATGAACGAAGACCCTCACGGAGAAGCAAGGATTCGGAAAGGAAGGACAAGTCATCAAGGAGCTACACAAACCGAAGACATCAAGCTCATGTTGGTGAATGGGTATCCGGCTCCAATTCCGACAATCACTCGAGAGAAGCTATCACTCCGACTCAAGATATACTCAAGATGAAGGTGTTGCCAGGTCTAGCACTTGTGTCAACCAACTCCTACGACATATTTGATTCACCAAATGAAGGTGTTGGAAGATGCTTCATGGCCAAAGGTCCAAAAGGTAACACATCCCGAGTATGTTGATTTCAATAGTGATGAAGATGACTTGCTTGTGGATGATGATTTACTTGTTGACAACTCTAGTGATGAATACTATGATGAAATGTCAATTAATCATGCTAATCAAACGAATGACAATGATAGGGAGAAAATTGAGCTTCTAACTAAAGAGCTAAACACTCTTAAGTTGGCTCATGAAACTATCTTCGAAGATCATCGAGAACTTTTAAGGGCTCATGAGAAGTTACGCTTTGAAAAGCTCAATCTTGAGCAAGAGCATGAGTTCTTAAAGGCAATCAATGATGATCTCCGCAAGAAAAGTTCTTCTTACATTGCCAAGCGTTTACTCTTATCTACTTACATGCCTCAAGTCAAGTCTAGTAACAAGTACAAGAAAGATACTTCCTCTAGTAGTAACAATAATAATGTCAAATCCAATGTTGTTGCTTCTAGTAGTTCTCTTGATTCCACTAATGATTCTCTTAGCCAAGTTACACTTGAGGAAGAAAATAGTTTATTGAAGGGAATTATAGAGAAAGGTGTTTACAAGAGCCTTGCCGGGAGTAAGCAATTCGAGGAAATTGTACGCAAGCAAGGAAGACACTGGAAGAATCAAGGTGTTGGTTTTGAACGAAAGTTCAACGCCAATGGAGTTGAGTGGGAAGAAGATCAATACCCCAAGACAAAGTTTTTTCCTCAACAAGAGAAGTATGATCCTACTTCCTTCAAGGGGACACAAGCTCAAGATGATCTTCCACCACAAGACCACAAGAACAAAGGCAAGGACAAGCTTCAAGAAGAGATTGATGCATTTGTAGAAGCACCTAAAGCCTCGTTCAGTTGGGTCCCCAAGACTACGTCAAGTTCTACTTCATCAAGTACAACTACAACTCCAAGGATTCCCATCAAGATGATGTGGATCCCGAAGAAGAAGAACTAGAGAGTTCTTGAGGGTGACTCCGCCAACATTCTTCACTCATATCATTTTGGCAAGAACAAGTGCAATCAACTTTCACATCTTGCACTAGTTCAAGGAGTCACAAACCCTCTTGTTGGTAAGCCAAGGGACAAGGTAACCCAATGTTTTCATGGACATCATCTTGTGTGTGCATCACTCCATGTCTATGGATATTCTTGTTTGTTCCTTGTGGGACTAACCCATGTAGGCAAGTTGAAAGTGCAACTCACTCCAAAGGATTGCTCCAAATGATCTACATCAACATTGAGCATCTACATCTTCAACACCTACATGAAGTCATCATCGACAAAACCCAAGGTTAGTTCATCCCTCTAAGGGGGGATCTCACATCTAGGGGGAGCTTAACTCTTATCATCGTGGCCTTAATTCTTATTGTGCTGTTGCATTCTCGTTCCAGTCAATACCGACATGTGCGATCCCTTTGCTTAATTATATGCATCACTGTAACTAGTACTCCATCCGTCAATTTATAAGTTGTGCTTACCTTTTCCATCAACTTCGTGCAACGCGCGGGCATCTTGCTAGAAACACTAGAATATGTCTATATAATTCGTATGTGATAGTCCATTTGAAATCTCAAAAAAGACAAATATTTAGGTACGGAGGGAGTAATATATTAGGAGTATATCAAAACAATAGTGATTTCTTTAAAGTTTGTGAACAAATACTACTATTCTACTACTTTGGATCCGCTGCATGCAAGGCACGGGCACATTGCTAGTAAATGGAAAAGGCTCGCCACGTTGAGTCGCACTCCCCACACGCCCCGGGAATCGGGAGTATAACATGGCCCATCCGCACAACACATAGCTTAGGGAAGGCGTGTTGCCTAGCGGTGGTGGAGCTTGAAGCAAAAGCGTTGGGCGTGCCAGTCTAGCGAGCTATGGAAATTACCCTCGCGTTGACGCTCCATGCCTCAAACTGGATGTACAACCTACGAAAATCCTTCTAGGTTGGGCGGGCGAGGCACGTGTTGGCCCTCACGTAATTCACTGCTGTGCCTAGCATTTTCACTTTCATGTGGGACCGCCTGTTGAGCAAACCGACACCCCCTTCCACGCCGGGTTGGAAAAACAAAACAAGGGAAGATCTAGTCGTAGTACGGAAGCCAAGAAATTTTGTGTCGAGACGGGCTCGTTGATAGAGCAGGAGCATTCCGTACTAGTACTACTCCTACTAGTACTTAGTACCAAGTTTGTACTCCTAATACTATATTACTAGTACTACCACTATACAACTAGTAGATACGCGTACCCGACACAACATCGTAGAGGAACAAAAACGGGAAGATCTTGTTTTGGGTGATTTATCTTTTTTCAATCAACGTAGTATGAATAATATGATGTGGGGGCACCCATGAAGCTTATGTGGCTTGGTTGCATGGCTACTAAGGTTAGAGAAAAATAAATAGATAATGTGTTTAGAGTGCACTCCACTAAATAGATATACTTTGGATCCATTGCAACGGACCGCACATCTATATCTATACCCCTATATAGTGTGTGAAAAACTTTTGAAAGTTGGTCGTTGGATGAAGCCAATCCGACGGTACAAAGATGGCAAATCCGAGCACTATTGGCCATTGGATATCATCCACCAGATTCTGCCACATGTATAATCTAGAAGACTCCATGGTTGAACTCAATTCATGACTAACTTTGCCACAACTAAGCTCGTGCAAAGTTATTAATAAGTTCTTCAAAATGAGAGCCACAAGTTGGCAAGCCTAAGGAAATCTTGCCACATTTTTGGTGTGTATGTCATGTGGGGGCCAGTGTGGCTTGCCTAAGGTGTGGCTTGAACCAAACACTCACCGAGTTAATCAAACTTGCCTAACCTTACATTCCACCAGATTTTGCCACATGTTAGAATCCGTAAAACTCCACATGTAGAAGCATAATGCACAAACCACTGTATCTCGTGCAATGCACATGTACCTTACTAGTACTAGTTGGTAGTAGTAAGAAACAAATTCCAGTTTTGGCACGAGCTCAGATCAAGGGAGCACCACAAGGCCCGCCAGCAGAGTTACATTTCTCTCTAGGCCCACGGACCGAACTTCAAGTGGCTTAGTGCCCGGCCTATGAGTCAATGACATGCGGGCCTTAAATGCAGCTGGCCCACATGTCATTCTCATGGTGGTGGCATGGTTCGCGACTCACTGCTCGAGATGAACCGGCCGGTGGTGGCGTGGGCGCATGTAGGGTACCATACCGGGCATCGGGCGTTACGGCGTGAGATGGCCACACTGCCGTGTACTACCTGTAGTACATAAGTACTCCAAATGAGGATTGATGCCCGGACGAAACGTGTCACAGCCCCGGATGAAAATTGATGGTGCGGAGTACGGATCGAGCACAAAGAATGAAAGCGTGCAAACCAAGGCCCAATCGGGTGTGTGTGGTAGAAAGTTGATGGTCGCCATAGCTCAAATGGCCCGCATGTCATGCACACAAAGGCAGAGGAGCGGTGGGGCCGAGAGGGATGAGGGGCACGAACAATCGTATTATTTCACATCGGCATGTGGGACCCATAAGCGTGGGTCCCACCGCCGTCAAGGAAAGGCAGGGAAAGGCGTTGATAGCCACGCCAGAGGATCCATGTCCACGCCGGGGACGCCGTGCTGTGGGTTGGAGCGGTCGGGAATCGCGTATGGGTGTGGTAGTGGTATAAACAAGAAACATGATGGTCAGCCGTGGTTCAACTTCCATGGACAAGCTGCCGTGTCTGGCGACACATGTATATCAAAACTAGAGTGTTTATATTTCAAGCACGTGAACAAGTATTATTCTACTAGTTTGGATCCATTGCAACGCATTTCGGCCAAGACATTGGTAGTAGTAGTGTCCATCTCTATCTCTAGAGGCCTTCCCTCGTCCATCCTTTTCTCTCACTAGATAAATTACTCATACAAATGCATCTTGATGTTCCATGGAACGCACGAGGATGTTTCCTTGGTGGTCTCTCCAGCTTGCGTGGCAGTAGTTGCAAGTTGACGCCTTTGAGATGCCGACGTTGAGGGGCACTCGGATTTCTTTGATGAGCAGTAAGATGAGTTTGATCACGTAGTAAATGCATTCTAAAGACTACTTCGTGTCCATTTCCTAATTCTCCCCCTTGCTTGTTTTTACGAGGCTAGGCTCGGTCTGCAGTGGAGATTGGCTTGCATATGTAATGGGAGGGTACCAACATCAATTTGCACAACATTTACAATGGTGACACTGCTCCTGTGAGAACCTTTGTCCAACATTGGGATCGGCTATGCAACGGGCCACCGCATGAATTGGTACGATGGAACCACGGTGAGATTGAATAAAGATAGCACTTAACCTTGCACATGGCGGTCAAAGGCGGACCATGCTATCTGCGGCCGATTTGTTGCCGTCTGCATTTGTAGGAAGAGGCTATGCTCCTTCCTAACCGCATCTTTATGTGACAAACCAGGGGACTTATTTTGTATGGGACACATCCTACGATATACTCCCTCTCTCTCCAGCTTTATTTGTTTTGAATCTTTTCGCTTTATAAGTTTCAAATTCAAATTTAGAGCTCCCCATCACATGTTGAGATTACAATGTCCATTAAATCGCTATGCGTGCATGTATAGTAAAGAAACAAATCTCGAGTTTGGCACGAGTTCGTGCTGGCTGAGCACCACAAGCCTGGCGGGGAGTTACATTTCCTCTCGTGGCCGCTTGGACCGAGCTTCAGCGCTTAACTACACCTACCTTTGAGTCAATAACATGTGGACCCGATAGGTGAATGGTCCACATGTAATGCTCCCCGGGCAGGCAGAGGGGCAGTGGGGGCCAAGAGGGGTGAGCCGCAGGTCGGGGACGGTGGTTTCATGGGTTCGAAAGTGGCGTCGTGGGAATCGTGGGTGGCTGTGGTAGAAACTTGATGCTCGCCAGATTTTAGGTGGCCCACATGTCATGCACACAAAGCCGTAGGGGCGGTGCGGCCGAGAGGGTGAGGCGCACGTCAGGGGCGTGGTGCCGGGGGTTGGAGAGGCGCCGTGGGAATCGCGAGATGAAACGTGATGGTCGCCAGAAGTTGAACTTCCATGGACAAGCCGTCATGTCTACGGACACATGCAATCGTGATACCGATCACCGAAGGAGTAGCGTAGAAAGCTATATATGCGGATAAATAGTTCCTTATAGTCAAGCGGACCCATGCTACTACCTGCTCCAAAGACATGCACACCATCGAAATAGTCCATCTAGATCAATATACACCGAGAGGGAATAATTTTTTTTACCAGAGAGGAAATAGTTCATCCATTCATAATGCCCTCCTGCTGGTGCAACGTTTTCTCCTTCTTCTTCTTCTTCTTCTTCTTCTTCTTCTTCTTCTTCTTCTTCTTCTTCTTCTTCTTCTTCTTGTTCTCATTCTCTGTGGGAGACGGCTTCGCAACAAGCTCTTTGGACCATGTAGCTATCTCAAACTCACACGGGCATCGAGGGCAAGATATTTTATCCGCCGCACATCAAGGGATAATTCTCCCATCCGCACGACCTTAATGCCATCGCCTCGCCACCCTTCTCAAGATTTGTATCGAGCACAAAATTTGCTACGCCGAATAGGGATGGTGTCTGCTTAGCACAATCTTCTACAGTGAATTTTGATTCGTTTGTAGGTCGTGATGCTTTTCCAATCAAGGTTGTACGGCTCCAGCTTCGCTCGTCTCCCTTCGATGGCTGCCACACGTAAGTATACGCCCTCCCGATACAAGAAATTGTGAAGCTCACCTGGTATGGAGGGCGAGTGTATGATGTGGTACACCAAAACATCATCTTCGAGGCATACCGTATGACGGCGCTGCTACCGGATCTTTCCAGGCACGCCTGCAAGTGTACTCTGCGTCGAGACCGATGACTCTCGTCTCTAACTTTTTGAGGGAGTTGGATACATTGTTGATCCACCGCCGAACAACCCTTGGGTGGATGGTGACGGTGGCAACTATGCACATCAAGCCTTCGACGAGGACATGTTGGACGCTAAAACCTGCATCTCGATCTCTTTTCGCCATTTGGAACTCGCTGAACGGAGGGCTATGGTTTGGGGAATTAGGATTAGATGGCTAGTCTAATCAAGTAGTAGATGATTATTTAAAGAGGTTAAAACAATGTGAATGCAAAGTGGGGTTTGGATGCAAATAAAGACGAAGGGGAGGTGAAGAAGCCGAGGCGAATCGGTTCGGCGGAGAAGTAAATGGGAGAAGTGGCGTGCAGGCAGTTGATTAGACGGCCAGGGTAGACTAAATGAAAAGGCTATGCGGGTAGACCGAGGAGTCGCACTGTTCGTATATGTGCCCATCCTTCCCGATAGGTGGGACCTATGCAAATAGATAAAAATGTGTCGTAGCTTTTTTTAGCGCCGTGAGTGGGAGAGACACAACATTCTCTGGTTAAGGAATACTCCCTCCATTTAGGTGAGTATAAGTCACCTTATGAAAATCAGGTTTTCCCAAAACCTTTAGGCGTGGAGCATTAACTTCCTGCTCGATCCCCTCCCAGCCCCGTTAGCCAGAAGGTCAAGCAGGAAGTGACAACACCCTGCGCCTGACACTAGTCCAGGCGAGGCGGCACGTTCGGGTTACCAAAGTCAGCCTTACCCTGAGCACTGTGTAGTGTGTCACCGCCGATGTACAGCACATTGGCGCCTCGCCTCGTCTCCCTCTCCGCTCCCATAGCACCACTCCATCTCCATCTCCTTCTCCGTCTCCATCTCACTGTGCCCCCGTGTACCGTCGCCTCACTCGCCTCCCCAAGACCACTATTCCTCGCTAGCCGCTTCCAAAGACCGACATCCTTCTCCCCGTAAATCAAGCCCCTTCCAAATTCCACCATGGCCGAACGCCAACCGCGCAAAGATTCCATATGAGCCGCGATTGGAGCAATCTCCCGGTGACATCCTCGACCTCTGTTGTTCGTGGTATGGATATGTCGACCGCCTCGCTGGCCGCTGCATGCTCGAGGGACATGCACACGGCCATCGTCAAGCGAGGCCTAAGATTTTCAAGACACCCCGCTTGTCGCCATCCGGTTCTTGAGATTGGCTCACCATGATACGGAGGCGCATGATGCCCTCGACTTCAATCCGGCCTCCATTAGTCAAACTTCTTTGCAGTTATGTAGTGTGTCGCCAGACATCATTTCCTCGACATCGATCCGATCACCATCGCCTCAAACTTCTTGGCAGGTATGTACTTTGGGTCGGCATGAACTCCCATCGATGGCTGCCTTCGCAGAAGACGGTAAAAAGTTGGTGCTCGTGAACTTCCGGACCTCCCATGAGATTATCCTTCCTCCGCTGGATTATATAGAGTATTACCATCGCGTCCAAGTTATCTAGATTACTACGCCGCTTGGACGGACCTTGTTTTGCGTAAGATTGTAATCGCTAAGTACCCACACGCATATGCGTAATTACAGGTACTTCAAGCTAATTGCCTTGTTCGACCGCTGACTCGCCTATCTTTACGCCGGTGCCTTTTTTAGCTGGAGACAACTCGCTCGCAGTGGATCATCGTCAAAAGTCGATACACACTTCGTGATGCTATTGAACGCAATGGCATCATCTACGCCGATCGACAAAGCAGATGGCACCATGTATTGCTGGGACGATAGCATGTAAGTTGTTTCCTTCTCATGTTAATGATGACGCCATGACACCTGCTTTGAACTTTTGTGATGATTGGCATATCCTCGCTTGAGCATAATTTGAGTAGAACTATGGCAATATATTAGAGACGCTCAGAATCAGCTATATTTGGAATGAGTTAATTCATGCGACATTGTGACCATGTCATTACAACCAATTTGTACCTAATAATCAAACGGTTAGGAATATATGGATATTATCCTTATTTTACAGTAATCTATATACTACTACTAAATATAAGTGTGTATCAATGGCCATGTTAGTTACCTCATTTTCATGATGTAGAAACATGCACCACACTGTTGGTTTCATCTAACCATACATTAGGAAAGCAAATGTGCATATGGAGAACTCTATATTTGGAAGTAGTGAAATCCTGCAATGCTTACCATGTGTACATACCTATATTCGCCTTCAAGCAATCAATGTCTAGAATAATATCCTCACAAAAATTTTGCCTACGTAACACAAGTATACAACAATGCATGGTCTGTTAGTTACCTTGAAGAATTTGTTTGTGAGGATGTAACATGATTACATAACATGCATGACATGGTAGTTTCCTCGTGAAGAATCGATTATGTAGATAACATGAGTATAACCATGCATGGCACTTCTATATTTTTGAACCCAAAGATACATTTCCCTCGTATTTTCCTCCTGGGGCCCAACAGGACATATCAATGCTGTTTCTTGCATTATCCTACTCATACTCAACAATGCTGATCCTACATTAACAATGCCTATCCTTTTTGATATGATGCGATTGTCCTACAAGCCATCGCCCTTTGTAATTACACCACCTTTGCCAAAAATGTGGAAGCACAACCTGTTCCTCGCCGATCGACGACGGCAAAAGACCTGATGATCATTCAATACATGAGCCGAAAAGTTATATTGCAAAAACCCCATCAGATACAAGCACCGTGGTAATACGTGAGTATCCGGACAAAGGGTCAGTTACGCCTATGAGCAGGATACCAGCTTGTTGGGGCCTTTAGGATTTTTTAGTTGGAGGCGGTAAACAGCCTTGGTTCACACTCTCTATTTCTGACTCAATTATCCGATTAACCAGAGATCACCGCTGGCAAGGACCTTGATGGCGTAGAGAGGCTCTGCTTGCTATGGAAAATCAGGTCTACACGGCGAGCCCTAGGAGTTCGGGAGCATTCTCCCCTGATTGTCAATGATACAACCTGCAGCCAAAAGAAGGTGAGAATGACAAAGGCATCCGGATTAACTTTGATCCTTGGATGTCTCAATTACGACATGCAGTGATGTGGTTCAAGCCTTTAGGTTGATCGGTAATTGGGTCACATTGCATCGAAAGGGTGGAGTACCGTGTCTCCGGATCACCGGTCGTCAAGCGGGCCGCAAATTATGATGGTGTTGGATCATCTCTTCAATGACTTTGTTGTCTTTGCTGCTGGTTCGGATGGGTAGTTCTTTCTTTTGTTATGCATATTCCTTTGTCATTTGGTCATCCTCGCCTATGTCACTCTTTCTATGTAATAGTTGCTTCTATTTAGAATGTCATTCTCGCTCTGGATCATGAGAGTCTGAAAGGCCGCAGATGGGTACGCTTTTGGTGGTGTAGCAAAACTTCTTATGAACTATCATGTCTTGCTGTTTATGTCGATAGTAGTCACTAGTCAGGTGTTTGAATGTTATATATATCGTTGTTTCGAATCTGTTTATTGTCTCAAACTACTGTGGGCTAAATGAGGGCATCACCATTCTCCAAAGGTTCGTGAGTATATCTCCTTTTTTCAAGTTATATAATTTGAGCTCACTCTCTTTTCGATGATGTACACTTGTTTGGGCCAAGCGAGGTGTCGTTGAATATGGGCCGTAGTAACGCAATGCCAAACAGTCAATTATGACTCTCGGGCCGGGCTCTCAAAAATATCCTCAAAAAGAAGGCGGGCTCTCCAAAAAGAAAGAATAAGGACTCTTAGTTTACATGTCGGCGCCACCGGTGTTTTTCGTGCGCTTGTGGCGCTGCCGAGAGCATATTGGCGCATGCTCAAATTCATGCTACCTTTTCATCCCCAGCCTCCCGCCTCCCCCACCTCCGAATCTCGATTCCTACCCAGCCCCCAAATCCCTCCTCAGACTCCTTGTACTCAAGCACACTATCATGTCATTGGTCAACGTGGATCTCCTGAAATGAGATCCCGAGGTCCATCTTGCCTTCTTGGTCAAGGCGTCTTGTTGCTCAACAAAGGGCATGGCGGCGCTTGACGCACCGCTTGTTTACAGAAAGTGTCGATGGTAACCATCAACGGCGACCGGCCTCCCATCTCGCCGGATGACCTTGTCAAAGCTCTTGGCATTGCGCATGACATCTAAATAAGTGACTCGCTCGTCGAAGTCTGTCCGCCATCGGCTGATTTCTTCGTCAGGTTCCGAACAACTTTCGACTGTAGTCGTGTGTTCGAATCTTCCCGGCGTTTGTTCTACGATGGCGCTACCGGGTGAGCTTTGATCGTGGCACGCAGGATGGGGCCTGCGTGCCCTCCGAGCTTGAGTTTTTAACAAAGCTTACCTTCCACGGCATGCCCTCGGACGCGTTTGGAACAAATGAGTCCATGAACGAGCTTTATCAACGACCTTGGAGGTGAGCTCGTAAGTATGTTTGTTCCTCCGCATACTGGGCTCGACGGTTATGGCATGGATGAAGAAGTCGCCCACCATACCGAAGGTGATTGGTGTTGAGATACCGGTGCAGAACCTAGGGTTGTACTATTCGTCGCCACCACCACGGCCGCCGCAGCACTCACGCTAGGGGATGTACTCAGATCGAAAGTGTTCGTGCATGTCGTAAGAAGTGGTCAATCCATCAATCGAGAAAGTACTCGCCGCCATTGGTGCTGTGGTCCGCCGATGACGCCCATTACAGGAGTCAACGCCGACTTTCCTCGTGTTGCTTTCCGGAATCTATGGATGGCACAGTGGCCTACTCCATCGCTACATGCGGAGGCCACTGCTTCTTTGGGAGAAGAGGCAGGGCTGGCTCCATGGATGTGCTCTAATTTGAGGTAACAACTGAATCTTGTCAGAAAGTACTAGTAAAATCCGAGCTATGGGTCTGAAGCACTGATATGCCAGTACATTTCATTGTGACCTGTTCTAATTTTGTACCTGAACTTTTTTTAGAAAGGGCTGTACGTCAACTTAATGTGCTAGCGTAACTTATTGTGTTGTTTGTCCTGCTTTCTTTGCACAACATTCAAGATATTTCCCCGTCATTTATAAAGACGATGAACCATTATGTACGACTTCGTTGGTTTCAACATAGCCCTTCCCATAGCGATCCAGTGCTTCCATCCTGATTGTGCCGCTTGCGTGACATTTTTGTATGCAAGTTCAGTGTGCTATGATGTTCTATATGATTGTGTCAACTATATAAGTTTTTACTGAGCATCAGCAATGCATATGGCTGAAAGATGTATTTACGAGCATCGACCGATGGGTCTCTCTCTCTCTCTCTCTCTCTCTCTCTCTCTCTCTCTCTCTCTCACACACACACACACACGCACACACACGCGCACACGCACAAGTGGGACCCGTTGAATTATTTATTTGCTCGTGACAGCTTTTAATTAGGTTCCACTGTAATCTAACTTTTTCTTAAGTTATTAATTGAGCTCAAGACTTCCAAAAAAGTTGTACAGAAGCCTTGTTTGGGCCTTTCAAGGCCCCCCGAATGTGGGCTGAGTAACCATGTTAGGTTGTACTGCATTACACATGTGCCTTTTTTCAACATCAAGAATGCAATCAAGGTGCAGCAACAGTACACAATATCCGGTCAACTTGTTATCCGCTTCACTGGCTGCAAAAGTTTTCCTAGGAGGTATGTATTAGGCTTAACAATAAATTGGACTTTAATAAATAATAACTGGGTTGTAATTATAATAACTGGGCAATTACTATGCACCAAACACGTAATTAGTTTGAAAAATATATTATTTTTGGAATTTGGAAATTTTAATTTCATTACTTGTTGCGCGCGCAATATTTCGTTGGATTTTAACGTGATACAAATTTATTTTGAAATTTTATTTAACCTGACTAGAAATTTCAGATAAAAATATTTAGGATCCCATCAAAATGTGGGAATTTTTATTTGAATTCTATTTTGAGCGGTTGTTTGAAATTATTAATCGTTGTCCTAGCTAAGTTGGGCTGTACTTTTAACAAACCCGTAAATGGGCTGTAGTAAATTCCATTACAATTGAAAAATGGGCTGTATATTCTTACAAATCGCAAATGGGCTATATGTTCTCTGCCAAATCCGAAGTTGTGGGCCTACTAAGTTGACGCGTGCTAAGGGCTTTGTCAACTTAGTCAATATAAACGATTCTAGCTGCATTCGTATCGACGATGTCCATCCAACGGCCGTAGTGCTTCTTTAACCTCCGGGTCTTCTTGCTCCAGCAAATTACCAAAGCAAAGGTGTCGGCCGTGGTTATGTGCGGCTCCCGCCTCGCTGCGGGTCAGGATGCCATGGAGGCCTCACCGCTCGCATTACTCCCACCATCGCCGTGCCATCCTCTACTCACCCACACCCCCTGTTATTCTCATGGCGACGGCAGAGCCTCAAGCACCGCAGCTGTAACCAAAGGAACCTCAGACTTCTCTCCGCTGGCTACCACTGCAAGGTTTTCCCCGTTCCTCTGGCCGTCTCTTCCTAGGCCTCGTCGTTGTCCGCACCACCGCCCAGGTGCTCTCGACACTCGTGGTCAACGTGGTCAACGACCAACTTCCATCTCCAAGAGCATCAGACGTGGAGAGGCTTCGACAACCGGTCTAGGCGGCCGCAAGGAAGTGCCTCCTTATTACGCCGCGAAATAATTATTCCTCCACCGACAAATAGGGACCCACCGGACAGGCCACCTTATTTCGCTAAAAAACGCTTCCCCTGATTGCCGGAACCCACCAGACGGGCCAAATGATTTCATGAAAAAGGTTCCCAGGTGCCGTCTCGGACCCACCCCTAAGTGCCTCCTTATTATGCACAAAAATGAATACTCCCCGCTAGCCGGGACCCATCATGGTGGGAGGCTGACTTAGGGCCTACTAAGTTGATCGGGACGGGGCCTTTGTCAACTTTAGTCAATATGAACGATTCTAGCTCCAAAGGATCAGACGATGGCCATCCAACGGCCGTGAGTGCTTCTTCACCCTCCGTGTTCTTGCTCCGACTACCAAAGCAAATACGCCGGTCGTGCCGCATGCTCCTGCCTCCCATGGTCGGCCAGGTTGGCCATGGAGGCGCCACCGCTTTACTATTCCCAATCAGCCAGGCTCAAGGGCAGCCTTTCACAACGCAGAACCGTAATCCAAAGTGAACTCGATTCTTCCTCTCAAGCTTCACCAGTTGCCTTTTCCCCTGGCCTCCCCCGTCGTCCCTTCCTAGGGCTCGCTTCGCCCACCGCTGCGGGTGCTCTCTGTATGCGTGGTCAAAGTGGTCAACGACCGACTTCCATCAAGAGTATCAGACGTGGAGAGGCCGATACCGGGTCCACGGGCAGCCGCAAGGAAATGCCTCCTTATTACGCTGAAAATAATTATTCCTCCACCGACAAATAGGGACTCACCGGACGGGCCACCAAGATTTCGCTAAAAAATCGCTTCCCCGATCATTGGGACCCACGTGACGGGCCACCGTATCGCTAAAAAACTTTCCGCCGCCTACCGACCCACCGGAAGTGCCTCCTTATTACGCACAAAAAATGAATACCCCTCGCTAGCCGACCAACCTTGGTGGAGGCTGACTTAGGGCCTACTAAGTTGGATCGACGGAGGCCTTTGTCAACTTTAGTCAATATATATGAACGATTCTGAGCTCCAAAGGGACTGCGTGACGATGTCCATCCAACGCATCAGAGTGCTTCTTCAACCTCCGGTCTTCTTGCTCCAGCCTACCAAAGCAACGCCTTTGTCAAGTCGCCTCGCCTGGCCGCTACCAGGGTCGGGTTGTGATGCCGCGGAGGCCTCACCACCCCTACTACTCCCATCGCTGGCCAGGCCATCCTCTACGCACCCACACCCCCTATTATTCTCATGGCCACGGCAGCCTCACACCGCAGCCGGAACGAAAGTGAACCTCATACTCCTCTACGCAGGCATCCATCGCCGCGTTTTCCCCGGCCTCCGCCGCCCCTTCCTAGGGCCTCGCCCGTCGTCCACCGCCTCGGTGCTTGCCATGCCGCGTGGTCAACGTGGTCAAGGAATGGCTTCCATCGGACGTGGACTATACGGTGGAGGCCGATACCGTCCACGGCCGCAGCAAGGAAGTGCCTCCTTATTACGCCAAGAAATAATTATTCTCCACTCGACAAATGGGACTCCACCGGACGGGCCACCGATGAAGCGAAAAAACGCTTCCCCGCTCCTGGCTGACCCACCAATAACATCTTCGCACGCAAGGAAGTGCGTCCGAAAAAACGATTCGCCCGACCGGCCGGGACCCACCCAGCCTACATCTTCGCACGCAAGGAAGTGCCTCGGCGTACCGGACCCACCTGGTCGGGCATACGAAGCGTTGTCATTTCGTCGCGAACGCAGTACGTACATATATACCGGTGGATGTAGAGGCGCCGCACGGTCGTAGTAGAGGCGCCGCGACGTAGCATGTGTACACGCACGCATAACCGCGAGGGTGCAAACAAGAAAATACGGCCACATACGCACATACGGGCAGGTCTCCAACGCCTATCGCGCATAATGACATGGCTAGGTTTAATGGAGAAACAACGCCGCCGTTGTTCATGGGGAGCCAACCGTTGGGTCGGAATGGAATGCGTGGTCGTGTTCATCGGGAGCGCTTTTGACGGAACAAGCAATGGAAACGAGGCTCGCGTATCGCACAACGGAGGAAACGGGTTTTGTGTTTGACCGCCACATTCAAACGGGGTCCCGTTGATCGAGGGCCTGGTGTATCGCAAAACAAAGGAAACGGACCTCCTCCCACGGCCAAACGGGGTCCTGTTGATCGTGAGGGCCTCGCGTGCATCAAAACGGAGGAAACGGACCTCCTACAAATAAACGGGGTTCCTGCTGGATCGGGTGGGGTGTGGCGTGCCGCCAAAACGGATTTAAACGGACTCTCCCTACGGTCAAAACAGGGGTCCTGTTGATCGGGAGGGTGTGACGATCGCAAAACCGGATTTAAACGGACTTGTGTTGGAGCGCCACGATCAAACGGGGTCCCGTTTCATCGGGAGGTGTGGCGCATTCACAAACGGGACTCCACGAGATACTCGCTCATCTCCACCGCCGACCTCCTCCAGCCTCCACGGCCACCGCCGACCTCCTCCAAACCTCCACGGCCCTCGCTCATCCAAATTTCCACTGCCGCTTACTCCACCGACCATCGCTCAACCACCCTCCACGGCACCCTTCCATCGCCTCACTATTCATCCAAATTTCTCCACACCACTTCGGTCCCGCTCAACCACCCCTCCACCGCCTATTGTTCATCCAGCCCTCCACATCGCGTGTTCCTCGTTTCATCCAGAGGCAACGCCCACCGGCCATCGCTCATCCAAAACCCCCGCAACGCTCACTATTCATCCTGCAGAGGCAAGCATCGATCGGCTTCGCTTAGCGCAGAGCGGCAATCGCTTCCATCGGGTTCGGGCCATCACCATCGATCGATCGCCGGGTTCAAGAACGCGTAGCTCGCAGCGGCAATCGCCGTTCGCTTAGAGCCCAACGCCTCGCTTTCGAGGTTTAGTTAGAGCCAACGCCGCACACACGCACGCACGCGTGTACGAGAGAACGTGCATCGCCTACCGACCTCCCACCGTGAATCCTGCAACTCCCAAATTTTCCTCCCCTCGCTTCTACCACGGTTTTCCACAATGGACGGCCCAAAGAATGTCATGCAGCTGCGTCTCCAGCCCGCCCAGGACGAAAAGCCCATTTTCCGTCATGATTTTTGTCATAGAAGTAGGAGCCCACCACATCTATGATGATACCGGGTTTTGTCACAATTATCGTCATAGAAGTGTCATATGTATGACAGAAAAAAAATTTGTTCGGCCCAAAATGTCACGGATGTGTCTTTTTTTGTAGTGATATGATTGTCCCCTTACCCCCTCTTCACCGCATACTATATGCTCCTACCGTAATATATGTACAACCCAAAAGAATCCTCATCAATGGTGAAATTAATTAACCTCTCCCGATGTAGGTCAAAGTGATGCATGCATGCATCGACGATGGCCTCGTGGGCCTATAGATGGAAGCATCACACGTGAGTGTCCTAGCTAGGATATGCATGTGGCCCAAAAAGGTGTTGTGTGATGTTTGAATAACCAATTTCACAATTTTTATGTGGCATGTGCTTCGCAAGAATCCAAAAAGTCCCGACATCGAAAGTGAGGTGTACTTGTTCATGGACGACACGATAGTATATATGCTAGTCCCCTCCCACCTCTTCGACGCGTACTATATACCACCATAACACAAACAAAAAAGATTCTACCTTGATGGTCAAATTAACCTCACTGCCGCCTATTCGTCAAAGTGATGGACGAGGACCTTGCGGGTCCACAGAAAGCGTCACACGCGAGTATCGAATGTCGTGTAGGACACCCATCGACTGCATGTGGCCAAAAAATGTATGTATGAAAGGGTCGTGTAATGTTGTAAATAATGATTTTATGACTCTGATGTGGCACCGGCCTGCCTAACAAAACGGGTTGAACCCATTGTAGGGGCTCACAACTCGTAGTGTACTACGAGCCACCCGCCACCCCTGCACGCACACCCACACACACACCGCGAATCCACCGCAACTACGATGCATGTTAAATTAATTATCCCGCGGTGAACATACATGTTACCAAAGGAGGGACGTTTTAATTTCAAAAAAATCATAGAGATCTTTAAGACGTTTTAGTACATTGATTGATTTTCTATGGGTATAATGTGCAAAAATCAAATTTGAGCTACATGCACACATGACAGTGCACCTAAATGGATTGCAAAAACACATGTGTCTCACTGGGTGCATGTTTACTCCCCGTGCAACAAATTTCAAACATTGAGAATCTTGATTTTTAAATTCTAGTACATCCAAAACTTATTTGAAGTTCATTAAACTTATCGGGTTGTCATATGGACACCAATACAAAGTGGCATTGTACTTTTTTTGTCAAATTTGAGACCAGTTTTGATGTAATCTTTATCTAATTACAGACGGAAGATTATTAATAATTGGGAACCAATATCCCAAACGGATTATTTATTCAAACCGTGAGCGTTAGACCAACAATGGATACGCGCTGCTTCGTTAAGCAATAAAGCGGCATCATTAATCATTCAAATAGAAAAAGCAATATACGCGCTGCGTGACCCGTGGTGGCATGCGCAGCAGCGTGAGTTGACGGATGCATGCGAGCAATCCGCCACCAAGCATGTGCAGCAGCGGGAGGCGTGCATGCAGGGTGTGAATTGACGAGGCGTGCTCAGCCAAGGCAGGTCATCTGGAGGCGGCATGAGTAGTCAGGTGAAACTTTGGTAGGCATGCCAGCAGTCTGCTAAAAGCTCACCGGGAGGCGAGCCATCGGTTTGACCGCGACCCGCCTCTCTCCCATAACTCCCACTACTCCATATTAATGGTGCGCCCGAGCGGCCACACCCCCATCCTCGCTAAGCACACACAATCCTCTCTCTCTGCTTGCATCCTCGACGCCGCTCTCAGTCCTCAAAGCCGCTGGGTATGAGGATGCCGCCGGGCGCCCCATCGGAGGGGAGTGGCAACGCCGGGCTGCTAAAGCACCGAGCACGGGCGTGGAGATGGAGATGAGGTTGCCGCCACCGCCGACGAGTTACCGCTGCACTCGACGCCGCTTGAGCTTCCACAGCCGGAGGCGGAGTTCCACACCGACTCCGATGACCACTCCGCAACGATCTGGACCGACCACTCCGGCTGGACGACATTCGACGATGACGACAACCTGGTTAGTCATCTATACCCATTTATGTGTCAAATAGATCATAGGGTTTCTCTAGTTACTCCCGCCTCCCCTTTTTGGAATAGAAATCCTATGGTTATGTTCTCCCAATCCATGAAATTTGAGTAAGTTTCGTTAGATCGGTGTAGTGTATTAATTGTTTGAATGGTACAGGTGATAAGTGATTAGTTGTTTCATCTGTGCAAATGATTTCTACTTGTAATCCGACTAGGGTTAGTGTTCGTGCTAATAATTCCTAGGCAGGACTTGACAATTGATTTTGAATGACCTACATATGTTTGTGCAATTATTTTCTGCAAGATTGGTCTGTACATAGACGAATATGCTTAAAAGTCGAACCATAATCTCTGGATATGTATAATTAAATAGCCATAAATTCCTAATTCTACTTCACGTCATGTAATCAGTGATTTGATGCAAATTTGCTTTACTATTTGTATAGGTGTTGTCTAACGATGTGGACAGCGAGGATGAAGATGCCCAGAGGAGGTACAAGAGGCGAATCCTGAGGGAGCTTTATGCGGAATGCATAACAAAGCGATTAGGACTGGAATGACGGCTTATGGATGCCCATTTTGCAACCACAAGCTTCATGACGCGTGATCTAAGTGTTACAGGTGGCATGCAAGAGGGCGGGCCGTTGGCTCCTTCAGCGAAGTATTCTCGTGGGGTGATGACGGCCGCCGTATGCAGAGTACCGGAGAAGCTTCAGGATCGTGCTTACCGCATGTGAGATGAGATGTGGGATGGATCGAACTATGTACGCTTGAGTATGCTTAATGACGGTTGAACTATGTACTTATGGTTGAACTCTGCTTATGTACGTGTACGCTTATTATCTATGTCTGAGTATGTTAAGTATTTCGCCAAATTTTGGTAAAAATTACAACGGGGGACCAATAAACAAGGATGGAGGTAGTATGTCAATCACACACGGTTCCCAAAATTGGAACCGTAGCGTGGGAATAGGCTCACCGATGATACATTTGGCGCCTCTTCGAGCCCACGCGTGCAGTGCGGTGTTGTCAAGCGTGCACTGGAATCCTCCGCTATGAACACCGTGACAAGACGTGAGAATTACAGGCCAGCCGGCCCCCATTTATTACAGCGGCCATTTAACCTACCTTTGTGTCTCTTCAACCTTTCGATCATACTTACCATTGCAAGAAGCACACTCACCATGAGAAATTCTTAGAGGGTATCCTGCGCGAGCTCAATGGCGCCCGAGCTACCGCCACGACGGCAATGATTCACCATGCGTGCCGTGGTGGACACCCACGAAGGTTCATTGACCTCTCGGTGGTGTACACCAACGACCCGGTCTGGGTGGAGCACTCCATCCACATCATGGAGCTGTTTCGTCACGGAGAAGTACAAGGTGGTCGGGTTCGACCTCGAGTACACCTAAGGCCAGGCCGTCTTAAAGGTCTTGTCCCAAGGTTGTCGTCGCCCAGATGCGTATGCGCCACCATGTCCTCGCTCTACCACTACTTTGCTGGCCACAAGGCCTTGCGAAAGCATTTCGCCAGTTTGTCAACAGCCCCCACTACATGTTCGCTACGGTGGACATCACCAACAATGCAAAGGCGCCGAGAATTGGGCATCGCCGCTGTAATCTTGTCGACATCCGGGGCCAATACAAGATGCAGGGGTGGCAAGGAGCATGAGAAGGACTCATCGGTTCACCTCGCCGAGGCCATCATCGACCCCTACTACAGAGACATGAAGGATTCGTGCAACAAGGACAAGCGTGCTCGCACTCGGCACGGATGGAGAAACTTCGACAAAGCTCATGTCGTAGTGTATGCGGCCAAGGAGGCGTACACGAGCTACGACATGTACAGGCGGATTGTTGACATGAGGAAGTGCCTCCTTCCTCAAAACGTCCAGTGATCCAGCTGGAAGCAGAGCAATGGCAAGCATCGTCGCAATAATAAGTAGATGATTAGATCCTCGTTTCTCCTACTTTAGTATGCATGTAATTGCTTTCTTTGGTGTGTGGAAATGTTATGTGTGTAGTCACTTGTGTAATTGTATGCTTAATTTGGTTACGCAATGCTGTCTTTTTAAGTATATATGTTGATGCTCAGAGACAGAGTGTAGATGTTGTGCATAAAGAAAATCACATCGCATTAACCGGACTAAACAATGGAACCCGTAGGTGATGTTTTCATCAATCACTCACAATTGTATACCAGCAATCATTTGCTCACAACACACACGGCTTGTTAGCAGTAATCGTCTGTGTTGTTATCGGTCTTCGCACACGTTTCCGATTACATACCTGTTTGCCTCGTATCACACACATCTTGGTTATTTGAACCGTTTCTGTTCTCATGTCTCAACACAAACATTTCATCCAAGTTAACCGCATGCCGTATATCACACACACCTTTGATTTGGCTGACCGTTTCTTTTGTGTTGCCTAATCACAAATAGTTCATCCGAGTGAACCGTATGCTGTACATCGCACACACCTTCATCTGGCTGCCCGTTTCTTTTGTTCCTCCTCATCGCAAACGGTTAATTGAGCTGAACCGTATGCCCTGCATCGCACACGCAACTAAAAATCTGAACCGTGTTTGATGCATCCTCCATCGCAAACGTTTTGCACCTTTTTTGACAGTTTTTTTACACCAGCGTTTGCGATTATGGCATCGCACACAGTTTCGTCGAAGGGTCACTGATCGTAGCGTCGCGTTAGCAGCAACCTGCAGTAGTGTAGTAACGTATTATTCTATCTATATTTGTCTGTCCTTATATTTGCCTGTGGTGTATGGTTAGTTCTGTTTAGATGTTGTGAACTATGAGTTTAGGTGCTGCAATGATCAAACATGTTGTTTTAGTGTTGCTTCACTGATCAGACATGTTGTTTCAGTGTTGCTTCACTGATCACTTCAATGTTGCTTCACTGATCACACATGTTGTTTCAGTGTTGCTTCACTGATCACACATGTTATTGGTCTCATGTTTACTAATCAAATCAAATGCATGCTTTTTCCCACTAGCAAATTATCTATGTATGTTTGTGTAAATTCAAGAAAATGCAAAAAAAAACCTTGGCAAACTATCTATCTTTGTGTAGGAGATCATGTGTGCAAAATTTGAGGTGATTTAGAGGAGGTCAAAGAAATTTGAATTTGAGAAATGTGCTCCAAATGAGCTCCCAGGGTCGGGTAAGCAACACATTTGTAATCAAGTTTTTTTGGACCTACTCTAAATGAGCCAAATGTTTTTTTATTAACACATATTCAATCTATATAGTGTAGATTCGAAGTCTCACATTTTTTGAATTAATCTTCATATTTTTACATTTTCTTTTAAAAAATATGCTTTAATATAAAAACTATTAAAAACACGTTTAAAATATGAAAATGGAAAACTAAGTTCAGGTCCTTCTTATTCACTTTGAAATAAAGCTTTGGTGATTTTTGATTTTTAAAATTTTTCAAAAATGTAAGGTAACCCTACCTCATCTCCTTGAACTGTATGAAATCTTGTAGGTGATAGCTCATATGTGTGAAGGTTTTCTCATGAAAATGACCATAGACCAAGTTTATGATTTTTGGTTGCTAACATGTCACATAAGACAACATTTTGCGCAGGTTTCATATTTTTTTTGATTTTTTTAAATTAATGGTGCTCATTTGACCTCGATCGTGCCAGCTACGGGTTTTTCATGAAAATGACCATAGACCAAGTTTAGTATTTTTCCTCGTTAGTGTGTCTTATAAAAACGCATTTAACGATTTAAGGTTTCATATTTTTTCGATTTTTAAATTAGTTGTGCTCGACCAAAGCTTTCAGAACTCTCCGTTGACCAGCTCAAAACCCTCGAAACCCCACGGGTTTCGCCTAACCCTAGCTCGTAACGCCACCGTCCGATCATACCACGGTGCCAAGCGACAGCCCCCTGATGTGGTCTTCTAGAAGGATTCGTTGGGCGTCAGTGCGTGCGAACTCCGGCCGTTGGATCACAAGGACGGCTCCGCATCGTTGGATCGTGGGGGCGATCCGCGAGAGGCGATCCTGTTTGTTGTGTTCGGCTACTAGCCCACCACCGACTCATGAAAAATGTTGTTATTGGGCCCAAAAGGAAACCAAGCTTTGGTTGGGCCGTCGAATTGCGCTGCTTTTTTGTGAACGTCTTTGGCTCTTTTTTTGTGAACGTGTTGGCTCTGTTTTTGTTTGCATCATTTGAAATTACACATCAATTGACATTGCATAGAAAATTTAGTTCTTTTTCTTCTATACAAATGCAAAATGACCAAATTTATAAGGGCTAAATTTATTTTTATCATGCAAAATGGCCACAAACTATTAAAAAATGGGTCATTTTGCATTTGTATAATGGCCACAGGCCCTCTATCTTTTTCTATCATGCAAAATGACCAAATTTTTAAATTTATTTTTATCATGCAAAATGGCCACAAGCCCTTCAAAAATTGTCTCTTTTTGTTCATATAATATATATATGACCACGGATTCCCACGTGTGCAATTAGCTTGTTTTTCTTCTTCTTTTCAAACCACCTTTCCCACGCATGTACACTCCCCATGCTGAAGTGGGTTTGACAAACGGGCTACTAACTTCACATTTGACCCCGTTATAGCCACTGCCAAATAACACGTAGCACTATGGCTATTTAAGCCACACTCTGCCTCTGCCACCTCGCACCCTCTGCCCCTGCCACCCCTCATCCATCTGCCCTTCTTGCTCTTCGACCCCTTCTCCTTCTTCTGCACATCCCTCAGCCATGCAGTACACCGGACCAACCTACCGCTTCCCACCCACCGTGCCGGAGAGGCTCTACCCTACCGGCGTGTACGTTGATCGCACACTACGTGTGTGGGCGATATCAAGGCTGAGGACCGCAAGGAACTTCACCGAGTTCTTCCTCGTGTCCGGCTGCCACCACCTCCCAGGGGATCTCCAACGATGTTCCGTGTCGAGGAGGCCATCAAAAACCGGGTGGTGGTTGCTCTCCTTACCCACTTCATCAACACATTCAACGCCTTCTACCTCCTCGGTCAGGTGTTTTGGTGTGGCTCCGAGTTCATCGCTTTCACCACCCACAACGGGTTCACGTTCAATGGCACACCAACATCTTCCCCATCAAGAACGCTGCAAGATGCACACTCTTCCGTACCCCATCGACAATGCCCCGGAGGAGCAGTGAAAAGGGCACCCAGAGGAGGAGCGAGGTGGAGAAGGCGGCGGCTAGGGTTCTAAACCCTCTATCTTTTTTTAGTCTATGTTATGTTAAGTTGTAATTGAACTATGTTGGAGTTGCTATGGGCTTGTTGGCTTAAGTTTTCTATCTATTATATTATTAAGTTCTTCCGAGTTTGAACTATGTGATCGTGCTATGGGCTTGTTGGCCCTATCTACATATTGGGACTACATATTTGTTGATTGTTTTCTTAGAGTGCTCGGCTTGTTAGTAGGGTTCCCTTGTTAGTAACCACCTAGTGCATGCAAGCAAGCTTTGTTAGTAGGGATGAATGAGTAGAGCTAAGCAAGGGAGTGGCTCTTTTTTTACACAAGCCACAAATATGTAGCCACCTAGCTAGAAGAGAGGAACCAGCGGCCGTGACCATCGCGGCGGCCGGCGTGTAAGAAAGCTGCTCGGTCAGTGCATCGTGGCGGACGCATCGGCGCATGCAGGCTCGGTCGGCGCATCGTTGGGTCGTGGCGTCGGTACATGCAGGCTCGATCGACGCATGCAGGCAGACTTTGCTAGGTGCATGCATAGCAGGCTTCTATCCTGGCGGCGCGCTCACACGTTTAATGCAAGGGACGGCCCAACGAAACCACGGCCCAACGGTCGAACAGCGACACCACCCAACGTGCCCCACTTGTCAGGTCGAACGGACGACACAGTCCAGCGTGGCCCCACTAGTCAGAGTTAATGGTCAAGTATTTGACCCGATGGCAACATCTCTTGTGCCCAGTTATGAGGGTTTCTGGCAAGGGAGTGGGGAAAATTGAGCAAAAGTTACGAGCGCGGGGATGAATGAGTAGAGCTAAGGAACCAGGGGCACAGATGTAAAAATTTTTCTTTATAAATTCCCATAAATCACAAAAACACCATTTTAGGACCGAGAGTATATCGACCAAAGGGGGGTGAATGGGAGATTTAAAAATTCTTTCGAATGTTTTGAAAAGATCCCAAATACAACAATGGAAATAAGGTTCGGAAGATATGAATTCAAACAAGCATACTATTGAGGAACAAATCCTTCGATGTAGGATGCAATAATGGTTTGAGCATAGGATACAATAGGCTTGATGATAACGATGGTAATACAGTATGCCAACAGGAATAATATCATGATAGAGAGCTTAGAAATGAACTGTGATGGATAATATCGAAGCAAAACTATAACGAGGTAAATGATCACATAACAGAAAATAACACAGACTAAGATGGCATAACCGGAGAGTGCAACACTGCAAGCAACGAATGGTAACTAACACAGCGAGAGTCGAGCCAAATGATAAGCGACAGAGAATAACTGATCAGATTAACTATCGTCATAGAGCACAAAAGAGAACTGCTGAAAGTAATGCGGTGAAGTAAATTGAACCAGTGGTGCTCGATGGCGACAGAGAGATTTGGTAGACCAGTTCACTCTTCTGCCAAAGGGCTACATCTCGTTGGAGGGGCTATGACTTAACATGGAAGATAAACTCTCATCACCCTATTCTCCTACAACTCGAAGCTGATCAGACTTCAGTTGATTTCACTCGTGGTAGATCCTTGTCGACGATCTCCAAACCTTCGGTCGACCTTCGCAAACCACAATCACTCTTGGTTGCTGAAGATCTAGCTCGGTGAAGACAACAAATCTTCAACACTCGAGCCGTAACCTATCCGTCTAGAGAGTGTGCAGCTCTCAAGAGTAATAGGTACAAGAACTCTAACTCAGAACTACTGTGATGCTCAACCACTGCCTAAGTTTGGGCTCTTGATTTTTCACTCGGTGGATCTTAATCTCAAACCACTCGGAGAGGGGGTGCTCAAATCAATCTTCTCAGAAATCTTAAGCGAGCAGCCACCGGACGAAGCCGGTGTGGGGAGGCTATTTATAGCCGCAACCTTCCCTGATGGGAAATGGCCAAATTGGACATCAAGAGCAGCCAATGGCCGAACGACACGAGTCCAACGATTGGATTTTGAGCACAATGGTAACATTTCTTGTGGAGCAAGTAATGCTAACTCCTTGGTGTGAGACAAATCTCTTGCAGCGAAGAATATCACAGTCTCTTGCTGGCAAGCATTTGCACGGAGCACAAAGAGATTTCTCTCGCAACTTTCATAAGTTTGGGGCTAACCATCATAGCGGATCTAACCTTCGAGAACCTATACCCCACTTAATAGTACGGAGGTCCTATGACTCAAATGAATGAAAGAAGAACAACAAAAATAATACTACGTCTTCAATTTGTCTTTGACTTCCGTTCGCTGTAGTCAATTTCTTCGGACGACACTACCGAACCAATTGCTTTGCTTCATCAGTAAACCTTCGAGGGGTTAATTCCTTCACATCAATCTTCTCATCTACATGTCTTCAACAGATGTAGCTCTTTCTTCTCTGCAATGCAGATATACTTCGGTGAAGTTCCTCGAACTTAGCACCGGAGACAGCATTTTCTTCGGTTTTGTATGGACTATTTCTCTCTATATGCACTAGCAAACAAATCGGTCCATACCTGTTTATGTTAACAATCTCCAAAACACAGGAAGGCAGATATTGCACCAACAGTCTCCCCCTTTTTGGATGATTGTTGACAAAACAAAAATCATCGAAGGATGGATAATGAATGGAATGTAATGCAAAGGATAATGAATGACGAGAGATAATTACGAAGATAAAACACGCTCCCCCTGAAGATATGCACCATTTGAGTGCGTAGTTAAATCGGAAGGAAGCGAGGTGAATCTTCATATGAGTATCATTGACATAATATCTCATTTGTGGTCACCTTCAATGCCCTCGACAGTGTCTGAGATAATTCCTGTCACACAATCTTTGAAAAGAATTAGATAGATATAGTGAATATTTTGAAAAGATTTGTGATGAAAGATATGCCATGAAGGTTTTCTCAGAACATAATTTGAGTCCACATGAGATGTAAGTTCCCTGCAAGATAGATACTCGAGAATTGCACGGAGAAGTTCAGTTTCAGACGAAGTTTTCCTGCAGCAAAGTTGATACGAGGGATGTATATAAGGAAAAACACTTTGTCAGTCACATAGATAAATCTCAAGAGATTTTAAAGTGAAGCTGACTTTCTTCATCTGCAACATTAGATAACGAGAGATAATAATCATAAAGTTTCAAGGAGTAAAATATCTCTGTTTAGAGAAGCATGATTTCCTGTCTTCCTTGAAAGAACTTTTATTTTCCCTGTGCGATAGAAAATTATCGAGGATAATCATTGCAAGGGAATAAACTTTAGATAGCACCTGCAAACAAATAGTTTGAAGCAAATAGCATTGCAGGGGGGTTATTAACATTACATGGTGACCAAGTATTTCAACACCACAGGTGGTGCGTTAAGTTCAGCAAGCAAATTGTTAGAGGAAAACCAAAGCGTTCAACTGCAAAAAGCAATTGGCGAATAAAAACACCATGCAAAAACCCCGTTTATCTATCACTCGATGTACTTCTCCCCCTTTTTGTCAACAAGTGCCAAAAAGGAAAGAGAAAACATACGAGGCACTACTTGTCTAGGATGTCCTCAAAATTAGAATTTGCACTGCTTGACAAATTAGAATTCGCAGAGCAAGGGATAGTCAAGGTAAGCAGGTGTAGTAGCACAGTTCTTGAGGAAATGGTGTGATAAACATCCGCTTGTAGATGAGTGTCCCAAATGTGTCTTTGATTTCATCATCTCGTCCGACAAACAAAGTAGGTTTGTTGATGCGTAATAATCGAGGAAGCACAAGGGTTTGCCTTGGATCACGAGGAATAGCAAATAATTCCAGTAGTCATATTCCTTCATGATACCCTTGGCAGCCAGCTGCTTGCGAGAATAATGTTGCCTCAGAAGAGTCCAAGAGTGCTTCTTTTGTTCCTTCTCATGTAGAATGGCTTGTCGAACATAATTATGAAGCGAATTCAACTCAGTCATCAACTCTAGCTTTACTTTTCGATCGAGCTTGATGTGACTTTCCATTGCTTGTTGTGTGCGAATGCAAATCTCATACAAAGGTGGATTTTCTTCATGAGGGATTTCAACCTTGGCCTTCTTAACCTTCGGAGCAGTCTCAGATGTAGAAGCAGTGCCAGCAGCATCAACATGTGATTTTCCTTTGCCAATATCCTTCACCATACGGAGAGTGTCACGCTGTGGTGGCATGAAAACCTTCGGAAAATGAGGGCAGAAGACTTTTTCATCAATGAGTTGCTCAATTGCATACATGATCCAAGGGGCATAAGGCTTCAATCACTGGCGGCTATCAGCAGCACAACCAAGTTGCGAATGAATAGATCTGGAATATTGAAACGAATCCCTCGAGAGATGGCTAATAGAACATTTCCCACGACGCCATTTATAGTTTCTGGACTGTTGGTTTGCGTGAGAGAATTGCAGAGGATATAGAACATCATTTTGTTCTCATAGGCCAACTTCCTAGGATCTATAGCAATGCATTCATCTCCAACCTGCTTGGGGTCCATCAACATGTGAAGTTGTTCTTCAGAGACTTCCCAATGGTGCAGCCTATGTTCCCGATCTTTTTCAAACTCACATCAAGGAAGATTTAGCAGGGCTAAAAATTTATCGGCCGAGCATTTGATCTTTTCCCTTCCCGTCATCCATTCGAGGATCCATGTAGAGCTATCTCCAGTTCTCCTGAGATGTATAGAGTGGCATAGAACTGATGGGTTACCTCTCGATTCCATCCATGATTGAATCGAATAAATCCCTCTAGGAATGCATGTTCAAAATGCTCGATGGAATGGTGGAAACATGGTAATTCTTCGAGTTCAGCAAAGTTCAATATCTTGTGATTGAAAATCCGATTCTTGCCGAATAAAATCCTGGCGTAATACACAACATGTTCTTCTGTCCAGAATCTGGGTGACAGTGAAGTCCTTTCTCCTTCATACGGACTAGTCCCAAAGAATGCTAGCTTCAAAAGATGAAGCTGCTCATTGAATGCAGAACCATTTGGGCGGTATTCAACAGGGAATAGGGGAAATGTTTCCTGGGGATTTTTCACATTTTCTTCATCGCTTATTTCCATGGACCGGATATCATCAGATGCTGGAAAATCTTCATCAATGGGCTTGAGTGGAGCAAGGGGACTTTTCAACTTCTCTGGTACAGACGGTTTTGCGGCACATGACAGACTCACTCTTGCTCGCTAGAACTCCTTTACCGGCATTCTAACTATCAGGCACTAGGGACTTTTCTTTCAGGGCATTCTCGTTGGTGGGAGGCACAACAACCTCTTCAGACGCCTGGGTCACAACGGTTAGTTTCTCGGTTTCTTGGGGTACAATGGGTGCAACAACTCCATCATGAGCCATGGGCTCTTCAGATTTATTTATTTTCCTCTTCTAACTACGAAGCAGTAGAAGCATGAGCAAGATCAACCTCCATCTGGGTAGGGGCACCAGATGAGGTGACCGGGTGTTATTCTCTCGGGAAGCAATTTGCTCCCCCACAACCTTGTCATTTTCCTCCATGTTGGATCCAGAGGGCTCAACTTGCATTTCCTTCAGAGGCGATGAAACTACCTTCTCAACCTCAATCTCTTCATCGGTTTTCTCTTCTAGGGCTTGCTGCTCAGGTAGGGCATTTTCCTCGTCAATTTTGTTTAGAAAGATATCCACAAGATCAGTTTCTTGACCAGCTTAGGTAGGAATAATAACCACGGCAGGTTCAGCTTGCTGCATGAGTTCATCCTCGTGAGGAGGGGATGGTGGTATCTGCTGCAGAGGGGTGCTTGAATCAATCGGAGCATCATCAGCTGTTTGAGAGCGAGGAGGCTGATTCCTTTCGGCTTGTGATACGTCTCCATCGTATCTACTTTTTCAAACTCTTTTGCCCTTGTTTTGGATGCTAACTTGCATGATTTGAATGGAACTAACCCGGAATGACGCTGTTTTCAACAGAATTGCCATGGTGTTATTTTTGTGCAGAAATAAAAGTTCTCGGAATGACCTGAAACTTCACGAAGATAAATTTTGGAATTAATAAAAAATATTGGCGAAAGAATCAAGTGAAGGGGGCCCACACCCTGGCCACAAGGGTGGGAGGCACGCCACCCGACCTTGTGGCCCCCCTGGACCTCCACCGACCTCAACTCCAACTCCATATATTCACGTTCGGGGAGAAAAAAAATCAGAGAGAAGGATTCATCACATTTTATGATATGGAGCCGTCGCCAAACCCTGTTCTTCCTTGGGAGGGCAGATCTAGAGTCTGTTTTGGGCTCCGGAGAGGGGAATCTGTCACCGTCGTCATCATCAACCATCCTCCATCACCAATTTTATGATGCTCACCACCGTGCGTGAGTAATCTCATTGTAGGCTTGCTGGACCGTGATGGGTTGGATGAGATTTACCATGTAATCGAGTTAGTTTTGTTATGGTTTGATCCCTAGTATCCACTATGTTCTAAGATTGATGTTGCTATGACTTTGCTATGCTTAATGCTTGTCACTAGGGCCCGAGTGCCATGATTTCAGATCTGAACCTATTATGTTTTCATGAATATATTTCCGTTCTTGATCCTATCTTGCAAGTTATAGTCACCTACTACATGCTATGATCCGGCAACCCCGGAGTGACAATAGTCGGGATCCCGGTGATGATCAAAGTTTGAGGAGTTCATGTATTAACTAAGTGCTAATGCTTTGGTCTGGTACTCTATTAAAAGGATGCCTTAATATCCTTTAGTTTCCATTAGGACCCTGCTGCCACGGGAGGGTAGGACAAAAGATGTCATGCAAGTTCTTTTCCATAAGCATGTATGACTATATTCGGAATACATGCCTACATTATATTGATGAATTGGAGCTAGTTATGTGTCACGCTATGTTATAACTATTGCATGATGAATGCTATCCAACATAATTATCCATCACCGATCCATTGCGTACGAGCTTTTCACATATTGATCTTTGCCTAGTTACTTTTCCATTGCCACTACTACGATTGCTACAATACTTCTACTATCACTTTTGCCACTGTTACCGTTACTTCCATACTACTTTGCTACTAAATACTTTGCTGCAGATATTAAGTCTTTTAGGTGTGGTTGAATTGACAACTCATCTACTAATACTGGAGAATATTTTTTGGCTCCCCTTGTGTTGAATCAATAAATTTGGGTTGAATACTCTACCCTCGAAAACGTTTGTGATCCCATATACTTGTGGGTTATCAGCTTGCTAGCCCTAGCCTTAGCCTTTTGACGTTTCTCTTCCTTTACTCTTCGTCGAGCAAGTTCAACCTGACGATTAATTTCATCGTTCCTTCGGTCATACAGCTGAGATAGTTCCATTTTTAGACGCGAATGCCATTTAATCTTGTCATTTCTCATGACACTTAGAGCTTTTGTGATCTCAACAATCTTTTTGTTCAGATTTTTCCTTTCAGATTCAATGCTGGCATCTTTCCTCATTTGCTCAAGGGTTTTCTTGTCCTCGATAGCTTGACTTAGCTTCTTGGTCATTTTTCCCAGCTCAGCGAAATGTTTCATTACCAGCTTGGTAACATCATCAGGAAGACCCAAACTACTCAAATCAACTGATTTTGCATCGTAGGCAACACTTTCAATAACATCAATCATGAGATCAAAGTCATATTTATGTTCCACCGTGGAAGCAGGAACATTAGTTTTGGCTTTCTTGGATGTAAACATCAGCTTTCCCTTCGAAAGCGTAAGCTTTTCTTCGCAGAAGGGGCGGTGAACCCGAAGGTTTGTCAGAGACTGGAGTAGGTGCAAGTCTTGGTGACATCCTTAGCGGGGGTGAAACTTTCACTGGTGAGGGACTTTGATATGGCTTGTTAAGAAGAGCTTCTTGATCATACATAGGTATTTTTTGGGGAGCGTCTTCATCGGAGGACTCATCATATGAGGCAGAAGTAGCCTTCTTGGATTTTCTGGCAACAGATTCTTTCGGGAAGCTCGAGGGGAAACTGACTTCCTTACCTTGCTTTCCTTTCGGGCGAAGGCAAGATCCTTCTTCTTTAGAACCAGACTGCAGTTCCGAACTATGAGCCAAGACCAACCTGTGAAGCAGAATAGATGCGAGGGAAAAACAAGGTAGGGTCACAAACATGCACAGAAGTAACTTTGACTGAAAATAGAAAGTTTTTTTGGAAGCAACAAAGGAATCCATGGTATACATTGAGAAGATATCATCGACAGAATTGCAACACGCCATACAGGGAAGAATAGCAGCTATCCAACCTTTCAAAAGAAATACACATGAACCCTAGATCCAGGATAACTAGTACGAGGAAAACTACAAACCATACTAGTGATAACCTAGTTAAGCCTAAGGATCTACCGCAAGGAATTAAATCAGGAAAATTGCGTTGGTAAGAACAGCCCTAGAACAGAGGAGTAGACAGGGCTAGTTACAGATCCAGGCGCCCTAACTTGGCAGCAAGGATCAACTATGGCAATGCAGAGGAGAGGATTTACCGCACTAGCGCAACCAAGGACGGCGATACTTCACCATAGTTGCACGGCAAGGCGCTTCGACGGCGTTGCTTCGAGTTCGGGCTCGGGAGAGGAACTTGAGAGGGTTTGAGGAAAAAATGAGGAAGAAGAAGCCGGGAGGGGTATTTATAGCCTGCAAAGCTTCCGAAATCAACAGCCGACAAAGGCGGGACGTTCCACATTCAACGGGCATGATAACGATCGTGGGGCTCGTGGGCATGTGGCTGTTGTTTCCTGCGAAGATCTCGGAAACTGAACGAGAGGCCAAAAGGTTTGAAGAAGGGCAAATGCCAATAATAGATTAATGTTCGAAGCTAATTTCATTCGCGACCAAGGATGCCAGATTGAAATCTTCTTCAGGTCAAATTGCATGTTTATGACGGACAGCGTAGATTGGATGAGAAAGAATAGAGGGATAACAGGGTCTGAATCAAAATACTCTGCCAAACGAGAGAAAGCGCAGAAGCACCAAGCTCTGAGCGAGTTGAAATTCGGACGAAAACACAAACACAATGAAAAGCAAACAAGACGAATGAAAACACAAAGGAGATGGCACCAACAATATAGATCTCGGGATAAAGAATAAGCGAGTGGAATTCCTGAGATAATATTCGCAAGAGAGGGTTAGTTCTTTTTCGCAACCCATACTTGCATGGGCAATGACGATCTCATTTGCTTCGTCTGAGCAGGAGCATTTTTCTGGCGAGATCTATAAGATGCTTGTGCACTTCGAGAGTAATCATATGAATATGCACTGAAGTTATTTCCAAAAACATGAGTATATTGACTTGGGGAGATAAATGTATTCCTTCTGTCGACGGTTTGATCGATACCCATTCAAAAGTTTTCCTGCGCCATTCTGCAAATGATAATCATTATCTCAAGAGAATTACTCTGCATATTCAAGTTAGCAGTGATAGATAGATTTTCAATAATGCACTTCTTCACCCAGATTTGCTTCTTGGGTGAGCCAGACCTACAGTTAGTACCAACATATCGAGCAAAAATCTTACCATTCTGTTGTTTGAAGAATTTGTAGTTTGAGTCATTAGACTCATCAGAAACAACAGTAACGGGAGTATCATATCCTGATAGAATTGCAGGTTCGAGTGTTTTGCTTTTAGCAAGAACCCAACTTGTCCGAGGATAATGTTCAGGAGTCCAGTAGGTTCCATCAATGTTGAGTTTTCTTTCGAAACCCAATCATTCCTTTCGAGGATATTTGTGTAGTATTGACTTCTTGAGCACATCACATAGGGTTTGATGCCCTTTTAGGCTACTTAGCATTCCTGTCTCAAGTAAGTCCTTTAGCCTGCAGTTTTCCTCAGTGACAACATCAAATTCCTTATAAGAGGGGTTAGTGATACCATTCGTAGTAGTTGCAATATTCTTGATGATAGCATTAGAAGTTTCAGCATGAGAATCAGCAGTACTACGTTCTAGGCATTTTAAGCAAGGAGGCACAAAATCATCGTGAAGTCGAATGATTGCTCAAAGGGAAAGGAAGCCTTTTCTTTCACAAGCGCTATGAGATTCTTTTTAGAGACTCGAGTTCTTGATTCCTCAAGTTAAGGAGTTCATCAGATAAACTCTCAAAGTTGATAGAAAGAGAATCATGTTTGTTGAAAGATCATCAATAGTTGAAGAAAAAGCGTCATGCTCTTCCATCAACTTTTGATTCTTTTCCATCTCTTCGACCAGTAATCCATCAGTTTTCCTAAGATTCTTCTCAAGCATTTCAAGTTCATCATGTTGAGATTTAGCAATCTTGACCAGTTTAGCATAGGCAATATATTCAAGAGAATATCCATTCATGGATTTTTGGTGTTTTGCTGATACCTGATCCTTAGATGATTTTGCCATGACACAGAATGCGATTGGTTCATCATCACTTGAGGCATCATCACCAGTGTTTGACTTGAATGAATTCTTAGATGATCCATAAGCAATGAATGCATTGCTTATTCATGTCCTTCGGTGAAGCTCTTCATCTTCTGATTCTGAGTCGATCGCTTCCTCTTCAGAATCAAGAGTCATATCAGCACATGCTCTATTCAAATTGTGATATCTTCTTCATATTTGATTCGATGGGTGCTCTGGCCTTCACGTCAGTGACTGGTCTCATCAAAGAAGATGAGGAGGATTCATTTTCTTTCGAGAGCTTAGTGTGATGATCCATTCGTGTGAATCCACCGCAGTGAAGATATTTCCATCTGTTGCTAGGTTTTCCTTCCCAGCAGGGATAGTCTGCTATGAGATGACCGAGTTGTCTGCACTTGAAGCACTTCATTTCTTTCGTAGGTAACCTTCTTGATGATTCAGGCAAGTCAATTTCGTCTTCATTCGTGAGGCATAAATTTTGTCTTCTGAGATCACTTGGCCTTTCAGTTAACATCTCTAGTTCTATGGTGATGGTGTGTAGATTTTCAACATCTTCTTCTTTGTGTGAACTGCCATAGTTTGAGAGAATTTCTCCTTCACCTTCCGAAGAAGATTCTTGATCTGCATTTTCTAGTTCCATATTTTCTTCGTGAAGTGACAACAACATCATGACCTCTACATAGTGAAGTCCTTCATAGTCTGGTCTTCTCTTGATTTCTGCCATGATGGGATCGAAGGTTACATCAAGAGCATTGAGCAGCTTGTTGACCACATCTTTATCGCTGATATCGCCACTCATCGTTGATGAAGTCTTTCAACAATGTTTGTCAACCGATCGCTGAGTTCCATAGCACTCTCGCTTGAAGGCTTCTCAAACCAAAGCAAACATGGCACGAAGCATTTGAGTGTGAGGGTCTGTTCTGGCGATGAATTCTCCATGAGCATTTTATATGGCATCCCAGAGTTTCTTAGCAGTGTCAAGCATTCGGGATCGAATGAAAATGTCCTTTGAGATACTTACACAGATAATGTATTTCGCTCGTGCATCCAATCGCAGCATAGCTTTGTCATAAGGAGTTGGAGCATCAGGGTGCTGAATGGTGTATCCATTTTCCACAATTTGCCACAGTTCTAGATAAATGGCTTGAATTCTGATTCTCATTATTTCTTTCAAGTACAGATAGTCAATTCCATCAAAGATAGAAATCTTTCAGAGTGCGAATAAAGGAAATATGCCCTAGAGGCAATAATAAAGTTGTTATTTTATATTTCCTTATTCATGATAAATGTTTATTATTCATGCTAGAATTGTATTGATCGGAAACCTAAATACATGCGTGAATACATAAACAAACATTGTGTCCCTAGTGAGCCTCTACTTGACTAGCTCGTTGATCAAAGATGGTTAAGGTTTCCTAACCATGGACATGAGTTGTCACTTGATAACGGGATCACATCATTAGGAGAATGATGTGATGGAGAAGACCCATCCGTTAGCTTAGCATATTGATCGTTTAGTTTTATTGCTATTGCTTTCTTCATGTCAAATACATATTCCTTCAACTATGAGATTATGGAACTCCCGGATACCGGAGGAATACCTTGTGTGCTATCAAACATCACAACGTAATTGGGTGATTATAAAGATGCTCTACAGGTATCTCCAAAGGTGTTTGTTGGGTTGGCATAGATCGGGATTAGGATTTGTCACTCCGAGTATCGGAGAGGTATCTCTGGGCCCTTTCGGTAATGCACATCATAAGAAGCCTTGCAAGCAAAGTGACTAATAAGTTAGTTGCAGGATGATGTATTACAGAACGAGTAAAGAGACTTGCCGATAACAAGATTGAACTAGGTATGAAGATACCGACGATCGAATCTCGGGCAAGTAACATACCGATGGACAAAGGGAATAACGTATGTTGTCATTATGTTCGACCAAAAAAGATCTTCGTAGAATATGTAGGACCCAATATGAGCATCTAGGTTCTATTGTTGGTTATTGACCGGAGAGGTGTCTCGGTCATGTCGACATAGTTCTCGAACCCGTAGGGTCCGCACGCTTAATGTTCGATGATGATTTAGTATTATATGAGTTATGTGATTTGGTGACCGAATGTTTTCGGATTCCCGGATGAGATCAAGGACATGACGAGGAGTCTCGAAATGGTCGAGAGGTAAAGATTGATATATAGGACGATGGTATTCAGACACCGGAAGTGTTCACGAGGGTATCTGGTACTTCGGGTCACCTAAGGTGTTTGGCACTTCCCTGCAATCCTATGGGCCATATGGGCCTTTTGAAGGAACACACCAGCCCACAAGGGGATGGTGCGCCCTATAAGGCTATAGGAGGAGGAGAACGAAAGGGAGGAAGGGAAAGGAAAGTGTGGATTAGGATTCCCACTTCCTTCCCTCACCCCCCCCCTCTTTCCTTCCCCTTCATGCATACATGGAAAGGGGGTGCAGGGCAAGGCAGGGCCCCTAGGGGGCGGCGGCTAACCCTAGGGCGCCCCTGGCTGCCTCTCCTCCCCCTCCCACCTATATATATGTGAGGAGGAGCGCCTAGAACACACAACAACAAACTTTAGCCGTGTGCGGTGCCCCCCTCCAAAGTTTACACCCCCGGTCATAGTTTTGCGGTGCTTAGGAGAAGCCCTGCGAGAATCACTTCACCATCACCGTCACCACGCCGTCGTGCTGACGAAACTCATCTACTTCCTCGACACCTTGCTAGATCAAGAAGGCGAGGGACATCATCGAGCTGAACGTGTGCAAAATTTGGACACTACAAAAAAAAGACACATCCGTGACATTTTGGGCCGAACGAAAAAAAAATTGTCATACTTATGACACTTCTATGATGATAAATGTGAAAAACCCCGGTATCATCATAGATGTGGTGGGGTCCTACTTCTATGACAAAAAATCATGACAGAAAATGGACTTTTCGTCCTGGGCGGGCCGGAGACGCAGCTGCATGACATTCTTTGGGCCGTCCATGACGGAAAAAACCGTGGTAGAAGCGAGGGCGAGGAAAATATCGGGGAGTTCCCGGTTACAGTGGGTGGTCGGGGGCCGAGCGATGTGCGTTTCTCTCATACGTACGCGTGTGTGTGCGAGGCATTGGGCTCTAACTGAACCCAAGCGAGGCGTTGGGCTCTAACTGAACCTGAGCGATTGCACTACAAAGCTACACGTTATCGAACCCGGCGATCGATCGATCCCTTGCCGTTAATCGAACCCGAGTGATTCCTTTTGCTACCGCTAATCGGTTTGATCGAACACGCTGCCTCCTTCCTTGATGAACAATGATGGTTGATGGGGGGTGGGGGGTTGGATGAACAGTTCCTGGTGGGGGGTTGGATGAACAGGACCCCGTGGTATTAGAGGTCGTTGCCGCTGGATGAACAGGACCCCCGATCGATCGAGCCAGTAGATGAACAGGACCCCGTGGAGGGCTGGTTGAATAGTAGCCGGTAGAGGGCTGGTTGAGCAGTAGCCGGTGGAGGGCTGGATGAATAGGACCCCGTGGAGGGGTGGTTCAACAGGACCCCGTGGAGAGGGCTGGTTGAATAGTAGCTGATGGAGGAGCGCGTGGTGGAGGCTAGATGAACAGGAGCCCGGGGATGAGCAGTCGCAGGTGGAGGCTGGAGGAGGTCGACGGTGGATGAACAGTAGCCCGTGGAGGCAATGATGCTGGAGATGAATGTATCCCGTGGAGTCCGTTTTGCGATGCACGCCACACCTGCCCCAATGAACAGGACCCCTGCTTTCGACCATAGCGCTCCAACACAAGTCCGTTTCATCCGTTTTGCGGTACACCACACCCTCGATCAACAGGACTGCTTCAACCGTAGGAAGTCCGCTTCTCCGCTTTTGCGGCACGCCGCACTTCTCCCGATGAACAGGATCCCGTTTCGACCATGGCCGGTCGAACACAAGGCTGTTTCCTCCGTTCTGCGGTACGCCAGGCCTCGTTTCCATCGGCTGTTCCGTCCAAGCCGGTTGGCTCCTTATGAACACGATGTATTCCGTTGCCTCCCGATGAACACGACGCTGACGTAGTTTCTCTGTTCCGACCCAGCCATGTACACGAGCCCTGGCCGTACGTGATGCGCCGAAAGATGGCGTTCGAGACCCCGCCCGTATATGCGTGCGTGGTCGATTTTCTTTCTTGTACCTTGGCCGCTGTAATGCACGTGTACATGCTACATGTGCGCCTCTACTACTTATTATCGCGGCGCCTCTACTACTTATTAACGTGTGCGCCTCTACGTCGACCAGTATGTACGTACACATTCGCGACTAGAATGACAACGCTACGTACGCTTCGACTAGGTGGGTCCCAACTGTTAGGCACTTACTTTCGTGCGAAGATGTAGCTGGTGGGTCCCAATAGTCAGGGGGCGAATCATTTTTTTGCCCAAAATATGGACGCACTTCCTTGCATGCGAAGATATAGCTAGTGGGTCCCAGCAGTCAGGGGGGAAACTTTTTTTCGCGAAATATGGTGGCCCGTCCGGTGGGTCCCTGCTGTCAGGTGGAAGAATCATTATTTTCTGCGTAATAAGGAGGCACTTCCTTGCTGTGGCCGTGGACCTAGCTGTCAGCCTCTCCACGTACAGCCGATGGAAGTTGTTCGTTGACCACATTGACCACGCCGCGCCGAGAGCACCAAGGCGGTGGACGACGGCGAGGCCTAGGAAGGGTACGACGCGGAGCCGGGGAAGACACGACAGTGGATGCCCACGCGGAGAGGAGTACGAGGGTTCATTGGTTCGGCTGTGGTGTGAGGCTGCCGTCGCCGCAGGGCCTGGCCAGCGGTGGGAGTAGTAGGGGGTGGGGAGGCCTTCGCGGCAGCACAGCCGGCCATGGGAGGCAGGAGCAGGCGGCACGACCGGCGCTGCTTTGGGTGTCACAGCCATTGAGGAATTTTACCTTTTTGCAGAACTAAGTTGTCAGTGTTTTTTTTTTGAAACGGAGGCAAAAGCTTTGCCTCATCCATTAATTAAGATAGAAAGTTGTCAGTGTTTGGTTGATTTGTAGTCCTAAATTCATGGGTGATTGTATCCTAAAACGTCGCCCCAGGGTTTATTGACCCCTCTTGACTAGAATCATTCATATTGACTAAGTTGATAAAGCCCTCCGTCACCGTCAACTTAGTAGGCCCACATGTCAGCCTCCCACTATGCTGGGTCCCAGCTAGCAGGGGGAGTATTCATTTTTTTGTACGTAATAAGGAGGCACTTCCTTGCGTGCGTAGATATAGCTGGTGGGTCCGACCTGTCAGTGGGGGGAACATTTTTTCGCGAAATACAGAGGTCCTTCCGGTGGGTCCCAGATGTCAAGTGGAGAATTCATTATTTTGCGTGTAATAAGGAGGCACTTCCTTGTGTACGGCCGTGGACCCAACTGTCAGCCTCTCCACGTACAGTCCACGTCCGATGGATGTCGTTCGTTGACCACGTTGACCACGGCGCGCCGAGAGCACCAGGGCGGTGGATGACGGCTAGGCCTAGTAAGGGAACGACACGGAGCCGGGGAAGACTCAGCAATGGTTGCCCACGCGGTGGGGAGTACGAGGGTTTATCGTCCGGTCATTGCCGCCGGAAAATAACAGGAGGTGTGGGTGTGTATAGGAATGGCCTCGACAAGAATGGAGTAGGGTGGGCGGTGCGGCCTCGTGGCAAAGACAGCCGGCCACGGGAGGTGGGAGCAGGCAGTCCCACCGGCGCTGGTTTGGGCGGCTGGAGCAAGAAGATCAGATATTGAAGAAGCAGCATGATACGTCTCCAACGTATATATAATTTTTGATTGTTCCATGCTATTATATTATGTGTTTTGGATGTTTATTGGGCTTTAATGTACTCTTTTATATTATCTTTGGGACTAACCTATTAACCGAAGGCCCGGTGCAAATTGCTGTTTTTTTCCTATTTCAGTGTTTCTCAGAAAAGGAATATCAAAGGGAATCCAAACGGAATGAAACCTTCGCGCGGATCTTCCTTGGAACAAACGCAATCCAGGAGACTTGGAGTGGAAGTCAGAGACACAACGAGGCGGCCACGAGGCAGGAGGCGCGCCCGAGGGGTTTAGGCGCGCCCCACCCTCGTGGGCCCCTCGTAGCTCCAATCGACCTACTTCTTTCGCCTATATATACTCTTACCCGAAAACATCCAGGGAGCCACGAAACCACTTTTTCCACCGCCGCAACCTTCTCGCAATTCGTGAGATACCATCTTGGGGCCTTTTCTGGCGATCTGCCGGAGGGGGATTCGATCACAAAGGGCTTCTACATCAAAACCATAGCCTCTCCGATGATGTGTGAGTAGTTTACCATAGACCTTCGGGTCCATAGTTATTAGCTAGATGGCTTCATCTCTCTCTTTGCTTCTCAATACAAAGTTCTCCTCGATGTTCTTGGAGATCTATTCGATGTAATACTTTTTGCGGTGTGTTTGTCGAGATCCAATCAATTGTGGGTTTATGATCAAGATTATCTATGAACAATATTTGATTATCGGTTTAGGTTGGCCTACTAGATTGATCTTTCTTGCAATGGGAGAAGTGCTTAGCTTTGGGTTCAATCTTACGGCGTCCTTTCCTGATGTTAGGGCAGCAAGGCACGTATTGTATTGTTGCCATCGAGGATAAAAAGATGGGGTTTATATCATAGTGCTTGAGTTTAACCCTCTACATCATGTCATCTTGCCTAATATGTTACTCTGTTCATATGAACTTAATACTCTAGATGCATGCTGGATAGCGGTCGATGTGTGGAGTAATAGTAGTTGATGCAGAATAATTTTGGTCTACTTGACACGGACGTGATGTCTATGTTCATGATCATGCCTAGATATTCTCATAACTATGCGCTTTTCTATCAATTGCTCGGCAGTAATTTGTTCACCCACCGTAATATATGCTATCATGAGAGAAGCCACTAGTGAAAGCTATGGCCCCCGGGTCTATTTTACATCATATTAGTTTCCCGTCAACTACTATTTTTGTCGCCGTTTATTTTCCAATCTTTACTTTCCAATCTATGCAACAAAAATAACAAAAATATTTATATTATTATCTTTATCAGATCTCACTTTTGCAAGTGGTCGTGAAGGGATTGACAACCCCTTTATAGCATTGGTTGCAAGGTTCTTGATTTTTTGTGTAGGTACTAGGCGATTTGCGTGTAGTCTCCTACTGGATTGATACCTTGGTTATCAAAAACTGAGGGAAATACTTACGCTACTTTGCTGCATCACCCTTTCCTCTTCAAGGAAAAAACCAACGCATGCTCAAGAGGTAGCAAGAAGGATTTCTGGCGCCGTTGCAGGGGAGATCTACGCTCAAGTCAAGACATACCAAGTACCCATCACAAACTCTTCTCCCTCGCATTACATTATTTTCCATCTGCCTCTCGTTTTCCTCTCCCCCACCTCTAAAACGATTTTGAAAACCTTTGCCTTTTCTTCGCCCTTCTTTCGTTCGATATTTTGTTTGCTTGTGTTACCATGTGCCTTTCTTTTGCTTGCATCTTCGCTTGCTAAAAGTTTATGGATCCTCATCCACTTCCTAATCTTTTTAAGAGATCCAATTATGATGATCCAATTGCTAGTGAGTTGAGTGCACTAGATTATATTTATGGAGTTTTGCTTGAAATCCGTGAATCTGGAAATTTTGATGAAGTGCTTTATAAAGTGATTCATGATAGATCTTTGAATAAAAAGCATGATTGCAATGATGTTATTATAAATTCTATTAGTGGCAATTGTGCTAATAATATGCAAAACCCTAAGCTTGGGGATGCTAATTTTGCTATGTCTACTACTTGTTGCAATGATCATGATTGAGGTGATTCTTCTTATGATCTTGAAAATTTATTTAAGCCCCATGATGAATATGAGACTGATAATAGTGTTTGTAATAATATTGAAAGTGGGTTTGGAGAGGTCATGACTTTAGTTAATGTTAATCCCACTATTTTGGAAGAGTGTCAACTTTGCATGCATGTGGTTCATAAAGAGAATATTTTATGTGATAGATATGTTGTTTAATTTTCTTATGATCCTACATGTAATTATTATGAGAGAGGAAAATATGGTTGTAGAAATTTTCATGATAATAAATTACCTCTCGTTATGTTGAGATTGTTATTGTTCCTTTCTGCTTCCTTGCATATGCTAGTTTTTGCTTGCCTTGAAAATTTGTTTGCTTACAAAATGCCTATGCATATGAAGTATGTTAGACTTAGATGTGTTTGTCACATGTTTTATGATGCTCTCTTTTCTCTACAATTCTTGTCTTTCATGTGAGCATCATTAAAATTATCAATGCCTAGCAAGGGGCGTTAAACGATAGCGCTTGTTGGGAGGCAACCCAATTTTATTTTTGTTCTTTGATTTTTGCTCCTGTTTAGTAATAAATAATTCATCTAGCCTCTGTTTAGATGTGGTTTTATGTTTTAATTACTGTTTGTGCCAAGTAGAACCTTTGGGAAGACTTGGGTGAAGTCTTTGTGATCTTGCTGTAAAAAACAGAAACTTTAGCGCTCACGAGATTAGCTGCCATTTTTTACTGCAGTGTGATTTTAGGTTGATTCTTTTTTCAGATGATTAATAGACAAATTCCTCACGTCCATCAGTTTATTTCAGAATTTTTGGAGTTCCAGAAGTATACTTTGATACAGATTACTACAGACTGTTCAATTTTTGACAGATTCTGTTTTTCGTGTATTGTTTGCTTATTTTGATGAATCTATGGCTAGTATCGGGGGGTATGAACAATAGAGAAGTTGGAATATAGTAGGTTTACCACCAATATAAATAACTAATGAGTTCATTACAGTACCTTAAAGTGGTGGTTTGTTTTCTTACACTAACGGAGCTCATGAGATTTTCTGTTTAAGTTTTGTGTTGTGAAGTTTTCATGGTTTGGGTAAAGATTTGATGGATTTTGGAATAAGGAGTGGCAAGAGCCTAAGATTTGGAATGCCCAAGGCACCCCAAGGTAAAATTAAAGGACAACCAAAAGTTTAAGCTTGGGGATGCCCGGAAGGCATCCTCTTTCGCCTTCGCTTCATCGGTAACTTTACTTGAGGCTATATTTTTATTCACCACATGATATGTGTTTTGCTTGGAGCGTCTTGTATGATTTGAGTCTTTGCCTTTTAGTTTACCACAATCATCCTTTCCGTACACACCTTTTGGAGAGACACACATGAATCGGAATTTATTAGAATACTCTATGTGCTTCACTTATATCTTTTGAGCTAGATAACTTTGCTCTAGTGCTTCACTTATACCTTTTTAGAGCACGGTGGTGGTTTTATTTTATATAAATTATTGATCTCTCATGCTTCACTTATATTATTTTGAGAGTCTTTTAGAACAGCATGGTAATTTGCTTTGGCTATAAAATTAGTCCTAATATGATAGGCATCCAAGATGGGTATAATAAAAACTTCCATATAGAGTGCATTGAATACTATGAGAAGTTTGATACTTGATGATTGTTTTGAGATATGAAGATGGTAATATTAGAGTCGTGCTAGTTGAGTAATTGTGAATTTGAGAAATACTTGTGTTGAAGTTTGCAAGTACCGTAGCATGCACGTATGGTAAGCATTGTGTAACAAATTTGAAGCATGAGGTGTTTCTTTGGTTATCCTCCTTATGAGTGGCGGTTGGGGACGAGCGATGGTCTTTTCCTACCAATCTATCGCCCTAGGAGCATGCATGTAATGCTTTGTTTTGATGACTTGTAGATTTTTGCAATACGTATGTGAGTTCTTTATGACTAACGTTGAGTCCATGGATTATACGCACTCTCACCCTTCCATCATGTCGGGGAAACGACACCTATGGGATCACAGGAATCCCTACTACGGTTGACGGGGAGCGGGGTTGTGAGAAGAGCAGGTATGACAGGAAGCACACAGATCGTTTACCCAGGTTTGGGCCCCGGAGATGCGTAATACCCTAGTCCTGCTTTGGTGGATGTATTGGGTGTTCTTGTGTTCTTGAGCTAGCCACGGGGTGTAACTTGCCCAAAAGAGCCGAATCCTCCCGGTCGCCTCGGGCCTCCTTTTATAGGCGTAAGGGTTGCCACGAGGGCACGTAGGAGGTGGAAAGGTCTACAGTGCGCGAGCTTATCGCCCGATGTGACAGGACAAAGCGCATTAAATGCGCTACTTAGGTGTCCATTAGCTTTATTAGGGATGGGGACGAGGCCCGTCCCGTCTGCCGTCACCATCCATACCAACTCGACAGCGCCCGGCCAGCGATGCGTGCGGTGCCATGTAGGCAGGCAGGCTGCTGAGGTGGCGCGGTGGTAGGGTCTTCACAAAGATATGCATGCCACCACGCAGGTGCTTGATGAGTCGGTGTAGAGGCCGCCCGTTGCCACGCAGGTGCCTGCCCAGCTGGTTGAGCTAGCAGCGGCTTGGGGACGGTGGTGGCATCTTGGCAGACGCAGGCCTGGCTGCGGCCCCGCTGATGTCCTCGGCAAGGCCCTTGCCAGGGGGCCCGGCAAGGGTCTTGCCGTGATGTTGCGGTCGTCCCCGGCAAGGCGCTTCCCGGGGGTCTTGTGTATTTCCTCGGCTAGGATCCCGCCGAGGGTCGTCGTCTTCTGGTTCTCATCTGAGCTCAGGTATCCATGATCTTGACAAATATCTGCATCCCACCACGGAGGTGCCTCCCGAGCCCTGGTTCCAACGTAGCTGTTGACGGCGTCCGAAATCCTTGGGCTCAAGGGTGGCTCACTCCGCCGGCGTCGGGCAAGCTGCCCCGGCAAGGTTCTTGCCGGGGCTGCCCCGGCAAGGGTCTTGTCGGGGGAGCCTGCTTCGCCCCTCTTCCCTTTGTGTTCTTGGTCTTGGCGTTGTCTTGTTTGTCTTGGGCTTTGGCTTCTCTCCGGCTTCCCTCCTCTGCTCTGCTTAGCGTGGCTGTGGCATGCTGCTCGTCCGTCTGCACAAGTAAAGGGGTACAAAGGAGTGCCCCTACATTAGTACACCGATAGGAGCCCCCGGGCCTGGGCCACACATAAGCGCGACACGTTGTTGGGCCAAGGCTAGAATGGTGCGCGGGTAGTCGGAATGGGATTTTACCGCCGTAATTTTTCGCCGCTGCTTTGGCCGCCACGAAAGCCGCTACCAACGCTGACGTGGGGATCATGCGAGACGTGGGGGTCATGCGTGGGGCGGTTTCCGCACGCATGCGTCACATCATGGTTAATGGGAAAAGAGGCGGCCCGCGCCTTCCCCGTAAAAAGGAATAACCGCGGGCACGCTCCTCATTTACCCTTCGTGCTTTCCCCAATCTCGGAACCGCCGTCCCCTTCTTCCTCCTTCTCAAGCTCTTGCCTTCGCTCGCCGCCGCCGCCATGCCATCCTACATTCATCTCTTCCAGCAGCCACCATGGCACCCAAGACCAGCAGAGGCAAGGGAGTGGCCAAGGACGTCGGGGAGAAGGAGCCACGGGAGAGTGGGTTGGCGGTGCGGCGGACGCAGCATGCCTACTTCCCGTCGACGGTGGACGCGGCACAACTCCGGACTACTTCAAGCACCTTTGGGGGTGCAAGACGGAACGACGACGGGGCATCCGGGCGACGCTGCCTTTCCTCCGCCGCCAAGCCGCCCGAATCGGTACCCATTCTTTGTCGACTACTTTTCTTGTGGCCTCTGCCCCCCCCCCTTTCTCTGATTTCTTCAGCGACATCATGCACACCTATGGCTTCCACCTTCTGGATTTTACTCCAAATGCCGTGGCGTGCATGGCTCTTTTCCCGCACCTCTTTGAGGGTTTCGCCGGGGTGCATCCCAACACGGCGCTCTTCCGCTACTATTTCTTCCCTCGCATCCAAAAGGGGGGCGCCATTGCCGGTTGCATCGCCTGGATCCCTATGACCCAGGAGAAAGAGACATATCCGGATGGCGCCCAGAAGGAGAGGTGGGAGGAGTGGCGAGGCCGGTGGTGCTGGATTGAGGAGAAGGACCACCAGCATTCTGCGAGGTTCACTAGGCGCCGCCGGTCCACAGAAGCGACTGGAGCGATGTCGATGTCGACGACAAGAAGCTCACGGTCGCCACCACCAGGATCCTTCGTCTCACCGAGGCTGGGCTCACCCTTGAGATGATCGGGGCGGATTTCATCCGCCGCCGAATCGCTCCGCTGCACAACAAGGGGAGGCCGGCCTGGCTTTTTACGAACGCCGCTGACATCATGAGGCTCCGACCTGGCTGGACCACAACTTCACGGTGATGGGGCACGCCCACTTCTGCCAGCGGCTCTTCCAGCTCGACGTGAACTACGACGGCGAGGTCGAGTGGTCCGGCAAGGCCGCGAAGGCCGGCAATGTCGCCAAGGGGCCCTTGCTTAAGTTGCCGGCGGAGGTGGTCCCGCTGTGCAACAATTCGTGTCGGAGCGACATCATCGCCATGATGCCGGAGTTCAACGCGCACGGCCTCGTCCCAAATTGGGCCAAGCCGCCGGAGGACCAGGTGCAAGAGTTTTTCGACACCTTGGAGGAGAAGTATGTCACCGCTGAGCCGCGGCTCATCCAGGACACCACCCAGGCAGAGCTGGACTATATCGCCGCCAGGGCGGTGGAGGCGGAGCTTGCCAAGGAGGCCGGGCAAAGGCCGGGCGGCGTGGAGGACAGGTCAAGGCGCGCCTGTGAGGAGAAGTAGCTTCGCCTGGGCGGCTGCCAGCGCCGGCATCGGGGCCCCTCTCGTCGAAGATGTGGTCGACGAGTCGTCGTCGGACGAGGCCGAGGCTTTCGACCCTCTGGTTACGGGGAGAGGGCGAGTCCTGCGGCGGGCCACCTCTGGCGAGCCGGTCCGGCCTGGCAGGGACGTACAACCGCGGCAAGCCCAGGAGGGGTCCGCGCGCCAGACAAGGGCTGCGGCGGTGAAAGAAGTCGGTGAAGGCCATGTGGCAAGAAGAAAGCATCTGCTCTTCTTCGTCTGAAGCGCCCACGGACCCCATCTGCTTCCCCTCCCCTCGCAGATGATGACGCGGAGGTTGTCTTCGATTTTGGGTCCCTCGGCCCAAGGAGGAAGAGGAAGGCAGCAGAGGAGGAGGTGGAGGACGAGTAAGTATCTTGTTCCCTTTTTCTTGCCATCTCTGTCTCCTCAATCTGTGCCGCTTGTCTTAATCTGTTCTTCTTCTTTGCAGGGATGCGGAGACGCCGCCTGTGAGGGGTGAAGAGGGCCAGGGCTTCGGCGAGCGGCCAGCCACCGGCAGGCACTTCTGGTACACCGCTGGTGGTGTTGAGCATCCCGGACAGCAGCCCCCGGCACAGCCCCCAGCGTAAGTTTATCACTCACTGCTCGTTGACGTGTGTCGGGGGTATGATCCTTTGGCGCTGACCTTGCCGTGGTTGCAGGAGGAGGACAGCAGCAGGAGGAGCCACAGAGGGCTACCCACAATACGCTGCCCCCATGGACTACTCCGTCCCAAAGGGCGTCCCCGGCAAGGGAGCCAAGCACCGAGCCCATGCACACGGAGGAGGAGGAGGCGAACTCAGGCGCTGGTGGCTTCGCCTCGGCGCCAAATGTTGGCGGGGAGGGGACCTCTGCTTCCCAGCCCGACACTGGTAAGCCAGTCGCCTTCCGTCCCCGTTCTTTCCGAATCTTGGTCTTGGCTTCGCCTCATCCCCTTCTTGGTATCTAGATCGTCCCTCGGTGGATCCATAGGATATAGACACCGTCATCGAGGATGTCGCCAAGGATGCCGCGGCGGAGGCCGACAAGATCGCCACCGAGGAGGCCGACAAGGGTGCCGCTGAGGGCGCCGCCAAGGGGCCGGGCCGGGAGCCCGGCAAAGGCTCAGCGAAGGAGGCCGGGCAAGGCGGCCGAGGAGGAGGTGGTTGACGACCAACCTTCCTCCTCCGTTGCCTCTAGCTCAGGCAGGTACCTGAGGGTGAGTGACGACCTGTTCGTCCACTTCCCAGGGACGGCGGGCACCGGGGCGCCCGTCGAGGGGGAGGTGTTTGATGACGAGGTGCCCGCCGCTGCCAGGCTTGAGGTCGTTGATGAGCCGAGCGCCGGTGGCGACGGTTCCCAGGAAGAGCGGCTCCTCCAGGCCATGGGCGCCAACTTCCAGAAGCTTCGGGCGCTTCACCGCGCTCGCCTGGACAAGGCCAAGTCCAGGATGGCGGTGGTGGACAAGGCGGAGGCGGACCTGGAGGGGCATGTTGTCGAGGCGCAGGCCTGGTTCCGCCAGGCCCACAAGGACCTGAAGGCCGCCCATGACGAGCTGGCCAGGCGCGAGGTGGAGCTCACCATGAAGCGGGCCAACATCGAGAAGGCCCGGGAGACGGCGAAGAACCTGGCCGCTGAAGCCGAGGCCGCTCGAACCCAGCACCAGGCCGCTCTGAACTCCCAGGAGGAAAACCTTGCCGCGTGTGAGGAGAAGCTTGCCGCAACGCTCCGTGGCAAGGATGAGGAGGCGGAGAAGCTCATCGTGCAGCGGATCCAAGAGCAGGAGCATAGGCACAAGGAGGCACTCAATGCCCAGGCTCTAGTTCACGCCGGCAAGATGAAGGAGGTGGAGGTGGAGCGGGACGGGCTGAAAGGCCAGGTCCTGAAGCTGTCCAAGGAGAAGGACACGCTCAACAGTGCCGTGGTGGAGGCGCAGGGCGCAGTCCTCGACAAGGCAGGGCAGCTTTCCGAGGCCAACAACTCCATCAAAGACCTCAAGCTGAAGCTAGAGGGTCTCAAGGGGACGCTCTCGGAGGCCAAGGCCCGGGAAGGGACCCTGGCCAAGAATCTGGAGGCCGAGAAGCAGGTGCGGAAGAACGAAGCCAACCACAAGGATTTTGTGGAAGGCGAGAATCGCTGGATCGGCCGCCTCGAGGACGTCGCCGACAGGATCACCACGCAGCTGGCCACCATGGGTATGCCAAACGCGAGGTACGCCCCGGATCCCAGGCTGACCCTATTCTTCGAGGGTGTCCTCGGAGCCCTGGAGCAACTCCACTCCAATCGGGCGGCCTCTCTAGCCGACGAGTCCCGGAGGCTTTGCCGGGGTGCCATGACCAAGGTCCTCACCAAGGTGGCGTACTGGAACCCCGACCTCGACTTCGACGCCGCGCTGGAGAGCTTGCCGGAGGGTGCTGACCTCACGGTGCTCAAGGAGCATATCATGCTCATCATCAGCTGCATCCACGGAATCGAGAGGGTGGAGGGCCAGCGCCGGGATTAGGCACCCCGTTTCTCATCACCGCTGCACGTCCATGACCAAGACAATTTCTATCTTTAGTTAGAACGGCAGCAACAATGGATGTAATATAACTCTGCAGTACTTTTGATATTATGCATGTTACTTTCCTGTTCAATCCCCCCTTTGTATGTTCACCCTATGCTAATCGGGTAGGCTTGCCGTGGCCAGAAACCAGGCGGCTCCTTGGGGACCGGATGCCCAATGGCTCGCCAGTGCGCTTGCTGCCGAGAACCACCTTACTGCTCTCAACGCGGCCGCTCGAACTGTCGAGCTTGACTCGAGTCAGAATCAAGAGTGTTGCCAATTGCGGAAGGCTACCGTGCCGTTCTTGAAGCGGCCACTTAAGCTGTTGAGCGGACTCGAAACAGAGTAAGGGCGTTGCCAACAACGGAAGGGCCCCCTTGAGTGTAGGTTTTCCGTACATAGGGCAGGACCTTCGAGGATAATAACCTTATATAAAAAGGAAATATTTAAAGTTCGGCGTGACTTAGCTTTTACGTTGTCAACGGGCGCCCATCGTGATTCGCAGATGGTGCCGCCAAGCTTGGTCGCCTTCTTCCTGGGAAGCCATGGCGATGAAGGATCGCTAGGCTAACTGCTACACTAGATTCTCACAACTGCGCCCCCTACCTGGCGCGCCAAAGGTGTCGGGGAAACGACACTATGGGATCACAGGAATCCCTACTATGGTTGACGGGGCGTGGGGTTGTGAGAAGAGCAGGTATGACAAGAAGCACACGGATCGTTTACCCAGGTTCGGGCCATGGAGATGCGTAATACCCTAGTCCTGCTTTGGTGGATGTATTGGGTGTTCTTGTGTTCTTGAGCTAGCTACGGGGTGTAACTTTCGCAAAGAGTCGAATCCCTCTCTCCCCGTCGCCTCGGGCCTCCTTTTATAGGCAAAAGGAGTTGCCACGATGTACGCAGGAGGTGGAAAGGTGTACAGTACGCGAGCTTATCGCCCGGTGTTACGGGACAAAGCGCATTAAATGCGCTACTTAGGTGTCCATTAGCTTTATCGGGGATGTGAACGAGGCCTGTCCCGTCCGTCGCCGCCCCGCCTCGCTTCGACACGTGCCCGGCCCACCAATGCGTGTGGTGCCATGTAGGCAGGCAGGCTGCTGAGGTGGCACGGTGGTAGGGTCTTCAGAAGATCTGCATGCCACCACGCAGGTGCTTGCTGAGTCGGTGTAGAGGCCGCTCGTTGCCACGCAAGTGCCTGCCCAGTTGGTTGAGCTAGCAGCTGCTTGGGGACGGCGGTGGCATCTTGGCAAATGCGGGCCTAGTTGCGGCCCCGCTGATGTCCTCGGCAAGGGCCTTGCCAGGGGGCCCGACAAGGGTCTTGCCGTGATGTTGCGGTCGTCCCCGGAAAGGCCCTTACCGGGGGTCTTGTGGATTTACTCGGCTAGGATCCCGCCGAGGGTCGTCGTCTTCTGGTTCTCATCTGATCTCATGTATCCATGATATTGACAAAGATCTGCATGCCACCACGGAGGTGCCTCCCGAGCCCTGGTTACAACGTAGTCTGCTGACGGCGTCCGGAACCCTTGGGCTCAAGGGTGGCTCACTGACCAGCGGCGTTGGCGAGCTGCCCCGGCAAGGCTCTTGCCGGGGCTGCTGAGGCTGCCCCGGCACGGGTCTTGCCAGGGGAGCCTACTTCGCCCCTCTGCCCTTTGTGTTTTTAGTCTTGGCGTTGTCTTGTTTGTCCTGGGCTTCGGCTTCTCTCCGACTTCCCTCCTCTGCTCTGCTTAGCTTGGCCGTGGGCGCGGCTCTGACTGTCCGTGCACAAGTAAAGGGGTTCAAAGGAGTGCCCCTACTTTAGTACCCGACACATCATTGCTAGCCTCTTCGGTACCGTGCATTGCCCTTTCTCACCTTAAGAGGTCGTGCAAACTTCGCCGGTGCATCCAAACCCCGTGATATGATACGCTCTATCACACATAAACATCCTTATATCTTCCTCAAAACATCCACCATACCTACCTATTATGGCATTTCCATAGGCATTCCGAGATATATTGACATACAACTTTCCACCGTGTCGGTGGGAAACGACACCTATGGGATCACTGGAATCCCTTCTACGGTTGCGGGGCGAAGGATCGTGAGAAGAGCGGGACCAGCAGACAACACAAAGGGATTTTACCCAGGTTCGGGCCGCGAGGATGCGTAAACCCTAGTCCTGCTTTGGTGGATGTATTGAGTGTTCTTGAGCTCTCGAACTAGCTCTAGGTACTGCGAGGTTCCAAAGAGCCGAATCCTTTCCCTGGTTGCCTCGGTCCTCCTTTTGTAGGGAAAGGGGTCGCCACAGTGGCAAGCAGGAGGTGGAAAGGGTACAGTTTCGTGAGTCTATCGCTAGTATTACAGGACAGGACGCATTTAATGCGAGGCTTAGGTGTCCCTTCGCTTTATTGGGGACGGGGCGAGGCCTGGCCCCATCCGGCCGCCGCTCCTCCTTGCTTTGGACACAGCGCCACAGCTGGCGACGCATGCGGTGCCATGTAGGCAGGCAGGCAGCTGAGGTGGCGCGGAGGTGGAGCCTCCATGAAGGATTGCATGCCGCCACGCAGGTGCCTGCCCAGCTGGTTGGGTCGGCAGCTGCATGCGAAAGGTGGTGAAGACTTATCTGGTGCGGGTCTGGCAGTGGCCTAGCTGGTGTGCTTTGGCAAGGGCCTTGTCGGGTGGCCCGGCAAGGGTCTTGCTGTGGCACGCTGGCCTCCCCGGCAAGGGTCTTGCCGGGTGGCCCGGCAAGGGTCTTGCCGGGGCGCGCTGGCCTTCCCGGCAAGGGTCTTACCGGGGGTCTTGTGGGTTTCTTCGGTGAGGATGGTTGCCCTCTTATCCTCATTTGATCTTGAGCATTCTATCTCTTCACAAAGATCTGCATGCCACCACGGAAGTGCCTCCCGAGCCCTCTCCCAACGCATTTGTCTAAGCATTGGTGGGCTCAAGGGTGGCTCGCTTCGGTCAAGGGCGCCGCCCGGCAAGGGTCTTGCGGGGTCATTGAGGTCTTCCCGGCAAGAATCTTGCCGGGGAACCTGCTTCGTCCCTTCCGCTCTTTGTGGCCTTTGGTCCTTGTCGTTGCTTCATTTGCCTTGTGGCCTCGGCTTCTTTCCGCTCCCCCTTCCTCGCCGTGGTTCGTGCATGGCCGTGGCGGGAGGCTCGACGCCCGTGCACAAGTAAAGGGGTCAAGCAGAGCCCCTACTTTTGTACACCGACAGAGCCGGCCTCGGGCCACACATAAGCGCTAAAGACGTTGTTGGGCCACGCCCGTAACGGTCTTGTGGGCAGTTGGGGTGGATTTTTACCGCGGCCACTGTTCCGTCCGCTGCGCTTCCCACGACCCGCGTTGAACGCGCGACGTGGGGATCGTGCGCGTGTATGACGTGGGCATGCTGGCGTCACCTCGTGGTGGATAGTAAAGAGGCGGCTTGCGTGTCTCTTTGAGACCGCGGGGCCGCCTCCCATTTATCGCTTCGCCGGGAACCGCTGCTCCACGCGTCCTATTGCGCCCCGCTTTTGCGCTTTCACTCGCTGCATGCGTAGCGTAATAGACAAAGCAGTTAGGGTCGTGGGTAGTCGCACGCGTGTGGGTCTATTTCCATGCGCCTTCAATGGAGCGGGGAGGGCGGTCGATGGCCCCGCTCGCTGTCACTTCAAGAGGCTGGATTGGCCGAGAGGGGCGGCCGAGCCTCGCCCCGCCCTTTATAAGGAGGGAAGCGGGGACGGCGCCTCTCAACCTTTCGCCATTTGCTTCTCCCCATCTCTGCTTCCTTTTTTCTTCTGTCATGGCGAGGGGGCGCGACGACGCTTCATCGGTGGCGGCGAGGGTCTCGGCCCGGCAGCGCATCACTCCTCCCCAAGAACTCGTAGCGGAGGAGCCGGCCGTTAGAGGAAGGGGGAGGGATGAGGTCGAGGCCGCTGGTGCCCGAGGGGAGAGGAGGACTCGGGCGGCGATCTGCCTCGCCTCCACAGTCCTTCCTCCGATGGAGGGCCACGCCTGGGACAACCCTGCGAATTCTTTGTCGAGCCTGCGCCATCCGCCTTGCCGCCACGCTTTCGCTTTCGACCCGCTTATGCTTGGGAGATGGATTCGATCGACGCGGTAAGCGCCGCTGCATGTGGAGGGGTTGTGGGAACAGTGGCACGTGGGTCAACTTTGAGTTCCCCGCCGCTCACGTCATGTACCTTCGTCGAGGGTGGAAAACCTTCGCTCGCCTCCACAGCTTGACGGATGGGCTCGCTCTCCATTTCAAATTAATGGAGGGTGGCCTCCTCTCCGTCAAGATATTCGGGCACTTCAGGACCCGCGTGAGGTGCTGCGTGGAGAGCTCTTCTGATGATGAAGATTCCTCCTCGAGCGAGAGTGACGAGGAGGACAATGGCAGCGACGGCGAGGCCAGCGGGTGGCAGGATGACGGGTCCGACTAGGCGTTGGGCGCCGCTCCGGGCGGCACCGGTGACCCCATCATCCATGTCGCCGGCTCCTTGAACTTCTCTGTCGGTGGGGAACGACACCTATGGGATCACAAGAATCCCTACTACGGTTGTGGGGCGCGGGGTCGCGAGAAGAGCGGATCGAACAGAAAGCACACGGTTTCTTTATCCAGGTTCGGGCCGCGAGGATGCGTAAAACCCTACTCCTGCTTTGGTGGTTTGTTTATCTGTGTTCTTGAACTAGCTATGGTGCGTGAGGAGCTCCAAAAAGCCGAAACCTTCGAGGATCCGGAGTCCGATCCCCTTCCACAGTACGCCTCGGGCCTCCTTTTATATGTCAAAGGGGTCGCCACAGTGGCACACAGGAGGTGGAAGGTGTCTACAGCAGTACAAGCTTATCGCTCGATATCGCAGGACAAACGCATTCAATGCGCCGCTTATGCGTCCTCTTGCTTTATCGGGACGGCAAGGAAGCTTGTCCCAGCTACCGCCACCGCCTCGCTCGCCTTGACGCTGTCTCGAGCTAACGAGGCGCCAGCGCCACGCTGGCTGGTTCTTTGGGCTGGCGTGGGTGGCGGAGTCTTCGTGAAGACTTGCATGCCACCACGCAGGAGCTTGCTGGATCGGTGTAGAGACCGCACGTCGCCACGCGGGCGCCTGCTCAGCTGGTCGAGCTGGCAACCGCATGGGGACGGCGGTGGAGTCTTGGTAGGTGTGGGCCTGGCTGCGGCCCCACCGAAGTCCTCGGCAAGGGCTTGTCGCGGTCTTGCGTATCTTCCCGGCAAGGGTCTTACCGGGCCTTGTGAGCGCCTCGGCAAGAGGTTTGCCGGGGCCTTGCGGCCGCCTTTGACAAGGGCCTTGCCGGGCCTCGTGGGCATCCTCGGCAAGGAGCCTTGCGGTCATCTCGCCTTCTCGTTCTCGGGCTTGGCTGCTTCTTTTTGCCTTGTATCTCATCCTCCCGGCGAGGGCAGGATGCTCCTTGCTCGGGAAGGTGGCTTGAGTCTTGCTTGCTGATGTAGCACTTGTCGGGCGAAGATGGATCCTCTTTAGTGTAATTATGCATCATGGCCCATGCCATGCGGCATGGTTAGTGTAGCCCTGGTTTTCACTATACCGACAGAGTCTCCCGAGCCCGGCTGCAGCGGAGAACTTCATGAATTGACGCCGAGATCGGGACTAAGCTTGGCATGGAGTCACGGGTTGTTGTTGCACTCAAAGGAGCTGCCACCCGAGCCTACTTCCATGGAAATTTTCGCAGAGAGCTCTATAGATCTCGATGCTAGAGTGTGGTTTTGTTTCTTTCTTGCTCCGGCAAAGGCTGTTGCCGGAAGTCTTATGTTTCTCACGGAGACTTTGACGTTCTCGACGCCTTGCTTCGGCAAGCTTGTTGCCAGGAAGGCTTTTATCTTCAGCAGAGAACTTTTGACGTTCTCGATGCCAGCTTCCGGCAAGTTCGTTTGTCAGAAGGCTTTATCTTTAGCACAGAACTTTGACGCTCGATGTCGGGCTTCCAAGCAAGCTCGCCGCCAAGAAGGCTTTTATCTTCAGCAGAGAACTTTGACGTTCGATGCCCGATTTCAGTGGAGAACTCCGGAGTTCTCCACACGGCTAAGGAAGGCTTATGGCTTAAGAACTTCGTCGCCCTTGACACCGCCCCTGGCAAGATCGCGTCGGAAGGCTTATGGCGAAGAACTTTGTTGTTCTTGACACGGCCCCTGCAAGATCATCGTCCGGAAGGCTTATGGTGAAGAACTTCACGTTCTTGACACCAAGAAGATTGGTCCTATATGCGTTGCCAGCCCCGCCATAACCGTGTTTTAAACATGACAAGTGATTAGCATCCGAAGTGCACTTAACTCACAAGTAAATTTTGACTTCGCCACATATTCCTATGCTCGTTGGAATGCTTTCCGGCAGACGATCCCGCCAGCAACGCTTGAGGGAACGGGCCCTTAGCGGCTATTCGGGAACGCCGCCTCCGGAAAGGTTTACCTTATTGGTTCTAGCAAGAATCAAGACAAGTTGCTGAGCGGACTCGGGGCAACACGGAGCTTAACTAGCCCCGAGAAGGTTCCTTGGCATACGTGTCTATGCAGAAATCTCAAATAAATAGTGCATGCTATCTTCCTGTTTGATCTCTCTTTGTACGTCCACCCTACGTTTATCGGGTAGGCTTGCCGGCGCGTAAACCCAGGGTGGCGTCATGGGGACGGATCCCCAATGGCCTGTCGGGTGTGCTTGCCGCCGAGAGAACCACCTTACCGTCCTGAACGCGGCTGCTCGAACTGTTGAGCTTGACTCGAGTCAAAATCGAGAGCGTTGCCAATTGCGGAAGGCTACCCTGCCACTCTCGACGCAGCCGCTTGAGCTGTTGAGCGGACTGAAACAAAACAAGGGCATTGCCAATTGCGGGAGGGCCACTTTGCGTGCAGGTTTTCCATACAAAGAACGAGATCTCCGAGGGGAATAACCTTATATAAAAAGGAAATATCTAAAGTTTCGCATGACTTAGCTTTTTTGTTGCCGCATCAAGCGCCGTTCTTTTGGCCGCCTTCTTATTAGGAGCCATGGCGATGAAGAACAGTCGGGTCAACTGCTAGACCGGATTCTCACAATCGCGCTTCTACCGGGCGCGCCAAAGATGTCGGTGGGAACGACACCTATGGGATCACAAGAATCCTTTACAACGGTCGCGGGGGCGTTGGGTCGTGAGAAGAGCGGGTCAAACAGATAGCACACGGTTCCTTTATCTGTGTTCGGGCCGCGAGGATGCGTAAAACCCTACTCCTGCTTTAGTGGTTTGTTTATCTGTGTTCTTGAACTAGCTATGGGGCGTGAGGAGCTCCAAAAAGCCGAATCCTCCGAGGATCCGGAGTCCGATCCCCTTCCACAGTACGCCTCGGGCCTCCTTTTATATGTCAAAGGGGTCGCCACAAAGTGGCACATGTGAGGTGGAAGGTATCTACGCAGTGTACAAGCTTATCGCCTCGACATCGCAGGACAAAGCGCATTCAATGCGCCGCTTATGCGCCCTCTTGCTTTATCGGGGACGGCAAGGAAGCTCGTCCCACTGCCGCCGCCGCTCAAGGCGCTGACGCCCAGCCGACGAGACGAGGCGCTAGAAGTGCCATGTTGGTTGTTGGCTGGGTCGTGGGTAGTGGAGTCTTCAGGAAGACTTGCATGCCACCACGCAGGAGCTTGCCGGATCGGTAGAGACCGCCGCGTCGCCATCGCTGGGCGCTACCGGCCACCTGGTCGAGCCGGGCAACCGCATGGGGACGGCGGTGGAGTCTTGGTAGGTGTGGGCCCGGCCGCGGCCCCACCGAAGTCCTCAAAGAAGGGCTTGTCGCGGTCTTATAGATCTTCCCTGCAAGGGTCTTGCCGGGCCTTGTGAGCGCCCTCGGCAAGAGGCTTGCCGGGCCTTCTTGCGGCCGTCTTCGGCAAGGGGCCTTGCCCGATTGCCTCGTGGGCATCCTCGGCAAGGAGCCTTGCGTCATCTCATCTCTGCCTTCGGTTCTCAGGCTTGGCTGCTTCTTTTTGCCTTGTATCTGTCCTCCCTGGCAGGGCAGGATGCTCCTTGCTGGGAAGGTGGCTTGAGTCTTGCTTGCTGATGTAGCACTTGTCGGCGAAGATGGATCCTCTTTAGTGTAATTGCGTACAGTCGTGGCCCATGCCCGGCGGTTAGTGTAGCCCTAGTTTTCACTATACCGACATTCTCGGGGTCGTCTCCTTGGGCGGCTGGCGTTGGGAGGCTGCGGAAGAGGAAGAGGGCGGGCGGCAAGGCCAGCTGTCGAAGTACGCTGGGCACCGACGCCTTCGTCACAGATCCTACCGCCTCGTCTTGAGCTTCTGCCTCCCAAGGCCGCCATCACCATCTAGCCCTTGGATGGCCACTCAAGATGTTCTCTTGGTGTCTTCGCCACCCGTAGCTTCGCCCTAGGCGCCTTTGCCCTCCTTCTTTTCTTGTTCCATTTCCCGAGGAGAGAGGGACAAGAAAGGGATTACTGAGCACCTTATCTCTTTTAGTTTGTAAGCCTTGCCTTAGTAGAATTTAAAGCTTGTAATCCCATTGCTCATGTTTTTCATTTCATATGAACTGTACCTGTACGGGGTGTTTTTTTTATGAAAAAGGGATGTTTGCCGGGATTTTCGTTCGCGGGAGGAACCCACGACAAGGAGTGAATCCCTGTTATCTTTAAGACAAATGTTTTCTCGCCTGCAACCTTGAGCCTTGCCGTTTCTCCACTTCGCTCGACCTTTCTCACGCTCTTGGCGGAGGCAGGGATGAGGTGGGCTTAGGCCCCCCGTTCCTCTACTTTGTTGCCGCGGCTTCGACCAAATCCAGACACAGGGGATAATCCTCGGGTACCGCGGAGGGGGAGCACGGTAGCTCAGAGATAGAACGGGTTTCATATATCCCAGTCCATAACGAAATGCATGATAGAGGATAAAGGAATTATCTGGATCTGCAGCCCCCGGCAATCTTGGCTTGCCGCGGAGGGACCCTTGTTCTTGCAGCCCCTGGCAACTCTGGCTTGCCGGGGCTCGGGCACCGGTCTGTTCCTTTCCTTCCAAAACAGCTCGGCAAGAATACTTACGCGTTCTCGCGTAACCAAAGGAGACAGAGAAGAACAGAGAGACGACTCGACCGCTAAGCTAGGGGTTAGCCGCCGCTAAGCACTATCAACCCTAACCAAGGAAGAGACTCAACCTAGCATGCATGCAATAACTTAGGGCGCCAGCGCTTCGTTTATTTATGCTCAGGGTTTGCGCCTGGCTTTGTACAAAGGGTTACATGCCTTTCCGGCAAGGCTTGTACAAAAGGGTGCCTCACCGGGAGGCCCGACAGCCGCGCCTTATGGGAAAAACTTGCGAAGATGCTCGATGTTGCAGGAGTTACTCACTGGGATGTCATCTTCGGTCTCCAGCCGGACTACGCCAGGCCTGGTGACTCGTGTTACCAGATAAGGGCCTTCCCACTTTGGCGTCAACTTGTTGGAATTCTTGGACGACTGAACGTGCCGAAGAACAAGGTCGCCTTCCTCAAAGCTCCGGGCATGAACCTTGCGGCGCAAGGCTTGCTGGTAGCATGCTGCTCTCACAGCCGCCCGGAGACGATCTTCCTCAAGGAGTGTCGCGTCATCTTGCCGCAATCGCTCTTGCTCAAGCTCATCATAAGCGAGCACTCGAGGTGACCCGTGATATGAGTTCCGTGGGAGAATCGCTTCGCCTGTAAACCAGGGCAAAGGGTGTCCGTCGGTGGCTCGACGGTGTCGCTCGATCGACCAAAGAACCGCCTCGCAACTCATCAATCCAGCGCCTCCCGCTTTTATGTAGTCCGTCAAAAGTCCTTGTCCTCAAGCCTCGCAGACCTCAAGATTTGCTCTTTCCGCTTGGCCGTTGCTCGTGGATGTTCCACTAAGCAAAACAAACCCCGCCGCCGAGATCCTCAATGTAATCGCATGAAGGCTTAGCTTGTGAACTATGCCGTTGTCGGTGATGATCCTATTGGGCACCCCAAAGCGGCACACTAGTCCCTTGAAGAACTTGATGGCTGATCGCTACTGTCACCTTTCTTCTTTCCACTTCCATCGCCACTTTGTGAACTTGTCGATTCACGGCATTTACAAGTACTCAAAGCCCCGACGGCACGGGGAAAGGGCCCAAGATGTCGAGCCCCTGCATCGAGAAGGGCCAGGAGAGAGGGATGGTTTGGAGGGCTTGAGCTGGTTGATGAAGCTTCTTCGAATGGAACTGGCACGCTTCACACTTGGTTACTAGTCCCGTCACATCCTGGAGGGCGGTGGGCCAGAAGAAACCTTGCCGGAAGGCCTTGCCGGCAAGGGCCCTCGACGGCCATGACTCGAGGTCCCGCTGAGTCGGTTGCCCTGCGGCAGATCGGCATCCGTAGCAACATCTTCACCGGGCGGCTCCGGGAGCCTTCGGTGGTGAAGTACTTGTCGGGCCTAGCTTGTCCGCTTGCTCTGCCCGTCGATGGTTCAACGGATGGTCAAGTTAATCGGCACAAAAGTACCGGTTCCATTGTAGCTTGAGGGCGCACGCTTTGATAGGAAATCGGCAATGTCGTTCTTCGCCCGAGGGACATGCTCCGCTTGTATACCGTCAAAGCGTTCCTCCAGTTTCCTCACCTCATCTACATAAGGTTCCATCAACGGGCTTTGATAGTCTTTGTTGATCTGCCTGACGACGAGCTGTGAGTCGCCTCGACAATGAGCTTTTTAACCCCGAGGTCCGCCATGATCCCGAGACCGCAAGCAAGCCCTCAGATTCGGCGGTGTTGTTGGTCAACATCTCCCGGAAGTGCATCCGACGACGACTTGAGGTGCTCTCCGGTGGGTGCGACAAGCAAGACACCAGCGCCGCGCCTTTGCAGCCGAAGGCACCATCAAAGTACATGATCCAGCCATGCGACTCGCTTCCTTGCTTGGAGAGTGGTCTCTCGCACCTCTTCGTCGGGCGCCGAGGTCCATTCTCGCAACAAACTCCGCCAAGACTCGCTCTGAATCGCCGAGGTACTTTTCGAACTTTAAACCGAAGCTTGACAACCTCGGGGCCCATTCCACAATCCTACCCATTGCATCCGGGTTATGTAGTATCCGCGTTGCAATGGGAGGCGGTGACCACCGTGATCTCATGCGCTTGAAGTAATGGCGCAGCTTCCTCGGCCATAAGGAGGCCGAAGAGCAGTTTTTTGCACACCGAGTACCTCGACCTAGCCTGGGCAAGGGTAAAAGCCGAGTCGATGGCAACCGGTGCTACACCATTTTTCTTCTTCTGCGCTTCTTCACACGGTCGCGTGGGTCCCGTCGCCTGGCGCAGATCTTGCCTTGCTGTGGCGGACCTGCCGGGGTTCAGCCTTGCGGGCTGAGCCTGCCCGGAGGGTTCCGGCCCGCCAACCTTCGACTCTGTCGCTGCTGCTGTCTCCTCATCAACCTCTCTCTGCGCCACTAGTGCGGCGCTAACCACCTGATTCGTTGCCACTAGATAAAGCAGCAACAGTTCTTGTGGTTTGGGTGCAACCAGCACTGCGGTAGAGGAGAGGTACTTCTTCAAATCTTGGAGCGCCGCCTCGGCCTCTGGGGTCCACTCCATCGGCCCTGCTTTCTTTAAGATCTTGAAAAAAGGAAGGGCATGCTTTGCGGACTTGGAGATGAACCGGCTCATGGCAGCAACACAGCCTGTCGTGGTTTTGTCACGGCAGATGTCCTTATGAAAGGACTTAGTCGTGGAGCCATCGCTACGGGTTAGCTTAGAGGGGTTAAAGGCATAAGGGAGATGTAAGAGAGTTTTATACTAGTTCGCCCCTTACGATGAAGGTAAAAGCCTATGTCTAGTTGTGATGGAATTGATGGGGTTTCATGACCCGGAGCAAATACGCTTTGCTCGAGTCTCAAGTTGTTGTCTGTTGTCTCGATCCGCTGCTGGTCGCCCCTTATATACATGGGTGACACCCGTCGGTTTACAGAAGTCCCGAGACCGTCTCATAAACGTGTCTCGTTCGGTCTCTACTCTTTCTATCTTACCATACAAGTTACATACCAATACCGGTTCACGGCTGCGTGCCTTAAACCAGTTCCGGGGCCATGGGCCCCTATCTAACAATCCTCAGGCCTTCATGGGCTTCTATCATACTCAACTATCGATGAAGTTAATCCGCCTGTCCTGGCCGGGTTTATGCTTCGATAGTAATATCCCCAACATTAGGCCCCAGTTGATTTGAACAGGTTCATGTCAATCCTTAATGTAAACTTTGTCTTCAACATCTTCTCATAATTTGGTAAACCGCCGTGACGTCATCCTTTTGGATCTTGGCAAACCGTTGTGACGTCATCTGTTATAAAGAAACTGTATATGATATATCCTCATTAATAGGTCTCCAACAATCAAGGCGACAGCTGCGCCTCACTTCCAAATTCGCGGCCCCTTGGTTTTCGTGCCTGACACTTATCTCCTGCCTTTATAAATAGGACCGAAGGGTCATTTTCTTTTTCCCCCTCGTGCCTCTTCCCGTCGTCTTCCTTGCGCCGCTCGGCTTCTGGAGCTCCGCCGCCACCGTCGACCACCGACCATCGTCTCTGCTCCAACCTTGGTTGCAGCATCACCCTGAACGCATCAGAACACTGCGACGCTCTTCCGCTTCTTCCTCAGCTTCGGTAAGTTCTCTGCCCTTTCCGCCACAGATCTGTTCTAGGGTTCCCAAGTCCTTCGGTGTTCATCAATGGAGATCTTTGTTCATATGATGATTCTGATAAACTCCTGAATATCTGTTCTGTATAGTGGTAGCCTTTAGCCTCTGTTTCCATTTATGCATCTTAAAATAGTAGATCTTATCTGAACCTTTCGCCATTGGCACGGTCCTGCTTCCTAGGTTTTGAATATATTTCCTTTTTCTGACATTCCTCAGATCCAAAACCACAACATAATTTTGTGAAACCTGTTTTCATTCACTTACTCATCTGTAATCTTGACTCTTCAATGCTTAGACTAGGCGGTTTAACTATACAGGCAGGTTGACAATCCGGTATATACCATTAGTCCCCTTGTTGAACCGCCAAACCCTTTATCAGGCGTATCTTGTATTGTTGAATTCCGGTTTGTAGATAACAGACCCTGGTTTAGCAAATATATATCATCATATATCTGTCCAACTTATTCTTGAACCGGCGAATATTGTATTGTAGATCCTGCCATGGCCAAGCAAGTGTATGAATGCAATTGGGTCCCTTCTCGAGTAACAGAGGAACAACTAGACAATCTTGTCAAAATGGGTGCCTTAAGCAAGAAAGATGTCATTCCCTGGAGGGTCCCTGGCCCGGAATGTCCTCCTACTCCCAAAGACGGAGAAGTTGTTGTTTTTGCCGATCACTTAAGCCGGGGTTTTAACCCTCCCGGTTCAAAATTCTTCCGGGATGTACTTGCCAACTTCCAACTGCGCCCACAAGATATTGGCCCTAACTCTGTTACCAATATTTGCCACTTTCAAGTTTTTTGTGAGGTTTACCTTCAAGAGGAACCTTCAGTAGAGCTATTCAGCGACTGCTTTCATTTGAACCGCCGCACAGAGTTCAAAGACGGGCCTAACATGAATCTGGGCGGAATGGCGATTCGTAAAAAGGAAGGAAGTCACTTTTCCTCATGCCAATCTCCACAACAATACCCCAAAGATTGGAACCAGACCTGGTTTTACCGCAAGGACACGCCTCCAATTGATGAAAAACCCCCGGGTTACCGTCCTAAATGTCTCCGAGCAACACACACCCCTTTCCTCAAAGGTCGATTGCTAAAGAAAGAAGCAAATATGCTCCTCAACTATCCAAGCTTAGGGCCTTTATGGCCAACGGTTTAACAGAGTTGACTTTGCACGCTGGATAAGTTGGAGCGCTTTTGCCTTTGAGCCAACGCCCGGTTTGATGTGCGAGTATACAGGAGAATTGAATGATGCTCAGCGGCACATTGACATTCAGCTGACAGATGACGAAGTCACTGAAGCTGTAAAAAAGATGCTGAATGAACCGGAGGCTACCTATGCTCAAACCGGAGTCCCCCCTTTCTGCGCCATCAACAAACCGCCAGCCGTAAGACTCATACTACTCGTTTTATCTGAAATTGCTTCTGTCCTGATGTATTCTGAAAATGTGATGACTTTTTGGCAGGACACTGATCTGTTCTGGAACAAGAAAACTCTGCAAGACAAACCGGCGAAGCCAACCCGCCAAAAAACCAAAGCTGTGAAAAGACCAGCTAATCGGAAAAGAGCCACTGCATCCTCTGACCAACAGGTTGATGATGATGTGGGTAACTTGGATTTTGAGGTAGAACTTGACTCACTTGGTTTATTTTTCATACGTCTTATTGATGATGATTATTGCCAGGACGACGCTGAAGTCAGTCATGACGATGCTATAGAGGTAATCATCCTTTCTTCCGATTCAAACCCTTTGCCTTCACTAAAAACCCGTCGAGCAAACCGGAAAGTTAAATTTTCTCATCCTCTTGCTTATTTGGACCCAAACTTTCTTGTGAAGACACAACAAAGACGAGGCTCGCCGCACAACTCGCATATAGCGCCAGGTAGTTACCTCCGCGGTTTACCATCAACAGTCCGGTTTAGAAACGCCGTTCAGAGGTCTCTAATTCTCTTGCCACTTCACACCCTAAAGCGGGTTGTTTTCATCAACCTATTAATCCATCTGATTCCAATTATCAGGGCACTTCTCATTCATCCACTGGCGAGTCATCAGCCACCAAGCTTCCATCCCTCAAAACCGTGCTTGGGTAAGTCATATTCCGTCTTATATTTTTAACATATTATTTTAACATATGTTGTACTGATACTTCTTAACATCTTCTCAGAGCCAAGCCCAGACCAGGCAAAAAAGCTCGCCTGAATAAAACGGCAGAGGAAAGTACCGCTGCTGGACCGGACAAAATACCAGACCTTGAAGAGGACAATCTTGATGTTGTGCTGAATGAACCACCACCACAAGACCATGGCTTTGTTGCTGAACAGGCAGAGGCTGACACCACAAGTCCTGTTGATTAGCCGACCAGCCCTATCCGGACAAACAAACCGGCTAGTCCAACAAAAACTACTGACAAACCGGCGACCCCAGTACCAACCGATGAAGGAAAAGATGATGATGTCCTTATTACTGGTGTTGGCCGTTTTGAACCGGGTAACCCTGTTGCTTTGTCAAAACATACTGCAAAATAGGAATTCTCTACGGTTGGCAAAGGCGAATGGAGTGCTGATTTGTGAACATACGCCGCTCTAGATGCTGAAGATCTCCATTCTGGCTATCTGAACAGGCTGTACACCAGCCGTGACTATGAAGCCGGTCTAGTAAAAATGATGAAGGAAAAATATGAGGTAACTTCCTATATGCTTCACTTCTTGTATTATTCGGTAGCTTTATTAACTCCAATAGCCCCAAAGTGACGGTTTAAGATGTCTATTTAAACCGGGACTTTTAGCTAGTTTTCAATGTGATCCTCAATTCATCTGAACTTTGCTCTGGTAGCCCCCAAGGGCCGGTTCAACTGTATGAAGTTAAACCGGGACTTTTATGGAAGAAAAATTCCTGTAACAATAATCCTTGAGTAAACAGCCATTAGCCCCCAAGTGCCAAGTTGAATACTTGTATTGAGCTTGGGACTTCTGTAGAAACCACATGATGTAGAGCAAATATGCATTAGCCCCCAAGTACCAAGGGCATAACTTGTGATGTGATTGGTACTTCAAATTTGTATTATCACTTCATCATGTATCTATCTCTGTACAGGCTGAGCTGAGCAAGAGAGAAAGGCAAACCGCCGATCTGCAGGAGAATCTTAAGGCGCAACAGGCAGAAACCTCCAAGGCAAAGGAAGAATTGATCAGCGCTCTAGGCGCTATGGAGAAACTTAAAGAGGTCTTCAACAAAGAACGGGCGGATTGGGCGATTGAGAAAGCCGCTTTAGCGCAAAGAGCTAAAAAAGCAGAAGCCGCTCTTAAACCGGTGGTTGATGAATTGACCAAAGGTGAAGCATCGTGCATGCCATGACTGCAGCTATATTTGGTAAGTATCCTTGTTCTCCGAGTTGAACAGATCTTGTTATGTAACTACCGGTTTACTAACCCTTGCAATGATACAGGAACTCGCATCGGCCACTTGGGAATGGATGTGCGGAAGAAGTTAAAAGCTGCCTATACCTTGATAGAGCAACTGTACACTGGTGCACAACGGATCATCTACACTGCTTCCCACAACAATCCGCCGCCCACCTTGATCCAAGATACCATTAAAAGGTTGTCTATGCTCCCTGCCCGGGTTGAGGAGCTGAAGAAATCTGCTGCCAGAACGGGTGCTTTAGCCGCCCTAATCCGGGCCAAAGCGTGGGTGCCTGACTTTGATCCTGTTGAAGCAGCCCAAGGCTATCCCAGCTTGAAGGAAGACGGGACAGAATTTGATGAAGAGGATCTTCGAGCCATAAACCGAAGTGCGCCACTGTGGCATGTCAACCGGGTTGAAGAGGCGGATCTATCCCACTATCAAGCCCAATATGACAAGCAAAACAAGCGAAGTTGCTGCACCAATTCACGAGGTCGAGAACCTTATACCACCAATCCGTAAGCATACTTACGCCTCGATATTGAACCGCCGCTTCGATCAATGATGAAGCTGTTTCAAGCGTTAATCGGAATCGATCGGGCAATCGCTGATTTCCAGCCACTGGGTAGGGCGCAAGAAGCTGAACCGACGCTAGATGATCCACAACCGTCAGGTCATGCCGGTGACCAAGCGTGAACTGGAGGCCGGTTTAAACCATTGCATGCTGCGACATGTAGTTGATAAAAACAATGATCTTTTTGGGCACTGGAACGCCTTGTCATAAACTAGTTGATTACTTTGTCTGGTATGCCTTCGTGCATATTTATCTTCAATTGATGCTTGTTTGATTCATATGTATCCCAACTATTTCTGCAGTAAAAAAAGCTTAAAGCGCCCTAGCGGTTTACCACCGGGCGGGTCATGACACCCACATATACAAAAACAAGAATGATAACTTGGGTTGGAATATATAACCAAATATGGAAATATACCGTACCTGCCACCGTCGGGCATGATGTTGGCTGACCAACCTTGTAGTCAGCTGATAACTCCAAACTGTGGAGGAGAAAATAAGCTCCTGAATATAAGATCGATTTACAATGTAAACCGCTCCTGGTTATGATAAACACCGGTTTACTCCATAATAGGATGGTAACGAGAAAATCAAACCGGGCAAACGGTCTCCGGTTTAAGAGTTGACTGTTTACGTCAATTTGTAATTGACAAATGAACCGACTAACAATGTCGGTTTGAAAACGCAACAAAAGTAATGTTTATCAAAACAGAATTTAAGCAAAGGCAAAGATAAAACCATTGCAAATGAGGCTTTAAGCCGATCAAGAGGCATTACCATGGTCTGACACGACCAAGCCCCCAAAAAGGCGTAGCTATGGTTCGAGTCAGTCAGGTCCCCAAATGATGCTTTGGCATTATGCCGATCAAGAGGTGTAGCTATGGTTCGGGTTCGACCAAGCCCCTAAGCGATGCTGTGGCACTAGGCCGATCAAGAGGCGTAGCGATGGTTCAGACATGACCAAGTTCCCAAGTGATGATATGGCATTGCGCCGATCAAGAGGCGTGGCTATGGTTCGGATACAACCAAGCCCCCAAGTGATGCTATGGCATTGCGCCGATCAAGAGGCGTGGCTATTGTTTGGATACGACCAAGCCCCCAAGTGATGCTATGGCATGACACCTATCAAAAGGTGTAGCTATGGTTCGGATACGACCAAGCCCCCAAGTGATATAATATAAAGCCTTTGAGAGGCTAAAACCAAGGGGTAAACTGGACGCCGCTTTATCAACGAAAGCTCCATGTAACCACACATGATGTAAGAAAACAACAGATACCCCGCTTTAGCTGAGGTTCCGGTTTATTGTATTAATCATAATATATACATAGGCATAATATGTACAAAAGTAGAGCCTATAGCTCAAGTATAGTAAGGTCAAGATGAGCAATATTCCACGGCCGGTTGGTCTCCTCCTCCGATTTACGTGAGTCTTTGCGCTCTCGAACATCGATCAGGTAGTATGACCCGTTGTGTAGATTTTTGCTGACCAAAAAATGTCCTTCCCATGGTGGGGATAACTTGTGCATATATGTCTGATCCTGGATGAGCCGAAGCACCAAATCTCCTTCTTGAAAGGTTCTGGTCCTAACCCGGCGGCTATGATAGCGGCGCAGATCTTGCTAATAAATCGCCGAACGAGCGGCCGCTATGTCACGCTCTTCATCTAACAGGTCGAGAGCTTCTTGCCATGCCTTCTCGTTGTCCGCTTCAGCATATGCCGCCACACGAGGCGAGTCATGACGGATGTCACTAGGAAGAACTGCCTCCGCTCCATAAACCATGAAGAACGGTGTGTATCCTGTCGACCTATTGGGCGTGGTGTTGATGCTCCATAATACTGAAGGTAGCTCCTCGACCCAACAACCCGGCGTCCGCTGCAGGGGAACCATAAGCCAAGGTTTGATGCCTCTCAAAATTTCTTGATTGGCCCTCTCTGCTTGACCATTGGATTGTGGGTGAGCCACTGAGGATACGTCATGCCGGATGTGCTCACGTTAATGAGAACTCCTTCATGGCACCCTTGGACAGGTTGGTACCATTGTCGCGATAATGCTATGTGGAAAGCCAAACCAGAAAATCACATTTTTGATGAATTCAACCGCTGTGGGTCAAGATCACACTTGCTAACGGGCTCGGCCTCTACCCACTTTGTGAACTTGTCAACCGCCACCGTAAGGTGGGTCTTCTTGTCTTTGGATCTCTTTGAAAGACCCAATCATATCCAAACCCCCAAGTTACAAACGGCCAAGTAATTGGAATCATCCTCAATTCTTGAGCCAAGACATGAGCACGCCTTGAGAACTTCGACAGCCATCACATCGTCTGACCAAGTCCTCTCAGCATCGGCATGAGCAGTTAACCAATAGAAACTGTGATTTAAACGCCTTTGGCCACCAAAGATTTTGAACCGCATGGTGACCACAATCTCCTTCGTGGATTTCACGCAAAATTTCACAGCCTTCCTCAGGAGACACACAGCGTTGAAACGCCCCTGACACACTACAATGATGCAACTCTCCATTGATAATGGTCATGGACTTGGACCGCCGGATTATCTGCTTCGGCCAGAGTCTCATCCTCCGTAACTCGCCCCAGCTCATGTAATGCGAGATAAGGAATCGTCCAATCCGGGATGACATGAAGAGCCGCCACCAATTGAGCTTCCGGATCAGAATAGCCAAATCCTCTTCACCAGTGGAGCTTGACGGACGGATTATGCAAAACATCCAAGAAGACATTAGGCGGGACCAGTTTACGTTGAGAACCCAATCGGCTCAAAGCGCCCGGCCGCTTCGTTCTTCCGGCTGGGTCCACACGTGCTCCAATTCGATAAACTTTAAAGTGACCTGCAACAATATCCACCTCACGACGATACGCTGCCATGAGCGGATCCTTGGAGTCCCAAGTGCCACACACTTGTTGAGCCACCAGGTCTGAGTCACCGAAGCACTTAACTCGGCTTAGATTCATCTCCTTAGTCATCCCAAGACCATGGAGTAAAGCTTCAGACTCAGCTGCATTGTTAGTACACGGGAACATTAAGCGGAGAACATAATGTAGCTTATCACCTTGTGGGGAAGTTAATACGACTCAAATTTCGAGCCTTCCAATTGCTGGACCCATCAAAGTGAATAGTCCAATAGGTGTTATCCGGCTTCTCCTTAGGTGCTTGCGCTCTGTCCAATCATTGATGAAATCCACAAGTGCTTGAGATTTGACCGCCGTCCGAGGTACATATTTCAAACCCATGAGGCCCAAGCTCTATAGCCCACTTGGCAATCGGGCCGCTTGCTTCCTGTTGTGGATTATATCTCCCAAAGGAGCGGAGCTGACCACCGTGATGGGATGACCTTGGAAATACTGTTTAAGCTTCCGCTTGCCATGAAAACTCCATACACCAGCTTCTCGCTAATGCGGGTACCTTTGCTTGGACTCAATGAGTACCTCGCTGATATAGTAAACCGGACGTTGAACCGATATTCCTTGCCCGCCTCCTTGCGCCCACCACAATAGCCATGCCGATCGCCCGAGCATTAGCTGCCACATATAACAGCAATGGTTCCTTGTCAATCGGAGCAACGAGAACAGGCGGATTAGCTAGCTGCCGCTTTAAGTCCTCAAATGCTTCATCAGCGGCAGAACTCCAGATGAAGTTATCCGTTTTCTTCAGCATCTGATACAAAGGAATCGTCTTCTCACAGAGGCGGCTGAAAAATTGGCTCAAAGCGGCAATCCGGCCTGCCAAGCGTTGAACGTCATTGATACACTTCGGTTTAGCCAAGGAGGTGATAGATGTGATCTTTTCCGGATTAGCCTCAATGCCCCTGTTAGACACCAAAAAGCCCAAGAGCTTGCCTGCCGGTACACCAAAAACGCACTTGGCCGGATTGAGCATCATCTTGTAAGTCCGCAGGTTATCAAAGGTTTCCTTCAAATCGTCAACCAGAGTCTCCTTCTTCCTTGACTTGACCACAATATCATCCACATAGGCATGAACATTACGGCCGATTTGCTTATGAAGACAATTCTGCACACACCGTTGATAAGTCGCCTGGCAATTTTTGAGCCCAAAGGGAATAGATACATAGCGTAAGGCTCCAAAGGGGTTATAAAGGCCGCCTTCTCCTGGTCCTTAATCGCCATCTTGATCTGATGATAACCGAATACGCATCCGTAAAAGCTTAAAACGCCGCAACCCACCGTAGCATCAATAATTTAATCAATACGGGGAAGGGCAAAATGATCTGCTGGGCAAGCTTTGTTGAGATATGTGTAATCCACACACATACACCATGTGCCATTTTTCTTAAGGACCAGCACCGGATTAGCCAACCATTCAGGATGGAAAACTTCAACGATAAATCCAGCCACCAAGAGCCTGGCTACTTCTTCTCCAATAGCTTTGTGTCTTTCTTCATTGAACCCGCGGAGAAACTGCTTCACCGGTTTGTACTTAGGATCTACATTAAGAGTGTGCTCAGCGAATTCTCTCGGTACACTTGGCATGTGCGAAGGCTTCCACGCAAAGATGTCCCGATTCTCACGGATGAACTCGATGAGCGCGCTTTCCTATTTCGGATCCAAGTTTGCACTGATGCTGAACTGCTTGGACGAATCGCCAGGTACGAAGTCAACAAGCTTAGTCTCAGCAGCCGATTTGAACTTCAGGGCCGGGTCGTGCTCGGTAGTTGGCTTCTTCAATGGAGTCATATCTGCCGGATCAACATTATCCTTGTAAAACTTCAACTCCTCTGTGACACAAACTGACTCAGCATACGCCGCATCACCTTCTTCACACTCCAGAGCGATCTTGCGGCTCCCATGGACAGTTATAGTTCCCTTGTGACCCGACATCTTGAGCTGAAGATAGATATAACAAGGCCGTGCCATAAACTGAGCATAATCCGGCTGTCCAAACAAGGCGTGATAGGGACTTCTGATCTTCACCACTTCAAAGGTTAAGGTTTCTGATCTCAAGTCATGCTCGTCCCCAAAAGCCACCTCCAGAGCTATCTTGCCAACATGATACGCTGATTTGCCAGGCACCAAACCATGGAACACCGTCATCGGACGGTCTAAGATTTTTATCTCATAACCCCATGCGACGGAAAGTTTCATAATACGTGATATTGATATCGCCCTCCGTCCATGAGTACCTTTGTGAACTTGTAACCTCCTACCGAGGTGCCACCACCAACGCCAACCGGCCGGATTGTCAACCCGGGTGGATGATCCTCCCGCTTCCACACAATCGGGCTGCTCGGACCACCGTAAATAACGGGGCACCGCCGGTTCAATGGAGCTTAGTGCTCTCCTATGAAGCTTATGGTCACGTTTGTCCAAGCTAGTGGTAAAGACATGATATTGCCCGCTATTCAACTGCTTTGGATTGCTCTGATACCCCGACTGCTGCTGCTGACTATTGTAACCACCTTGGTTGCCCTGATTTCCTTGATTTGTATGTCCGCCCTGATTACCATGGAAACCTGAACCGGAATTTCCTCCGCCATAACTCGGCCCATGAGACCTAGGGCCTGAACCATCACCCGGTCCGTGATCATACCGGAAGTCATTAGAATTTTTGAACTCTTGCATGATATAGCAGTCCTTCCAGAGGTGCGTGGCCGGCATCTCCTTCGTCCCATGTTTCGGGCAGGGCTGGTTCAATAGGTAAGACAGACGATCCGGGTTAGGGTTAGGTGCCCCATTGCATCGGGGCGTTACCCTTGCGTCGTTGGCCTTTATCCTGCGCACTGGCATTGGCCACAAAATCCATGTTGTGGTCCGCTTTACGTTTACCATCATTTCCGTGAACCGGTGGGTTGTGGTGCTGCCCCTTGGCGTTGCTGCTCTTCTTTCCCTTCCCTGCCTTATCATCATCCGACTCGGGATCCTTGGTACTATCAGAGTCAGCATTCTTTACTAAAGCGGCCATGAGGGTCCCCATGTCAGTGCAATGGCGTTTCATCCGTCCCAACTTTAACTTCAGAGGCTTAAACCGGCAATTACCTTCCAAGGTTATAACTGCGGTGTCAGCGTTGATGCGGTCCGATGAATGCAAAATTTCCGAGACCCGGCGCACCCACTGGGTTGTTGATTCTCCTTCCTCCTGTACACAGGCAGCTAAGTCCACAATTGACATGGGCTGCTTGCAGGTATCTTTAAAATACTGGATAAACCGGGTTCTCAACTCAGCCCATGATCTGATAGAATTAGCAGGTAGACATTTTAACCAAGTACGAGCCGTCCCTTCTAGCATCATGGTGAAGTACTTCGCACATGCTGCATCATCCACATCCACCATCTCCATGGCCATCTCATAACTTTCAACCCATGTCTCCGGGGGTAAATCGGCAGTGTAATTCGGCACCTTGCGCGGGCCTTTGAAATCCTTTTGGCAGGCGTACATTGCGTAACGCCGGACGAGACACGGCACCCCAAAGAGCTAGAGGTAACTCCGGCTCTCTCACCGGGGTGGTTGGACAAACCGAGTAGGCCTGATTTGGGCCTCATATCGCTGCTAACTCGGCCTCCTGATAGCTGAAAGCCCGGGTCCACCACTTCCCCGAAAGCATCACCGGCACCTCCTGCTGGGTTGTGGCCGCGGGGCGGTTCGCGATTCCCTGCATTGCTTGACACGGCCAGTTCATCCATACGCCTGCTATAACTCCAGCTTGGACGAGGTGTGGAATGAATCCGATCATGGCTGTATGAATAAGCCTCCTGTTGCTCCAAAGCTGTCCGAAGAAGTTCCTTAACCCGACGCGTCTCGATCGCCGCCGGAGAATCGCCTTCAGTTGGGATAGCCTCCAGCCGTGAAGCGGCCGCAACAAGATTGTCTATTGGAGTAGAGTAGTGACCCGGTGGTACTAGAACAGGCTGCGTGACGTTGTTGTTCTTTCGAGGCGGACCCATCAAACGGGGCTGAACCAGCGCCCCCGCTCCAGGTGCCTCCGCCCGGTTTACTACCGGCGGGTTACTGGTCCCTGCATCTGGGGTGTTGAAGAGGTTCCTTGCATCATAAACCAGAGGCAGGCGAGACCGGTGTCTTCTCTTTAGGACTTCATGCGATGCATTCTCGATCCAAAGATAAGCCGGTAAGCTCGCGGCGTTTAAAGCGGCCCGCTCCGCGGCCATCCTGGTATCCTCAGCTGCCAAATTGGCCTTGGCCTGGGTAATCTGATCCTTTACCTTCGCGACCTCCGCATTGTGCGCATCCTGATCCGCCGGGTTAACCTCCGCCATTAGTGTTGCCAACGCATCAAATAGATCAGATAAGACCTGAACCGGCGGCCGCACAGGGCCTCCTGCCCCGGCCGCTGCTACGATCGAAGAGTGGAGCGCCGGCTGTGTACCGGCCATGAAGATTCCAACTCGGTGTGGCAGATCAGAGGGGTCCAGAATACTGTCGCCATCGGAACAGCCTCCAATCCGGCCATCTTGTAGCTGATACAACGACTCGGTCTCTCCGGTCGATGACTCGTCGCCGGAATAAACGACGGTCTCATCACCAGATTCCGATCTGTCCTCGTACTCTCCTCCATGGATGACTCCCACGAAGGCACGCTTCATGGCAGGCTTGACCCAGGTAGATCACGCACGCTGAGCCGTTTCAACGAGGTCGGTGCAGATGTCGGCTTCGGAGACCCGGTTCCCGATCTTGCCAATGAAAACGTGTATGCCACCAAAGGGGACCCGTACCAGATTTCAATCGAGCCGGCCTCGTGGCCCCATCCTGGATCGTCGATGTAGAGCTTGCCGCGATGACTCTTGGTCATCCGGCCCACAGCGTAACCCTTGAGTCCTTCGAAGTTGCCCTCCAAGAACTTGAAACCATCGTGCGATAGCCCCACGGTGGGCGCCAACTGTCATGGTTTTGTCACGGCAGATGTCCTTATGAAAGGACTTAGTCGTGGAGCCATTGCTACGGGTTAGCTTAGAGGGGTTAAAGCGGACAAGGGACGCAAGAGAGTTTTATACTAGTTCAGCCCCTTACGATGATGGTAAAAGCCTACGTCTAGTTGTGATGGAATTGATGGGGTTTCGATGACCAGGGAGCGAATACGCTTTGCTTGAGTCTCGAGTTGTTGTCTGTTGTCCTGATCCACCACCGGGTCATCCCCTTATATACATGGGTGACACCCGTTGGTTTACAGAGTCCCGAGACCGGCTCATAAACGTGTCCGGTTTGGTCTCTACTCTTTCTATCTTACCATACAAGTTACATACCAATAACGGTTCACGGTTGAAGGCCTTAAACCGGTTCTGGGCCATGAGCCCCTATCTAACATTCCTCCATGCCTTCATGGGCTTCTATCATACTCAACTACTGATGAAGTTAATCCAGCCTGTCCTGACCGGTTTATGCTCAGTAGTAATATCCCCAACACAGCCGGTGAGCCGACGCACGTCCTTGATCCGTTTGGGTGCCTCAATCTGCTCGATAGCCTTGATCTTATCTGGGTTTGCTTCAATCCCACGCTGGGACACAAAGAACCCGAGAAGCTTGTCGGACGGGGACGTCAAGACACACTTCTCGTGGTTCAATTTGAGGTTGATCTTGCGTGGGTTCCCAAATGTTTCCTCCAGATCTTGCACGAAGCGTTGCTTTGTCCTTGGTTTTAACCACTATGTCGTCCATATAAGCTTCCATATTTCTATGTAGCCGGGCTCAAAACCAATTTGGACTGCTCTTGCAAAGGTCGAGCCAAGACTCTTCAACCCGAAGGCATCCGTAAAAAGCAATACGTACCACATGGGGTGATGAATGCTGTGCTTTCCTCGTCTTCCTTTGTCATGAAGATCTGGTGGTATCCTGAGTAGGCGTCCAGGAACGATAAGAGGTCACACCCAGCCGTGGAGTCAACAATCTGGTCGATGAACGGCTACGGGAAAGGATCCTTTGGGCAGGCCTTATTGATGTCTGTGTAATCAATACACAGCCTCCATTTCCCATTCGCCTTGCGCACCACTACCGGATTGGCCAACCACGTTGGGTGGAGTACTCCTCTCACCAAGCCTCGCCGCCTCTAGCTTTCTCGATTTCTCCGTGATGAACTCCCTGCCTCTCCGTAGCTTGCTTCCCGACCTTTTGCTTAACGGGCGCGCATGAGGACAGACAGCAAGGTGGTGCTCAATCACCTCCACAGGAACGCTGGGATGTCGGAGGCTTGCCATGCAAACACATCGACATTCGCCTGTAGGGAAAGGCGATGAGCTCGCTTTCCAATTTGCCATCGAGGGTGGAGCTTATGGTAAAACTCCCCGCACTGCCGTCCTCCTTGACGGGCACCTTCTTGGTCTCTGGTGGTGTGGCTCGACTTCTTGCTCTTGCCGCGGAGCTCTTCCGCACGTCCTCAACGGGAGCGCAACACCTCAAGAGGTGCGCTTGCCGGAGTGGGTGCTAGGAGTCTCGCCAGTCTTCTTCCCGGGGGCTCCATCGGCAGGAGCAGGTACCTTAGCGGCAGCTGCTTCAACCGCTTCGTGGTAGAGCTAGTCAGCGCAGATCAACGCATCTTTCTTGTCAAAGGGGACGGTGATGATGTTCATCAGCCCGGGCATCTTTAGCATGTTGTAGGCATAGGGTGAAGCCGCCATGAACTTGGCCAGTGTCGGGCGGCCAAAGATCCCGTTGTAAGGCAAGGGGATCTCGGCTACATCAAAAACAATCCTCTCCGTCCTGTGGTTCAGCTTGCCTCCGAATGTCACGGGCAGCGTGATCTTTCCCTTTGGCTGGCTCCTCCCGGGTTAACCCCTTGAACGCACTGCCTCCTCAAGGTCTCCATCAGGGATCTGCAGCCTTTTAACCACAATGGGAGAGGTCAAGTTCAGGCCGGCCCCGCCGTCAACCAACATCTTTGTCACCTTGAGGTTGCGGATTGTTGGTGAAAACAACAATGGCAAGCACCCGACCGCAGTGGTGCGGTCAGGGTGGTCCTGGGTGTCGATGATGATGGGCGTTATGGACCTTTTCAGCGTCTTCCGTGCGTCAAACGATGGCTCCATCGCTGTGATCTCACGCGCCCACTGCTTGAGTTGGTGGTGGGATGTGTGCAGCGAGGCGCCGCCATCGACGCACATGGCCTCTGTGGCTTTGTGAAACTCGTGGTCGCTGGACTCGTCGTCCTCGTCATGATCAGCGTCTTCCTGCTTCCTGTCGCGGCCCCGGGTGGGCCTCTCTTGTTGTCTCTCCTTGCCGCGACGGCCTTCTTGGCCGCCACGTTTCTTGCCGGATCCTTCGGCACCATCTGGGCCTTTCTCCTTGTCCCGTCGCTCATACTCGGCTTTCTGCTTCTCGGCGAGCAGCTCTACCTGCCGACAGTTTTGGGGGTCGTGGCCCTTGGTGCGGCGGATCTTGCAGTACTGCTTGTCGGAGCCTCCTAGCTTGTCGGCAACCGCCAAGGCCCGGCAAGCGCTACACCTGGAAATCTCTTTGCCGGGGTCGCTTGCCTTGGTCTTCTTGGTGGTACCGGTGTCGTCGGATCCCTCAACGGCAAGCACGACCTTGCCCTTGCGCTTCCTATTACAGCGTCGACCTTTCTTTGCTGGGTTGGCGGTATCGCCAGTGGAATCGGTTTCCGCACCGGCATCTTCGCCAGGGTACTTCCTTCCTTCCTCGGCACGAGCGCACCGATCGGCCAGAACATAGAGCTCGGCCACATCCTTGACCTTGTTCATCGCCAGCTCTTCACGCATCTTGCGATTATGCGACGCTTTGATGGAACGACTCATCACAGCGGCAGGATGAACATTGGGGATGTTGTACTGCACCCGGTTGAACCTTTGGATGTACTTGCGCAGGTTTTCTCCTTCCTTCTGGGGGATGATGTGCAAATCACTCGCCTGGCTATGAGCTTGGTGACCTCCGGTGAAGGCGCCAACAAACTCATCGCACAGATCCGCCCAAGAAGAGATGGAATCCACCGGCAAGTGCATCAACCATGACATAACATTAGGCTTGAGTGCCAACAGGAAGTAGTTGGCAAGCACCTTGTCCTCGGGGACCCCGGCAGCTTGCATCGCGATGGTGTAAATGCTGAGGAACTCCGACGGGTGAGTCTTGCCGTTGTATTTCTCGCCAACGCCGGGTTTGAACGTATGGTGGGAGGGCCACTGGAACTGCCGCAGCTCACGGGTGAAGGCTGGACAACCCACCTCGTAAGGTAGGCCACCGTAGCCTCCCGACGCTGGGTGGTCCGTAGCGGGCCCTGCCCGCCTGTCTGACTGGTGGAGCGCGTCACGTTGGCGCTCGATCGTAGTTCGAGCGTCCTCGTGAGCCCTCTCCCGAAGGACTTGGCGCTGGTCGCGGTTGGTCTGCGGGTCGGACGACGCGATGGAGATATCATCTCGAGTGTCACCTCGACGGGCCGACGCCCGGGGCGGTCGGGATGGATGTGGGGAGTGCACTGGCAGCCGCTTGCCTCCGGCGTGGCCTCCGCTAGCAGGTGGCAGCCCGGCGGAGCGATGGCCGACGGGTTCCGCCGGCCGCAGCCTGTTGTCGTTGGCGATGCCGACGAGGCTCCGGACGGTGGCCCTCCATTCTTTGAGCTTCTCCGCGGTGGGAGGAAAACCGAGGAGCAGCTGTGCGCGCTAGGGCTTCATTGGCGTGGGTGGCGGCGAAGCTGGGTGGACCGCGATGCCTCGACTTCTAACCACGTTAGAAGGAGCTGCGTCGCGGCTCCGCAGCCGTTCGCCACCTCCAGCAGCACCTCGGTGCGCATGCTGGCCCTATCCTTCGTGTGACGGATGCACGGGACTCTTCCTGTGGCAGCGCGCATGTGGTCACCACTGGGTGACGCCTGCTCATCACACAACCCGAGAGGAGCGCAGGTGGGCACCGTGTTGGTGCTTTGGAGATCGCTGCCGGCCGCCTGGCGGGACGGCGGCACCTCGAGGGCCCAGCGTCGCTGCGGGGCCCGACTCCGTCTCCGAGCCCGCGACCGTGGCTCGCCGCTGCCAGCTAACGACGCCGCCACGTCAGTCCGGACCATCGTGGTGATGTGGATGTTCGCGGGCGCGCTTACGGGTCCTCTCCGTGACTTGCCCGCTGCCGGTCCGCTGCCGGTACCAACCCGTTCCGGATGAACCGATCGCCGTGGTCGCCTTCTTCTTAGGAGCCATGGCGATGAAGAACAGCTAAGTCAATCGCTGGACCAGATTCTCACAATTCCGCGCTTCTACTCGGCGTGCCAAAGATGTCGGTGGGAAACGACACCTATGGGATCATCGAATCCCTTCTACGATTGCGGGCGTGGGGATCGTGGAGAAGAGCGAAGACGGCAAGACAACACAAGGGATTTTACCTAGGTTCGGTCCGCGAGGATGCGTAAAACCCTAGTCTTGCTTTAGTGGATGTATTGAGTGTTCTTGAGCTCTCGAACTAGCTCTAGGTGATGCGAGGTTCCAAAGAGCCGAATCCTTTCCCTGGTTGCCTCGGGCCTCCTTTTATAGGGAAATCGGGTCGCCACAAAGGGCAAGGTGAGGTGGAAAGGGTGGTCGCGAGTCTATCGCTAGTATTACAGACAAGACGCATTTCATGCGAGGCTTAGGTGTCCCTTCACTTTATTATTGGGGACGGGCGAGGCCCGTCCGTCTGTCCGCTCCTCCTTGCTTCGACACGCGCGCCGCCGGGCGACGATGCGGTGCCATGTAGGCAGGCAGGCAGCTGAGGTGGCGCAGCAGGAGCCTCCACGAAGGATTGCATGCCGCCACACGTGTGCACCTCAGCTAGTTGGGTCGGCAGCTGCATGCGAACGGCGACGAAGACTTATCTGGTGCGGGTCTGGCAGTGGCCCAACTGGTGTGCTTTGGCGAGGGCCTTGTAGGGTGGCCCGGCAAGGGTCTTGCTGTGGCACGCTGGCCTCCTCAGCAAGGGTCTTGCCGGGGCGCGCTGGCCTCCCCGGCAAGGGTCTTACCGGGGGTCGTGTGGGTTTCTTCGGTGAGGATGGTTGCCCGCTTATCCTCATTTGATCTTGAGCATTCTATGTCTTCACAAAGATCTGCATGCCACCACGGAGGTGCCTCCCAGCCCTGTCCCCAACGCATTTGTCCGAGCATAGGTGGGCTCAAGGGTGGCTCGCCGAGGCGGCGCGGGCCGCCCCGTCAAGGGTCTTGCTGGGGCCGCTGAGGCTGCCCGGCAAGGATCTTGCCGGGGGAATCTGCTTCGTCCCTCTGCTCTTTGTGGCCTTGGTCCTTGTCGTTGCTTAATTTGCCTTGTGGCCTCGGCTTCTTTCGGGCTCCCCCTTCCTGCCGTGTCTGTGCGTGGCCGTGGTGGGAGGCTCTGACTGCCCGTGCACAAGTAAAGGGGTCAAAAGCAGAGCCCATACTTTTGTACACCAACACACCGCTTATTATGACACGCTTCATCATTGTCATATTGCCTTGCATGATCATGTAGTTGACATCGTATTTGTGGCAAGGACACCATGCATAATTTTTCATACATGTCACTCTTGATTCATTGCCCATCCCGGTACACCGCCGGAGGCACTTATACAGAGTCATATTTTCTTCTAGTATCGAGTTGTAATCCTTGAGTTGTAAATAAATAGAAGTGTGATGATCATCATTATTAGAGCATTGTACCGTGAATGGCCAAATAAAAAAAGAGAAAGGCCAAATAAAAAATAAAAAAAAGAAAGGCCAAATAAAAAAGAGATGGCCCAAATAAAAAAGATGAGAGAAAAAGAGAGAAGGAACAATGCTACTATCCTTTTTCCACACTTGTGCTTAAAAGTAGCACCATGATCTTCATGATAGAGAGTCTCTTATTTTGTCACTTTCATACACTAGTGGGAATTTTTCATTATAGAACTTGGCTTGTATATTCCAACAATGGGGTTCCTCAGATGCCCTAGTTCTTCATGAGCAAGCAAGTTGGATGCACACCCACTTAGTTTCTTTTGTTGAGCTTTCATACATATATAGCTCTAGTGCATCCATTGCATGGCAATCCCTACTCCTCGCATTGACATCAATTGATGGGCATCTCCATAGCCCGTTGATTAGTCGCATCGATGTGAGACTTTCTCCTTTTTTGTCTTCTCCACACAACCTCCATCATCATATTCTATTCCACCCATAGTGCTATGTCCATGGCTCGCGCTCATGTATTGCGTGAAAGTTGAAAAGGTTTGAAAAATACTAAAGTCTGAAACAATTGCTTAGCTTGTCATCGGGGTTGTGCATGATGAGAGGATTTTGTGTGACGAAAATGAAGCATGGCTAAACTATATGATTTTGTAGGGATGAGCTTTCTTTGGCTAAGTTATTGAAGTATTATTATTTTTATGTCAATATTAAACTTTTGTCTTGAATCTTTCAGATCTAAACATTCATGCCACAATAAATAAAATTACATTGAAAATTATGTTAGGTAGCATTCCACATCAAAAATTCTGTTTTTATCATTTACCTAGTCGAGGATGAGCAGGAATTAAGCTTGGGGATGCTTGATACGTCTCCAACGTATCTATAATTTTTTATTGTTCCATGCTATTATATTATCTGTTTTGGATGTTTATTGGGCTTTAATATACTCTTTTATATTATTTTTGGGACTAACCTATTAACTCAAGGCCCAAAGGTAAATTGCTATTTTTTTTGCCTATTTCAGTGTTTCGCAGAAAAGGAATATCAAACGGAATCCAAATGGAATGAAACCTTCACGAGGATCTTTCTTGGAACAAACGCAATCCAGGAGACTTGGAGTGGAAGTGAGAGACGCAACGACGCAGCCACGAGGCAGGAGGGCCCGCCCAGGGGGGTAGGCGCGCCGCCCACCCTCGTGGGCCCCTCGTAGCTCCACCGACCTACTTCTTTCGCCTATATATACTCTTATACCCTGAAAACATCCAGGGGAGCCATGAAACCACTTTTACACCGCTGCAACCTTATGTACCCGTGAGATCCCATCTTGGGGCCTTTTCCGGCGATCTGCCGGAGGGGTATTCGATCACGGAGGGCTTCTACATCAACACCATAGCCTCTCCGATGATGTGTGAGTAGTTTACCACAGACCTTTGGGTCCATAGTTATTAGCTAGATGGCTTTCTTCTCTCTTTGGTTCTCAATACAAAGTTCTCCTCGATGTTCTTGGAGATCTATTCGATGTAATACTTTTTGCGGTGTGTTTGTCAAGATCCGATGAATTGTGGGTTTATGATCAAGATTATCTATGAACAATATTTGATTCTTCTCTGAATTCTTATATGCATGATTTGATATATTTGCAAGTCTCTTCGAATTATCGGTTTAGTTTAGCCTACTAGATTGATCTTTCTTGCAATGGGAGAAGTGCTTAGCTTTGGGTTCAATCTTTGCGGTGTCCTCTCCAAGTGACAGCAGGGGTAGCAAGGCACGTATTATATTGTTGCCATCGAGGATAAAAAGATGGGGTTTCTATCATATTGCTTGAGTTTATCCCTCTACATCATGCCATCTTGCCTGATGCGTTACTCTATTCTTATGAACTTAATACTCTAGATGCATGTTGGATAGCGGTCGATGTGTGGAGTAATCGTAGTAGATGCAGAATCGTTTCGGTCTACTTGACACGGATGTGATGCCTATGTTCATGATCATGCCTAGATATTCTCATAACTATGCGCTTTTCTATCAATTGCTCGGCAGTAATTTGCCGTAGTATATGCTGTCATGAGAGAAGCCACTAGTGAAACATATGGCCCCCGGGTCTATTTTACATCATATTAGTTTCCCGTCAACTAGCTATTTTTGTCGCCATTTATTTTTGCAATCTTTACTTTCGAATCTATACAACAAAAATACCAAAAATATTTATCTTATTATCTTTATCAGATCTCACTTTTGCAAGTGGTCGTGAAGGGATTGACAACCCCTTTATCGTGTTGGTTGCAAGGTTCTTGATTGTTTGTGCAGGTCTAGGTGATTTGCGTGTAGTCTCCTACTGGATTGATACCTTGGTTCTCAAAAACTAAGGAAATACTTACGCTACTTTGCTGCATCACCCTTTCCTCTTCAAGGGAAAACCAACGCATGCTCAAGAGGTAGCACAGCACGGCCGTTGGATCCAATGGTCACTGCTGCTAGAATCGTTTGTGGACAAAGTTGACAAAGCCTTTCGTACATGTCAACCTAGTAGACCCACAAGTCAGCCTCCAAATTTGTCCCAAACAGCATACAACCCGAAATTTCTAGCCAGATTCAAATTAATTTGAAAACTAAACATACCTTAATTTAAATCCAATGAAATTTTACCCACACAAAAACAATGGAATTTAAAATAGCAAAATCCGAAAGAAAAAAGTATTTTGGAACTAATTGCCTGTTTGCTGTTTTTTTTCATTTTACAGCCCATTTAATATTACTTATAGCCCATTTCTTATTACTTATAGCCCATTTTCTCGGGCAAAATGCATCCCTCCTCGCCTTGAAAGATTTCCGGCCAAAGCAGGCATAGAAAAACAAGTAGGCCTACGTTGGTTATTCTGCAAAAACAAAATAGCTGGGCTAGCCATTTTCGTAAAGGAAAAACAAACTGGCTGGTCATGTGCTAGACGGCAGCCAGCTCCCCAAAACAACCCAGTTGATACCCTTCTCCATCCCGAAAAAACAAAATAACAAGCACAACTGCCGGGTCCCTCTTGTCATGCTCACTATGTACAGTCATCTCCTTATTCCTCTCGGTTGTTGACCATGTTGACAACACCGAGGGCGGTGCCGCAATGAGCGAACCAAGGAGGAGGACGATGGTGAGGCCTCTGGACGGGAAACGAACAGGAGCCTCGAAGATGCGCAGAAGTTTTAGGGTGCGATGTGGCCACGATGCATGCATGGCGGCCAACCAGCCGTGAGAGAGGCGGAGTCAAGCGGTCCCGCCGGCACTGGTTTGGCTTTGGCGGCCGGAGGAAGAAGAGATCAAGAAACACGACAAACGTTGAATGTCAATCCAACGGTCAAGGTTGGTACAATCGTTTGTTGACTAAGTCGACACCAAGTAGCATACTTTTTATATATAGGAAGAAAAGAAAAATTGGGCTCGCTCACCGATAACAATCCACGAAACTCATGACCGTTCGATCTTGCGTCGCAACTAAAACTACGAGGAAAATGTGTTCGTCTGTCGTCCTCCTCCCAGGGAACGTTTGCCACATAAGTGACTAGCACCCTTGGTTTTCAACCAAGAGGTCTTGGGTTCGAGTCTCAGGAACTCTCAATCTTGTCCTCCTTCCTTCCTCACAAAATAGAAAGAAAATAGAAGACTTGAGAAGGCATATAGAACAAGCTAGTGTACCGGTAAAGAGACGTTGCTAAGTTTTAGAAAAAAGAGAGAAGTGCTCCTGGAGATGGTTCGAATCCAAACCTAGACTATGACTATATATGGTGCTATGCTACTCTGCAAGTAATGAAACTGACATACCCAACGTTCGCTTCTCCTCTTCTCTACTTACTCTGCCTAGCATAAGAAGCTCTGGCCGCAGAAAAGATGTCCGCTGGCTGCTTGTCCACCTGCTCTTCAGCAGGCAACAACCAGATATGCGCCAAGTCGCCACCCGTACCATCGCCTGTGGGTCTCATCACACCCCCGCCAGCACACGCACCACAGCCGGTTGCTCATCGCAACCCGCTGCCGTTGGTGTGGTGCCACTGCTGCAAATCACGCAGAGTCATCCGTCGCGTCTCAACCACAATCCTCAACCTTGGCCGAGTCTTCTACAAATGCCCGAATCATGGGGTAATAATATGTTTAAGTGTTGTTCTGCTGCTTTCAGTTGCTGATATTTTTAATAGTTTGGTTGATGATCTTCCAATTTGATTCGTGCATAAAAGGGAAGATTAATGTTATTTGTATTTCTGGGAAGTTGCTGATGTGGGGGAACGCAACTACGCTGATTATTCGGTTAGCCGAGGAATCCCAATACCAGCAGGTTGGTGTTGGGGATCGTAGCAGAAATTTAAAATTTTCTACGCATGACCAAGATCAATCTATGGAGTCATCAAGCAACGAGAGAGAGAGAGAGAGAGAGAGAGAGGAGTGCATCTACATACCCTTGTAGATCGCGAGCGGGAGCGTTCAAGAGAACGGGGTTGATGGAGTCGTGCACTGCCGTGATCCAAATCACCGATGATCCTAGCGCCGAACAGACGGCACCTCCGCGTTCAACACACGTACGGAGCGGAGACATCTCCTCCTTCTTGATCCAGCAAGGGGGGAGGAGAAGTTGATGGAGATCCAGCAGCACGACGGCGTGGTGGTGGAAGCAGCGGGATTCCAGCAGGGCTTCGCCAAGCGCTACTCGAGGAGGAAGAGGTGTCACGAGAGGGAGAGGGAGGCGCCAAGGCTTAGGGTGCGGCTGCCCTCCCTACCCTCCACTATATATAGGGGCTAGGGGGCGATGCCCTGGAAATCCCATCTAGGGGGCGGCCCTGTGGGCGGTGGCCTCTGGGGCAACGGCCCCTTAGGGGTTTTCAACCGGGGCGCATGCCCCTCGGCAACGGCCCCTAGGGTTTCCAACCCTAGGCGCCTTGGGCCCTTGGTGGGGCGCACCAGCTCACAAGGGGCTGGTTCCCACGCCACTTCAGCCCATGGGGCCCTCCGGATAGGTGGCCCCACCTGGACCTCGGGACCTTCCGGTGGTCCCGGTACAATACCGGTGACCCCCGAAACTCTCCCGATGGCTGAAACTGGACTTCATATATATAAATCTTTACCTCCGGACCATTCCAGAACTCCTCGTGATGTCCGGGATCTCATCCGGGACTCCGAACAACTTTCGGTTAACCGCATACTAATATCTCTACAACTCTAAGTCACCAAGACCTTAAGTGTGTAAACCCTACAGGTTCGGGAGACACGTAGACATGAACGAGACAACTGACCGGTGAATAACCAACAGCGGGATCTGGATACCCATGTTGGCTCCCACATGCTCCCCGATATTCTCATAGGATGAACCACGATGTCGAGGATTCAATCAATCCCGTATATAATTCCCTTTGTCTATAGGTACGATACTTCCCGAGATTCGATCGTCGGTATACCGATACCTTGTTCAATCTCGTTACAGCAAGTCTCTTTACTCGTTCCCATAACACATCATTCCATGAACAACTCCTTGATCACATTGAGCTCATTATGATGATGTCCTACCAAGTGGGCCCAGAGATACCTCTCCGTCATACGGAGTGACAAATCCCAGTCTCGATCCGTGTTAACCCAACAGATACTTTCGGGGATACCCGTAGTGTACCTTTATAGCCACCCAGTTATGTTGTGACGTTTGGCACACCCAAAGTACCCTTACGGTATCCGGGAGTTGCACAATCTCATGGTCTAAGGAAAGGATACTTGACATTAGAAAAGCTTTAGCGGCATTTAACTACACGATCTTGTGCTATGCTTAGGATTGGGTCTTGTCCATCACATCATTATCCTAATGATGTGATCCCGTTATCAATGACATCCTATGTCCATGGTTAGGAAACCGTAACCATCTATTGATCAACGAGCTAGTCAACTAGAGGTTCACCAGGGACATGATGTGGGTCTATGTATTCACACATGTATTACGATTTCCGGATAACACAATCATAGCATGAACAATAGACAATTATCATGAACAAGGAAATATAATAATAACCTTTTTATTATTGCCTCTAGGGCATATTTCCAACAGTTGGGGTGTTGGACAAGTAACTGAAGGAACGGCAGAAGACAAAGATGCAGAGCAGAATAAGGTTAAAGATGCAGTTCTTCTGATCATGGCCAAGCAACAACTGCTGAACGGCCTTGACAACAATGAGGAGATGAAAGAGCTTGTGAAGATAATGGGCAAAATCGATGAGCTCTATAGGATGATTGTCTCTTTATTTGCAGTGTATGTAGCACTCGTGATGTATTCACTGGATATGACATGAGCACTTTGCTGAAACTAGTAATGAATAAAACATGTGTAGCAGGCAGGGCGTAGTGTTGTCAACATCTAATGATTTCTATTAACACAAATCGGGGGTATCCCCTTTTGCTCATAAATAACTAAATAGCATAGGCCCTTTTGGTAATAAATAAATAAATTAGCAGAGGCCCTGTCGGGTCAGCTTTGTTCCCATTCAAACACGTCGAGCAAATTGCAGTCGAACAGCAAACTATGTCATCAAATTCAAGTTTCACAGCCAAATATGAGTACACAACTAAACAACAATGTCATCATGTTTTAGTCGTCATACAATCACCAAACACAAATGAACATACATAACAAGTGATGTTCTCTCAACAAAATACTAAACAACACGTTCATCGTGTTTCAGCTTGTCATAGCAAACACAATTTCACATAGTAGATAAAAAACGTCTTCTGACAAGCAAATACGACAAAAGCAATCTAATCATCATCCGCAGCAGCAGCGGCAACATCTTCGCCATGTGTATCAGTCTGAATCGTAATTCCCCAGAGTGTCATCTTCTTCTTCATCCTCAGTGTCCTCGAACGTTGGCTTCTTCTTGATATACTCTTGTATGTCCACAGCACGACAGGCAATCTTTTCGCAAGCGTCATTGACATGATTGTTCTCAAAGACATTAGGAACATATGTGGAATCTTGTACATAAGGAGCAGTGTAAGCATTATCTTGTTGTGCAACTTCATTAAACGAATTCCTCTGCTCAAACGTTTGCAATACTCTCCAGTCATTGCTACGTGCAAATGTGTCTTCCAAGAAAAATATCTGTGTTGCTTGATTTTCCAAAATAAAAGGATCGTTGTTCTGGTACGCCGCCTCGACATTGATGGATTTGAAATAATCATCAGCTCTGGGTTTTGTGGTCCTGGAAAACAGGTTATACCAATGACAAGACAATGTAACCATACACCGGTGATCCTCGAAACTGGAGATATATTGCAACTGAACAATGTTTGTTATGTTAGCATACATTTCAGTTGCCTCTCAGTCGTACGTATCCGTGCTCATGATGGCACTGTTTTGTGTCTTCCTGCCTTCGTCGCGTGCAAGGGTGTTGTAGCGCACATCTGCAACAATGCAAGATTCATAATGTCTTACCCGGGTATCAGGACCCATTGCTAGTGCGTAAAGGGCATCATCAACTGCCTGCCCATCCTCCCGCATCTTCTTAACCTATGGTTAGAAAATAGACAAGCTGATCATCTTATGTACTCAATATATTAAAAATCGACAAAGGTAATTCAAAAGCTTACATGGCTCTTGAACCATTTCGCAAATCCTACCATAACCAGTTTGTCAATGTTTCTTGGATTTTGCGGCAGTACCTCCTTTTTGTAGATGCTGCACAACATAGTGATCGCGTCAAACATCTAAATATATAAGAATGTGCTGCAAGTTTAGTAGATTATGATGTATAAGCTGCAGTACTTAGCACTTACTTGATATAAGGTAGTATCTTAGGACAGTTAGTCAACACATACGAAACCATTTTGTCCAAATCTTTAGGTTTGTCCTCTTGTCGACTCTTCCTCGTGAACTTTCGAATGTAATAATCGAAAACATTGAGCCCGGGATTGTCTTCACCCACCTCTTTGCTAAACTGATCAGCTATTTCAATGTATTTTGAGAAGAATGTCAACGCTTCTGTCGCAATGTAGGCCTCTGCATTGGAACCCTCGGGTCTAGTTCTGTTCCTAACATAGCCCTTTAAAGTGCCTAGCCGCCTTTAAATAGGGTACATCCAGGCATACTGTACTGGACCTCTAAGTAGTTGTGACGCCCTCGATTTAATCGTACACTAATCATACACGCAAATGTGTACGATCAAGATCAAGGACTCACGGGAAGATATCACAACACAACTCTAGACACAAATTAAAATAACAAGCTTTATATTACAAGCCAGGGGCCTCGAGGGCTCGAATATTTAAGCTCGAATACACAAGAGTCGGCGGAAGCAACAATATCTGAGTACAGACATGAGTTAGACAAGTTTTCCTTAAGAAGGCTAGCACAAAAGCAACAACGATAGAAAAGGCGAGGCCTCCTGCCCGGGAGCCTCCTAACTACTCCTGGTCGTCGGCGGTCTCCACATAGCAGTAGGCATCGGCGGTGGCATCTGGCTCCTGGGCTCCGACATCTGGTTGCATCAACCGGAAAAAGAAGAAGAAGGTGGAAAAGGGGGAGCAAAGCAACCGTGAGTACTCATCCAAAGTACTCGCAAGCAAGGATCTACACTACATATGCATCGGTATCAATGAAAAGGGTTGTATCTGTGGACTGGACTGCAGAATGCCAGAAGAGAAGGGGAAAGCCTAGCCTATCGAAGACTAGCATCTTCTGGAAACCACCATCTTGCAGCAACAGGAGGGAGTAGAGTAGCATAAAGTAAAGTAGTAGAAGTGTTATGAACCTCGGCCAGAGATCCTTTCTCGACTCCCTGCGAGAAAGCAATCCCGGAGCCATACTATCAAGTTCTCATCATAATCCAATTCTCATCACAAGTATCCAGTTCTAGTTGTATCGATCGGGATACAACTCCAAGTGTCCGCTACCGTGATGACAAAGCTATCGATAGATGTTTTCTTCCGGCAGGGTGCACCGACTTACCCACCATGCTCGATTAACTCCGCCGGACACACTTTCTGGTCATGCCCGACCTCGGCCAAACAATACGCCGCAACCCGACCTAGGCTTAATAGAGAGGCCAGCATGTCGGACTAAACCTATGCCCCCCTGGGGGTCATGGGCCATCTCCCCGAACTCCTCAGACGTTATGCGTGGGCGGCCGGTGAACAGACCTAGCTACCTCCTTCAACAAGGCAGTGCTTACGCAGTCCAACCCGGCGTATACCGCCGGTCGCCACGACGCCTATTAAGCTTGATTTGATGTATACAACGCAGAACGCCCATACTATGCCCACGTGATGGTTAGTGCTATCGTGGCGAGGCCCCTCAGATCAAATATCCAAATCGTAGTGGATTAGGAATGTGCGGTAACAAGCAAGGACTCACGAAAGATGTGACCCCGTCGCCCCGTCTCGAGGACTTGCGGCAAGGGCTAAGACTGCCCGGGCACGCTTCGTAATTATCTCGCGGGCACCCTCCAGGTCAACCCGACTCCTCATCACTAACAAATATGCTCGCGCGGGTACCCCTCAGGGCCGACCCGTCTTTAGTAACATGATTTAGTGTAAGGTCATAGTAACCATAGTAACCGTGTGTCTAACACCAAGGGGAAAACCTGAGGAATCACCCTTGACGGATTCCACTCGATGTAATCATCAAGGTGAACGTAAGAGGAAGCACCCTCGAAGTTCACACTTGAGGGGTTGCATGACAGAGTCGTATCGGAAGTGGTTAAGGCGGAATCACCCACGATGAGCACGACCGAATAGCTACACAACAGGGTATCATCAGAAGTGCTAATGAGGTCTCACCCCCGGCACTCGATAGTAACCCAGTAGTGTCAAGCAACTAAGGGGAAAATGATGTGCGGTGTCGGGGCCTGGTCTTCGATCCCGTTGATCGGGTCTTCGATGATGAAGCAGGGGCAACAAGGACAAGGTGGGGTCACAGATGGATCACTAACCAACCTATACTAAGCAGTTTAGGATAAGCAGGTAAGGTACAATGAGCGAGGTTACCAAAAGCAGGCTATGCATCAGAATAGGAGCAAACAATAACAGCAGCAAAATCTAATGCAAGCATGAGAGAATGGAATGGGAGATATCGGGATGATCATTAGGGGGTCTTGCCTGGTTGCTCTGGCAAGGAGGGGTCGTCGTCAACGTAGTCGATCACAGGGGCGGCATCGGTCTCGGGGTCTACCGGAGAGAAGAGGGGAAAGAAACAATAAATATAAAGCAAACATAGCATCACAAAGCATGACGTGGCAATATGCTATGCCGGGTTTGACCTAACGTATACATTCCCGGTTTCGGACCTGTGTCAGACAAATGACCGGAGGGGGAATGTTCCATGTTCAGATAGTTAGAGGCATCTGACAGGTATGTGGGTAGCTTATTCGGATTCGACTCATTTTTCTAATCAACTTTCATATAGAAAACTTCTTCATCCGAGCTACGGTTTATTTTCTATGAATTTTCAAAGATTAAACCATTTTATTGAATTATTTAAATTAACAGAAAAGGAATTATGACGTCGCTAGGTGTCAAGATGACATCAAGCAGGTCAACAGACCTACCGACCGGGTCAAATCGACGATGGGTCCCACATGTCATAGGCATGAGGGCTACCAAAGGTTATTTTAATTGAACAGGGGTTAATTAGCAGTTGGACCCCACATGTCAGTGACTAATTAGTTTAGCGAATTATTTTTATTTAGGAAAATGTTTTAATTAGGTTAATTAGGCGGGGGGCCCGCGTGTCAGTGGCACTGAGTGCCCAGTCGGCATAGTTGACCACGGTCAACGTCGTCAATCGGGTCTGGGGGGCCTACGGCAATGACTCAGAGGGCCCACGGCTGCCGTCGGCTGACCGCGCCCGGAGAGAGAGCTCCGGTGGCCAAGGCAACGGCGAAGCCTCGCCGGAGTAGGCCGGGGTCATACGCTTCTGGGGGCCTCGGGACCTCATGGCTTGGAGCGTATGACGCTGCGCCACAAGACACGATGGTGACGACGACCGGCATTAGGGATGACCGGAGCATCACCGGCAGCGAGCAGAGGCGACAGCGGCATTCGTGAGCGCGATGGGAAAGCCTACGGGGCGCCAAATCGGTCGCGGCTGGTCGCGTTCGAACGAGCCTTCGACGCCGCATCCATCTACGATGGCGGCGCGGCCCGTAACGGGCTGGAACGACGACGGCGAGAGGCGGGGCGAACGCCGGCGTTCGCCCGCGGTTGGAGATGAGGCTAAAGGGCACGCGAGAGGGAACAGAGAGATGTGAGAGGAATAGGGGCTCACCTTGCGGCACGCATGGTGGCCCTCGGAGGTTTAGTAGCAACAGAGACGGCGCCGGAGACGAAGAAGGGCGGCGACGACCGGAGACGTGGATGAAAAGGGATTCGGCGCTTCGGTGCTCCCCAACTCCAGCTGAGGCCACCGGTCGATGGAGAGGATGATGGCGGAGCTCCCTGACAGGATGGCGAGGCGCGGCGAGGTCGGTAGCCGCGAGGATGGGCGAGGCACGGTGGCGACCGCGTCGGCCTCCTCTCCAAAATGAAGGAGAGGGAGAGAGAGAAGGGGATATGGAGAGCGAGGGGCGAGGTGAGTGGGGTGGCAGACGAGTGGGAGGTGAGGGGGCTGATGCGTCGGGGTGGTGGAGGCCTTATCCCGTTCGGGGGGGACGGCGAGGTGGTCGGGCGGCGATGAGCCCCTGTAGGGGCGCGCACGGGGGGGACAGAAGGGAAAGGAGAGCGACCGGGGAGGGGAACTGGGCCTGGCCGGCTGGGCCTGTCTCTGTGGCCTTAGGCCCAGGGGCAGGGGGGTTCCCTTTTTCTATTTTTTTCGCAGCTTTTGCATTTTATTTTAGCTACTAATGACTTGTAAAATTATGCCACTGGCCAAAACAATTTCAAGAATTAAAGTGCACTGCCACAAAAATATTGTGAGACTTTTGAAATAGTTTGCCAATTTTATAAATTAAAAAGGCATTTAATTTATTGCTTAGGTCACTGCTTTAAGTAGTTTAGGCCACTCAAACCCTTTTGCAAAATGTTGGTTCACCACCAATATTAGTTGTGGATTATTTGGCACATGATGAACATTTTAGTTTTCATGTCTGAGCATTTTCGAATCTCACACATAAATTCAAATTGAATTCAACTGGAATTTGAAATGGAATATTGATCATAGTGACCAAGCACCGTTATAGCAAAATGATTAGCTTGATCTCGTGGATTATCAGTAGCATCATTACACCGGGTGTTACAACTCTCCTCCTCTAAAAGAAATTCTCGTCCCAAGAATTAAGAGGTAGAAGGGAACAGTTTGGGGTATTCAGCCGGAGGTTATCTTCGCTCCCAAGTGGCTGCATCTTTAGTATGATTGGACCATTGCACCTTGAGGAACTTGGTAACCTTTCAAAGCGGGTTCGACGCTCACCTTCTTCAAGAATGCGGATCAGATGCTCTTTGTATGTGAGATCATCTTGAACTTCAATCAATTCCGGATCCACTTCACGTTCGGGATCCTTGAAGCAACGACGAAGTTGTGACACATGGAAGACGTCATGGACGTGAGAGAACTGAGGTGGAAACTCAAGTTGATAAGCCACCAGCCCACGACGGGAGAGAATGCGGGAAGGACCAATGTAGCGCGGAGCTAGCTTGCCCTGGACTCCGAACCGATGAGTGCCTCTCAAAGGAGTGACACGCAGATAAGCTTGTTCACCAGGTTGATAAGTTGAACCCCAGTGTTTCCGGTCATAGTTGCTCTTCTGACGGGACTGGGCCGCCTTGAGATTATCCCGGACAATGCGAACCTGCTCTTCAGCTTGTTGAATAATGTCTGGACCAATGAGCATCCGTTCCCCAGTTTCTGACCAATTCAGAGCGGTTCGGCACTTACGTCCATAGAGCACTTCAAAGGGTGCCATCTTCAAGCTGGCTTGATAGCTGTTGTTATAAGAGAACTCCGCATAAGGGAGAGATTCTTACCACTTCTTGCCGAAAGAAATAACGCAAGCCCGAAGCATGTCTTCAAGAATTTGATTGACCCGCTCGACTTGGCCTCGGATTGGGGATGATAAGTAGTGCTCCGGAGTAATATGAGTTCCCATTGCCTCTTGGAAACTATCCCGTAACTTCAAGTGAATATACCGCCACGGTCCGAATCGATCTCCTTCGGAATGCCGTGGAGTGACACAATTCTAGAGATATACAAGTTTGCTAATTGACTAGCAGTGATAGTCTCCTTGACTGGCAGAAAGTGAGCAACCTTCGAGAATTGGTCGATGGCGACAAAGATAGCATCTTTACCTTTCTAAGACTTGGGAAGGCCAGTGACGAAGTCCATTTGGATCTTATCCCACTTCCATTCAGGAATCGGAAGCAGTTGTAGAAGTCCAGCCGGTTTCTGATGTTCTGCTTTGACGCGACGGCAAACGTCACATTCTTCAATATAATGAGCAATGTCTTCCTTCATCTTAGACCACCAGTACTTCTGACGGATGTCTAGATACATCTTGGTACTTCCTGGATGAATAGAGAGAGGGGTGTCATGCGCTTCTTTCATCACCTTCTCTGCCATAAGCTCGAACTGGGGCACTACAATGCGATCTCTGAAGTATAAGGTTCCATCTTAACCAAGTGAGAAATCTCTGGATTTCTCTAAGGCAAGATCCTTTTTCATCAAATCAACGTGAGCATCTTTGGCTTGTGCAGACTTAATTGCCTTGAGAAGAGTTGGTTCCAGGACAAGGTTGTTCAGAGAACCCTGTGGAACTAGTTGAAGGTTCAGCTTGCATAACTCTTCAAAAAGGCGGGGTTGTGCTTTGAAGACCATGTGATTGTTGCAATAAGACTTACGGCTCAGGGCATCGGCCATTACATTAGCCTTGCCAGGGGTATAGGATATACCGCAGTTGTAGTCAGCAATAGCTTCCATCCATCGCTAATTCTTGAGGTTCAGATCTGGCTAGGTAAACAAATCGGTGAAGATCTCACAACGACATCTGAGAAGGTATCGTCAGCCATAGCTTCAAAGCAGTAAAGATAACTGCAGCAAGCTCGAGGTCATGAACTGGGTAGTTCTCTTCATGAGGACGCACTTGACGGGAGGCATAAGCAATCACCCTGCGCTCTTGCATTAGGACACAGCCTAATCCTTGACGTGAAGCATCACAATAGATGACAAAGTCCTTGTGAGAATCAGGGGGAGCAAGCACTCGGGTAGAAGTCAGCTTGTCCTTGAGTGCCTGGAAACTTTCCTGACATTTGTCTGTCCAATCGAACTTAACACCCTTGTGAAGAAGATTAGTTAGGGGCTTGGCGATCTTGGAGAAGTTCTCGACAAAGCGACGACAATAGCTGGCTAGTCCAAGAAAGCTTCTGACTTGCTTGACAGTCTTCGGAAGGGTCCAGTCAAGAATAGCCTGAATGCACTCTGGGTTGACCGCAATACCATCCTTGGAGATGACATGACCAAGGTAGGTGACTTCGGGTAACCAGAATTCGCACTTGGAATACTTGGCGTAAAGTTGATGCTCTCAAAGTTTTTACCAGAACAAGACGAAGATGTTCAGCATGTTCTTCTTTATTCTTCGAATATACCAGAATATCATCCAGATAGACCACTTACCTAACTTGTCGAGGTATTCCATGAATATGTAGTTCATCAGACGAGAGAATGTGGCTGGAGCATTGGTCAAGCCGAAAGACATGACGGTGTACTCGTAAGAACCATAACGACTGACGAAGGCGGTCTTTGGAATATCCTCTTCAAGAACACGGATCTGGTGGTAACCCAACCTCAAGTCGAGTTTAGAGAATATCGATGAATGAACCAGCCGGGCTTGATCATACAGATCATTGATCCGAGGAAGGGGATATTTGTTCTGAATTGTAGCTTGGTTGATAGGACGGTAGTCTTGGACCAATCCATTCGTTCCATCCTTCTTCTTCACAAAGAGAGAAGGTGCTCCCCAAGCAGAGGAACTTGGACGAATGAAACCTCTGCGAAGAGATTTTTCGATTTCCTCCTTAAGTTCAAGGAGCTCATGAGGCGACATCTTGTAGGGTCGTTTAGCAATAGGAATGGTGCCTGGTTTCAAGTCGATGATGAACTCGACAGCCCGGGCAGGGGGTATTCCTGGACGTTCTTTTGGAAATACGTCTTGGAAGTCGCGAACGACTGGAATCTTTTCAATTCCCTCAAGAGGTGCTGCGTTCAACGCATTCAAAGCATAAAGTCATGCTTCAGCGTTTTGAACAAGCTGAGCATGGTAGGTTAGTATCTCATCGGAAGGATGTAGGAGGTGAACGACCTTGGTGGCGCAAATGATAGAGGCAGTATGCGCTTTCAACCATTCCATTCCTAGAATGAGGTCAATATTGGAAGACTCCAGAATAATGGGAGAAACATGAAATTCCAACCCTTCAATTTCAACGGGGACATCGCGACCAATCATGGTAGTTCGACACTGACATGCAGGGGTGCGTACCACTATCAGAGTGTCCATGGGCTCGCATCGAATGTCATGTGCGTATGCAAAATTTTCTGACATGAATGAATGCGATGCTCCTGAATCGAATAAAACAGAAGCTGGTACAAACGAGAAGAGTACCCATCACTATGGCAGGCTGTTCTTGAGCTTCATTCAGATCAACATGATTAGCCTGACCACGACCATAAGGTCTGGCATTGTTGTTATGGGGCTGATTGTTACGGCCAGTTGAAGGCGAGCTACCGATTCTCATTCTCGAGGCGCTTCACGGAGAAGTGACACAGAAGACCACACTTGAAGCACAAACCATCATTGGGATTGGGAGCAGGAGCTCGAGGTGGTACAGTTCGAAGAGGCTGTATCTGCGGTGGAGGGGGAAGACGAGGTGCAACATAAGACTGTCTTGGTGCAGGTGCAGTTGGACGATACATGCTGTGGGGGATCCATATCCGACGCTTCTATGCCGACGAGCCCAAAGATGAGTCAGCGTCACGGCTGCGCCTGAGGGATCCCTGGTGTTCCTGAAGACCAGTCTCAACCTGAATAGCCTTGTTCACTAAGGTGGCGAAGTCGGCAAAGTCATGAACGAGTAGTGCTAGCTAGATATCAGGGTGAAGTCCATCACGAAACTTCTCTTGCTTACGAGCATCAGTTGTAAGATCTTCTTCAGCATAACGTGACAAGTCAAGAAATTCCCGCTGATAAGCATCTACAGACTTGTTGCCTTGAGTGAGGTTGCGGAAATCTCGCTTCTTCCTGTCCATGATTCCCTGAGGAATGAAGCGGGCACGGAAGGCAGCTTGGAAATCCGGCCAAGTGATGACCGTTCCAGCAGGTAGGGTACGCCTATGGCTGTCCCACCATTGAGCAGCAGGACCCTTCAGAAAGAATGATGCAAAGGTGACATAGTTAGCAGGGGCCACACTAGCAGACTCCATTTCATACGTGATATCACGAAGCCAGTCATCAACATCATGGGGTTGAGTTGAGCTGCGGTAGATAGTTGGGTTGAGGCGCATGAAGTCCTGCAGAGTTACTGGGGTTGGCTGTTGATTCATGTTCGGACGAGGAAACTGAGCCATCATTCCTTCCATGAATTGACGATTCAACTCAAACTGTTGCATCATTCCAGCAAAGAATTCGGGCGGTGGTGGATCGTTGGCACCACGGCCACGACCAGCGGGTCTAACCATCCTGCTAACATGTAACAGGGGATAGTTCAGCATTGAGCATTTTGCAAAGACAAGGAACATTCATGAAGAAACAAGCATAATGAAAGAGGTACGATGGATACCACTTAGTAGTCAACACAACAAAGGTGTGCACTACTCAAAATACTATTCTAAGGAATAGCTATGGCTTATCCAACTTTGGGGTGAATGTGGTCACGGGATCCAAATGTTAGAGTTAGTAAATTCGTTTAACCCGACGGGAAGAGAGATTAGAGCCCCAGAGTATAGACGAGGAGTAAAAGATCCTAATACCACCCAATGGCGATGTGGGCCCGTAAGACACACAACCAATGTTAGTAAAAGTTTTTCAGTGACTAGACTCAACTTCGGCCAAGGAGTTGGAAAGGGGCTACCTACAGCAAATGGCTCACGATACCAACTTGTGACGCCCTCGATTCAATCGTACACTAATCATACACGCAAATGTGTACGATCAAGATCAAGGACTCACGGGAAGATACACAACACAACTCTAGACACAAATTAAAATAATACAAGCTTTATATTACAAGCCAGGGGACTCGAGGGCTCGAATACACAAGAGTCAGCGGAAGCAACAGTATCTGAATACAGACATGAGTTAGACAAGTTTGCCTTAAGAAGGCTAGCACAAAAGCAACAACGATAAAAAGGCAAGGCCGCTTTGCCTGGAGCCTCCTAACTACTCCACAGTGGTCGGCGGTCTCCACATAGCAAAGAGGCATCGCGGTGGCATCCGCTCTGGGCTCCGACATCTGGTTGCATCAACCGGAAAGAAGAAGAAAGGGGGAAAAGGGGGAGCAAAGCAAGCGTGAGTACTCATCCAAAGTACTCACAAGCAAGGATCTACACTACATATGCATCGGTATCAATGAAAAGGGTTGTATCTATGGACTGGACTTCAGAATGCCAGAAGAGAAGGGGAAAGCCTAGCCTATCGAAGACTAGCATCTTCTAGAAACCACCATCTTGCAGCAAAAGGAGGGAGTAGAGTAACATAAATTAAAGTAGTAGAAGTGTTATCAACCTCGCCGCAGATCCTTTCCGACTCTCGCGAGAAAGCAATCCTGCAGACATACTATCCAGTTCTCATCACAATCCAATTCTAATCACAAGTATCCAGTTCTAGTTGTATCGATCGATACAACTCCAAGTGTCCGCTACCGAGGGAAAGGCTATCGATAGATGTTTTCTTCACTGCAGGGTGCACCAACTTACCCACCACGCCGATTAACTCCCACGGACACACTTTCTTGGGTCATGCCCAGCCTCGGCCAAACAATACGCAAAGAACCCGACCTAGGCTTAATAGAGAGGCCAAGACGCCGACTAAACCTATGCCCCTGTGGGTCATGGGCCATCTCCCGAACTCCTCAAGACGTTGTGTGGGCGGCCGGTGAGTAGACCTAGCTACCTCCTTCAAAAAGGCAGGTGCTTACGCAGTCCAACCTGGCGCGCGCCGCTCAGTCGCTGACGTCTATTAAGCTTCGGCTGATGCATACGACGCAGAACGCCCATACTATGCCCACGTGATGGTTAGTGCTATCAGGCTAGAGGCCCCTCGGATCAAATATCCAAATCATAGTGGATTAGGAACGCGCGGTAACAAGCAGAGACTCATGAAAGATGTGACCCCGTCACCCCGTCTCGATGACTTGCGGCAAGGGCTAAGAATGCCCAACCACACCTCGTAATTATCTCGCGGGCACCCTCCAGGTTAACCTGACTCCTCATACTCGCAAATATGCTCGCGCGGGTACCCCTCAGGGCCGACCCGTCTTTAGTAACATGATTTAGTGTAAAGTCATAGTAACCATAGTAACTGTGTGTCTAACACCAAGGGGAAAACCTGAGGAATCACCCTTGACGGATTCCACTCGATGTAATCATCAAGGTGAACGTAAGAGGAACCACCCTCGAAGTTCACACTTGAGGGGTTGCACGACAGAGTCGTATCGGAAGTGGTTAAGGCGGAATCACCCACGATGACCACGACCGAATAGCTACACTACAGGGTAACATCAGAAGTGCTAATGAGGTCTCACCCCCGGCACTCGGTAGTAACCCAGTAGTGTTGAGAAACTAAGGAGAAAATGATGTGCGGTGTCGGGGCCTGGTCTTCGATCCCATTGATCGGGTCTTCGATGATGAAGCAGGGGCAACAAGGACAAGGTGGGGGTCACTGATGGATCACTAACCAACCTATACTAAGCACTCTAGGATAAGCAGGTAAGGTACAATGAGAAGGTTACCAAAAGCAGGCTATGCATCAGAATAGGAGCAAACAATAATAGTAGCAAAATCTAATGCAAGCATGAGAGAATGGAATGGGCGATATCGGGATGATCAAAGGGGGGGCTTGCCTGGTTGTTCTTGTAAGGAGGGGTCGTCGTCGACGTAGTCGATCACAGGGGCGGCATCGGTCTCGGGGTCTACCAGAGAGAAGAGGGGGAAGAAACAGTAAATATAAAGCAAACATAGCATCACAAAGCATGACGTGGCAATATGATGTGCCGGGTGTGACCTAACGTATAGCTACATGATAAAGGTGAAGGAGGAATTCAACCGGGAATGTATTCCCGGTTCCGAACCTGTGTCAGACAGATGACCGGAGGGGGTATGTTCCATGTTCAGATAGTTAGAGGCATCTGACAGGTATGTGGGGTAGCGTATTCGGGTTCGGCTCATTTTTCTGGTCAACTTTCATATAGAAAACTTCTTCATCCGAGCTACGGTTTATTTTCTATGAATTTTCAAAGATTAAACCATTTTCCGGAATTATTTAAATTAACAGAAAAGGAATTATGATGTCAGCAGGGTGTCAGCATGACATCAGCAGGTCAACAGACCCGCCGACTGGTCAAACTAACCAGTGGGTCCCACATGTCATAAACAGAGGGATACTAGTGGGTTATTTTAATTGAACATGGGTTAATTAGCAGTTGGGCCCCACATGTCAGTGACTAATTAGTTTAGCTAATTATTTTTATTTAGGAAAATGTTTTAATTAGGTTAATTAGGCGGGGGGGCCCGTGTGTCAGTGGCACGGAGTGCCTGCCAAGATAGTTGACCCGCGGTCAACGTCGTCAGCCCAGGTCGAGGGCCTGAGCGGCGACCAGGCGGGCCCACGGTGCCGTCACGGCCCGGCTGAGAGAGAAACTCAAGCGACCAAAGGCAGCGGCGCCTCGCGGAGTTGGCAGGAGCCGCGCTACAGGGGGCCTCGGGACCTGCGGCTTGGACCTAAGGGCGCGGCCCGGCGCCGCGCACACGATGGTGATGACAACCGGCGTCGGGGACAACCGGAGCATCGCCGGCGGCAAGCAGAGGCGACAGCGGCGTTCGGGAGCGCGTTGCGAAAGCCTACGGGGTGCCAAATCGGTCACGGCTAGTCGCGTTCGAACGGGCCTTCGACGCCGCATCCATCTACGGTGGCGGCGCGACCCGTAACGGGCTGGAACGAGGACGACGAGAGGCGGGGCGGACGCCGGCGTTCGGCCACGGTTGGAGACGAGGCTAAAGGGCGCGCGAGAGGGAACAGAGAGATGGGAGGGGAATAGGGGCTCACCTTGCGGCACGCACGGTGGCCCTCGGAGGTTTTGTAGCAGCAGAGACGGCGCCGGAGACGAAGAAAGGCGGCGACGACCGGAGACGTTGACGAAAAGGGATCCGGCGCTTCGGTGCTCCCCAACTCCAGCTGAGGCCACCGGTCGATGGAGAGGACGATGGCGGAGCTCCTCGACAGGTTGGTGAGGCTCGGCGAGGTCGGTAGCCGCGAGGACGGGCGAGGCACGGCGGTGACCGCGTCGGTCTCCTCTCCAAAACGAAGGAGAGGGAGAGAGAGAGAAGGGATCTGGAGAGTGAGGGGCGAGGTGAGTGGGGTGGCAGACGAGTGGGAGGCGAGGGGACCGAGGCGTCGGGGCGGTGGAGGCCTTATCCCGTTCGGCGGGGACGGCGAGGTGGTCGGTCGGCGACGAGCCCCTGTAGCGGCGCGCACTGGGGGAACAGAAGGGAAAGGAGAGCGACCGGGGAGGGGAACTGGGCCTGGCCGGCTGGGCCTGTCTCTCTGGCCTTAGGCCCAGGGGCAGGGGGGTTCCCTTTTTCTATTTTTTCGCAGCTTTTGCATTTTCTTTTAGCCACTAATGACTTGCAAAATTGTGCCACTGGCCAAAACCATTTCAAGAATTAAAGTGCACTGCCACAAAAATATTGTGAGAAATTTGAAATAGTTTGCCAATTTTATAAATTAAAAGGCATTTAATTTATTGCTTAGGTCACTGCTTTAAGTAGTTTAGGCCACTCAAACCCTTTGCAAAAATGTTGGTTCACCACCAATATTAGTTGTGGATTATTTGGCATATGATGAACATTTTAGTTTTCATGTCTGAGCATTTTTGAGTCTCACACATAAATTCAAATTGAATTCAACTGGAATTTGAAATGGAATATTGATCAAAGTGACCAAGCACTGTTATAGCAAAATGATTAGCTTGATCTCAGGGATTACTGTAGCATCATTACACCGGGGTGTTATAGTAGTGCCTCATCAGGTAGATGAATAGCCAAATGCACCATCACATCAAACAAGGCTGGAGGATATATCTTCTCAAGGTCGCATAGGATAGTTGGTATCTTGTCTCTAAGATGCTCCAAAGCATCTACCCTGATATTTCTACCGCAGAAGTTCCTCAAGAATTGTCCCGACTCAAGAATCGCTATCAGAGTATAAGTCGTGGCAGCCCAATCCTCTAAGGATAACAGTAAAACCCTTTGAAGTAGGATGTGGCAGTCATGAGTTTTCAACCCTTGTACCTTGTTTCCATCTGCATTGACTCTCCTTTCAGGGTTGGAAGAAAATCCATGTGGGAATGTCACACGTGACAGGACCTCGCAGAATTCTTTTCTTTTTACCTTCTTCAAGACGTACACATCTGGTGCCATATCCCGTGGTTTACATTCATCTTCCACCTGCAAATCCTTTCTAATACCCAGATGTGTCAAATCAATCCTAGATTTTAAGGTATCTTTCGTCTTGCCTTCAATATTAAGAAGTGTGCCGATAATGTTGTCACATATATTTTTGTCGATGTGCATCACATCAAGATTATGCCGTAGATCAAAATAGTTCCAATGCTCCAAGTCCCACAAAGTGGACCTCCGGGTAAATAATAATCTCTCTTCTGCCCTGCCGCGCTTCCTTTTCCCGCTACCATTACCAGGATGGTTTCCTGGTGTAATATGCCTGACCTTCTCTAATTCCACTTGCAACTAGTCGGCGGTTAGCCTCTTTGGCGCATTGCGGTTTTCATGCTTTGCATTGAACACATGTCTTTGGTATTTTTTAGGACGCGGCTTGTCCTTGGCAAGGAAATGGCGGTGTCCAATGTAACAAATCTTGCTAAGTATTGCGATGACAATGATGATTCTGTCAAATAACACATGCATTGTAACCATGTGTCGTTACACGACATAGTGCCCAAAGCCGATAATCATGGATGCACCAAATTATAGCAGCACGCAGAAAGAAATCAGCTGGTGGGCTGCTATATAGGTCTAGAGTGAGAACACCCTTCCATAGCTGTTGAAGTTCCTCCACAAGAGGCTCCATGAATAAATCAAAATCCTTTCCAGACTTTTTGGACCTGGGATGAGCAAGGCCATCATGTAGTTCAATTCTTTAGTGCAGACATTTGGAGGCATGTTGTAAGGGATAACAAGCACTGGACACATGCTATATGTGGCGCTCTGGTGGCCAAATGGGTTAAATCCATTTGAAGCTAAGCCAAATCTAATGTTTCTCGGGTCAGCAGCAAACTTTTTGCGTTTCTGATTGAAGCTTTTCCACTAACTACCATGTGATGGAACGATCATTACATTCTAATCTCTGTACTCCTAGTTCCTAGAATGCCACAGTACATCCTCTCTTGTTTCAGCATCATGAAACAACCTCTGTAATCTTGGTGTAATTGGAAAATGTCTCAGTACATTATGAGGAATCCTCTTCACAACATCGCCATCTTTCCATCTTGATGATTTGCATTTCAGGCATTCACTTAAGTAGGCATAATCCTTCCTAATGTAACACAATTATTCTTACAAACATGGATCATATCATATCCAATTCCAACCGCACGAAGGAAATTCTTCATTTCTACCAGAGGTGTGTGGCAGCTCGGACGATCTCTGGAAAGCTTTGCGGAAAGCAGCCAACATCGCATCGAATGATTTGTTGGTCATCCGCTCAGATGTCTTCACCTGAAGAAAAGTGACCATATCTGAGAATACTGACAGCTTATTTCCTGGTGTGATAGCCACGTTGCATTGTCCCAACATGCAGGCCCACCTTTTTTCTTCTGCAGGTGAAAGTTCACGAAATGCACGAGCATTTCATAGCATTGTTTCAATGTTGGTCAAACTCACTGGCTCCGCCACCACCACCTCCTCCTCCTCTTCCACCACTGAGCATCGAGCGAGATCAAGATGGTGATCTCGCTACTTCCACGTGGTCAAGAATATTGGCGTCATCTGCTTCACCATGATGAACCCACCTAGCATATGTGACCGACATCCCATACAAGTGTAGATGATTTTTCATAGTTGACTGGGGTCTTGTAACTGAATTCATACAACTGCTACATGGGCAGAGCACACCTGATTTTGGACCACCGTACTCAGCTGTGATAAAATTCATGAAGTTTTCAACCCCCTCGACATATGTAGCGGAGAATCTTCGAGCAGAAGTTATCCAAGTCCTGTCCATCTGTTAGACATACAAATTAGTTCTTCTACTAGATATTAGAGGAAAAACATATATGCTTTTTTATGAAGTCCAGAAAAAACAACCTAGGTCGATGTCTAAAGCTATGGCAAGATATTTGGATGAGCAGATCTAAGTAACGAAATATATTTAAAGCTAATTCAGCAAAAAAAATTGAGTGCTAAATTATGGCAGGCTGTTTCAGCATTCAATGAGGCCGAGCACATAGCCATCAAACAAAGATCGAGTATAAAACGGTGTAGCTATTTCACCTAACAGATTGGCTACTAGACCATGGCAATCTATGTCACAATAAATATATGGCGGGATATTTTAGCAACTAATCGGGCTTGGCATGCCATCTCAACTAAGCAGATTGAGTGCAGAATAGGGCAAGGAAACTTCTTAAGCAGATCTTATTGACTGTAAACTACTTCGGCAAAGCGTGAGATTAACAACGTCTATCAGCTAACATTCAGCGCTACACCAACATGCATGGGGCCTCAGTCTAGAATGTGCGTACCGTGGGAGAAGCTGACCGCCGTGCATCTCCACACGAACATCGCCATGTGGGTGGCGGTGTTGATCGCCATGTGCCTCCCACAAGAACGTCGCCCAGTGGTGGCGGCGCTGCTCGAGGACGCTTGATCTACAAGAGCGTCTTTGTGGGAGCGAGAGGATCATCGTCGTCCTCGACGAACGCTGGCGCGCCGACATATCGGCGTGGCGGGAGGGCGGTTGGCAGCCCGAATGGAGTGGGGGGGGACGGGGAGGGGTTTGGGGAATATTATTGGCTAGTTGGTCAAGGGCGGTTGAATTTGGGATTTGGGGAATTTTTTTTGGGGGGGTTCAGCGGTGGGCTGGGGAGTTTGGCGCGCATGGTCGGTTTCTCCAAGTGCAGTCCCACGTGTCGCTGAAGAGGCAAGTCGAAGCGCTGCCCGCTCAAGGTGAGCCGTGTGCAGGACCGAACGTGTGTGGGGTGCAATGCGACCACTACAGAGGTGTTGTGAGTGTACCCCCCCTTTTTCCTTTTAAACTAGGTGCTTCACCCCCCAAAAAAAACTTAGTGCTTCGTGCGATCCATCGATACTGCTACTAGTAATCCGGTAATCCCGACTAAAAGCAGCGACTGGTCTTTTTCCGCGTGATATGCTGGGAGGTTGGCTTAGTTGTTTTTATGGACGAGTAATGCTACACCTATCTAATCCCAATTACGTAATTAACGTAATGTGAAACGTGTGAGTTGTTGATTGTAGATTGGGGGGAGGGAGGGGCCCACCGCCATGAAAATCAGGGAGGAGAGAGAGAGGCAATTTACGTTAACCCTTTCATAGGTTCCCGTAGATGTAGAAAGATGTGAAATGCGTGAATGTGTAGTTGACGTACTATTGGAGTGCCTAATATAAATTGTGTATGTAGACCCTATGTGTTTATTGTCGGAGTAAATGACCACGGGTAGCCTAGCCGGCTTCCCCCCGGGGCTTCCGACAAAATTATGAGCCAATCAAAGCCATCGAACATCCAAGACGCAGGGCCACCCTCCCCCGGCCGGCTAACCCTCAAAGCCGCAAGGTCGAGGCGGTTCGACCAAGGCCTCCAAGATGAAGGCCACGAAGGGGCCGGCTTCCAAGAAGCCGGCTATCAGAGGGCCGACTCCGAAGAGCCGGCCACGAGAAGGCCGACTCCAAGAGGGCCGACTCCGAAGATCCGGCCACGAGAAGGCCGACTCCAAGAGGGCCGACTACAAAGAGCCGGCCACGAGAAGGCCGACTTCAAGAGGTCGGCTTCCCAGCAGGCGGCCAAGGCCGCACCCTCAGAATCTGCACTCGCATAACGGTGATGAGATGGCGCGTGGCTACAGTGAAGCCTGCCGCCTCGTAGATCCCGGAGCATGCATGGCCACAAGGTAACCGTGCACGGGACGCCATCCCCGTCCGGTGCAAAGCACTGTTGCCATGTCGACCATGACGTCGAAACACGACGGGTTGTCTGTCTGCCCACAATGGCCGGCCCCTCCGGCCGCAGAGATGCCCAAAGGCGGCTCCGCCTCCCGCTGGGCCTAAGATATGGCGGCTTCCCATAGCCGGGTTTGTTCCTCCCTCGAAGGAAGCGCCTCATTAAGAAGACAAGATAGGTGAGGGTTACAAAGTGATCGCCGCCAAGGCGGCGACACTTCAGCCACGCCACGCTTCTCGACAAAGCCCTCATCATCAAGATTGAGGCAACAAGTAACCAGCCCACGACAAGGCCCTCGGCCGGTGGGGCCAGCTTGTCGACCGAGAAACTGCAGCATGGGACCCACCAATGTATGGGCCCCAAAGAGTCGGTGGAGAAGCCATGACATAGACACTCCACGGCCAGGCCCACGCCCAAATGGATTACCATTGTACCCCCGGGGTAGGCCTATATAAACCCCCCAGGGCACCCATGCGAAAGGTTGATCTCTTAGAGTTTTAGTCACCACATAGAGAGAGGAGGAGAGCTAGCAGTGCCCTTCTTCTTCCTCCCACCGAACAGCTCAAGGAGCCTCTTGTAGCCACATGTTCATCCAGTGATCATGCGGAGACCCCGTAGAGCAGCAGTAAGGGTATTATCTCCACGGAGAGCCCCGAAGCTGGGTAAGATTCGCCGGCGTGCATGTCTTCGCCTCATCCCGTTTCCAGGCACCGGCGACGTCTAATTGGCCCCCACTATGATAAGCCACCCGTTGGCATATGTCGCACCTACCACCCGACATTTATTTACTTCGCATGTTAGCTTTGTCTCGGTTCATTAAAGGGCAGAGTTGGTGATGATGGTGTGCCTGCCATCCTGCAATATAGGCCTTCCGATCTATATCTAACGGATAGGAAGGAAACTATGACAATTTACCAGCACTCCTCTCCACATTTGCAGATAAGGCCTTCCTTCATTCAACCTTTTCTCCCACAAGATATTGATGTTCCGTGCAACGCACGGGCATCTTGCTTGTACTCATACAATATACTATATTATTGTGAAAGTTCATGTACACCGGCCGAGATTAATGCAAACACGGCAGATTTTCATTAGATTTCGAACTTTTAGGACAGAAAAATAAAAGAAACCCGACCCTAAACCTATTCTACGGCGGCGACCGACGTTCTCCATCTGCGATCTCCATGTACAGGGGTATGGGTTCAAGACGGCAGGTGAGGTCTCCCGAGGAAGAGTAGAACACGACAGACGGACCGCCGGGCTTTGCACACCATGACGTGTCAGCCTCCCATGCCCTACTCATCCTTGAGGAGTCCCCGACCTCGGGCGGTGGTGGACGTTGACGGCGGTAAGTAGGACGCGTGGTCGACGGTGCTCCCGCCATCGTCACATCGCGGGCCACCGCTTCGCCAGTCGTGTCCGTGATCCGCCACTGGCGCTATTGCATCGCGAGCGGCGACTTGAGCGAGGGCGGCGACCTCGAGCTTCATCCCCGAAGACAAAGCTCTCCCGTGGAGCGTTCGCGCTCGCGGTCATGGTAGATGTGGTGCCAGGTAGCAGGACGATGCGCTACGGTGTGGAGGTTAGCTGGGCATTGCCACTTTAAGTAGCGCATTCCAGTGAGGCCAAAGCGTCCGGGCGCGTCATTAAGTCACCGGAGTTTGTTCCTCGGGCACCGAGCCTCTTAACGACAACATACAGACGGACGCCATGAATGCGGGCAGCTGGCGCTGGCTTGAACGCATTAGCGACGGCGCGCGAGGGACGAGGGTTTTTGGTGTGCCAGGGTAGTCAGCTCCAGTCGTAGCAACGTTGGAGATGCCCTTTGCTCACATGCGACCCCACATGTCATTGAAAAAGCAAGACGACCCTGGCGTCTCTGACGCTTGCACGGCGAGCTGCCTCACCGATCTTCTTGGCGAGGCTCGCATCTCCGACGAGCCCGCCTCCGACGCGGGCACAGGCTACCCCGAGAGCCACCTCGTCAGCCTCCTTAACCAGCTCCACGTCTCAACGAGCCCTCCGTGGACTTCTGAGTCGGTCGGCTCCACCCGACCCGATGCTTATGTCGCCTCCGACCACGGCATCATTCGGACGCCTTCCCCACCAACGCCGTAATCTTCGACGACCCGCTCCCCTGCCGACAAACTGCGTGGCGATTGCCATCACCGAGGTCTTTGGTCATCGATCACGGCGCCCCTTCCGGGCAAGATTGCCCACGACGACCTGCAGGCGGCGCTGCTCGACTTGTCCGCCCCTCGCCCGGCCGATGCCGACGATGCGGCGTTGGAAGCGCGCCGCCTCGCCCTCCACGTGGAGGGCCGGAGGATAACTTCCATGAGATGCCTCTCAAAGAGGCTCACCGGTAAGTCGCATCACGCCGCTTTTGGCACGCCGCCCCTGACGGGCGAGCCGAACTCGGCGTCGTCAAGAAACGCGCACAGCCATCACCGATATCTTTGGGAGTGGACCGCCTTGATCATACGCCACGCCTCGAGAACCTACTGCGCCGCTTAGGCGGTCGTAGAAGGAAGCTGAACGGGCTAGGGCCCGACGAGCTCCCTTATATGGCTAGGCGCATCCAGCAACTGATCGGCGCAGCCGCAGAGCGGCATGAAGATGGCACCCGCGCCGAAAGCCCTCACCCGCGCCGAGAGCACGGCGCGACATCATGCACGCCGACCGCGGGCCACATCCACGCACGGGCAGCGAAAAACCGGCTGCCGGCCGCTGGCCGAACCCGGATCTCCATCGGCGCGCGGCGAAGGCCGCCCTCGAGCCGTGGAAGCGGCGTAGGCAACCCGCCCCTCCTCCGCCTCGCGAGAAAGATATCCCACCCCGCCTTTATCACGCATCCGACTCTCAGCACCTGACTAGGCCGCCAAGGAGAGTCGGGCGAAAATAACGCTCGCCATCGGATCGACCGCTGGCGCGATCCACGGCATTGGAAGAAGAAGGCGATGTCGGTCCGCCTTGTTTCGCCCCGCATCCGCGGCTGAGCCCTTTCCTAAAGGGTTCTCGCTCTCCCAAGAGACACGCCCAAGTACAACGGCAGCTCGTGAAGCCGGAGGATTGGCTGATCGACTACTCCACCGCCCAACAAGATAGCGAACGGCAACAAAGCGTGTTGTCGTGAAATATGTGCCCTCATGCTTCAAGGCACGCGGCGCGAACCTGGCTCAACAGCCTCAAGCCATATAGCATCAACAGTTGGCTAGACTTCACCGAAGCCTTCATCCGCAACTTCACCAGCACCTACAAGCGGGCTCCCAAGCCCAAACAGCTGTCCTTGTGCGTACAAGGACCCACCGAGTCGACTCGCGACTACCTCACGTTGGGCGAAAGCTCCGCAATTTCTTGCGAGGGTGCATCGAGGTTCAAGCCATAGAGTACTTCACCGCCGGGTGCCGAGAAGGCACCCTCCTCAAGCACAAGCTTCTGCGACGAGCCGACTACCCTCGACGAGCTACTAGTCATAGCGGACAAGTACGCCACCGCCGACTCCTCGATGAAGACCGAGCTCCAGGTGGACGCCTCCGGGAAGGTGCTCAACCCGGCTCCCAAGACGCCGGCTGGCGACTCCCGCCGACGTCCGTACCAGAACAACAAGAAGCGCAAGGGCCCAATGCCGCCTCCAACCAGCCAAATAGTGGCTACCGTCGAAGACGAGCGACCCGAGGGGCGGCCCGCGCCCAAGAAGCCGAAGGGCGGCAGGCCGGCTTGGCAGCCGGCTTTCTCCTACGAGCAAGCCCTCGACGCCCCTTGCAAGTTCCATAGCGGCGCGAAGCCGTCCAACCATACGACCCGGAAGTGCCACTGGCTCACCCGAATCACCAAAGGCGAAGGGTTGGTGCCGCCTCCGCCCGGGCTGACCGCCTCGGCTCCTCGGCCGGGGCCCCGCTCGACCAGCGGTCGAGACCATCCAAGACGAAGTTCCCGGACGAGCATGCCGCCCTCGTCGTCTTCACAAGCAGCCAGTTCGAAGCCGGCGCGAAAGCGCGCCGATCTGCACCAAGAAGTCAGCAGTCGCATCCAATAACCTCAGTACATGCACTGGTCAGAAAGGCCTATCAGCTGGAGCCGGGCCGACCACCCAGAGGTGATGCCGTCTCCGGGCTCTTATGCATTGGTTTTAGAGGCAACCCTAGCAACGGACAGGCTTGCTGCCCGATTCTCCCGCGTACTGATAGACGGCGGGAGCAGCATCAACATCCTGTACCGCGACACCATGGAGAAGCTGAACATCAGGACCAAGCACCTCACGCCAAGCCGGACCGTGTTCCATGGCATCGTACCCGGCCTGTCTTGCTCACCAATCGGCAAGATCAAGATAGATGTTCTCTTTGGGGACAAGGATCATTTCCGCCGGGAAGCCATCTGGTTTAAAGTGGTGGACCTTGAGAGCCCCTATCATGCACTGCTTGGCCGGCCTGCTCTGCCCAAGTTCATGGTTGTACCCCACTATGCCTATCTCAAGATGAAGATGCCAAGCATCATCACCATAGCCGGCGATTACAAGAAATCCTCTGAAGGCCGCTGCGCCAGACGCCGGCCGGGCCGTGTCCCTTGTGATCGGCCAAGAGAAGAAGATATTGGACGAAGTCGTGACCATGGCGGTAAGCCAGCAGCCAGCCTTGTCCACTGACCCCAAAGAGTGTGATGCCCAAGGTTCTTTCTAGCTGGCCAAGGAAACAAAGAAGATTCCTTTGGACCCGGAGCACCCAGAAAGGTTTGCCGTCGTCGGGGCGAACCTGGACAGCAAATAGGAAGGCGAGCTCGTCGATTTCCTCCGTGAGAATCGAGACATCTTTGCATGGTCCCCCAAGGACATGCCGGGTGTTCCGAAGGAATTCATCGAGCACAAGCTACACGTCCGAGCAGATGCCAAACCAGTCAAGCAGCCCCTCCGCCGGCTGTCAGAGGAGAAGAGAAGGATCGTGGGAGAAGAGGTAGCCCGGCTCTTGGCGGCCGGCTTCATCATGGAGGTTTTCTTTCCAGAGTGGCTCGCCAACCCGGTCCTCGTCTTTGAAGAAGAAGAACAACAAGTGGCGCATGTGTATAGATCACACAAGCCTCAACAAAGCCTGCCCCAAAGATCCCTTCGCCCTGCCAAGGATTGATCAGGTTATAGACTCCACAGCCGGATGCGAGCTGCTGAGTTTCTTGGATGCCTACTCGGGCTACCACCAGATAAAGTTGGACCCGGCTAACCGCCTGAAGACCGCCTTCATCACGCCATTCGGAGCTTTCTGTTACCTTACTATGACATTCGGCATGAGAAATGCCGGTGCCACTTTTCAGCGTTGCATGCAGAAATGCCTCCTTAAGCAACTCGGCAGAAATGCCCACGCCTATGTAGACGATATCGTGGTGAAGACGGAGAAGCACAACACCTTGCTAGAAGACCTCAGGGAAACATTTGAGAACCCGCGCCGGTTTCAGATCAAGCTCAACCACAGAAATGCATGTTGGAGTGCCACCGGCCGAGCTCCTAGGCTTCCTGGTCTCCGAACGCGGCATTGAATGCAACCCTGTAAAGATCAAAGCCATTGAGAGAATGGAGATTCCCACCAAGCTGTGAGACGTCCAGAAGTTTGCCAGGTGCCTGGCCTCCCTGAACCGCTTCCTCAGCCGGCTTGGAGAAAAGGCTCTCCCCCTCTACCGAATCATGAAGAAAACCACTCACTTCGAGTGGAACGACTAAGCCGACCAAGCCTTCCACGAGCTAAAGAAGATGCTGGCCACGCCGCCTGTCTTGGCGGCGCCGACTGAGAAAGAGCCCATGCTCCTTTATGTTGCCGCCACCGGTGGTAATTGACACCGTCATCGTGGTCCAGCACCACTGAAGAAGGCCGAGCTCGGCCAGTCCAAAGACCGTGTATTACTTAAGTGAAGTACTCGTCCACCTCGGCAGAACTACCCACATTACTAGAAGATGTGCTATGGCGTGTGCTTCGCCGCCAAGAAGTCAAGCCCTACTTCCAAGAGCACCCCATCACGGTGTTATGCACCGCCCGCTCGCCGAGATCATAGGCAGGGCAGCCGGGACGCATCCGGCGGGTGTAAATAGGCCATTTAATGGGCACCCTACACGATCTTCTACCAGCCTCACACCGCCATCAAGTCCCAAGCATTGGCCGACTTCCTCGTTGACTGGGCCGAGACCCAGTACCTGCCGCGGGCTCCCGATTCCACTCATTGGCGGATGCACTTCGATTTGTCCAAGATGCGCACCGGCCTGGGAGCTGGCATCATCCTCACCTCCCCCAAAGGCGACAAGCTCAGATACACATTGCAAATTCACTTTGCCGCCTCCAACAATGTGGTCGAGTACGAGGCGCTCATACAGTTCCGGCTAGCCAAAAGAGCTCGGCATCGCCTGGATCTGTGCTATGGCGATTCGGATTTGAGTGGTCTACTTGATCATCCCGGTGTTGGGGCGCCAGGACGCATAAATATGGCAAGCTACCGCTTCCTCGTTCAGCAAATCAGCGGGTATTTTGAAGGATGCGAGTTCCTCCGTGCAGCGGGCCCGATGACGAAACAAGCGGGCGCCCGCACTAATAGGCTCCACTCGGCAAGCTATAGAAACCGGCGTCTCTCTCCAACGCCTCCTCAAGCCGTCTATCAAGCCATCTCCAGAATCCGATTCCATCTTCGTGCCGCTTAACCCCGACGCAGCCGGATCCGGCTTGGGGAACCAAGCAGGCGGCCCGGGGACTTCGATAGGCGGCTCAGGGACTGCCATAGTCGCACCCGGCCCGGGGACTACGGCAGTCGGCCCGGGGACTGCATCAACACCACAAGCGGTGACCAACTCCAGCTCTTCACCACCCAGCCCACCCGCCCTGGTTGCAGTAGCCGTATTGGCTATAGAAGAAGTCACAGCTCCATCATGGGCTCAGCCCATCCTCAACTTCCTGGTAAACAGAGAGCTGTCGGCTGACGAGATCGCGGCAAGACAAGTCCAACGCCGAGACGGAGCATACACAATTGTTAAGAGAGCCTGCCGACGCAATGTCACCCGAGTCTACCAATGACTGCGTCGAGCCGAGGAGAAGGGCATAGCAATCTGAAGGACATTCACCAAGGTGAATGCGCCACCACGCAAGCCTCAAGATCACTTGTTGCCAAAGCTTTCCGCCATGGATTCTTTTGGCCGACCGCTTTGGACGACGCCAAGGAGTTGGTCAAACATTGCAAAGGGTGCCAAGTCTTGGCTCCAAGCAACACCTGTAAACTTCAAGACTCAAGACCATTCCCCACTACGGCCTTTCGCCGTCTGGGGACTGGACATGGTGGGCCCGTACAAGACGGCGCGCGGCGGCATGACACATATGCTCGTCGCCGTGGATAAATTTACCAAGTGGATCGAAGCAAAGCCGATTAAGAAGCTGAATGGGCCGACTGCCGTGACATTCATCGCAGACATTACAACTCGGTACGGCGTACCACACAGCATCATCACCGACAACGGCACGAATTTTGCCAAAGGAGCATTGGCGCGTTTCTGCGCGACGCAGGGCATCCGACTGGACCTAGCGTCCGTTGCCCACCCGCAGTCAAACGGCCAAGTTGAGCGAGCCAACGGCCTCATCCTCTCCGGCATCAAGCCCCCGATCGGTCGCGTCTTATTGGAGCGTTTGGCTGGCTGTTGGCTCGACGAGCTGCCGGCCGTCCTCTGGAGTCTGCGCACTACCCCGAACAAGTCAACTGGCTTCACCCCTTTCTTCCTTGTATATGGTGCCGAGGCTGTCATCCCAACTGACATCGAGTTCGACTCACCTCAGGTAACCATGTACACGGAAGCAGAGGCCAAAGAAGCACGAGAAGACGGCGTCAACCTGTTGGAAGAAAGCCGGCTGTTAGCCCTCCGCCGGTCCGCCATCTACCGGCGAAGGGTCTGCTACGCTACCACAACCGAAAGGTCAAGCCAAGATCCTTTCAAGAGGGCGACCTTGTGCTCCGGCTGATCCAATGAACAGCCGCCAGCACAAGCTCTCGGCCCTTGGGAAGGCCCTTCACATCAGCGAGCATTGGGAAATGACTCCTACTACCTAATTGACACACGTGGTCAAGGAAGCGAAGAGAGACGATTCCGGCAAGGAGCTCCAACGACCATGGAACGCCAACCTCCTCCTCAAGATTTTACAGCTTAAAATGCAGTATGTATCAAGCTACCTTTGTACTAAGTATAAGACAATAGGCCCCCGAGGAGCGCCGGGATCGCCAACCTTTATCTACGAATGACGCAGCATCATGCTTATGATTTTGTCATTACATTACTGCCCTGCACTGGAGTTCAACTAGTCGGCCCGGGATCGGCCGCCTTTGAGTTATATTCAAGTTCCACTGCAATCGGACAAGTAGTGTGCCGGCACCCAAGCCCTCTCTTGTCAAAAGTCGCAGCTCGAAGAACCGACTGTCCGGCTGGCAAGAGTCAAAGGCAGGAAAGGGTGCCCACACGAAAAACAGCTAAGGACTAACGAACTCATATAACAAACGCCGGCTTCCTCCCATCGCCAACCGGCTACCACAGATGGCCGCCGCCTAACTTCCCATTCCACCTTGCTACAATCCAACAATTCTTAAGTACTTGTCTTCCCACAAATGGCCAAGTTCCTCCCCAGCCACAGACTGCGGAGCAGCTGTTCGGCTGGGAAGGTAGCGACCAAGGGAAGACGGCAAAGGAAAGAGCCTAAGGATAAAAAGCAAATTCAAATGGAAGCCGAACACATGCATAATTATATTTACATAAGAGCCTTCAAAAGGCCGGCATTCAACATAGTTTGAATACACCCCCAGTGGGTGGAGCCGCGCAAATTTAATAAAAGTTGTTCAAAGAGTACAGCAGGAAAGCAAGAACGGCAGATCAGGCCAAAGGAGCGATGGGCGAGTCGGGCAGGTCGGCGGAGGCGGCGGTGCCGGCTGGAGGAGTGGCTGGCTAGCGGGTCTCGGCCTGATCATCACCTCCTCGGCGGCGCTACGCGCCTCCTTCTTGGAAAGGCACGATCATTTGAAGCTGGCTGGTCGCTTCATCATCGGGCACGACGCCTTCACCGCCTTCCCTTCTTCGTCTTCGCCTTCATCGGCTGGAAACCATCTCTCCTCGGCCGAGTCCTCACCTTCCGCCGGGTTCAGCCCGAACCACTCCTCCGGCTGGGCGACGCCGTTGTCGTTCACTTCAGGAGCGAAAATGCTGGTGTCGGTGCACTCAGCGATAGCCGAGGCACGCTGGATGATAGCCGGCCGCACCACCGCCAGCTCCTCGTCGGCCTCCTGCCTCCAGGTGCTCAGCTGGCGCAAGCTCAGCCCTGGATACCAAGCCCGAACGAACTCAAGCGCCCGCTTTGGCGCCCGGACCGAAAGCTGTGCCGGAAGCCTTCCGAGGCCTCGAAGCGGTCAATCCGCAACCTCCGACCGATCGGCCAAGTCCGGCCCCGAAGTGCGAGGAATCGCCTCGCCCGGGCGTAGAGCGGTCAAGACCTGCGCCCGTACACGCTAAGAGCTGGCGGAGTACATGCGTTGAACTGGTAGCGGCGGGCCTGGATCGCCAAAAGCTGCTCCTCAAGCGTCCGGCTGTCGTCTGGCACGATCGCAACCCCTGCGTGCCGGCGTGTCTCGCGGTGGGCCTCGATGGCTTGGCTGGCGGCGGTGGAGTAACCAAGAAAGTAATCTGCGTGAAGAGCAAAGAAACAGCACAAAATTAAGAAGATGAACAAGAGGGCAAGGAGCAAGCAAAGGAGTGAAAAGGAAGGCGGCTTACCGTCGATCAGATCCTCAATCCGACCATAGCCCTCGCTCAGCGCTTGCCTCGCTTTAGCCCAGCCCGCCTCCTCGGTCTCGAACTCGGCCTTAAGGGCGGCCTCGCTGTCCTGCGCCTTCTTCAGGGCCACCTTATGGCTCTCCTCCTGGTCGGCCAGTCTCTTGGCCAGGCGGTCGCGTTCCTAGGCCAGGGCGATGCTCTCGGCCTCCTTGGCGCGAAGGGCGGTCTGAGCCCCACCTAGCTGCTCCCTCAAGTCAGCATTAGCCCCTGCAAGCATGGAGAAAAAGGAAAAAAGCAATAAGCAAAAAGTCATCAGGAAAGATCCGACCCGACTGCTCAGCGATCGTGTCAATCTCGGGGACTACATCGATGGAGTGCAGCAGACGCCCACATGAGATAAAGGAAGCAAAGCACTCACTCCGGCTATTAGTCAAGTCGGGCGGCCTTTTGGCTCAGCTCACAGGCTTGGGAGTTGAAAAGCGCGCAGCGGGAGATTGTGGTATTCCGAAAGTCGAGACGGAGTCACGAATAAGAACAAGATTGCCGCCAAGGCACTAAAAGTTCCAAGCCGCCTGCTCAAGAGTCGACTCGAAACTCGAGGACTAAACCCGGTGGGTGTCTTTGGCGTGCCCCACCGGAAGAAATCAAAAGAAATCGACCAAGGTCGTAAGACTCACCGGATGACCGCAGCGTAAAAACTCCTGGGTGTACCGTTGCAGCCCGGCGGCCTGAGTGCGAAGTCGGCGTCGGACCTCCTGCGCCGCCGCGTTCAGCTCGGTCGTTCCACCGCTGGGCGTCCACTCGGACGTGCTGGCGCTGGCCGCCTCCAGGTCCTGTGCCGTCGAGCTGGCGCCCGCAGCTCTTTGCGGCTCCGGCGCCGAGGACGCCTCTCCCGCGCGCCGGCGAGGCGCCGATTGCACCACAAGATCCGCCCCCGCCGCCGACTCGCTCCCGGCCGGCTGCTCAGGTGCCGCAGCAGGTCGGCCGCCTTGGCCCACTCCAGTCGGCGCCGGCGGTACATGGCGCCTCAGATCGCCACGTCGTCCCGCCTCCTCTCCATCACCCGGCTGGTGGTGGTCGGCATCCTCCGACGGAGAGCACGGGATATCCCGAGAACCACGCGGCGCGAAGAGGAATGACGAGCTGCGGAGGCTGATTGCGCGAAGCTCCGCCTCCTCTCCGCGTGGCCGTAGCTTCCGCACAGGCCTTGGCCGTCGCGCCGGCTTGCGCCTCGGCCGACTTCTTCGCCGCCTCCTAGATGGCCCTCCGCTCCGCTGGTTCCCGCTACTCCCGCGCCTCTCGCGCGTTCCGCTCCGTTGCCTCCATGAGGTCGGCACGGGGATCCACTCGGTGGGAGTTCGAAGACCCTCCTGTCGGGCCGACTATGGAGGCGGCGTCAACCCGTTCAAGGGAAAGCGGCGCCCTGTTCAGCAAATTAAGAAGACGGCTTAGATGAGCCTCAACCAAAGAAGACAACAAAAAAGCACAAGGCATCCAACACTTACACCAAGACCGCCTGTGGCTGCTTCACCACCTTGCAAAAGCGGGCCGCTTTCGCGGCCACCTCATCCCGCTTGGTCGCCGCCGTGGAACCCTTGGGTTTCTTCGGCCGGCTGCCGAAGAGACCCGGCCTGGCCCGGCGCTTTTGCGCGCCACCCCAAGCAGCTGGCGCGGCAGAAGGTCCCACGCCTCGGTGATCAGCCGCCGGCTGGCGGCGTGGGATGGCCTCGGCTTCATCATCATCCGGCCAGTCCCCGAAATCGGCCGTGAACTCGGGGCCGCCTGCCTCTCCGCCGGCTCCACCTATGGCGTCATCCATGGCGGCCGCCCCCAGATCTGGGTCGTCGGGGTCGTCCACCGCGCGGTCGGCCTGAAAGCTGGCGCTCGCCTCACGGCCCGGCCGCCGGTGGAAAGAGTTCTGCTCAAAGACAAGCCGACCGGTCAAAAGCCGGCCGTCACGAACCCGGCAACAAAAGAAGAAGAGAAGAAGGAAAACTCACTATAGGCGGGGGATCGGCCCGAGAATACGGCGCCTTGCCATACTGCCACTCCTCGGTGAGCTTGCAGTTGGAGATGTAATTCACCATATGGGCCACCTCGCCTCGAGGCATCTCCCTGGTGCTCAGCCGGCATGGGTCGAAGCGGCCGCTCATTTGGCAGATCATGTGTGGCCGGCTTTGGAGTGGGAGCACCTGGCGCTCCAATGGCGCGGGCGACCAGGTCGGCCCCCACCAGGCCCTTCCGGTGGTTCATCACCCGAGCAGTGTGACGGCGTTCCCGGCCGGGAAGAGCGACCGAGCTCGGAAGGACCAAGGCGGCTGCCTCCTGGCGGCGGAGCCCGGCTTCATCAACCCGGCAAGTTCTGAAATCGCCTTGCAGGCGGCGTTCTTCACAATAGAAATATGATGCTGCGAGCTTCACCATTTGGATCGGTAGGATAGACGGAAAAGTTGTTGTCGGCGCCGTCCTCCGCATGGCGATGAAGGCGCCCGCGAAATGAGCACACCAGCGGAGACAGTGCCAAGCTTGCACCGGAAGAACTCCCGAAGAGCTCAAAGGGTGGGGAGAACGCATCGAAAACCCTCGCACAGGGGTAGCCCGAGGCCGGCAAGCAACATCACCCGTGTTGGGGGTGAGGTGATCTTGGTAAGCGGTAGAACTTCGAGGAAGGAGCGGAAGAACCCGCTCGCCCGGCAGGCCGAGGTCAGCGTAAGCGGTCTGGCCGAAAATGACCCGCTCGCCCTCCTCCGGTGCCAGCGAAACCTCTGCTTCAGCCTGCTGGCGGGTCTTCACGAGGTCCTCGCCCGACAATCGCCGCGTCTTGCGAAGCCAATCGATATGGTCCTCATGGATGTTGGAGCCGTCCCATGAGCTGGACAGCGCCATGGGAGCAAGAGGGGCGAGAGAAGCGTCGCGGCGGGGAGCACAACCACGCTGCGGAGGAGCCGCGGCAAACCAAGAGGATCCGCGGCGGAACGTGTCGGCGCTTCACGGGAACGGGTCCCGAGACTTGCCTGCTCGCTGCCCGGCTGCAGTGTTTCTCAAGGGAAGGCCCAAGACGGCCCATCTTCGCCAACACAAGCACAAGACCTCGCGAGGCGCCAAGCCTGGGCGGGCGACAAGGAGCTTCCTCGAGCACGGCCTCGTCAGGCTGGCTCGCGAGGAGGCGGAGAGATCAAGGCGGGTACCTCACGAGGTGCCCATGACGCAAGCCATGACGACCAAGAGGCGCCAAAGTGGCGCCAATCCGTCTGATGTCCTCCTTTTCTCTTTGGTGCAAAGGGAGCAGGCGAGAGCATCAAGCAAATGCAATCATTTCGGTGCAAGAAGACCAAGACCGTCGCAACGGCAGGAAGGAAGTCATTGTGGAGCCCAAGCAGGCGTCACCACCAGAGCCTTTGGCAGGCAAGTACCAACTTTAGTCAGGATAAGTATACCAGATGTTCCCCTTCAAAATGGCCAATTGTTGGCGCCCTTCCCGCTCAATATTTGGGGAGAGGCCCAGGGCCTTTGCCTATATATAGGACTAGCCACCCACAAGGTAAGGGGATGGAGATCCAGAGCATCATCCGCAGAGAGAGAGCGACTGAACTCCCCCTAGCAGTTCATCGCGCCAGCCAAGAACAGACCCTCGCGAGGCTGTTCTTCCTTGTATTGTTCATCACTAAGGGATTCCTAGACTAGGGGGTGTCCGGATAGCCGAACTATCATCTTTGGCCGGACTCCTGGACTATGAAGATACAAGATTGAAGACTTCGTCCCGTGTCCGGATGGGACTTTCCTTGGCGTGGAAGGCAAGCTTGGCGATACGGATATGTAGATCTCCTACCATTGTAACCGACTGTGTAACCCTAACCCTATTCGGTGTCTATATAAACCGAAGGGTTTTAGTCCGTGGGATCTAACAACAATCATACCATAGGCTAGCTTCTAGGGTTTAGCCTCTCGATCTCGTGGTAGATCTACTCTTGTACTACCCATATCATCAATATTAATCAAGCAGAGTAGGGTATTACCTCCATCGAGGGCCCGAACCTGGGTAAACATCGTGTCCCTTGTCTCCTGTTACCATCCGCCTAGACGCATAGTTCGGGACCCCTACCCGAGATCCGCTGGTTTTGACACCGACTTTGGTGCTTTCATTGAGAGTTCCTCTGTCGTCACCTATAGGCCCGATGGCTCCTTCCGATCATCAAAGAACGACGCAAGCCCAGGTGGTGAGATTTTTCTCCTCGGACAGATCTTACGTATTCGGCGGCTTTGCTGCGGGCCAATTCGCTAGGCCATCCGGAGCAGATTGAAAGCTACGCCCACAGCCATCAGGTCAGATTTGGAAGCCCGAACTATACGTAATCGATGTCCGCGGAGACTTGATCTTCGACGGATTCGAGCCCGCGGCGGCGTGCCGCCTGTCTCGATGGAGTGCGATCTAGCTCTGCCGCCCGAGCAAAGGCTCCGAGGTCGCGCACCAGGTTCGCTCCGACCCTTAATCCGAGCTGGTTTCGCCGATCGAGGACGGTTGGTTGGACACCGCCTCGGGGCTGAAATCTCTACAGCGATTGAGCGAACACCATCCCTGTCCTGCGCGAAGCTTCGTGGACTCCTAGGTGCGAGACTCCTTTCCGGACTCTCAACCTCCTCATACCGCCAAATCGAATCCGGCTAGGCGCCGATTATGGAGTTCACCGCCGTGGACATCTTTTCAAGACTCGCCTTTGGCGACATCCTCAATTCACTAAAGTCTCTGTCTTTGTCTGGAGAGCCCTGGCGGGACTATGGTCAGGAAGTTTGGGATGCGGAAGACTAAGAAATTCGACGCCCACCCACCACCCACTTTGTAGCCACTGTCGAAAGTTTAAACGACGTGCTCAATTTCGACTCCGAAGACATCGACGGTATGGACGACGATGTAGGAGATAACCACGAACCAGCACCTATAGGATACTGGACAGCCACCACATCTCATGATGTATACATGGTGGATACTCCTAAAGGAAGTGACGACGAGGAACAACGGGACGCTATGAAGGATAAATCCCTCGAAAAGCAGTCTAAACGGCAACGTAAACGCCGCACCAAGTCCCGCCTCGACAAAAACGGCAGCCACACAGACCCAGCCATCAAGCAGGTCGAACCGGTGGACGACGAACACGCCACTGAACAACCGTCCGAACAGGACAACTTGGATAAACAACCCGTCCCCGGCGAAGATAACAGTCCGGACGATCTCACACCGGACAAGTTGTTGGAGCGAAGAACCTCCACAAAAGGCTCAAGCCGCTGCGGCGTAGCCTGAAAAAAGCAAGCGGAAGCTCAAAACAGCGGAAGATGCACTCCAGAATCAGATGGAGCAAAGTACTCAAAACCATTAGACAAACACGGCGACAATGGCCAAACAAAGAGCTACCCGAAGCGCGAAACCATCGCCTGAATTCGATGAGGACGCCTTTAGAGCCCCCAAGAAATCAAAGAACAAAGAGGCCGCCCGGTCGGATAGATGACCACAGGACAAGCATAGAGCGTGCAAGCTACCAAGACACAATCCCAAGACGCGCCTCCGCATAAGGATTCACATCAAAAGGATGGCCCAGTTAGGTCCATCTACGGGCCAAGAAATCAAGCTCTTCTAAGCAATGCAACACGCCAAATATCCAGACATTACGGCACACCCAAATACAGGGGTGCCGCACACCCCCTATGTTTCACGGATGAGGTGTTGGATCACGAATTTCCAGGGGGATTAAACCCGTAAACATAGAGGCATACGACGGAACAACAGACCCGGGAGTCTGGATTGAGGATTACATCCTCCACATACACATGGCTAGAGGAGATGATCTCCACGCCATAAAATATTTACCCTCAAGCTCAAAGGGCCAAGACGGCACCGCTTAAAAGCCTCCCTAAAAATACCATTGGAAGTTGGGAAGAGCTCAAGGATGCTTTTGAGTAATTTTCATGGGACCTATATCGCCCTCCGGATGCGCATCGATTTAAGTCACATAACTCAACAACCCGGAGAGTCAGCCCGCAAATTCTGGAACAGGTTCCTCACCAAAAAGAACCAAATAGTCGACTGTCCGGACGCCGAAGCCTTAGTAGCTTTCAAACACAACGTCCGAGACGAATGGCTCGCCAGGCACCTTGGCCAGGAAAAGCCAAGAACAATGGCTGCACTAACAAGCCTCATGACCCGCTTTTGCTGGAGAGGATAGTTGGTCGGCAAGATGTAGTACCAAATGACCCAAGTACATCCAAGTCAAAGATGGAAATGGGAACCCACGACGCCAGCAAGGACCAGCGCCCGGACAAGGGAAGCAGCTCAAGAGCACGGCAAATAACGCCGGATTCAAAAGCTCTCGGCAGAATTATAAAAACTGCCCCTCAAGGATAACAGCCACGAGCTATCCAACTTAAACGAAATCTTGGACAAAATATGCCAAATCCACAGTACCCCCGGGAAGCCTGCAAACCATACCCACAGAGATTGTTGGGTCTTCAAGAAGTCTGGGAAATTCAATGCCGAACACAAGGGGCTCGACGCACCAAGCGAGGACGATGACGAACCCCACAAGCAGAGCACCGGAAAACAAAAGAATTTCCCACAAAAAGTCAAAACAGTAAACTCACTTCAAGTGGCAAAAGGGAAAATCAGAGCGGCACCCATAGGAATACGCGCTGCACTACCTATCCCAGCGGAGTCCCGACATTGGTTGTCAAAACCAATCGTCTTTGATCATCAGGATTACTCCGGAAGTATCCGAACGCAGGATGGACCGCCACGATATTAGATCCTATAATCGATGGACTCCAATTCATAGAAGTCCTAATGGACGGCGGTAGTGATCTAAACCTGCTATATCGTGACACAATCCGCAAAATGGGGATAGACCCAACCAAAATTCGCACAAAGCAACACCTCCTTCAAGGGGGTAATGCCAGCCTACATGCCCATTATACGGGCTCCCCTCGCTAGAAGTTGTGTTCGCTCATCCGACAACTTCATGCCGAAAAGTGAACCTTCCATATCGCCCCATTCAAAAGTAGCTATAGAGCACTATTGGGACGTGAAGCTTTCGCCCGCTTTTAACGCAATACCGCATTATGCATCTCTTACACTTAAAATGCCCGTCCACGCGGCATCATCTCATTAAAGGGAAGTATCAAGTGTTGCTCGAGCACGGAAGAACGTGAGACTGCTCGGACAGTCACACTAATCCGCTCCACTAAATCAAGCACCGAACAGGTCATTCGGACCGGACACGGCTAGACGAGTCCGGCAAACATATAAAGGCCTACTAGCCGCACACCCCCGCATAAGGGGCTGCATGCATGTACAACAAGAGACAATAAGGCTCAATTTTATTCGCTTTTGAATCGTACTCCGTTTATTTAATATCAAGTACATTTTTCGCACGATCTTTCTTCAACTAAGTTCTTCTCTTTACAGATGAACACCGTGCTACACCCGTCCGTGATACGGTTACAACGAAGAACCACGGTAGCAGGCGCAGCAGTAGGGACCCGTTGCAAGGATTCTTTTCAGATTAAGACCCTGCGTAAACCTTTTTTACTGTCTCTTGTTGATACACATCCCTGGTTTCTTGCTATAACCGAGGAGGAGGCTGGCGTTTTGGCATCGGCCGTGTCAGAATTTTTTTGGCGGCGTGCACTGGACACTGGGGCTTAGGGCATTGTTTTGCCCGTTTTCATAAAGACCGAATACCTTAGGGAGTGTTCAAGCGTCTCGAGTTAGGCCTTTATATGCATCAGCTCCGAATCATGTCTTTGGTCAAATGTTGGGTTTGCCCGGCCTCGTGGTTTTGCTGCCTTACATTCCGCTTTTATCGGCTAACACGGCACCGTGGAGAACTTCTGCGACAGCCCCGGTTCGGCCCGGTAAGCACCTCGAGAGAAAGCCGAAAACTGATCGTCATGATATAGCGTGAGACTGGTCAACCACTCGATGACCCACAGGAATGTTTAGAATTCCTCCGCATTAACGTATGACCATTTCCCGGTCGAGCACATACGCCGCCCGAACTCGGAGAGCGCGCGGTGCCCCTAGGGGCTATATAGTAGCCCCACCATCGAACTCCTATGGCTAAGTGAAAGTGATAAAGCATCATAGTCCGGTTGCCTAGTTTGCTACGCTATCACCTCCTTTACAGGACCAAGACGTTGGATTAAGTGTGAAAATGCGCCTTTTTGCAAACACCCCCGCACTATGTGCGTGGGGGCTGAAGCCAAGGACTGCCATCTTTCAAGTTATATACACATATACATTAACGGCCGCACAGGAGGTAGTTTGCTACTTGAAGGCACAAGTATAAAAAGCTCTTACGTTAAATCGAAACGCTGTTTCATAAAATTACACATGTCATTCAAACATAACATCCTTCGAAAGCATCGCGTCTCTATTAAACGAAGCGCCTGTAAGAGCTTCCTCAAAATAGCGCCGACTGGTACTCGGCTTCCATCCGAATCTGATGACGCGACATCGGTGGCCTTCATCTCAGCCCAGTATGCCTTGACACGGGCAAGAGCCATCCGCGCCCCCTCAATACACGCCGACCGCTTCATTGCATCGATATGCGGTACCGCACAAAGGAACTGCTGCACTAAGCCAAAATAACTCTTCGGTCAGGTCCGCTTTGGCCACAAATGAGTCATGACATGCTTCATGGCAAGTCCCGGATAATCGGTTCAGCTCGGCCCATTCGGCCAACCGATCGGCCAATGGAAGAGGACGCTCCGGACTATGGAATTGCGACCAAATAGCTCTTCCCTTCGTGCCCTTCTCGCCTCGGAAGTGCTCAATCGCGTCTCAGCGCTTCGCCCGCTAAGTCCAGATAAGCATCCTCCGAACTCCACAGCTTTTCCAACTGAGCATACTTCAGATCCGTGTATTTCCTCCACGGCAGAAACGGTTTTCCAGCCGCAATATCCTCGGCCTGACTCAGCTCCTCCTTGGCAGCTCTCGCAGTGGAACGGGCATCCTTGGCTTCGGCGGTGGCCTTTTTTGGGCCCTCTTGTTCCGCTTGACGTTCTTTTTCAAGAACCCCGCAGCGGTCGGTAGCATCCTTCAAATTTTCGTGGCCATATTGGCCATTTCCTCTTGCCCGGCAAAGTGAGCAGCCCGTTCGGCTTTCAGCTCTTGGCCGCCTTTTAAAGCGCCGACATTACTCTTCGGGCTTGCTCTTTAGTTTCAAGCGAGTTCCGCCCGCAGCCTCTCCACGGCAGCAGCGCCATCTCGCATTAAAGCATACAAGTAGTAAGGCATGGGCGTCAAGCTCCCTTACCAGTGCTTTCGCGAAGTCGTGATACCTTGTGGCTCGTCAAACCGTTTATTGACCAGCGCGATGTCCGCATCCGCTTCGCCAGTGCCGCTTTAGTTCTAAGCAAATTCGTCGATCCAGCTAGCCACGGACACCCCGCCACCTACATAGGAACAGCGACATGTTAGTATTTGAGATTATGATCCTCGACACTGCCGCTGGGTTTGACAACATACCGAGTCTCGTGGGCTACTATCTATACAGGGCGCATTCTATATGCATAACTGTCGAAGATACATCATCTTTTTCTCTTGTACCTCAAAACCCGTCGAAGAACTTCTGGCGGCCTGCAATCCGCTCTCGGCGGATGCAATTCTTTCAATCACCATAGCCATTAGCGCATACGATGATCTTCTCGAGATAGACACTTTCGCCCGAGCAGGTCCTTCAGCCTCCTCCGACCGTGCACCAGCTTGGCGCGGACCTTCCGCCCCGCCGACTCTGGGAAACTCTCCGTGGCGACACCTCAGATCCCGCCTCGCATGAAGGCGCCGATAGGTGGAGGCGTTTCGCTCTCTATCATCTCCGGACGAAGATCCACGAAGACGAAGCTCACGAGAAGGGCTGAGATCCGAACTACAAGGTACAATTTCGTTATCTTCTAAATAAATACAGGGATATCCTTTATTCACAAGACCCTTCTTTTTACTTACGGCTCATTGGAGGGCTGATCCCTCGGGGAAATAGTGCAGCTGGGTATTTCCCAGCGCCCAGACCGTCTGACGAAGACTTCTTTTCCCCGCTTTGAGGCCTTTGGCTTTCGGGTCTTGGAGGCGGTCCTCTTCTCCCTCGGAAGGTAGGATCCTTGATTCCTCCTTCCTTGAAAACCTCCTTCGTGGAGGCGCTTGTTTCCTGCTCCCCTTCGCTTCTTCTTCAAAAGGCGGCCTTCAACATCTTGGTCAAGATAGGATCCGTGTGGTCTCCGGAGGGGAGCCGGACACCTTATCAACTTTGCCTTGGCTATCCACTCCTGCTCAAGAAACGGCTCCTTAAAGGGCATATATATGATAAATGAATGAACAGCCCTGTCCGGTTACATGTGACTACTTACTTGAGTATCAGGCGATTGCAGCTTAGTCCTGCGTCCTCAACAAGTCCGGACACTTCTCTTGTGATCCAAAGAACAGCTTATACATCTCCACGGGCGTCACGCCCATAAAATGTTGGAGAGCTCGTGGTCCCTCCGGATTAAACTCCCACAGACGGAGGGGGCGAATTGCAGGCGAAGGCGCCCATTAGCATAACTCGCGTGCGCCACGACTGCATTGATCTCTCTTTTCTAGAGGTCTTGAATACGGCCCTGCAATGCAGGAACGCCCTTGGACGGCCCCCACGAGCCCCCTTGCTAACCCATGATGCCAGCCACTGTGGTGGACCTCGAGCGGAAGACGGGTGGCGCCACCCATTTGGTGCCCCCTGGAGCGGTGATATAAAACCACTCCGTTGCCACAAACCAAGCTCCTCCTCTGAAAGAGCCCTCGGCCACGGAGCATCAAGACACTTGCTTATGACCGCCCTCCGACACTGCTTGTTGCCCCTCGGTCATCTTCGGCTCCACCTTGAAGGTCTTGAGCCACAATCCAAAGTGAGGGGTAATATGGAGGAAGGCTTCACATACGACAATGAATGACGAGATGTGGAGGATGGACTCCGGATTCAAGTCATGAAATTCCAGCCCATAATAAAACATGAGCCCCCGCACAAAGGGATCCGTCGGGAAACCTAAACCTCGAAGGAAGTGAGACACGAACACTATGCTCTCACCATGCTTGGGAGTAGGAATAACCTGCCCTTGGGCAGGCAGTTCTATCTTGAAATTTGCCGGTTAAATAAAGGCGTCTCTCAGCCTTTCGTACGTCTTCTTCCGTGAACGGAGGAAGGCATCCACCGGCCTTGCAGGTCGGAGCCGGACATCCTCGAAGGTCCGACGCGCCTGAATCTGGAGCTTTGGGTGTTGGAACTCAAAGCGAGGGGCGGATTCGATTGAGATTGAAAGAAAGGAGTGGGCCTTGGTCTCGTTATAAAGAGGTTGAATACCAAGAGCCCTCCCCGTGACCGTTCGGGACTCGCCTTCGATAGAGGAAGCGTGCCAACGGGCACGACTGGGTTACCCACGTCCGTATTGATGAGAATCCCAGAATAAGGGGGACATGATCTGCTTTGACAAGACGTGCCAAGGAAACCGCCTCGCTAAACGCTACCGAGGTGGTACAGAAATGATTGAATCGAAGACTTGGCCGTGGCGTGATGGCACGCGGAATACACCAAAGCAGATTGATTTGGTGTAAATATTATTCTCTCTACAGTGTTATGTGGAAATTATTTTGCAGAGCCGGACACTGTCCTTGTGTTCAAAACCTTCTATGAAGTATTCGGAGGAGGAACCCACCTTGCAATGCCGAAGACAATATGCGCGCTGGACTCGTCGTCATTGAAGCATGGTTCGTGGGCTACCAGGGAGTCCTGGACTAGGGGTGTCCGGATAGCCGAACTATCATGTTTGGCCGGACTCACGGACTATGAAGATACAAGATTGAAGACTTCGCCCCGTGTCCTGGATGGGACTTTCCTTGGCGTGGAAGGCAAGCTTGGCGACACGGATATGTAGATCTCCTACCATTGTAACCGACTACGGTAACCCTAACCCTATTCGGTGTCTATATAAACCGAAGGGTTTTAGTCCGTAGGACTCTAACAACAATCATACCATAGGCTAGCTTCTAGGGTTTAGCCTCTCTGATCTCGTGGTAGATCTACTCTTGTACTACCCATATCATCAATATTAATCAAGCAGGAGTAGGGTATTACCTCCATCGAGAGGGCCCGAACCTGGGTAAAACCATCGTGTCCCTTGTCTCCTGTTACCATCCGCCTAGACGCACAGTTCGGGACCCCTACCGAGATCCGCCGGTTTTGACACCGACAATCACCAACAGCCCAAGAGACAATCCACCACGCCACAAACTAGAGTAGGGTATTACACCACAATGGTGGCCCGAACTAGTATAAACCCTGTGTCTCTTGTGCTGTTCTTTCCATAGCTTAGATCCTAGCGAGGCGGCGAGAAGCAGGTAGGTAGAGGGCGAAATCTCCACGCGCACCCTCAAAGGTTCGAACCTAGAGGGTCTGCCGAACCCGAAAATCCGACATTTGGTGCGCCGGTAGGTGCGCGGAATCCACCTTCTACCACTTCGGCGTCCGTCGCATCGTCATCATCATGTCCGGCGACCAGGCGGGCAACCTCGATCCCCTGGCGGCTGGCCCGCCCATGCAGAGCCGCCGCTTCGGGCGACCCCATTTACGCCTGTGCAGCTCGCGGTCCGCAGGGCGCTATGGCTGCGGAAGCGACGCGACAGTAACGACAACTATCATGCCGTGGCAGCGCGGTCGGCGTAGGGCCTCCAACCACGCCGCAATGCCACGGCGCCGTAGACACCCGCCGAGCAAAGGCGAACTCAAGGGCCCGCGCTCACGGTGGCCTCGAGAACTACTATAAGGCAGTCAGCCGGAGGGCAGCCACGATGGCATCGCTAGAGCAGGTTGCGAGCTCCTGAGCTTTCGCTGCCTCGGGGCTCACCCCTTCTCGCACCCAACTCCCACCTCAGTCCCGGGGCAGCCACGCGGAGGCTCCACGCACGCTGCCAGCAGCTCCAAGCCGGCTCCATAGGCCACCCCAACACCAGCTGTTGCCAAGATCGGGCCATCGGCGGCGCTGCCTCCGCACCCGGCCGCTGAAGAAGGACTCGCCCGACCCACGGCCCCGCCGGTGCCACCAGCCGCTACTACCCTCAAAGTGCCCAGGCGCGTCAAGCAGAGCTGCATGGCACGCGGAGCACTATGGCGCAGCCTTCGGGATGACGGCCCCAGAAGAGTATGTGCCCCACATGATGGACCAATGGCACACACATGAGGGCGAACAAGGCTCGCTCCTTGGCCCAAGCTGGGGGGGATGAGGCGCCAGAAGCTGAGCTCTTCCAGGAGCCCCGGGAAGGCCCCGCCGACCACGCTGGAAGCGACGACTATCGGGTACCGCTAATCCCTCAGGAACAGGCATACGCTAATCATGGGTCGCAGGAGGTGCAGGTCGCCACAGCGAAGCGGCACCTCGCCCGGCAGCTTTCCTACCCTCGTGAGGAGGGCACCGGGGCTGCAGGAGAGGGCCGAGATCCGCCATCACCACCGCGGCGTTGAAGCAAGGCGTCCTCGTGGAGGTAGGCCCTCTGAGGAGGTGCCTCAGGGGCCTGCCTCGGGCGGAGGAACCATGGTCGTGCAGGGAACGCTGGCGACCGCTTCTACCCCATCGGCGGCGCCCTGGTTTCCGGTCGTCGTTGATGGCACTAGAGTGTGGCGCAAGGTGGGGCCCTGTGCAGCGATATGAAGGAAGGACGGTACTGTGAAGAAGGCCCGCCTCGTGAAGCTCGCCGCCCGTGACACTCTCACGTAATGTCGGTGAGGCTGTACACGCCCCGAGTCTCAGGGTGCCGCCTCAGCCCCTGGGCTCTCTCCCACGCCTGATGGCAAGCGACTTAGCTCCGGCGCTCGTGAGAAGACGCCCAAGACTAGACTAGGTGCCGACGCGCCTATTTCTCGCTTTCGTTGTTTTTCCTTGGCTGTCGTTTTCCCCTGCTGGATTTAAGTTGGATTCGAGCTTGAGATTTGCGTGTGTTCGGGGAAGGGGTGCTTAGTCTCGTTCGAGCAATCTCTCGTTTTCTGGTTATCACTTGGCCTCAGCTGCCTCCCCTCGTGAGCCCCTCGCGACCCGGGTCAGGCCTAGCTTGCGTGCAGCCCAGACTGCCGTCGCCGCGCCCTCTCAGGAGGTTCTTATTACAGATCCTATGGGCCAGATCAGGAGACACTCGAGACACCACAGCCCTCCGAAGGCCATCTCAGGGCCCACGCGGGTCGAAGGTAAACTAGCCAGCCAGCTCGTCACCAAGCCAGCCACTTGGCGCAGGCGTACGGGTGATATAGCATCTACTAATACGCTGAACACAAGTTTTACATGAGGGGCTCCCCCTCCCAAAATGCTCTTACAACCATCAGGGCAAAGCCTGAACTCTATTCTTGCGCAGGGTAAGGAAACAGGAACAACACACTCGGTCACCGATAAATCCCCAATGCATCCTCGAGGGCACCTCCTGAATTGTCGCCGGCGTCGCTGGCCTCGCCGTCGCTCTGCAATAATCGCCGTCCGGCGGCGTCAGCCGCTTCACCACGCCGCCTTCATCCAGCAGCCACGATCGCGCCATCGTTATCTCAAGCGAAGGCCCCGACGAGAGCATCCACGTTGTCTTCCACCCGATGCGCCCAGTGTCGTCCCGGACGGCCCGAGGTACCGCGATAAGCGGCGTCAAAGTCGGGTTGGGGTCCATGTTCAAGATGGCTGAAGACACGAGAAAAGGCGCGCCTAAGCAGGGCACGGCTCCTCTCCTCCACCAGCCTGTTGGCTCGACCGATCAAGGCTTCCAACCGCTGCGTCACCACGTCGGTGAAGAACTGAAGATTGCCGGCGTAGTTGATTACGTGGGGCTCGCCAACGGCCGCCTCGCAGATGTTGCCCAAGGCCGTGTTGGCTCTCTCCCGGAGCGTGGTGAGCATGGGGCCGTGCTCATGCTCCAGGATCCGCCGCTGGCGTATCTCATCTTCGTTCTGCCGCGCAACGGCCTCAGCCTCGTCCACCCGTTGGCGGAGAAGAAGCGCCTCAGCGCGGGAGGTAGTTAGCTCCTCCTGCGCCACCTCAAGGGCGGCCCGGGAAGCATCGGCATGCCGCGTCACTTCCTCCATCTTGGCCCTCAAGGCAGCGGTCCTACCTTCAGCCTCGTCCCGGATCAACCCCAGCCTCTCCTCGAACTCGCGCTCAAGGTTCAAGCGTGCCGTCGCCACCCGAAGTCCAACCTCCTCCAGGACGCGAGCTTCCCGCGCAGTGACATCATCCTCCACCTGCGTCACCAAGCGCTCCCTCGTCTCCAGACGCTCGTGATCGCGTGCGCGCTCGGCGCCCTCCAGCGTCAGCGCCTCCTCACGCCTCTGGAGCTCTGCCTGGTCGACCGAAGCCACCTTCATCGACGCAAAGCCGTCTCGCTGCAGCTCCACCTGCTGCTCCAGTGACTGGCACCGGGCCTGAAGTTCCCGCGCTCGCTTCTCCGCCGCCTCTCGCCGCCGGTCAGCCTCTCGGGCCTCCTCAACGACCCCGAGAGCGCACCTCCCTAGAGGCAGCCAGCGACGCCTCGGCTTCCTCGTTGTTGAGGTCACGCTGGTGGCGCGCAAGGGCAACAGCCGCCTTCAGCTCGCGCCTCTCTTCAGCCAAGCACAGGCCCTCGGCGTCGAGGCGCGCGTCTTCATCACCAAGCAGGCTCACCGCATCAGCCGCCCTCCGGAGAAACCCTTGGCGAAGAGCGCGACGCCCCGGCGCCGCCAAGCACGCCTTCTACACCATCGTCCACCCCTAGTAAGCGCGGAGGCCACGAACCAGCACTCCCCTCTGGGCAGGGGGCTGGGGGCTGGCGCCCTCGCGACGGCCAGGCACACCTCGCCAGAGGCCCGGCCTGGAGCTAGCCCGTCCCCAAATGAAGAGCGCACGGAAGGCCTCAGCCAATCGCAATCCACGAGCAGCCGAGAAGCCCACGGCAGGCTGGCTATGTCACGAGAGGGCTCGCGAAAGAGGATCGCTGGGTGCGCAGAGCCGCGGTGCGCCTCAGGATGGCTCGTCTCTCCGGCCGGCCTCACTGCAAGGGCTCTGCTGCTCGGAGAGCTCGGAGACGGTGGAGAGGGCGGAGCCAGGGGGACGGCTCCTCAGCCATCTCCGTGAGCTCGTCAGGAAGGGCCCTACAGAGCAAGGATCAGTAAAAGCGACAGAAGGATCAGGAGCTAGCGAAGGGGAAGACTTACTCATCAATGGCGAAATACTGCCTACGCTTCAGCAGGTGACAAGGGTAATCGTCACCGAGGCCTTGCTTCTCTTCCGGAGAGCCTTGAAGTCCACACGGAAGCGGCCCAAAAGTTGAGCGCAGGGGTCAGCCTGCGACGAGGAAGAAGCTTCAAGGTGACCAGCGTCGGGGGCGTCGACCTGATGCTCGCCGCCGGTCGCCTCACCAAGAAGGATAGCTGGGGCCCCAGGGGCCTCAACCGCAGGCGCCGCGGGCCGCGGCTCAGCACCTTCAGCCGCAGCAGTACAAGCCTCAGGAGCTGCCCCTCAGGAGTGCTGCCTGGCGCCGTCACCCCGGCGGGGACCCCCTCAGCCTCCAACGGTCCGTGCCTCCCTGCTCCGCCACTCGAGGAAGGGCCGCCGTGGCCAACTGAAAGGGCAGCCACCACCACTGGGTTCTCGCGAGGCCCCCGGAGGCCAGCGGGGCGCAGCCCCCATTCGTCGAAGCTGGGCATCTGATTCACAAAGTCGCCCCTGTTCGAGCAGAGGTACAGCAAGGCCCCACCTTGCCGGATGCTGCCAGGAGTGGGGTCACCAACAAGATCAAGAGCACCGTCCTCGGCGCTTCGGGCGCAGGGTCCTCTTCACAGAGCCTCATACGATCTTCACGCCTGAAGGTCCACATCCGGCGGGAGTGACGCTGGAGAGGGGCAATGCGGCATAGCAAGAACTCCTTCACCACCTTGGGCGCCGTCACGCCGAGCGTCCTCAAGAACGCGAAGCGGCGCCAGACGAAAACAAGCCGGGGGCTCGTGAGCGTCTCCTGGCCCCAGCCAGAATTGGGGACAGCGGGCGACGATGGCTCCGACAGCAGGGGGCTGGGCACCCCTACATCCACGTACAGCCATCGCTCACGGAACCCAGGCGCGGGCGGAGGAAGGCTGAAATCAATCCCTGAGGCCGCTGTCTCTGGTGCAGCAATGAAGCTCACGCACCCTGAGCATTGGAAGGGGTTAACGAGGCCGTAGAGAAGAAGTGACACAGCAAAGGCAAGCTGAAGGAGGATGCCCATCATTGCCTCGCAAACAAAGGCGATGACGGCAAGAAGAGTGATGGATTCAGGACCCAAGTGCATCATATGGATCTGGTAGTGGGAGAGCACAGCGTTGAAGAAATCGAAAAAGGGGGGAACCAGTCCCGCCCACAGGGCATCGGCAAAATACCGGACCTCAGTGATTATCCTGTCGATGGAGAAGTGAGACGCGGGCCAGGCCGTCGTCCTCCCGCACTCGTTGAAGATGGTGGCCAAAGCAGAGCTGACCTTGCCCAAGCCTTCTTGATTGAGTATGATCGACCGATCGACGGGCGGTGGAGCTGCCGACGACGGCGAAGCGAGGCGGAGGCACGGGTTTCTTCCTTCCCTTCTTCGTCTGGAGCCATGGCGACGGGAGGGAGAAGGTTCGAGATTGGATTGAAAGCAGAAACCGGAGCTCGAGAGGAGGAAGAGCAGGGATGGTCGAGCAGCCGGAAAGGGGAACGGCATTGGGCAACCACGGGTCCGCTTTAGCGTATGCGAAAAATAAGGAGGTGTGGGGAATAGTGCCGCCCACGTCGAATCAATCACGCCACCACGGCGCCCAAGGTCAAGAGAGCTGTTAGGGGCCACGGTGCAGACTTGCCTCTTCGCTTCTCCGCTTTCAGCCAAGTCCGAGCGCCGCTTTGGGCCCTGGGCTACTATCGGCGTTCTAGGAACGGGGTCCCCAGACTTGCCTCGCCCGCTGGCCCCGTGACTGTGGCTCAAGGGAAGGCCCAAAGACGGCCCATCTTCATCAACACAAGCACAAGACCCTCGCGAGGCCAAGCCTCGTGGGCGGGCGACAGGAGCTTCTCGTGCACGGCCTCGTCAGCTGGCTCATGAGGAGGCGGAGATATCAAGGCGGGTACCTCACGAGGTGCCCATGACGCATAAGCCATGACGCACCAAGGGCGCCAGGTGGGCCGCCAGCCAGCTGCAGTGTCCTCCTTTCCTCTTTGGTGCAAAGGGAGCAAGCGCTGAGCGAGAGCATCAAGCAAAGGCATCCATTTCGTGCAACAAGACCAAGACCACGTAATGGCAGGAAGGAAGTCATTGTGGAGCCCAAGCAAAGGCCACCACCAGAGCCTTTGGCAAAGCGAGGACCAACTTTAGTCAAGATAAGTGTACCAGATGTTCCCCTTCAAAATGGCCAATTGTTGGCGCCTTCCGCTCAATATTTGGGGAGAGGCCGGGGCCTTTCCCTATATATAGGACTAGCCACCCACAAGGTAAGGGGATCGAGATCCAGAGCATCATCCGCAGAGAGAGAGAGCGACTGAACTCCCCCTAGCAGTTCATCGCGCTAGCCAAGAACAGACCCTCGCGAGGCTGTTCTTCCTTGTATTGTTCATCACCAACAGCCCAAGAGGCAATCCACCATGCCACAAACTAGAGTAGGGTATTACACCACAATGGTGGCCCGAACTAGTATAAACCCTGTGTCTCTTGTGTTGTTCTTTCCATAGCTTAGATCCTAGCGAGGCGGCGAGAAGCAGGTAGGTAGAGGGCGAAATCTCCGCGCGCACCCCAATGCTCGAACCTAGAGGGACTGCCGGAACCCGAAATCTGATAGAACGGTGCAGTGTTGAATGCGCTGCGGCGACGGAGGAACGAAGAAGGAGGTAGAAGAAAGACTGGAGCGAGGGCGAGCGTGCGAGCCTCTGCCGCTCCCCCTCCTCCCCCTACTTATAGACTCGTGCGGCGGAGCCGAGGGGGCGAGGCGTGGGGAACGTGGATTAATCGCGCCCACTCCCCCATCGCCCCGCGACATTATTATGCGTTTCTAAAGGCGTCTTTGAAACCGGCCATGCTGGAAAGGCGTGCGGTCCGTCGGGCCGCAGGATACGTGACATGGGCCGAGGCCTAGGTATGGTGGGCCCCACCTGCGGTGACGCCCCGTCGTGGCGTGGCTGGCAGAGCCTTTGGCGCCTTTGGCGCTTAGGGTGGCGCGCGGTCAGCCTTGGCGATCTGGCTGGCGCTCATGCTCGGTTCGCGGAACTTCAAGACGGCGCACTCCGCTCAAGGCCGGCTCCTATCTGCGCGGCTCCTCGGGATGGGAAGCCGATCGAGCTTCGTCCCTTCTCGACCTCGAGCTCAATCAGCTTCGGGGACTACTGTTGGAGTAAATGACCACGGGTAGCCTAGCCGGCTTCCCCCCGTGGCTTCTGAAAAAATTATGAGCCAATCAAAGCCATCCAACATCCAAGACGCAGGGCCGCCCTCCCCCGGCCGGCTGACCCTCAGGCCGGCTGTCAGGAGGCGGCCCGGCACCAAGGCCTCCAAGATGAAGGCCACGAGGGGGCCGGCTTCCAAGAAGCCGGCTATCAGAGGGCCGACTCCGAAGAGCCGGCCACGAGAAGGCCGACTCCGAAGAGCCGGCCACGAGAAGGCCGACTCCAAGAGGTCGGCTTTCCAAAGAAGCGCCAAGGCCGCACCTCGAAATCTGCACCCGCGATAACGGTGATGAGGGCATGTGTCGTGGCTACGGTGAAGCCTGTCGCCTCGTATCCGGAGCATGCATGGCCACGGCCGTGATGCAGGCGGCCATCCCCGTCCGGCAGCCATCTGTTGCCATGTTGACCATGACGTCAGGCACGACGGGTTGTCTGTACGGCCCACAGGTGGCCGGCCCCTCCGGCCAGAGAGATGCCCAAAGGCGGCTCCGCCTCCCCCCGTTGGCCTAAGATATGGCCGGCTTCCCATAGCCGGTTTGTTCCCTCCCTCGAAGGAAGCGCCTCATTAAGAAGACAAGACGAGGTGAGGCTATAGTGATCGCCGCCAAGGCGGCGACACTGTAGCCACGCTTACCCCGACAAAGCCCTCATCATCAAGATTGAGGCAACAGTAACCAGCCCCCGACAAGGCTCCCTCGGTGGGGGCCAGCTTGTCGACCGAGAAGCCGGTAGCGGCGGGACCCACCGGTCGGCGGGAGCCCCTGCAGCCTCGGGCGGAAAAGCCCGGCGGACATAGGACGGCGACGGCTGGGGCCCACGCCCAGCCAGATTACCAGTGTACCCCTGGGGGGTAGGCCTATATAAACCCCCCAGGGCACCCATGCAAAAGGTTGATCTCTTAGAGTTTTAGTCACCACATAGAGAGAGGAGGAGAGCTATCCGTGACCTTCTTCTTCCTCCCACCGAACAGCTCAAGGAGCCTCTTGTAGCCACCTGTTCATCCAGTGATCATGCGAGAGACCCCGCAGAGCAGCAGTAGGGGTATTATCTCCACGGAGAGCCCCGAAGCTGGGTAAGATTCGGCGTGCATGTTCACGCCTCATCCCGCTTCCGTGCACTGGCGACGTCTTATTGGCCCCCACTATGAGAAGCCACCCGTTGGCATATGTCGCACCTACCACCCGACATTTATTTACTTCGCTTGTTAGCTTTGTCTCGGTTCATTAAAGAGCAGAGTTGGTGATGATGGTGTGCCTGCCATCCTGCAATATAGGCCTTCCGATCTATATCTAACGGATAGGAAGGAAACTATGACAATTTACCCGCACTCCTCTCCACATTTGCAGATAAGGCCTTCCTTCGTTCATCCTTTTCTCCCACAAGATATTGATGTTCTGTGCAACGCACGAGCATCTTGCTTGTACTCCTACAATATACTATATTATTTTGAAAGTTCATATACACCGGCCGAGATTAATGCAAACACGGTAGATTTTCATTAGATTTCGAACTTTTAGGACAGAAAAATAAAAGAAACCCGACCCTAAACCTATTCTATGGCGGCGACCGACGTTCTCCATCTGTGATCTCCATGTACAGGGGCGGGGTTCAAGACGAAGGTGCGGTCTCCGGCGAGGAAGAGTAGAACACGACAGACGGACCGGCCAGTTTGCACACCATGACGTGCCGCCTCCCATGCCCTACTCATCCTTGGAGGAGTCCCCGACCTCGGCGGTGGTGGACGTTGGACGACGGCAATTAGGACGCGTGGCTGACGGTGCTCCCGTCATCGGCCGCCATCGTGGCCACCGCTTGTGCGGTCGCGTCCGCATTCGGCTAAGCCGCTATTGCGTCGCGAGCGGCGACTTGAGCGAGGGCGGCGACCTCGAGCTTCATCCCCGAAGACAAAGCTCTCCAGCTGGGCCATTCACGCCGCGGTCATGGCGGATGTGGTGCCAGGTAGCAGGACGATGCGCTATGGTGTGGAGGTTAGCTGGGCATTGCCACTTTAAGTAGCGCATTCCAGTGAGGCCAAAGCGTCTGGGAGCGTCTTTAAGTCACCGGAGTTTGTTCCTCGGGCACCGAGCCTCTTAATGACAACATACAGACGGACGCCATGAATGCGAGCAGCTGGCGCTGGCTGGGAACGCACTGCACGACGGCGCGAGGGACGAGGGTTTTTGGTGTGCCAGGGTAGTCAGCTCCAGTCGTAGCAACTTTGGAGATGCCCTTTGCTCACATGCGACCCCACATGTCATTGAAAAAGCAAGACGACCCGGCATAGTCTCAGGTCCTGGGGATGCAGGTGGCCGCGCTACACCACTTGGCGGATGCGTCGTGGCGCACGCGCACTTTGGCGCCCCGTGCATCCTCGACGAGCTGGCTGTTGATCTGCTAGTCGTGCCACAGCGCTAACGCCACCCTCGGCACACTGAAACCGACTGTGTCCAGCGACGATGAGTGTGTCGCTCACCGCAGTCGCCCTGTCCAGAGGCGGTGCTAGAGCTGCGCCACGTTGCTGGCCCCCACGACCCACATGAACGGTTGCCGGTGGCGAGGAGGTGGTGGGCTAGCTCCTCCATTGGACTAGTCTGCGCCATGTCATCCCGATAGGTGTGCCCCACATGTCGGTTTCCTTGTTTTCCCGGCCATATTCGAGCGTTGGTGCTCCGCGTTGCGCATTATTCATAGAACATGTGGTTTTTGTGCCCTGGTTCAAATGTGGTACACTACCAAGTTGTTACCCTAGCCCCAAGTGTGGTGGTTTTGGGTACGGTACCACCCTTTAACTTTTCAGGTAGTGAAGTGTAACACTTGATTAAGTAGCCGGATGGTGTGCTAAATGTAGGTGTCCAACTGTTTGAAAGAATAATTGAGGTGTGCCCGGTCCGTGCCCGCATTTAGGGGTCCAACTTACCATGTTCCTGCAGTAGTAACTATACTAGTCCTCGTGTACTCTCCCTCTGTTTTATTTACTCCAGATTTTAGCTTTGCTCAAAGTCAAACTTTGTAAACTTGACAAAGTTCATAGACAGAAATAATAACATATACAATAACAAATCAATACCATTAGATTCATTATTGAATATACTTTCACATCATATATATTTGCTATTGTAAATGTTCATATTTCTACTCTTACTAGCAAGATGCCCGTGCATTGCACATAACATCAAGATGCATTTGTATGACTAGTTTATCTTGTGAGAGAAAAGGATGAACGAGGGAAGGCCTTATTTGCAATTGTGGAGAGGTGTGTGGGTACTTTTTGCAAAATTGCCATAGTTTCCTTCCTATCCGTCAGATATAAATCGGACGGGCTATATTGCAAGATGGCAGGCACACCATCATCACCAACTCTGTTTTTTATGTACACTAGCAAGATGCCCGCCGAGTATCATTCGCATGTGGGCCTAGACCATGATTGTATTTCCAATGTTGTAATTTGTCAGACATGCATACAAACAAACGGTTCGTTTAAAGTTTCACTCTGCCTCCACTACGTGTCGCTTCCCGTCTTAGTTTTGACATCCCATTCGGTTCATGCCCCCGACACATCTTGACGAGATCGATTGATGTTGAGAGATCAATTGCGTGTCGTGCAAGGAGATAAAGAGTTTGGTCTGCATTTCTATGATAGAAATGACCCTTGGGGGTGGAGTCCTGTGGGGATCAGAGGGAGTATATTGTACGTTCATAAGCAAAACGAACGTATTGTACCCACCCTAGTCCTCTTTCAATCGATCTCCGGACCCCGAGATGAAATCGAGAGAAAACGAGTGGGTGCATGTGTGATACCTAAGGCGGATTCAAAATTTTGAACGGGTGATCATAGCATCCGCAAACCATATATAAAGGGTATTCAATGTTTGTTTCGCTTTTGAACGTACAATATACTCCCTCCGATCCTTTCTAGTTTACATATCAGTTTTATGTGTAGTCAAAGTATCTCTACTTTGATCAAACTTAGAGAAAAAAGTATCAACATTCAACAACGCCCAATCAATATTGTTAGATTCATACGTACTCCTAGATTTGTATTCAAACAGAGATGGTTTCCAATTTGTTCTCAACCACGTGAATGTGCTTGTTCTCGCCAAGATGCTCTTCCTACTAGGATTTCACCACGTATAGCCAGTCCAATAGTAACTTTTTTAAGCTCCCCTGTCCAATAGTACTAGTGGAGTAACGACAACATCTGTAGTAGAGTATGCAAAGGTTTGCATAGTACTCCCTCCTTCCATTTATATAGGGCCTAAGAGCAAGTCTAATAAGGCCTAGTCAGTAGGCTATAAGACTTGTCATGTCATTAAAATCCTACTTGGAGGAGTGAGAAGAGAGGAGAGAGAGTGAAGCGGGCTCTTCCAATCATATACCTTGCTCATAGATCAAGAAAAAATAGTATGCATGCAACTCTCTTCCAATCATATACCTTGCTCATGCAAATATTAAATGCTTACAGCCAACCTAATAGCCATTCTAAGAGCCAACTTACATGGAACTTTTGCCTATGTGAAGGAGAGAGATGTGAAAAAGTAAGGGGAGTGAGCTCTCATGCAAGAGCCTAGCTATATACGCATTCCTAGGTAAATACAATAAATATGAAGAAAGAGATAGAGAGGAGATGGGAAAATGTGCTAATACAATAGCCAACCTTTTATATTATTTTTTTGCGGGAAATAGCCAACCTTATAGCCCACACTATTGTATGAGTGCATATAGATGATGGCTATAGATGACATGGCAGTTCCTTATAGCCATCGGCTCGCTATATTATTAACCATGTTGTATGCGTTTTTTAAAACCGCCTTTATTATACCCTCCCTTTCAGTCACTTACTGGCGGACCCCATGCTTGCTAGGCCCTGCATGTCAGTTACTCAATGGGTTCCACCCACGTCGAGGATCCTCATACGTAGTATACTCCTTTGTTTTTATTTACTCCACATAAAAGCGAGAGGGAGTGGTAGTATAAATGACGCGCGCGGCGGAGGGGAGGGACATCGGTTTGCTCTCAACTGCGGTCCCACAAGCGAGTGAAAACGCAAGACAAAGCGCGTTCCATTCGGTGAACAACGTGGAGGGTCCAGCGTGCCGGGGTGCAACGCGAATGCGACAAGAGCGATGTAGATTCAAAACCGATTGACCTTCGCTACTCAGCCGGAACCACTATTCACACCAGAACCTTCGCTGCTCGTCCTACACCAGCAACTGCCCCAAAACTGTTGGGGAACGTTGCAGAAAATAAAAAATTTCTACGCTTCACCAAGATCAATCTATGAGTTCATCTAGCAACGAGAGAGAGGTGTGCATCTACATACCCTTGTAGATTGCGGCCAGGCGTTCAAGAGAACGGGGTTGAGGGAGTCGTACTCGACGTGATCCAAATCACCGATGATCCTAGTGTTGAACGGACAGCACCTCCGCGTTCAACACACGTACGGTTGGGGAAGACGTCTCCTCCTTCTTGATCCAGCAAGGGGGAAGGAGAGGTTGATGGAGATCCAGTAGCACGACGGCGTGGTGGTGGATGCAGCAGCGATCTCGGCAGGGCTTCGCCAAGCTCTACGAGAGGGAGAGGTCTAGCAGAGGGAGAGGGAGGCGCCAAGAGCATGGGTGCGGCTGCCCTCCCTCCCCCCCTCTTTTATAGGGCCCCTAGGGGGGCGGCGGCCCTAGGAGATTCAATCTCCAAGGGGGGCGGCGGCCAAGGGGGGTGGATTACCCCCCAAGCCAAGTGGAGGCGCCCCCCACCCCTAGGGTTTCCAACCCTATGCTTGTGAGGGGGCCCATAGCGCACCAGCCCACCAGGCTGGTTCCCTCCCACTTCAGCACATGGGGCCCTCCGGGATAGGTGGCCCCACCTGCTGACCCTGGGGACCTTCCTTGGTCCCAGACAATACCAGTGACCCCGAAACTTTCCCGATGGCGAAACTTGACTTCCTATATATAATTCTTTACCTCCGGACCGTTCGAAACTCCTCGTGGACGTCCGGATCTCATCCGGACTCGAACAACTTTCGGTTACTGCATACTCATATCTCTACAACCCTAGCATCACCGAACCTTAAGTGTAGACCCTCACGGGTTCGGAGAGACACGCAGACATGACCGAGACGACTCTCGCCAATAACCAACAGCGGGATCTGGATACCCATGTTGGCTCCCACATGCTCCTCGATGATCTCATCGGATGAACCCACGATGTCGAGGATTCAAGTAGCCCCAGTATACAATTCCCTTTGTCAATCGACGCGTTACTTGCTCGAGATTCGATCGTCGGTATCCCAATACCTCGTTTAATCTAGATTCTTAAGCAAGTCACTTTACTCGTACCGTAATGCATGATCCCATGACCAGACACTTGGTCATATTGAGCTCATTATGATGATGCGTTAACGAGTGGGCCCAGAGATACCTCTCCATCATACGGAGTGACAAATCCCAGTCTCGATTCATGCCAACCCAACAGACACTTTCGGAGATACCCGTAGTGCACCTTTATAGTCACCCGATTCGTTGTGACGTTTGGCACACCCAAAGCACTCCTATGGTATCCGGGAGTTGCACAATCTCATGGTCTAAGGAAATGACACTTGACATTTGGAAAAGCTCTAGCAAAACGAACTACACGATCTTGTGCTATGCTTAGGATTGGGTCTTGTCCATCACATCATTCTCTTAATGATGCGATCCCGTTATCAATGACATCCAATGTCCATAGTCAGGAAACCATGACTATCTGTTGATCAACGAACTAGTCAACTAGAGGCTCACTAGGGACGTGTTGTGGTCTATGTATTCACACATGTATTACGATTTCCGGATAACACAATTATAGCATGAACCATAGACAATTATCATGAACAAAGAAATATAATAATAACCATTTATTATTGCCTCTAGGGCTATTCCCAACAGTCTCCCACTTGCACTAGAGTCAATAATCTAGTTACATTGTGATGAATCGAATACCCATAGAGTTCTGGTGTTGATCATGTTTTGCTCTAGGGAGAGGTTTAGTCAACGGATCTGCTACATTCAGGTCCGTATGTACTTTACAAATATCTATGTCTCCATCTTGAACATTTTCACGAATGGAGTTGAAGTGACGCTTGATGTGCCTGGTCTTCTTGTGAAACCTGGGCTCCTTGGCAAGTGCAATAGCTCCAGTGTTGTCACAAGAAGAGTGCGATCGGCCCCGACGCATTGGGTATGACTCCTAGGTCGGTTATGAACTCCTTCACCCAGATTGCTTCATGTGCTGCCTCCCGAGGCTGCCATGTACTCCGCTTCACATGTAGATCCCGCCCTACCACGCTTTGCTTGCAAATCGCACTAGCCATCGCCCCACCATTCAAAATAAACACGTATCCGGTTTGTGACTTAGAGTCATCCAGATCTGTGTTGAAGCTAGCATCGACGTAACCCTTTACGACGAGCTCTTCGTCACCTCCATAAACAAGAAACATATCCTTAGTCCTCTTCAGGTACTTCAGGATATTCTTGATCGCTGTCCAGTGTTCCTTGCCAGATTACTTTGGTACCTTCCTACCAAACTTACGGCAAGGTTTACATCAGGTCTGGTACACAGCATGGCATATATAATAGACCCTATGGCTGAGGCATAGGAGATGACACTAATCTCTTCTTTATCATCTGCCGTGGTCGGACATTGAGCCGAGCTCAATTTCACACCTTGCAAAACAGGCAAGAACCCCTTCTTGGACTGATCCATATTGAACTTCTTCAATATCTTATCAAGGTATGTGCTTTGTGAAAGACCTATGAGGCGTCTTGATCTATCTCTATAGATCTTGATGCCTAATATGTAAGCAGCTTCTCCAAGGTCCTTCATTGAAAAACACTTATTCCAGTAGGCCTTAATGTTGTCCAAGAGTTCTATATCATTTCCCATCAAAAGTATGTCATCTACATATAATATGAGAAATGTTATAGAGCTCCCACTCACTTTCTTGTAAACGCAGGCTTCTCCATAAGTACTCAAGATAAACCCAAACGCTTTGATCATCTCATCAAAGCGAATGTTACAACTCCGAGATGCTTGCACCAGCCCATAAATGGATCGCTGGAGTTTGCATACCTTGTTAGCATTCTTTGGATCGACAAAACCTTCCGGCTGCATCATATACAGTTCTTCCTTAAGATGGCCGTTAAGGAATGCCGTTTTGACGTCCATTTGCCATATATCATAATCATAGTATGCGGCAATTGCTAACATGATTCGGACGGACTTCAGCTTCGCTACGGAGAGAAAGTCTCATTGTAGTCAACCCCTTGAACTTGTCGATAACCCTTAGCGACAAGTCGAGCTTTATAGATGGTAACATTACCATCCGCGTCTGCCTTCTTCTTCTTAAAGATCCATTTGTTTTCTATTGCTCACGATCATCGGCAAGTCTGTCAAAGTCCATACTTTGTTTTCATACATGGATCCTATCTCAATTTCATGGCTTCTAGCCATTTGTCGGAATCTGGGCCCGCCATCGCTTCTTCATAGTTCAAGGTTCACCGTTGTCTAACAACATGATTTCTAGGACAGGGTTGCCGTATCGCTGCAGTGCGGAACGTGTCCTAGTGGACTCCAATGGATTCGGTAGTAACTTGATCCGAAGTACCTTGATCATCATCATTTGTTTCCTCTCTAGTCAGTGCAGGCACCACAGGAACATCTTCCTGAGCTGCGCTACTTTCAAGAGGTAGTACTTCATCAAGTTCCACTTTCCTCCCACTTAATTCTTTCGAGAGAAACTCTTTCTCCAGAAAGGACCCGTTCTTGGCAACAAAGATCTTGCCTTCGGATCTGAGGTAGAAGGTATGCCCAATGGTTTCCTTAGGGTATCCTATGAAGATGCATTTTTCCGACTTGGGTTCGAGCTTTTCAGGTTGAAGTTTCTTGACATAAGCATCGCATCCCCAAACTTTCAGAAACGACAGCTTAGGTTTCTTCCCAAACAATAATTTATATGGTGTCGTCTCAACGGATTTAGACGGTGCCCTATTTAGAGTGAATGCGGCAGTCTCTAAAGCATAGCCCCAAAATGAGAGCGGTAGATCGGCAAGAGACATCATAGATCGCACCATATCCAATAGAGTGCGATTACGACGTTCGGACACACCGCTTACCGAGGTGTTCTAGGCGGCGTGAGTTGTGAAACGATTCCACATTTCCTTAAGTGCGTACCAAATTCGTGACTTAAATATTCTCCCCCACGATTTGATCGTAAGAACTTTATCTTTCGGCCACGTTGATTCTCAACCTCATTCTTAAATTCCTTGAACTTTTCAAAAGTATCAGACTTGTGTTTCATCAAGTAGACATACCCATATCTACTCAAGTCATCGGAGGGTGAGAACATAACGATATCCTCCATGAAGCCTCAACGCTCATTGGACCGCACACATGAGTATGTATGATTTCCAATAAGTGGGTTGCTCGCTCCATTGTCCCGGAGAACGGAGTCTTGGTCATTTTGCCCATGAGGCATGGTTCGCATGTGTCAAATGATTCATAATCGAGAGACTCTAAAGTCCATCAAGATGGAGCTTCTTCATGCGCTTGACACCAATGTGACCAAGGCGGCAGTGCCACAAGTATGTGGGACTATCGTTATCAACTTTACATCTTTTGGTATTCACACTATGAATATGTGTAACATCACGCTCGAGATTCATTAAAAATAAACCATTGACCAGCGGGCATGACCATAAAACATATCTCTCATATAAATAGAACAACCATTATTCTCGGATTTAAATGAGTAGCCATCTCGCATTAAACGAGATCCCGATACAATGTTCATGCTCAAAACTGGCACTAAATAACAATTATTGAGGTTTAAAAGTAATCCCGTAGGTAAATGTAGAGGTAGCGTCGACGGCGATCACATCGACCTTGGAACCATTCCCGACGCGCATCGTCACCTCGTCCTTCGCCAGTCTCCGCTTATTCCGCAGCTCCTGCTTTGAGTTACAAATATGAGCAACGGCACCGGTATCAAATACCCAGGAGCTACTACGAGTGCTGGTAAGGTACACATCAATAACATGTATATCACATATACCTTTGGTTTTGCCGGCCTTCTTGTCCGCTAAGTACTTGGGGCAGTTCCGCTTCAAAGGACCACAGCCTCGTGCTTGGGTCCATTCTTTGGCTTCTTCTCGCAACTGGCTTACCAGCGCCGCAACTTCCTTGCCATCCTTTTGAAGTTCTTCTTACCTTGCCTTTCTTGAACTTAGTGGTTTTATTCACCATCAACACTTGATGTTCCTTTTTGATCTCTACCTCCGCTGGTTTCAGATTGAATATACCTCGTGAATGGTCTTTTCCATCCCCTGCATATTGAAGTTCATCACAAAGGTCTTGTAGCTCGGTGGAAGCGGTCAAGGATTCTCAATAACCGCGTCATCCGGGAGATTAACTCCCAGCTGAGTCAAGCGGTTGTGCAACCCAGACATTCTGAGTATGTGCTCACTGACAGAACTATTTTCCTCCATCTTACAACTGAAGAACTTGTCAGAGACTTCATATCTCTCGACCCGGGCATGAGCTTGGAAAACCATTTTCAGCTCTTCGAACATCTCATATGCTCCATGTTGCTCAAAACGCTTTTGGAGCCCCGGTTCTAAGCTGTAAAGCATGCCGCACTGAACGAGGGAGTAATCATCAGCACGAGACCGCCAAGCGCTCATAACGTCTTGGTTCTCTGCGATGGGTGCTTCACCTAGCGGTGCTTCTAGGACATAATTTTTCTTGGCAGCTATGAGGATGATCCTCGAGTTCCGGACCCAGTCCGTATAGTTCCCGCCATCATCTTTCAAATTGGTTTTCTCTAGGAGCAGCGTTGAAGTTGAGGTTGACATGAGCGTGGGCCATTTGATCTACAAGACATATTGTAAAGATTTTAGACTAAGTTCATGATAATTAAGTTCATCTAATCAAATTATTCAATGACCTCCCACTCAGATAGACATCCCTCTAGTCATCTAAGTGAAACATGATACGAGTCAACTAGGCCGTGTCCGATCATCACGTGAGACGGACTAGTTAACATCGGTGAACATCTTCATGTTGATCGTATCTTCTATAATGACTCATGCTCGACCTTTCGGTCTTCCGTGTTCCGAGGCCATGTCTATACATGCTAGGCTCGTCAAGTCAACCTAAGTGTATTGCGTGTGTAAATCTGGCTTACACCCGTTGTATTCGAACGTTAGGATCTATCACACCCGATCATCACGTGGTGCTTCGAAACAACGAACCTTCGCAACGGTGCACAGTTAGAGGGAACACTTTCTTGTAATTATTGCGAGGGATCATCTTATTTAAGCTACCGTCGTTCTAAGCAAATAAGATGTAAAACATGATAAACATCACATGCAATCAAATAGTGACATGATATGGCCAATATCATATAGCTCCTTTGATCTCCATCTTTGGGGCGCCATGATCATCTTCGTCACCGGCATGACACCATGATCTCCATCATCATGATCTCCATCATCGTGTCTCCATGAAGTTGTCTCGCCAACTATTAGTTCTACTACTATGGCTAACTGTTTAGCAATAAAGTAAAGTAATTACATGGCGTTTAATCATTGACACGCAGGTCATACGATAATTAAGACAACTCCTATGGCTCCTGCCGGTTGTCATACTCATCGACTTGCAAGTCGTGATTCCTATTACAAGAACATGATCTCATACATCACATATATATCATTCATCACAACTTTGAACCATATCACATCACAAGGCATATGCTGCAAAAACAAGTTAGACATCCTCTAATTGTTGTTGCATGTTTTACGTGGCTGCAATAGGGTTCTAGCAAGGACGTTTTATTACCTACGTGAAAGCCACAACGTGATATGCCAACTTCTATTTACCCTTCATAAGGACCCTTTTCATCGAATCCGCTCCAACTAAAGTGGGAGAGACAGACACCCGCTAGACACCTTATGCAACTAGTGCATGTCGATCGGTGGAACCTGTCTCACGTAAGCGTCACGATGTAAGGCCAGTCCGGGCCGCTTCATCCCACGATGCCGCCAAGCAAAATAAGACTAGTAGTGGCAAGAAAATTGACAACATCTACGCCGACAACAAATTTGTGTTCTACTGCAGCAAAGAGAACTACGCATAGACCTAGCTCATGATGCCACCGCTTGGGGAACGTTGCAAAAAATAAAAAATTCTACGCTTCACCAAGATCAATCTATGAGTTCATCTAGCTAGGAGAGAGAGGTGTGCATCTAGATTCCCTTGTAGATCATGGCCAGGCGTTCAAGAGAACGGGGTTGAGGGAGTTGTACTCGTCGTGATCCAAATCACCGATGATCCTAGTGCTGAACGGACAGCACCTCCGTGTTCAACATACATATGGTTGGGGAAAACGTCTCCTCCTTCTTGATCCAGCAACGGGGAAGGAGAGGTTGATGGAGATCCAGCAGCACGACGGCGTGGTGGTGGATGCAGCAGCGATCTCGGCAGGGCTTCGCCAAGCACTACGAGAGGGAGAGGTGTAGCAGAGGGAGAGGGAGGCGCCAAGAGCATGGGTGCGGCTGCCCTCCCTCCCCCCTCTTTATATAGGGCCCCTAGGGGGGCGCCGGCCCTAGGAGATGCAATCTCCTGGGGGGCGGCCAAGGGGGGTGGCTTGCCCCCCAAGCCAAGTGGAGGCGCCCCCACCCCTAGGGTTTCCAACCCTAGGTGCAGGGGGGCCCAAGAGGGGCACACCAGCCCACCAGGGGCTGGTTCCCCTCCCACTTCAGCACATGGGGCCCTCCGGGATAGGTGGCCCCACCCGGTGGACCCCCGGGACCCTTCCGGTGGTCCCTGTACAATACCAAAGGACTCCCCAAACTTTCCCGATGGCCGAAACTTGACTTCCTATATATAATTCTTTACCTCCGGACCATTCCGGAACTCCTCGTGACGTCCGGGATCTCATCCGGGACTCCGAACAACTTTCGGGTTCCTGCATACTCATACCTCTACTACCCTAGCGTCACCGAACCTTAAGTGTTTAGACCCTACGGGTTCGGGAGACACGCAGACATAACCGAGACGACTCTCGGCCAATAACCAACAGCGGGATCTGGATACCCATGTTGGCTCCCACATGCTCCTCGATGATCTCATCGGATGAACCACGATGTCGAGGATTCAAGTAACCCCGTATACAATTCCCTTTGTCAATCAGTCGTTACTTGCCCAAGATTCGATCTTCGGTATCCCAATACCTCGCTTAATCTCGTTACCAAGCAAGTCATTTTACTCGCATCAGTAATGTATGATCCCGTGACCAGACACTTGGTCACATTGAGCTCATTATGATGATGCATTACCGAAAGTGGGCCCAGAGATACCTCTCCGTCATGCGGAGTGACAAATCCCGGTCTCGATTCGTGCCAACCCAACAGACACTTTCGGAGATACCCGTAGTGCATCTTTATAGTCACCCAGTTACTTGTGATGTTTGGCACACCCAAAGCACTCCTACGGTATCCGGGAGTTGCACAATCTCATGGTCTAAGGAAATGATACTTGACATTTGGAAAAGCTCTAGCAAAACGAACTACACGATCTTGTGCTATGCTTAGGATTGGGTCTTGTCCATCACATCATTCTCCTAATGATGTGATTCCGTTATCAATGACATCCAATGTCCATAGTCGTGAAACCATGACTATCTGTTGATCAACGAGCAAGTCAACTAGAGGCTCACTAGGGACGTGTTGTGGTCTCACGTATTCACACATGTATTACGATTTCCGGATAACACAATTATAGCATGAACCATAGACAATTATCATGAACAAAGAAATATAATAATAACCATTTATTATTGCCTCTAGGGCATATTTCCAACAAAAACCACACCTCCTCTCCAGCCCATTCCCCCGCCTTTTGATCCCCTAGCCCGCATCAAGCGTCCCTAGTTCGCCGGAAAGCCATGGTGCGCCGCAAGATCACGTACTACAAGATGCTGACGCCGGAGCGCTGGGCAGAAATCGCGGCGGCGGTCGGCGCCACAGAGCTCCGTTCCCAAGCTTGCTTTGCGGCGGGCCAATCCCCGAGTTCTCTGGAGCCAAGCTACGAGGAGGAGGAAGCCGATCCAATGTTCATGGTGGAGGTCGCGGCGCAGAAGGCCCCCGAAGGGTATGAGACGTTGGACATCGACTTCATGCCGGTGTCCGGGTCCCCCATGGTGCAGGTGGACCAGCGGTTCAACCTGGCGATACTAAAGGAGGACCAGGAGGCAGAGGCTCAACTCGACGCGGAGCGCGCGCATGCCGCTGCCATCAAGGCTCTCCTGCAGGCGGAACCGGATTTCGTGGATGTGAACCGGGCGGTGCAGGCTCAACTCGACGCGGAGCGCGCGGATGCCGCTGCCATTGAGGCCCTCCTGCAGGCGGAACCGGACATCCCGGACTTGAACCGGGCAGCAAAGGCTCAACTCGACGCGAAGCGTGCGGGTGCCGCTGCCATCGAGGCCGTCCTGCAGGTGGAACCGGACGTCCTCGACTTGAATTGGGCGGCGGAGGCTCAATTCCACGCGGAGCGCGCCGATGCCGCTGCCATCGAGGCCCTCCTGCAGGCGGAACCGGACGTCCTCGACTTGAACCGGGCGATGCTCTCGTTCATGCAGAGAGCCCGCACGCTCCGCGTGAACGAGTAGCTGGAGGCCGAGGACAACCATGGTGCGGAGACACACGTCGGCAGCTACGGCTGGTTCGCGCCGGCAGCCAAAGACGACGAGGCCGTCTCGTTCCGCGAGCAGTGATAGTTTTTCTTTATGTTGTTGTTTTTAGGGATCTTTTGCTGTGTAAAAACATATATTGTTATGCAAGTCGCCTGACTTTCATCATTTGGGTCAGTCTACCATTTCAGGCGGTTGGATGAATATCCTACGTCTCCTAACCCTTCTTCCTCACCTCTTCTTCTTCCCCAACAGACCACTGCACGGGCCGTACGGATCCACCCCAACATGCGATTGGATAAACATAATGTATGAACAAAAATTATCTGTCAGCGGTAGCATGTTTCAGTGAGGGTGCGTTCCCTTGGTTGGGTTTCTTGGGCGGCAAGAGCGACTCGTAGGAGGGTGCGGCGGCGCATCGCGACGCAAGAGCAAACTGCGGATGACGGTGCTGCATGCACTACTGCATACTCGTGCACAAGTGTACCTCCTTTTCATTTTGAAAACTTTAGGCAAGCTTGGCAAAAATGTGTGGCGAAGTATGGCAATGCAAGGCCTAGACCCAAACAGATAAGTAATGCGTACGCATTTAGGAGTACTAGTGTTAAAAAAGAAAGGTGGGGTTTTCCTTCACGGGATTAATCGATACAAATCCTCGTTTGACGTGTCAATTAATGCATTTTTTTCTCCAAAGCCGAAAGAGCTAACCATCTCACTCCTCGTCACTTTGATTAATGCAGTGCCATGCAAACAAACCTTCTCACTTCCGCATGCATGCAAGGGTATACTAATGTCCTTGGTTGCTAGTACGAGGCAAACCCCATCAATTTTGCCTCGATTAGGGTTAGTGGCCTTTTGCAAATTGTAATTTTGATATACTGGCCTTGTGTACAAAAAAAATGGAGGTAGTAACTATTTGACTTCCTTCCCCATTGCGGTGACGTAGACGATATCTCGAATGTTGTGGTTTGGCGAAGTGCGTTCGACGGAGAACACCATTGAGGGAGACCACAGTAAGTCGTTCGCATGTGCCGCCCGCAAGCCAAGACAACCGCCTTATTTGCATCTAGGAAGTCCATTGAACCAAAGGATGCATAAATGTACTAGTACTACTAGTACACAATAGCATGGTCCGTCCAGCTTAGTGCGCTGCGGTGGTTTCTCGAAGAAGACGATGGAGAAGCGGAGTCGGTGAAGAGTGAAATGATGGTTGCTTCGTCTGTGCTTTGTGATTTGACGCCTCACTTCTTTGTGATTTGTGATAGAAGGGACAGGGGAGTAGACTTTGTGCTCTATACTGTACATGCGTCCAAGCATGGGAGAAAGAGGAGAGACGTTGCATTTTTTTATTCCTTCAATCAATCAATCAGGGAGCTTCGGTTCCATCTTTTTGGCTTTGGCAGCACCGTCCGCAATGGTTCCCATCGGTGACAAAAGCTATTTTCACATTTGGCTACACATTGTGGATGCCCTTAACCGTACCACTTGGTTTTGCTCCTGTGTGCTATCTATACAAATCTCAATTATATTGATCTACAAAAATTATAGAATCAAGATTAGTAAAAAGGGGGTGATTTTGCCGCGCGGATGGCAGGGGAGGTTTCTTATTTTTAGAGGACATTGGCCTGGCGGTTCGCTAACATGCGGTCCCATGTGTTAGTGCTTTACCAAGCCGATCTGCGTCCCACATGAAGCAGAACAACGGCAGAAGCAACACGTGGTTAACTTGAAGAAGATGAGGGAGAAGCGGATTCAGCAACGAGTGAAATGATGGTTGCTTCGTCCCTCCAACTTATTTTTAGCATTATTACTTCGCCCCTCCAACTTAATCATGGAAAGGTGCAGCTTTGTGATTTGACACCTCATTGCTCATTACTACGCCAGCGCCATGACTGGGGTGCTTCACCCCTGCTGCTCTGCACTCTATTTCGGTATGGCACGTGGACTCGGTAGCATGATGTCCCACATGTCGGTGAATGGGACTAGAACATTTATGAAAGCGAGTGCTCCACTCATACGACGGAGGAGTACACGAGACGGCGGCCCCGTGAACTGTCACTTGTACTGTATAGTACTATAGTTTTTCGCACGATCCATCGATACAAACCCGATTAAACAGGAAAGGGCGGGATTTTTCCCACGTGGTAGATGATACTGGCCATACATTTCAAAGGCAATTTAATGTATGCAAACTGAATAATTAAGTAACAATATGATATCTAGTAAAACTAAGAACACATATGATTTATGTGTTAGAGTGTAGTAGTGGTGTTGTATTGCATAGTTGTTAGATGTAACATGCGAGAACGTGTAGATATGTAGTTTTGGAGGGCCTACAGAGAGAAAAGCGTAATACGGTCACCGAACTTTAATACGCTCATTACGGTCACTATATACGTTTTGTGGTGATTATACGGTCACTTGCTCACCGTTCAGCATCGGATTGCACTCTATTGACCGGCCAAATAGTCTGCGTGGCACCATGTTGACTAGTTAAATTGACCATGTTCCTTGTGGGTCCCACATGTCAGTTCACATAGGAAAAAGGTCAGATAAACACAAATTTATGCAGGCGCGACAAGAATCCAACCCGTGAGCGAGAATCACCTGGTTGTGCATGTGTCTGTCAGGGCCTGATGTGCGCGCATGCACGTGTAGGTTGAGCACTTGAGCGTGAGAGTGTGTATTGGTCGTGTGGTGTGTGCATGCATGCGTGCGTGTGTGCGTGTGAGTGTTGCATGCATGCGTGGCTGCGTGTGTACGTGTGAGTGTTGCGTGCGTGCTTGGCTGCATGTGTTCGTGTGAGTGTTGCGTGCATGTAGTTCGTGTGCATGCGTGCATGTGTGTATAATCACCACACCAGCTCCTGTGTGTTAAAACAGACGGCTCAGCATACCAATACAAGGCCACCTTGTCCGTTGTGCCCGCACTTCGAACCACCATCCAGTATTTTTTGTTGTTTGTTTTCATTCTTACTAGCAAGATGCCGGTGCGTTGCACGTAACATCAAGATGCATTTGTATGACTAGTTTATCTTGTGAGAGAAAAGGATGAATGAGGGAAGGCCTTATTTGCAAATGTGGAGAGGTGTGCGGGCACCTTTTTGCAAAATTGCCATAGTTTCCTTCCTATCCGTCAGATATGAATCGGATGGCCTATATTGCAGGATGGCAGGCACACCATCATCACCAACTCTATTTTTTATAAGAGTGTAGAAGAGTAGATACAAGCCAACAGGTGGGCCCAATGGCAGTGAGATAATGTGATCCAACACTACAGGTGCCACGTGGAGCGTTTAATTGGTCAACTAGTCGTGTCTTGAGCAAATTTAGAGCTATACGGTGAGCCCGTGACTGTATAATAACCACAAAACATAAATGGTGACCGTAATGAGTGGATTCTGAAGTCCAATGTATGTATCGTGCTTTCGCTCCAAAAACAATGATAAATCCTTTGTATATATCGCGAGAGAAAGATGAAACATGCGTGAATGTCTTTGGGGGCTTAATTTTAGAGGACCCGGAGATAGTTTGTGTGCGTCACGTGAAAGGGGCGTGAGGGGTGTATGCGATGGGGAGAGAGATGCTCTTCGTTTCACTTTATTATGACTAACTTTATACTCCCTCCGTTTCTTTTTAGTCCGCATATAAGGTTTGGTCAAAGTTAAGCTTTGTAGAATTTGACTAACTTTATATTAAAAAATATAAATATTCACAATATGAAATCAATATTATCAAATGCACTATGAAATGTATTTTCGTACTATATAGTTTTAGTATTGTAGATGTTCACATTTTTTTATATAAATTTGGTCAAACTTTGTGTAGTTTGAATTTGACCAAATCTTATATGCGAAGTAAAAAGAAATGGAGGGAGTATATAGTATAAAAATATAAATATTCACAGTAAGGAATAAATATCATTGTGGGCACCATGCAACAAATTAACGTTCATACTCCTCCATATAACTTTGTAATGTTGTCTATATGTAGAAATTCTAAAATAATTTTTTGGCCACACTTTATTCAAAAGGAATATTGTATGCGAAATAAACATGAAGAGAGGGATGTTTAGATCAATGGGGTACGTGATGTAACATGTGTTAATGTGTAGTTGATGTATTTGGTAGGGCCTAGAGAGGTATGTGTGTGTATTACGTATTCGAGAGAGACATGGATAGAGGGGCCAGCGGGGGAAGGGGGGCGTGGGAGAGATAGCACGAGAAATGAGAGAGGTCTAGAGAGAGAGACTAATATGATGTCACGGCAAGAGATTCCCTTAAGTGTGTATATGCACGGGGGGAGGGTATAGAGGCACGAGGAGATTTTTTTTCTGTGGTGTCAGTGTTGGTATGTGTGGGTGTGAGAAGATAACGAGACCTGGGGGCAGAGGGTGTGTCACCGCATGAGGTCCGGTGGGTCGAGGTGAGGCCCTTGGTTCGGTTCCGTCCTGCGCCACATTGTTCGGCCCGTGACGCATTTAGGGAGACCCATGGATGACTTGTCGTACAAGACAACGATAACAGAATTGCCAAGGACTCTGTGTCCACTGACAAAGCCGGCTAGGATTTGTGACCCTGGGTTCTCAGACTAAGGTAACCCCTTATCTCTGATATTACTATTCATCCAACCTAACTTTAAGGGGCATCCTATAGAATGCTCTGCTAGAATCATACTCTGCCGATTAGGAAGAGAGGTGTGAGACAATGCGTGAGAGATGCATCCAAAAAGATAATGTGCGTGCAGGAGACACGTAGGCAGGTTTATGTATATAGAAAGGGTCGATGGGGATTGTGCGTGTGTATGCTTGTGAGCGGAAGAGTGCTTGTGAGAAAGGTTAGTGAAAACAGTCGTAAATGGTTACGAGAGGGAGGGAGGGTTATATCGGGAGCATGTCTGCGAGAAATACACCTCGGGCGAGAGTGTGTGAGCATGTGTGAGAGACCACTGATGGAGAGTGAAACTACATATAAAAGACTGATGTACACATTGATTAAAGATATAAGTTGTATCCAAATATTAGGATGGGATCATGATACTTGCAATTCGCGTAAGGAACGATCATTGATTCATCAGACATCTAGATTCTATCGAATTTGAGCATGTCTATGTTATTATTCGACATAATTGATCCAGATAGTTAGTATTTTGAACTCCAGACAATGCATCGCTTTAGCAATCGAATATAAATGTGAGTATAGTTCATGTTGTGTGTGTGTAAAGCACATTATACATACTGAAAAGTTACACAATGAACATTATAAATAGCTAGCTATGAACTAGCATACATTTGAATTCAACTTAAGGTGGTTTAAAAAAATAAAATTCAACAGGAAGTCCATTCAATTATTTGAATTCGATATCATGGCATTTGTAAATCATACCTAAATTATGCGGGCACCAATATTTGCTCTAACTTTGTACATAATAGCATATATAGTCGTGTACAAAATAGATTCAAATTTAGGTCCTCCATTCCAAAATAATCGTAGTTATAGGATTTTCAATTGTCAAAATTTCAAAAAGAAGCGGATATTTTAATGTGGTTTTCAAACATACAAGGTCTATTTAGGTCAGTCCTCAATGTTCAAGAGTACTCTAAACGTGAATGCTTCTGTTTCAAAATTTCGAACGAAGCACCAAAAGAGCCTCTACTCACCCGAATCCGCGTGAGACCAATGTTTGGTAGTAGAAGGAAATTACTTTTCTAACTCCGACACGTGAAACCTACCGGCCCGACGTCCAAAGGTCAAAACCGGGGTAGGTTTCTAGCTTCATCTAGACGCCACGCAACCGCCTCCGAAAAACATTCATACACAATGGCCGTCTAGGCACACATGCGCGCTGCCGAAATCGCTCCCGCCCACTCTTTGGGACACCTGGGATTACCATCCTACCCCCGTCCCGCAGTAGGTCCGAAATTTAAGAGGGGGCAAAGTTTGTACTTTCCCCAAATTTCAAGAAAGCGCGTCCCATATGTTCAAAAAAGCCAAAAACAAGTGCGTCCCAGACCAAAACATGGTTCTCCCTTAGCTCCCCCGGTCTGATTCCCCATTAGGTACTCCATGGGCGCCAAAACTACCTCTCCACCACCAAGAAACCCCAGCGTCCTCTCGTCTGCCACCCCATCCCACCCATCAACCGCCCTCCTCCATCACACCGAGCCGATACCAGACGTCGTCGTCCACCGCAACCTCAACCGCAACGCCCTACAAGGCTAGTAGTTGAAGTTGAGGCTGAGCCGTCCGTACTCGAGCCAGTTCAACCACGCCGTCCTGCGCCTCAAAGCTGCCGCTCCAACTTCGCCACCATCCACCACACCGGAGATGTTCCTGCTACGTCGTCCTTCGCCACCTCAGATTTGCTTCCCCTCCACCGACATTCGGCCACGGCAACACAGTCAACAATTGGTTTGTCCAAGCCTGCACCCTCCTCCAAAACATCGGTTTCCCCGGCAAAAAGAAGAAGATCGGCGCGACATGTGGAGGCGACCACACTCAGAATCGGAAATGGTACTCCTCTTCCCTTATTTGTGCAAATCTTACGTGTGCCGCTTGCAGTATTCATCCCACAGAAGACACTAGTTGACCGCTTCTTCTTGATACTAGATGTTCCTAGTTACTCGCGATGCACAAGGTTTCTTCTCATATACTATTTCAAGAGGTCCGTCGCCCCCCTAGATTACAATTCCTGGTCAGTTGATTCCCAATTAACGGAAGCATTCTCCGGTGTAACAGGCGCTAGTCCGCCTATTACGCCGGGGAAGCAGCGCCTCGGTGTTTATCTTAGGGGCGTGTGGGGCCTAGAGCTGCTGGCGCCCGATCTGGAGATCGGCCAGGATTAAAGGGATGGCCTGGGGGTGCTGCCAAGCACGATGGTGGTGTGAGGTCGAGGGGAGGGCGGGGCGACGGAGGCAGGGGTCTGGGCCAGTGGTCGCAGGCGATTCGCGAAAAGATCGTCGGCAGTGGATGGCGGGAGGTAGATGAAGGCCATCTGCCGTCCTTATAGATCGGACGGTTCATAAAAAATCGATCGACCTATTTATTTTCAACATTGTTATTTTGATAGGACCACATGTGATGCTGTGCTGGAGGAGTACCTGCATTTCCCAGCCATCCCCGTTCTCATATATTACAAAATCATACGGAGTAGAAACTAAATTTGTTTGCCATCCAACGTTGTAGAGCTATCATATGTCTCCTGTCACTTAGTTTCCAGCCACCTAATATCTTCTACTTTTACAATGCACTAGTTCTGCCCACACTTCACCCATACTGTCACTATTCTGTTTTTATGCATGGGTATTTTGAGACTACTGCCATGACGTATAGCACGAAATAAAAGAGAGAAGTTGCTCCTGCTTGCTTCGCGGGCAGGCAAGACACGTGTTTTCACTTTAAAGGTTGGATGTTCAACAGATGGAGACGGTAAACGTAGCTCTAGAGTTAATGATCTCGCTCACCGTGAACCACCATCCCAGGTGCTTGCTTTAACTTCATGGTGTCATATGTGGTTACATGTTGCGTATGGTGTCTAGCTTGAATTCGGAAGGCCGAAGTCGGTCTTTATTAAGATAAGGAAAGATATTTTTTACATGAACCACCATCCCGGGAGCACCGAAAGTCAAATAGCTAGTCAGGGCACTAGCCGAGCCAGTGACAAGCCCAAAGCATGCATACGCATCACTGAAGCCAACTAAAAAGCCACGATGGTGGCGAAGCAGCCCGCCTCCCACTAGGCTCTCGTGTCCTAGATGATCATGCTCACCACTCCACCGGTAGGATGTCTAGCTTGTATTGCTTCCAATTTGGTTAAATTGCACCTGCTTAGCTTACACACTATACCTTTGAATATGACATGCCTTCCTGTTTTTGGTACATACTAGTACATCTGTCTATTAACCATGTTCTTACATCAAACAAATGTTCTTGTGTATCCCTCATCAATTACTTATGATGAGGCAGTCAGTCCAGTGGACTACTGTGATAAAAGATCCTCATTTAAAGAATGCAGCGTTAGCCTCCCCACATGATTCTCAAGAAACAGCAAGGCTAGATGAAGATAGTGAACGTAGCTCTATAGTTGATTACCGCATTTCCCCTACACTAGCATCGCAGGTGCTTGCTCTAACTTGGTAGTGTGATATGTGGTTGCATGTTGCATATGGTGTCTAGATTGTAATTCTTCCAATCTGGTTAAATTGCATGTGCTCTTCTGCTTAGTTTATACATTATACCTATTAATGTGACATGCCTTCCTGTTTTAATACATAGTACATCTTTCTATTAAGCATGTCCTTACATAAACTATTGTTTTTTTGTATCCCGCATAAATCAATATGACGAGACACCTTTAGTATATGTAGTGTGATATTGGTTGCATCTTTCATATGATTTATAGCATGCTACCGCTTCTAATTTGTTGAAATGCCATTTATGATGGGACGCTTTTAACTTGGCAGAGTCATATTGGTTGCATCTTTCATGTGGTGTCTAGCTTGCATTGCTTCTTATTTGTTGAAATGGTTTCTGCTTAGTTTACACAAACAGTTGTGAATATGCCATGTCGTGATGCTTTTCGTATTATTCCATCCTGGTATCATGTGTTTGCCTTACATCAAAGTAGTGATTGTCAGTATCATGCATGAATGAGTTCTGAAGAGTGAATTTTATTGCTTTTCTTGTCGGTTTTACTTGACAATTCAAAATCAGTAAAGCGGAAGGAAGTTAGCAAGGCAGCGGATGAAGGTGCTACTTCCAACCAGAGGGCCTCTACAGATTCTACTCCTCCATCCCTCCAAGATTATTTCCAAGAAAACACATGCATAGACACTCAACGTAGCTGTATTGGTGATGAGCACGTCTCCCCTAGTGCACCATCACAGGTGCTCCCTCTAACTTGGCACTGTTATATGTGGTTGCATGTTATGTATGATGTCTAGCTTGTATTGCTTGTAATTTTGTTGAATTTCATCTGCTTAATTTACACATTATACTTGTGACTAAGACATGTGTTCCTGTTTCTAGAACATACAATATATGTCTATCACATCATGTTCTTACATCAAAGTACTACTGTTGTGTAACCTGCAACAATCACTTATCATAAGACACGTTTGAGTTGGGAGTGTGATATAGGTTACATCTCGCATGCTTTTCTAGCTTGTACTACTTCTAATTTGTTGAAATGGAACTTATGACGAGACAGTTTTAACTTGGTAGAGTGATATTCGTTGCATCTTCCATATGGTGTCTAGCTTTCATTGCTTCTAATTTGTTGAAATGCCTTCTCCTTAGTTTACACATCATAAGCTGTGAATATGCAATGATGTGAATATGCAATGACATTAATGACGAGAGACCTTTAACTTGGTAGTGTGATGTTGTTTGCATCTTGGATATGATTTATTTCTTGTACTGCTTCACATTTGTTTAAATGACATTTATGATGGGATACTGTTAACTTGGCAGAGCGATATTTGTAGCATCTTTCATATGGTGTCTACCTGAAGGAAATATGCCCTAGAGGCAATAATAAAGTTATTCCTTATTTCCTTATATCATGATAAATGTTTATTATTCATGCTAGAATTGTATTAACCGGAAACATAATACATGTGTGAATACATAGACAAACAAAGTGTCACTAGTGTGCCTCTACTTGACTACCATGTTAATCCAAGATGGTTATGTTTCCTAGCCATAGACATGTGTTGTCATTTGATTAACGGGATCACATCATTAGGAGAATGATGTGATTGACATGACCCATTCCGTTAGCTTAGCACCACGATCGTTTAGTATGTTGCTATTGCTTTCTTCATGACTTATACATGTTCCTATGACTATGAGATTATGCAACTCCCGTTTACGGAGGAACACTTTGTGTGCTACCAAAGCGTCACAATGTAACTGGGTGATTATAAAGGTGCTCTACGGGTGTCTCCAAAGGTACATGTTGGGTTGGCGTATTTTCGAGATTAGGATTTGTCACTCCGATTGTCGGAGAGGTATCTCTAGGCCCTCTCGGTAATGCACATCACTTAAGCCTTTGTAGCATTGCAACTAATGACTTAGTTGCGAGATGATGTATTACGTATCCAGTAAAGAGACTTGCGGTAACGAGATTGAACTAGGTATTGAGATACCGACGATCGAATCTCGGGCAAGTAACATACCGATGACAAAGGGAACAACGTATGTTGTTATGCGGTCCTAATCGATAAAGATCTTCGTAGAATATATAGGAGCCAATATGAGCATCCAGGTTCGCTATTGGTTATTGACCGTAGACGTGTCTCGGTCATGTCTACATAGTTCTTGAACCCGTAGGGTCCGCACGCTTAACGTTACCATGAGAGTTTCATTATGAGTTTATGTGTTATGATGTACCGAAGGTTGTTCGGAGTCCCGGATGTGATCACGGACATGACGAGGAGTCTTGAAATGGTCGAGACATAAAGATTGATATATCGGACGACTATATTCGGACACTAGAAGTGTTCTGGGTGATTTCAGAGAAAACCGGAGTGCCGGAGGGTTACCGGAACCCACCCGGGAGAAGTAATGGGCCTTATGGGCCTTAGTGGAGAGAGAGAGGGGCGGCCAGGGTGGGCCACACGCCCCCTCCCCCTGGCCCGAATTGGACTAGGAGAGGGGGCGGCGCCCCCCTTTTTCCTTCTCCCTCCCCCCCCCCCCTTCCTTTCCCCCTCCTAGTAGGAGTAGGAAAGAGGGAGTCTCATCTACTAGGAGGAGGACTCCTCCTCTGGCCTTCGCAAGGGCCGGCCGGCCTCCCCCTTGCTCCTTTATATACGGGGCAGGGGGCACTCTAGACACACAACAATTGATCATTCATCTCTTTAGCCGTGTCTGGTGCCCCTCCACCATAGTCCACCTCGATAATCATCAGAAGCGGTGCTTAGGCGAAGCCCTGCATCGATAGAACATCAACATCGCTACCACGCCGTCGTCAGGTCGTGAAACTCTCCCTCAACACTCGGCTGGATCGGAGTTCGAGGGGCGTCATCGGGCTGAGCGTGTCTTTGAACTTCCGGAGTGCGTCACGTTCGGTACTTGATCGGTCGGATCGTGAATACGCATTTACTACATCAACCGTGTTGTGCTAACGCCTTCCGCTTTCGGTCTCATTTAGGCGTAGACAACACTCTCCCTCTCGTTGCTATGCATCACCATGACTTTGCGTGTGCATAGGAATTTTTTGAAATTACTACGCCCCCAACAAGGCATCCAAGCCAGGTTTTATGCGTTGATGTTATATGCACGAGTAGAACACAAGTGAGTTGTGGGCCATATAAGTCATCTTGCTTACCAGCATGTCATACTTTGGTTCGGCGGTATTATTGGATGAAGCGGCCGGACCGACATTACGCGTGACGCTTCTGGCGAGACCGGTTCTCCCGACGTGCTTTGCACAAAGGTGGCTAGCGGGTGTCAGTTTCTCCAACTTTAGTTGAACCAAGTGTGGCTACGCCCGGTCCTTGCGAAGGTTAAAACAGCACCAACTTGACAAACTATCGTTGTGGTTTTAATGCGTAGGTAAGAACGGTTCTTGCTAAGCCCGTAGCAGCCACGTAAAACTTGCAACAACAAAGTAGAGGACGTCTAACTTGTTTTTGCAGGGCCTGTCATGATGTGATATGGTCAAGACATGATGCTAAATTTTATTGTATGAGATGATCATGTTTTTTAACCGAAGTTATCGGCAATCGGCAGGAGCCATATGGTTGTCGCTTATTGTATGCAATGCAATCGCCTGTAATACTTTACTTTATCATTAAGCGGTAGCGATAGTCGTAGAAGCATCATATTGGCGAGACGACAACGATGCCACGATGGAGATCAAGGTGTCGCGCCGGCGATGATGGTGATCATGGAGGTGCTTCGGATATGGAGATCACAAGCACAAGATGATGATGGCCGTATCATATCACTTATATTGATTGCATGTGATGTTTATCTTTTATGCATCTTATCTTGCTTTGACCGTGGTAGCATTATAAGATGATCTCTCACTAAATTTCAAGATAAAAGTGTTCTCCACGAGTATGCACCGTTGCCAAAGTTAAATGCGTGCCCGGACACCCACGTGATGATCGGGTGTGATAAGCTCTCGTCCATCTACAACGGGTGCAAGCCAGTTTTGCACACGTAGAATACTCGAGTTAAACTTGACGAGCCTAGCGTGATGCAGATATGGCCTCGGAACACTGAGACCGAAAGGTCGAGCGTGAATCATATAGTAGATATGATCAACATAGTGATGTTCACCATTGAAAACTACTCCATTTCACGTGATGATCGGTTATGGTTTAGTTGATTTGGATCACGTGATCACTTAGAGGATTAGAGAGATGTCTTTCTGAGTGGGAGTTCTTAAGTAATATGATTAATTGAACCTAAATTTATCATGAACTTAGTACCTGATAGTATCTTGCTTGTCTATGTTGATTGTAGATAGATGGCCCTTGCTGTTGTTCCGTTGAATTATAATGCGTTCCTTGAGAAAGCAAAGTTAGCAATTACACGGACTGGGTCCGTAACTTGAGGATTATCCTCATTGCTGCATAGAAGAATTACGTCCTGGAAGCACCGCTGGGTGCCAGGCCTGCTGCAGGAGCAACACCAGATGTTGTGAACGTCCGCGAAACAAAGTCGATGACTACTCGATAGTTCAGTGTGCCATGCTTTACGGCTTAGAACCGGGACTTCAACGACGTTTTGAACGTCATGGAGCATATGAGATGTTCCAAGAGCTGAAGTTAATATTTCACGCAAATGCCCGGATTGAGAGATATGAAGTCTCCAATAAGTTCTATAGCTGCAAGATGGAGGAGAATAGTTCCACAAGGAGCATATACTCAAGATGTCCAGGTATAATAATCACTTGATTCAACCGGGAGTTAATCTTGAGGATGATAAGCGTCATTGACGTAATTCTCCAATCAACGCCACCAAGCTACAAAAGCTTTGTGATGAACTATAATATGCAAGGGATGGAAAAAGACAATTCCGAGCTCTTACGTAATGCTAAAGGCTGCGGAGGTAGAAATCAAGAAGGAGCATCAAGTGTTGATGGTCAACAAGACCACTAGTTTCAAGAAAAGGGCAAAGGGAAGAAGAAGGGGAACTTAAAGAAGAACAGCAAGCAAGTTCTTTGCCCAGAGAAGGAACCCAAGTTTGGACCTAAGCACAGAAACTGAGTGCTTCTACCGCAAGCGACCAGTCCTTTGAAGCGGAACTGCCCCAAGAATTTGGCGGATAAGAAGGATGGCAAGGTGAACAAAGGTATATGTGATATAAAAGTAATTGATGTGTACATTACTAGAGCTCTCAGTATCACCTTGGTAATTGATACTGGTTCTGTTGCTAATATTTGCAACTTTCGAAGCAGGGGACTACGGATTGCTTAACACCGCCAAGGACGAGGTGACGATGCGCGTGGGAAATGGTTCCAAAGTCGATGTTATCGCGGTCAGCACGCTACCTCTACATATACCTTCGGGATTAGTATTAGACCTAAATAATTGTTATTTGTGCCAGCGTTGAGCATGAACATTATATTTGGATCTTGTTTGATGTGAGACGGTTATTCATTTAAATCAAAGAATAATGGTTGTTCTATTTATATGAGTAATATCTTTTATGGTCATGCACCCTTGAAGAGTGGTCTATTTTTGATGAATCTCGATAGTAGTGATACACATATTCATAATGTTGAAGCCAAAAGATGCAGAGTTGATAATGGTAGTGCAATGTGGCACTGCCGTTTGGGTCATATCGGTGTAAAGCGCATGAAGAAACTCCATACTGATGGACTTTTGGAATCACTTGGTACTTGCGAACCGTGCCTTATGGGCAAGATGACTAAAACGCCGTTCTCCGGTACAAAGGAGAGAGCAACAGATTTGTTGGAAATCATACATACAGATGTATGTGGTCCAATGAATGTTGAGGCTCGTGGCGAATATCGTTATTTTCTCACCTTCACAGATGATTTGAGCAGATATGGGTATATCTACTTAATGAAACATAAGTCTGAAACATTTGAAAAGTTCAAAGAATTTCAGAGTGAAGTTGAAAATCATCGTAACAAGAAAATAAAATTTCTACAATCTGATCGTGGAGGAGAATATTTGAGTTACGAATTTGGTCTACATTTGAAACAATGCGGAATAGTTTCGCAACTCACGCCACCCGGAACACCACAGCGTAATGGTGTGTCCGAACGTCAGAATCGTGATTACTTTACTTGACATGGTGCGATCGATGATGTCTCTTACTGATTTACCGCTATCGTTTTGGGGTTATGCTTTAGAGACGGCCGCATTCACGTTAAATAGGGCACCATGAAAATCCGTTGAGACGACGCCTTATGAACTGTGGTTTGGCAAGAAACCAAAGTTGTCGTTTCTTAAAGTTTGGGGCTGCGATGCTTATGTGAAAAAGCATCAACCTGATAAGCTCGAACCCAAATCGGAGAAATGTGTCTTCATAGGATACCCAAAGGAGACTGTTGGGTACACCTTCTATCACAAATCCGAAGGCAAGACTTTTATTGCTAAATTCGGAGTTTTTCTAGAGAAGGAGTTTCTCTCGAAAGAAGTGAGTGGGAGGAAAGTAGAACTTGATGAGGTAACTGTACCTACTCCCTTATTGGAAAGTTGTTCATCGCAAAAACCGGTTTCTGCGACACCTACACCAATTAGTGAGGAAGTTAATGATGATGATCATGAAACTTCAGATCAAGTTGTTCTTGAACCTCGTGAGGTCAACCGTAGTAAGATCCGCACGCAGTGGTACGGTAATCCTGCTCGGAAGTTATGTTACTAGACCATGATGAACCTCTGAACTATGAAGAAGCGATGGTGAGCCCAGATTCCATAAAAATGGCTTGAGGGCATGAAATCTGAGATGGGATCCATGTATGAGAACAAAGTGTGGACTTTGGTTGACTTGTCCGATGATCGGCAAGCAATTGAGAATAAATGGATCTTCAAGAAGAAGACTGACGCTGACGGTAATGTTACAGTCTAAAAAGCTCGACTTGTCGCGAAAGGTTTTCGATAAGTTCAAGGGATTGACTACGATGAGACCTTCTCACCCGTAGCGATGCTTAAGTCTGTCCGAATCATGTTAGCAATTGCCGCATTTTATGATTATGAAATTTGGCAAATGGATGTCAAAACTGCATTCCTGAATGGATTTACGGAAGAAGAGTTGTATATGATGCAACCAGAAGGTTCTCACGATCCAAAGGGAGCTAACAAAGTGTGCAAGCTCCAACATCCATTTATGGACTGGTGCAAGCCTCTCGAGTTGGAATAAACGCTTTGATAGTGTGATCAAAGCATTTGGTTTTGTACAGACTTTTGGAGAAGCCCTTTGTATTTACAAGAAAGTGAGTGGGAGCTCAGTAGCATTTCCGATATTATATGTGGATGACATATTGCTGATTGGAAATGATATAGAATTTCTGGATAGCATAAAGGGATACTTTAATAAGAGTTTTTCAATGAAAGACCTCGTGAAGCTGCTTACATATTGGGCATCAAGATCTATAGAGATAGATCAAGACGCTTAATTGGACTTTCACAAAGCACATACCTTGACAAAGTTTTGAAGAAGTTCAAAATGGATCAAGCAAAGAAAGGGTTCTTGCTGTGTTACTAGGTGCGAAGTTGAGTAAGACTCAATGCCCCACCACCGCAGAAGATAGAGAGAAGATGAAAGATGTTCCTATGTTTCAGCCATAGGCTCTATCATGTATGCAATGCTATGTACCCGAGACCTGATGTGTGCCTTGCTATAAGTCTAGCAAGAAGGTACCAAAGTAATCCGAAGTGGATCAACGACAGCGGTCAAGAACATCCCTGAAATACCGAAAAGGACTAAGGATATGTTTCTCAGATATGGAGGTGACAAAGAGCTCATCGTAAATGGTTACGTTGATGCAAGCTTTGACACCGATCCGGACGATTCTAAATTGCAAACCCGGATACGTGTTTACATTGAACGGTGGAGCTGCCGGTTGGTGCAGTTCTAAACAAAGCATCGTAAGGGTGATCTACGTGTGAAGCGGAGTACATGGCTGCTTTGGAAGCAGCAAATGAAGGAGTCTGGATGAAGGAGTTCATATCCGATCTAGGTGTCATACCTAGTGCATCGGGTCCAATGAAAATCTTTTGTGACAATACTGGAGCAATTGCCTTTGCAAAGGAATCCAGATTTCACAAAAGAACCAAGCACATCAAGAGACACTTCAATTCCATCCGTGATCTAGTCCAGGTGGGAGACATAGAAATTTGCAAGATACATACGGATCTCGAATGTAAAGGCGGAACACAGTGACTAAGCCTCTTCCACGAGCAAAACATGATCAGCACCAAGGCTCCATGGGTGTTAGAATCATTACCGTAATCTATATTATTGACTCTAGTGCAAGTGGGAGATCAAGGAAATATGCCCTAGAGGCAATAATAAAGTTATTCTTTATTTCCTTATATCATGATAAATGTTTATTATTCATGCTAGAATTGTATTAACGTAAACATAATACATGTATGAATACATAGACAAACAGAGTGTCACTAGTGTGCCTCTACTTGACTAGCTTGTTGATCAAAGATGGTTATGTTTCCTAGCCATAGACATGTGTTGTCATTTGATTAACGGGATCACATCATTAGGAGAATGATGTGATTGACATGACCCATTCCGTTAGCTTAGCACACGGTCGTTTGGTATGTTGCTATTGCTTTCTTCATGACTTATACATGTTCCTATGACTATGAGTTTATGCAACTCCCATTCATCGGAGGAACACTTTGTGTTCTACCAAACGTCACAACGTGAATCGGGTGATTATAAAGGTGCTCTAAGGTGTGTCTCCAAAGGTACATGTTGGGTTGGCGTATTTCGAGATTAGGATTTGTCACTCCGATTGCTCCGGAGAGGTATCTCTCGGCCCTCTCGGTAATGCACATCACTTAAGCCTTGCAAGCATTGCAACTAATGAGTTAGTTGCGTAGATGATGTATTACGTAATCCAGTAAAGAGACTTGCTGGTAACGAGATTGAACTAGGTATTGAGATACCGACGATCGAATCTCGGGAAAGTAACATACCGATGACAAAGGGAACAACGCATGTTGTTATGCGGTCTGACCGATAAAGATCTTTGTAGAATATGTAGGAGCCAATATGAGCATCTAGGTTCCGCTATTGGTTATTGACCAAAGACGTGTCTCGGTCATGTCTACATAGTTCTCGAACCCGTAGGGTCCGTGACGCTAACGTTACGATGACAAGCTTTCATTATGAGTTTATGTGTTATGATGTAATCAAGGTTGTTCGGAGTCCCGGATGTGATCACGGACATGACGAGGAGTCTCGAAATGGTCGAGACATAAAGATTGATATATTGGACGCACTATATTCGACAGCGGAAGTGTTTCGGTGATTTCGAGAAAACCGGAGTGCCGAGGGTTACCGTAACCCCCCGGAGAAGTAATGGGCCTTATGGGCCTTAGTGGAGAGAGAGAGGCGGCCAGGTGGGTCACAAGCACCCTCCCTCTGGTCCGACTGGACTAGGAGAGGGGGCGCCCCCTTTCCTTCTCCCTCTTCCCCTTCCTTTCCCCCTCCTAGTAGTAGTAGGAATGAGGGTAGTCCTACACCTACTTGGAGGAGGACTCCACCTCCTGGCGCGCCCTGCAAGGGCCGGCCAGCCTCCCCCCTTGCTCCTTTATATAGGGGCAGGGGGCACCCTAGACACACAACAATTGATCATTGATCTCTTAGCGTGTGCGGTGCCCCCTCCACCATAGTCCACCTTGATAATATCAGAAGCGGTGCTTAGGCCAAGCCCTGCGTCGGTAGAACATCAACATCGTCACCACACCGTCGTCTTGTGAAACTCTCCCTCAACACTTTCGGCTGGATCGGAGTTCAAGGGACGCCATCGGGCTGAGCGTGTGCTGAACTCGGAGGTGCCGTGACGCTCGGTACTTGATCGGTCGGATCATGAAGACGTCGACTACATCAACCGCGTTGTTAACGCTTCCCCTTTCGGTCTCACAGTGCACGAGACAACACTCTCCCCTCTCGTTGCTATGCATCACCATAATCTTGCGTGTGCGTAGGAAATTTTTTGAAATTACTACGTTCCCCAACACTACCTTCCATTGCATTGCTTCTAATTTAGTGAAATGTCTTCTGCTTAGTTTACACATCATAGTTCTGGTTATCTCATGTCGTCCTGTTTTCGTACATATTACATCCTCCTATCATGTGGTTGTCTAACATCAAAGTTCAGTTCGTCTGTATCACGCATCAATTTGTTCTGAAGAACTAAATTGTTATTCGTTTTTCTTGTCGGCTTGACTTAACATGGCACAGAGAAAGAGGAAGCAACACAGAACGACAGGGAAATGGAAGTGGAATAATCCTGCAGATTCTGCTGGTACTAATGATGCAATAGAAGGTCAAAGTCCGCGGAAAATTGTACCGGACAGGTATACCGTGCTACACGAACTGCGTAACAAGCCAAAATGCGAAACAAATAGTTGCCACCAAACAAGCGAGACAACCCTAGTTGTTGCAACACCTTCCACAAGCATCACCAAATGACACGATTTACTCATTGGTCAACTCAAACTAGCAAAGACGCTCCCAAGGTCCCTTACACCGACAAAGATTTTCAAGCACTCTCGACACAAGATGAGTTGGCAACATCGGATGAACTTTGTGAGCTTCAATAGCAAGAAGGTAGTTGCTTTGGAGTCAAGTTACGATTGCATGCTTCTTTATATGTAGTCTCACAGCTTGATGTACACTAACACTTCCTATGTTCGTTGTTGGACTAGCACCTAGGCGCAAGAGGAAAAAAACATCAAGGATAATGCTCGATAGGTTAACTAAATCTAGAGGAGGAAGAATGGAGATCCGTTTTGAGGCAGGTTTAAAAAGGCCATGTGATGCTACAGAGTCAGCCAAGTTAGTATCAGAGGCAGCGGTTGCCGTTAGGCCTAGTTGCCGTTAGGTGTCATGTACGTATCCTCCCAACATGGATCAATATAGGAATGACAAAGACAAACCCCAGTTCAACACCTTCCTCGACCATTTATCTGTAAGTATGGTTATGTATGGAAACTAGTAATATTGTCTTGCTCTGTCCAATACTTTCTAGGTTGCTTATAATGAGACTCCCATAATTTTCAACAGATGAGGTTCAAGTTGGATAGCCGAGATGATGCAACCAGACAAGCTTGCACCCATGTTTTCAAATCTGCTCTGTGACAGTATTGGTATAACTTGAGGAAAACTCACTTTGAAGGCAAGGCTAACAGGGAACTTGCCCAAACATCTCCAGTGGAAAATATATCGGATGTAGATTGGAGAGGCCTCATTAAACACTGGTCTGATCCGAAGTATCAGGTACATTATATATATGTGATCAGATCACATGTTGAAGTCCTATTTACACATGTGCCACACAAATCTATCTTCTTGTAGGTGAACTGTTCAAAGAACAAGGCCAACCGTACGAAAGTGAAATTCCAATAGACGACAGGATCTCGTAGCTATATTGCACACTGTGAGGCTCTTGTAATTAGTTGCTGTTTCACTCTTTTTTCTATACCATATTATCGTATCTATATTGACTTTTTCCAAATGCGCAGGAAAGCCCGCAAGGACCAAGAAGTACACGAACCAAATGTCGTAAATCTTCAAGGATCTACACCAAAGAAGACAAATGGCATGACTACACCAGTCAAAGCCATTGTTGTAAATCCTTAATCCTCATGCCTTTTAACTACTACTTACTCTGACTTGTGCCTTGAGCTGCATGGTTTGCAGCCAATGTATATTACACTTTTCAATTTTATACACAATTGTCTTAGCGTATCATTGCACCTTACAAGGTTTAAAAGAGAGGAGTGATGTTCCTTTGATCTTGACCTGTAATCTAGTTCCTTGCTGGACTTGCCCACACAATGTTATAATTGACTGTTTGTCTGATCTCAGTTTTTTTGTGATATGAATGATGTCATACTATGCTTCAGATTATAAACGTTGTCTCTTTGTCCTTAGCTGTCAATACAATGTGAAGAAATAGACAATACATTAGCCATAGTACATGGTCATAAGTTTGGAACCTAGTTTTATTATGTACTTTGCAGTAAAATATGCTACCTCTTGAGCACTGCGTCGGTTTTCCCTTGAAGAGGAAAGGCTGATGCAGCAAAGTAGCGTAAGTATTTCCCTCAGTTTTTCAGAACCAAGGTATCAATCCAGTAGGAGACCACGCTCAAGTCCCACGCACCTACACAAACAAATAAGAACCTTGCAACCAACGCGATAAAGGGTTTGTCAATCCCTTCACGGCCACTTGCAAAAGTGAGATCTGATAGAGATGATAAGATAATATTTTTAGTACTTTTATGATAAAGAGTAAAAGTAAAGATTGCAAAATAAAAGGCGCAAGAAATAGCTTGTTGACGGGAGATTAATATGATAGAAGATAGACCCCGGGGCCATAGGTTTCACTAGTGGCTTCTCTCAAGATAGCATAAGTATTACAGTGGTAAAACGAATTACTGTCGAGCAATAGATAGAAATGAGCATAGTTATGAGAATATCTAGGTATGATCATGCATATAGCATCATGTCCGTGACAAGTAGACCGACTCCTGCCTGCATCTACTACTATTACTCCACACATCGACCGCTATCCAGCATGCATCTAGAGTATTAAGTTCGTAAGAACAGAGTAATGATTTAAGTAAGATGACATGATGTAGAGGGATAAACTCATGCAATATGATATAAACCCCATCTTTTTATCCTCGATGGCAACAATACAATACGTGTTGTTTCCCCTACTGTCACTAGGATCGAGCACCGCAAAATTGAACCCAAACTAAGCACTTCTCCCATTGCAAGAAAGATCAATCTAGTAGGCCAAACCAAACTGATAATTCGAAGAGACTTGCAAAGATAACCAATCATACATAAAAGAATTCAGAGGAGATTCAAATATTGTTCATAGATAATCTTGATCATAAACCCACAATTCATCGGATCTCGACAAACACACCGCAAAAAAGAAGAGTTACATCGAATAGATCTCCAAGAGAATCGAGGAGAACTTTGTATTGAGATCCAAAGAGAGAAGAAGCCATCTAGCTAATAACTATGGACCTGAAGGTCTGAGGTAAACTACTCACACATCATCGGAGAGGCTATGGTGTTGATGTAGAAGTCCTCCGTGATCAATTCCCCCTCCGACGGAGCGCCGGAAAAGGCCCCAAGATGGGATCTCACGAGTGCAGAATGTTGCGGCGGTGGAAATAGTGTTTTCGCTCCGTATATGATGTTTCCAGGGTATATGAGTATATATAGGCGAAAGAAGTCGGTCAGGAGAGCTACGAGGGGCCAACGAGGGTGGGGGCGCGCCCAAGGGGCAAAGGCGCCTCCTGCCTTGTGGCCTCCTCGTTGATTGCTTGACGCCCACTCAAGTCCTCTCGATCACGCTTGTTCCGAAAATCACGTTTTCGAAGGTTTCATTCCGTTTGGACTCCATTTGATATCCTTTTCCTTCGAAACACTGAAATAGGCAAAAAAACAGCAATTTGGGTTGGGCCTCCGGTTAATAGGTTAGTCCCAAAAATAATATAAAAGTGTATAATAAAGCTCATTAAACATCCAAAACAGAATATATAATAGCATGGAGCAATCAAAAATTATAGAAAGTTGGAGACGTATCAAGCATCCCCAAGCTTTATTCCTGCTCATCCTCGAGTAGGTAAATGATAAAAATAGAATTTTTGATGTGGAATGCTACTTAGCATAATTTTCAATGTAATTCTCTTATTTGTGGCATGAATATTCAGATCTGAAAGATTCAAGATAAAACGTTTAATATTTACATGAAAATTATAATATTTCAAGCATACTAACAAAGCAATCATGTCTTCTCGAAATAATATGGCCAAAGAAAGTTATCCCTACAAAATCATATAGTCTGGCTATGCTCTATCTTCATCACACAAAGTATTTAATCATGCACAACCCCGATGACAAGCCAAGGAATTGTTTCATACTTTTGATGCTCTCAAACTTTTTCAATCTTCACGCAATACATGGGCGCGAGCCATGGACATAGCACTATATGTGGAATAGAATGGTGGTTGTGGAGAAGACAAAAAAGGAGAAGATAGTCTCACATCAACTAGGCGTATCAACGTGCTATGGAGATGCCCATTAATAGATATTGATGTGAGTGAGTAGGGATTGCCATGCAACGGATGCACTAGAGCTATAAGTGTATGAAAGCTCAACAAAAGAAACTAAGTGGGTGTGCATCCAACTCGCTTGCTCATGAAGACCTAGGGCATTTTAAGGAAGCCCATCATTGGAATATACAAGCCAAGTTCTATCATGTAAAATTCCCACTAGTATATGAAAGTGACAACATAGAAGACTCTGTATCATGAAGATCATGGTGCTACTTTGAAGCACAAGTGTGGAAAAAGGATAGTAACATTGTCCCTTCTCTCTTTTTCTCTCATTTTTTTGTTTGGGCCTTCTCCTTTTTTTATGGCCTCTTTTTTCGTCCAAGTCTCATCCCGACTTATGGGGAATCATAATCTCCATCATCCTTTCCTCACATGGGACAATGCTCTAATAATGATGATCATCACACTTTTATTTACTTACAACTCAAGAATTACAACTCGATACTTAGAACAAAATATGACTCTATGTGAATGCCTCCATCGGTGTACCGGGATACGCAATGAATCAAGAGTGACATGTATGAAAGAATTATAAAAGTAGCCTTGCCACAAATACGATGTCAACTACATGATCATGCAAAGCAATATGACAATGATGAAGTGTGTCATAATAAATGGAACGATGGTAGGTTGCATGGCAATATATCTCGGAATGGCTGTGGAAATGCCATAATAAGTAGGTATGGTGGCTGTTTTGAGGAAGGTATATGGTGGGTGTATGATATCGGCGAAAGGTGCGTGGTATTAGAGGCTAGCAATGGTGGAAGGGTGAGAGTGCGTATAATCCATGGACTCAACATTAGTCATAAAGAACTCACATACTTGTTGCAAAAATCTATTAGTTATCGAAACAAAGTATTACGCACATGCTCCTAGGGGGATAGATTGGTAGGAAAAGACCATCGTCATTCCCCGACCGCCACTCATAAGGAAGACAATCAATAAAAAAATCATGCTCTGACTTCATCACATAACGGGTCACCATACGTGCATGCTACGGGAATCACAAACTTTAGAACAAGTATTTCTCAAATTCACAACTACTCAACTAGCATGACTCTAATATCACCATCTTCATATCTCAAAACTATCATCAAGCATCAAAATTCTCTTAGTATTCAACGCACTTATAAGAAAGTTCTTTACTAATCTTGGGTGCCTATCATATTAGGACTAATTTCACAATTTAAGCACATTACCATGCTGTTTTGTAGGACTCTCAAAATATTATAAGTGAAGCATGAGAGAACAATAATTTCTATAAAACAAAACCACCACCAAGCTCTAAAAGATATAAGTGAAGCACTAGAGCATAAACTATATAGCTCAAAAGATATAAGTGAAGCACATAGAGTATTCTAATAATTTCCGAATCATTTGTGTCTCTCTCAAAAGGTGTGTATAGAAAGGATGATTGTGGTAAACTAAAAATCAAAGACTCAAATCATACAAGATGCTCCAAGCAAAACACATATCATGTGGTGAATAAAAATATAGCTCCAAGTGAAGTTACTGATGGATTTAAGATTTAAAGAGGGGATGCCTTCCGCATCCCCAAGCTTTGGCTTTTTGGTGTCCTTGGATTTACCTTGGTGTGCCTTGGTCATCCCCAAGCTTAGGCTCTTGCCACTCCTCGTTCCATAATCCATCAAATCTTTACCCAAAACTTGGAAACTTCGCAACACAAAACTTAACAGAAAATCTTGTGAGCTCCGTTAGCGAAAGAAAACAAAACACCACTTCAAGGTACTGTATTTAACTCATTATTTATTTGTATTGGTGTTAAACATACTTTATTCCAACTTATCTATGGTTTATAAACTCTTTTATTAGCCATAGATTCATCAAAATAAGCAAACAATACGCGAAAAACAGAATCTGTCAAAAACAGAACTGTCTGTAGTAATCTGTAACTAACGCAAACTTCTGTAACTCAGAAAAATCTACCAAAATAGGACGACCTAGATAATTTGTTTATTGATCTACTGAAATTGGAATCAGTATTTTATCACGTTCTGGTGATTTGTAACAATTATTTTCGTGAACAGAAAGTTTCTGGAATTTTCAGCAGGATCAAATAACTATCATCCAAGAAGATCCTATAGGTTTTACTTGGGACAAACAGTAATTAAAACACGAAAACAAATCTAACAAGAAGCTAGATCAAAGATTTATTCACCAATAGAAAGGAAAGATATTGGGTAGTCTCCCAACAAGCGCTTTTCTTTAAAGCCTTTTAGCTAGGCATTGATAATTTTAATGATGCTCGCATAAAAGACAAGAATTGAAGCGCGAAGAGAGCATCATGAAACACGTGACAAACACATCTAACTCTAACATACTTTCTATGCATAGGCATCTTATAGAAAAAAAAATTATCATAGCAAGCATAAACTAGCATATGCAAGGAAGCGGAAAGGAACAATAGCAATCTCAACATAACGAGAGGTAATTTAGTAACATGAAAATTTCTATAACCATATTTTCCTCTCTCATAATAATTACATGTAGGATCATAAGAAAATTCAACAATATAGCTATCACATAACATATTCTCAACACGATCCACATGCATGCAAACTTGACACTCTTCCAAAATAGTGGGATTATCATTAACTAAAGTCATGACCTCTCCAAACCCACTTTTATCAAAAATTTCATAAGATTGAATATTCTCCAAATACGTGGGATCTAAAGTTGACACTCTCCCAAACCCACTTTCAATATTATTGCAAACACTATTATCAATCTCATGTTCATCATGGGGCTTAAATAAATTTTCAAGATCATAAGAAGAATCACCCCAATCATGATCATTGCAACAAGTAGTAGACATAGCAAAACTAGCATCCCAAAGCTTAGGGTTTTGCATATTATTAGCACAATTGACATGAAGAGAATTAATAGTAAAATCATTGCAATCACGCTTTTTATTCAAGGAGCTATCGTGAATCTCTTCATAAAGTACTTCATCACAATTTTCAGATTCACAAATTTCAAGAAAAACTTCATAAAGATAATCTAGTGCACAAAACTCACTAGCAATCGCTTCATCATAATTGGATCTCTTAAAAATATTAGCAAGCGGATGAGGATCCATATATCTTAGGTTTTCTGTTTAGCAATAAATACTCAACTATTCCAACCAAACGAGCAAACGAGCCAAGTAAGACATTAAGGCAAACGAAAAGACGAACAGAAGAAGGGCGAATAAAACGGCAAGGGTGAAGTGGGGGAGAGGAAAACGAGAGGCAAATGGCAAATAATGTAATGCGAGGGATAAGAGTTTGTGATGGGTACTTGGTATGTGTTGACTTGTGCATAGACTCCCAAGAACGGGCGCCAGAAATCCTTCTTGCTACCTCTTGAGCACTGCGTTGGTTTCCCTTGAAGAGGAAAGGGTGATGAAGCAAAGTAGCGTAAGTATTTCCCTCAGTTCTTGAGAACCAAGGTATCAATCCAGTAGGAGACCACGCTCAAGTCCCATGCACCTACACAAACAAATATGAACCTTGCAACCAATGCGATAAAGGGGTTGTCAATCCCTTCACGGCCACTTGCAAAAGTGAGATCTAATAGAGATGATAAGATAATATTTATGGTATTTTTATGATAAAGAGTAAAAGTAAAGATTGCAAAATAAATGGCACAAGAAATAGCTTGTTGACGGGAGATTAATATGATAGAAGATAGACCCCGGGGCCATAGGTTTCACTAGTGGCTTCTCTCAAGATAGCATAAGTATTACGGTGGGTAAATGAATTACTGTCGAAAGCGCTTGATAGAATTGAGCATAGTTATGAGAATATCTAGGTATGATCATGTATATAGGCATCACGTCCGTGACAAGTAGACCGACTCCTGCCTGCATCTACTACTATTACTCCACACATCGACCGCTATCCAGCATGCATCTAGGGTATTAAGTTCGTAAGAACAGAGTAATGCTTTAAGTAAGATGACATGATGTAGAGGGATAAACTCATGCAATATGATATAAACACCATCTTTTTATCCTCGATGGCAACAATACAATACGTGTCGTTTCCCTCATCACTCGGGATCGAAAGCACCGCAAGATTGAACCCAAAGCTAAGCACTTCTCCCATTGCAAGAAAGATCAATCTAGTAGGCCAAACCAAACTGATAATTCAAGAGACTTGCAAAGATAACCAATCATACATAAAAGAATTCAGAGGAGATTCAAATATTGTTCATAGATAATCTTGATCATAAACCCACAATTCGTCGGATCTTGACAAACACACCGCAAAAAGAAGATTTACATCGAATAGATCTCCAAGAGAATCGAGGAGAACTTTGTATTGAGATCCAAAGAGAGAGAAGAAGCCATCTAGCTAATAACTATGGACCTGAAGGTCTGAGGTAAACTACTCACACATCATGGAGAGGCTATGGTGTTGATGTAGAAGCCCTCCGTGATCAATGCCCTTCCCGTGAGCTACTAAAAGGCCCCAAGATGGGATCTCACGCAGTGCAGAATGTTGGCGGTGGAAATAGGGTTTTGGCTCCGTATATGATGTTTCGAGTATATGAGTATATATAGGCGAAAGAGGTCGGTCGAGAGAGCTACGAGGGGCCCACGAGGGTGGGGGGCTGCGCCCAAGGGGGCAGGTGCGCCTCCGCCTCGTGGCCTCCTCGTTCATTGCTTGACGTCCACTCCAAGTCCTCTGGAGCACGTTTGTTCTGAAAATCACGTTCCCGAAGGTTTCATTCCGTTTGGACTCCGTTTGATATCCTTTTCCTTCGAAACACTAAAATAGGCAAAAAAAACATCAATTTGGGCTAGGCCTTTGGTTAGTAGGTTAGTCCCAAAAATAATATAAAAGTGTATAATAAAGCCCATTAAACATCCAAAACAAAATATATAATAGCATGGAGCAATCAAAAATTATAGATACGTTGGAGACGTATCAAAATACAACTAATATTTTACATGGGTTCACCGTAATAAGTTCAGAATATAGACCAAAGCTATTTTGTTTGGTTTTCTTGCCTCCTTAATATCTTCTATTCGTACTACTAATTTAAAACTCAACTTTTCAGCAAGCTATGGAAAAATGGTGGAACCGCCACCTTACGAAGGTGGCGAGGCAACTATAACCGCAATGTCAGCTCTTGCAGCAGCGGGTCAAGATCTGCACACTAACAAGGCCAAAAGCACGCTCTGCGTATCTTTGGGTTGGTTGTTAAGGCAATCTAGTCCAAAATTCCTCATGATCAAGATATGCAAGCTCAAAACAATGTTATATCTGCGCTCCGCATACAAGTCCGCTCCCTAACAGAGACCCTTTGTGAAACAAGGATGTACATTGTTCGATGTCGTCAAGATATGCATGGTTTTGAAACCAGACTATCAAACATTTGCTATGTTCTTCAGGAGCCTAGGAGAAATGAATGCGAAGGTTATGGTGCTCCATCGGACAATACAACATGAAAACGTAATAGTCAGATCAAATGAACTGAGCTTCTGAACTTCTGGTGGTGCATTTATCTCGCCGCATCGTTAACTTTATGCCAACCTTCCTTTTGTTTTATAGTTGTAATTTGTTTTGCTGCGATACAAAATGTGTTCTTAACGTGCAGCCACCGACTAAAGAAAACAGCAAGCCATTGTTGTACAGTGTAGGGTGTTCCCTATATTTGCACTGGTGGCGATCTTTGATGCCCAGTGGATGTAATATGTGCAATCGCCTTAATAGCCTAGCGTTAGTTTCGGGCTTATTTATTTCCTAGTCTTCTTTTTCCCTGGTTTGCTAGTGGCCACAACAACCATGGGCCATATACGGACCGTGGTAACCATGACCGTGCTACGGGCCGTAGGATCCATGGGCCTCCTACGGGTCGTCTTTAAATGGGCCTCCAATACGGCCGTAGAATCGGTGGGCCTCGTGGGTCTACATGAACCGTAAACAGGCGTAATTGGTATCGTCAAAGACGGGTCAGTCGTTAACGTGCCGGAGGACAGCAAAGGCTTAATTCACAGGCATAACGGGTCGTTAATGGGCAAGAATATAGGACGGCTGGAAACGCAAGCGCCGATTAACAAGCCGTAAACGGGCCAACTCTTGCCACGGGCGAATTTGGCCCATTAGGGGAACAGCCAAGAACGGGCCTAAGTAATCGAGGGCCGGAAAGGAGCCCAAGAATGTATGGGCCGTCAGTAGGCCGAAAGCTAACACGGGCTAGAAACGGACCATGTGAATCATGGGCCTTTAACAGGTACAAAGAAATTTACTATTCATTCTTGGCTAGAATCGCCATGGGCCTTTAAAGGGCCTAAAGATACGAAAGCTTCATATGGGCCGAAAGACCTCGTGGGCCATACTTGGTCCGAAAGTGAAACGGGCTGGTGTTATATTCAACATCCCACATGACGTCGTTGGGCCGATTTCGGGCAGGCCCTAACGGGTCGTGAGTTACCGGGCCGTAAAATGGGCTATTTGCGAAGACACCATTAACAGGCTTTTCATGGGCCAGCCCGCTAACTTTTGACCAAGTCAAACGGACCGGCCTTTGTAAGCTAAATGGGCCGGTGGTGGGCCGTCGCACGTGTTGACATATCATAGGCACCTATCTGACCCACCGACGAGCTAACACGTGTTTCCTCCGGCCAATTAGAATTTTTCACGTGGAAATTTCCCATTGGTTCGGGCTGTTAACGGGTTATCGGATCCAAAACCGGACCCGATAGCTTAACGGCGACCCGTTATGGTGGATGCCACGTGTCGGTCACCCTTGACGAAAGCACTTCTGTGACGCATGATTTATCGTCATGGTAGTGGACACTTCTGTGATGATAATTTTGGTAATGTCATGGCACACTTCTACGACGGCCAGACAGTATGACTATCTTGATTCTGTCATAAAATCGTCATGGATCTACATGCATGACAGAAAACGTGACCTACTGTGACAAACACGTATCGTCACGGAAGTGTCTTTTTTTGTAGTGGGAGGTGCCGTACGTTCGCTGCTTGATCGGTCGGAGCTAGAAGAAGTTCAACTACATCAACCGCGTTGTCCAATGCTTCCACTTTCTGTCTACGAGGGTACATGGACACACTCTCCCCCTCTCGTTGCTATGCATCTCCTAGATAGATCTTGCGTGAGCATAGGATTTTTTTTGAAATTGCATGCTACGTTTCCCAACAGTGGCATCCGAGCTAGGTCTATGTGTAGATGATATGCATGAGTAGAACATAAAGAGTTGTGGGCGGTGATCTTCATACTGCTTACCACCAATGAGTTATTTCGATTCGGTGGTATTGTTGGATGAAGCGGCCCGGACCAACCTTACATGACCACTTTCATGAGACCTGTTCCACCGAAAAACATGCAACTAGTTTTGCATAAAGGTGGCTGGCGGGTGTCTGTTTCTCCTACTTTAGTTGAATCGAATTTGACTGTGGCCAGTCCTTGTTGAAGGTTAAAAAAGCAAACTTGATAAATCACCGTTGTGGTTTTGATGCGTAGGTAGGAACAGTTCTTGCTAGAAGCCCATAGCAGCCACGAAGAACTTGCAACAACAAAGTAGAGGACGCCTAACTTGTTTTTGCGTGCCAAGTTGTGATGTGATATGGTCAAGACATGATGTGATATACGTTATTGTATGAGATGATCATGTTTTGTAAAATTTATCGCAAATCGGCAGGAGCCTTATGGTTGTCTCTTTATTGTATGAAATGTAAACGCCATGTAATTGATTTACTTTATCACTATCGCTAGCGATAGTTGTAGAAGCAATAGTTGGCTAGACGCACTGACGCAACGATGGAGATCAAGGTGTCGAGCCGTTGATGATGGAGATCATGACGATGCTTTGGAGATGGAGATCAAAAGCACAAGATGATGATGGCCATATCATGTCACATATTTTGAATGCATGAGATGTTTATCTTTTATGCATATTATTTTGCTTAGTACGGCGGTAACATTATAAGATGATCCCTTAACTAAAATTTCAAGGTATAAGTGTTCTCCCTAAGTATGCACTGTTGTGAAATTTCACCGTGTTGAGACACCACGTGATGATCGGGTGTGATAGACCCTACGTTCAAATACAACAGGTGCAAGACAGTTTTGCACATGCGGAATACTCAGGTTAAACTTGACGAGTCTGGCATGTACAAACATGGCCTCGGAATAGTGGAGACCAAAAGGTCGAACGTGAGTCATATAGTAGATATGATCAACATAGAGATGTTCACCTTTGATCACTACTCCATCTCATGTGATGATCGGACATGGTTTAGTTGATTTGGATCACGTATCATTTAGATGACTTGAGGGATGTCTATCTAAGTGGGAGTTCTTAAGTAATTTTGATTAATTGAACTTAATTTATCATGAACTTAGTCCTGATAGTATTTGGATATCTATGTTGTAGATCAATAGCTCGCGTATAGCTCCCCTGTTTTATTTTTGATATGTTCCTAGAGAAAACTAAGTTGAAAGATGGTAGTAGCAATGATGCGGACTGGGTCCGTGATCTGAGGATTATCCTCATTGCTGCACAGAAGAATTATGTCCTTGATGCATCGCTAGGTGACACGCCTATTGCAGGAGCAGATATAGACGTTATGAACGTTCGACAAGCTCGGTATGATGACTACTTGATAGTTTAGTGCACCATGCTTTACGGCTTAGAACCGGGACTTCAAAAATGTTTTGAACACCATGGAGCATATGAGAGGTTCCAAGAGCTGAAAATGATATTTCAAACTCATGCCCGTGTTAAGAGGTATGACACCTATGACAAGTACTTTGCCTACAAGAGGGAGGAGAATAGCTCAGCTAGTGAGCATGTGCTCGCATTTCGGTACTACAATCGCTTGAATCAAGTGGGAATAAATCTTCCAGATAAGATAGTGATTGATAAAGTTCTCAAGTCACTATCACCAAGTTACTAGAACTTCGTGATGAACTATAATATGCAAGGGATAACGAAAACGAGTCCCAAGCTCATCGCGATGCTGAAAACGGGAAAGGTAGAAATCAAGAAATAGCATCCAGTGTTGATGGTTAACAAGACCACTAGTTTCAAGAAAAGGGCAAAGGAAAAGAAAGGGAACTTCAAGAAGAATGACAAGAAAGTTGCCACTCATGTGAAGAAGCCCAAAGCTAAGACCTAAGCCTGAAACTGAGTGCTTCTACTACAAAGGGAATGGTCACTGGAAGCAGAACTACTCCAAATACTTAGCGGATAAGAAGGATGGCAAAGTGAACAAAGGTATATTTGATATACATGTTATTGATGTGTACTTTACTAGTGTTCACAGTAACCCCAGAGTATTTGATACCGGTTCAGTTGCTAAGATTTGTAACTCGAAACAAAAGTTGCAAAATGAACAGATACTATTTAAGGGCGACGTGACGATGTGTGTTGGAAGTGATTCAAAGGTTGATAAGACCACCATCGCACACTCTCTTTACCTTCAGGATTAGTGTTGAACCTAGAATAAATGTTATTTGGTGTTTGCGTTGAGCATGAACCGGATACGTATAATGGAGCAACCATTTGGAATAGATCCAAGTGGAGCGTGGAAGCTGCGTTTACAATATGACCTAAAAATTTGCAAAGCATACACGGATCTAAAAGGTTCAGACCCGTTGACTAAAACCCTCTCTCACAAGCAAAACATGATCAAAACCGAGAACTCATTGAGTCTTTAATCACATGATGATGTGAACTAGTTTACGCACACTAGTAAACTCTTTGGATGATGGTCACATGATGATGTGACCGTCAAATGCTAATCACATGACGATGTGAACTAGATTATTGACTCTAAGCGCAAGTGGGAGACTGTTGGAAATATGCCCTAGAGGCAATAATAAATTAGTTATTATTATATTTCCTTGTTCATGATAATCGCTTATTATCCATGCTATAATTGTATTGATAGGAAACTCAGATACATGTGTGGGTACATAGACAACACCATGTCCCTAGTAAGCCTCTAGTTGACTAGCTCGTTGATCAATAGATGGTTACGGTTTCCGACCATGGACATTGGATGTCGTTGATAACGGGATCACATCATTAGAAGAATGATGTGATGGACAAGACCCAATCCTAAGCCCGCACAAAGATCGTAGTTCGTATGCTAAAGCTTTTCTAATGTCAAGTATCATTTCCTTAGACCATGAGATTGTGCAACTCCGGATACCGTAGGAATGCTTTGGGTGTACCAAACGTCACAACGAATCGGGTGACTATAAAGGTGCACTCAAGGTGTATCTCCGAAGTGTCCATTGGGTTGGCACGAATCGAGATCGATTTGTCACCCGTGTGAGGAAGAGGTATCTCCGGGCCCACTCGGTAGGACATCATCATAATGTGCACAATGTGATCAAGGAGTTGATCACGGGATGATGTGTTACGGAACGAGTAAAGAGACTTGCCGGTAACGAGATTGAACAAGGTATCGGTATACCGACGATCAAATCTCGGCAAGTACAATACCGTTAGACAAAGGGAATTGTATACGGATCGATTGAGTCCTTGACATCGTGGTTCATCCGATGAGATCATCGTGGAACATGTGGGAGCCAACATGGGTATCCAGATCCCGCTGTTGGTTATTGACCGGAGAACGTCTCGGTCATGTCTCAAGATGTCTCCGAACCCGTGAGGGTCTACACACTTAAGGTCTGGCGACGCTAGGGTTATAAAGGAAGTTTGTATGTGGTTACCGAATGTTGTTCGGAGTCCTGGATGAGATCCCGGACGTCACGAGGAGTTCCGGAATGGTCCGGAGGTAAAGATTTATATATGGAAAGTTGTTGTTCGGGTTCCGAAAAAAGTTCGGGTTTTTTCTGACATTGTACCGGAAGCTTCTGTAGGTTCCGGAGGATTCCGTGAGGGGTCCGGAGGTCCTGGAAATTGTTCCACCACGTCCAATACAGAGCATGGGCTGTAGGGGGAGCCCTAGCCTTAATGGGCCAGGGGCACCAGCCCCCCCCACGGCCCATGCGCATGGGAGGGGAACACCCTAAAGGGGGAGGCCTCCACTTGACTTGGGAGGCACTCCTCCCCCCTTGGCCGCCCCCCTTGGATGGGATCTAGGGCTGGCCGCACCCCTTTGGGGTGGGAAACCCTAAAGGGGGCGCAGCCCCTTCCCTATATATACTTGAGGTTTGGGCTGCCCAAAACACACGAGAACCTCTCCCTCTTGGTGCAGCCCCGCCTCCTCCTCCTCCTCTCCCTTGGTGCTTGGCGAAGCCTCGGGATTGCCACGCCTCCATCACCACCATGCCGCTGTGCTGCTGCTGGATGGAGTCTTCCTCAACCTCTCCCTCTCTCCTTGCTGGATCAAGGCGTGGGAGACGCCACCGGCTGTACGTGTGTTGAACGCGGAGGTGCCGTCTGCTCGGCACTAGGATCTCCGGTGATTTGGATCACGACAGTACGACTCCTTCAACCCCGTTCTCATGAACGCTTCCGCTTAGCGATCTACAAGGGTATGTAGATGCACTCTCCTTCCCTCGCTGCTAGTTTCTCCATAGATAGATCTTGGTGACACGAGGAAAATTTTGAGTTTCTCGCCACGCTCCCCAACAAAGGGCATCATGAGCTAGGTCTATTATGTAGATTCTTTGCACGAGTAGAACACAAAGTAGTTGTGGGCGTTGATGTTGTTCAATATGCTTACCGTTACTAGTCCAATCTTGTTTCGATGGTATTGTGGGATGAAGCGTACTGACCGACCTTACACGCATTTCCACGTGAGACAAAGTTCCACCGACCGACATGCTCTTGGTGCATAAGGTGGCTAGCGGGTGCCGCCTCTCCACTTTAGTCGAACGCATTCGATGAAAAGGGTCCTTATGAAGGGTAAATAGCAATTGGCATATCACGTTGTGGTTTTGCGTAGGTAAGAAACGTTCTTGCTAGAAACCCATAGCAGCCATCAAAACATGCAAACAACAATTAGAGGACGACTAAGTTGTTTTTGCAGGGTATGCTATGTGATGTGATATGGCCAAGTAGAATGTGATGAATGATATGTGATGTATGAGATTGATCATGTTCTTGTAATAGGAATCACGACTTGCATGTCGATGAGTATGACAACCGGCAGGAGCCATAGGAGTTGTCTTTATTTATTGTATGACCTGCGTGTCATTAAACAACGCCATGTAATTACTTTACTTTATTGCTAACCGTAGCCATAGTAGTAGAAGTAATAGTTGGCGAGACAACTTCATGAAGACACGATGATGGAGATCATGATGATGGAGATCATGGTGTCATGCCGTGACGATGATGATCATGGAGCCCCAAGATGGAGATCAATGGAGCTATATGATATTGGCCATATCATGTCACTAATATATAATTGCATGTGATGTTTATTATGTTTATGCATCTTGTTTACTTAGAACGACGGTAGTAAATAAGATGATCCTTACAACAATTTCAAGAAGTGTTCTCCCTAACTGCATGCACCGCTGCTAAAGTTTGTCGCTTCTAAGCACCACGTGATGATCGGGTGTGATGGATTCTTACGTTCACATACAACGGGTGTAAGATGATTTACACACGCCAAACACTTAGGGTTAACTTGACGAGCCTAGCATGTACGTACATGGCCTCGAACACAGAGACCGAAAGGTCGAGCATGAGTCGATAGTAGATAATCGATCAACATGAAGATGTTCACTAATGATGACTAGTCCGTCTCACGTGATGATCGGACACGGCCTAGTTGACTCGGATCATGTAATCACTTAGATGACCAGAGGGATGTCTATTCGAAAGTGGGAGTTCATAAGATGAACTTAATTATCTTGAACATAGTCAAAAGACCTTTTGCAAATTATGTCTTAAGCTCGCGCTTTAGTTCCACTGCTTAGATATGTTCCTAGAGAAAATATAGTTGAAAGTTGAAAGTAGCGATTATGCGGACAAGAGAAAGCTTATGTCCTTAATGCACCGCTCGGTGTTGAACCCCAAACGTCGTTTGTGGATGTTGCGAACATCGGACATACACGCTTTGATAACTACGTGATAGTTCGGTTAAACGGTTTAGAGTTGAGGCACCAAAAGACGTTTTAAACGTCATGAACATATGAGATGTTTCGAGAGCTGAAATTGGGATTTCAGGTTCGTGCTCACGTCAAGAGGTATAAGACCTCCGACGATTTTCTCAACCTGCAAACTAAGGGAGAAAAGCTCAATCGTTGGGCTAGTGCTCAGATTGTCTGAGTGCAAAAATCACTTGAATCGAGTGGGAGTTGATCTTCCAGATGAGATAGTGATGTTTCTCCAAAGTCATTGCCACCAAGCTACTAGAGCTTCGTGATGAACTATAACATATCGGGGATAGATGATCTTTGAAATATTCGCGATGTTTGACACCGTGAAAGTAGAAGTCAAGAAGGAGCATCAATTGTTGATGGTTGGTGAAACCACTAGTTTCAAGAAGGGCAAGGGCAATAAGGGATACTTCACGAAATGGCAAATCAGCTGCTGCTCCAAAGTTGAAGAAACCCGAGGTTGAACCTAAACCCGAGACTAAGTGCTTCCGTGATAAGGGGAACAACCAATCGGAGCCGGGATTACCCTAGATACTTGGTAGATAAGAAGGTGCAAGGTCGATAGAAGTATATTGATATACATTATGTTAATGTGTACTTTACTAGTACTCCTAGTAGCACCGTGGTATTAAGATACCGGTTCGGTTGCTAAGTGTTAGTAACTCGAAATAAAAGAGCTACGGAATAAACGGAGACTAGCTAAAGGAGAGTCGACGATATGTGTTGGAAGTGTTTCCAATTTGATGTGATCAAAACATCGCGACGCCTCCTTCTACCATCAAGATTAGTATTAAAACCAGAAATATTGTCATTTGGTGTTTATGCGTTGAGCATAGACATGATTGGATTATGTCTATCGCAATACGGTTATTCATTTAAGGAGAATAATGGTTACTCTATTTATTTGAATAACACTTTCGATGGTCTTGCACCTAAATGAATGGTTTATTGAATCTCGATCGTAGTGATACACATTTTCATGCCAAAGGTATAAGATAGTAATGATAGTACCACTTACTTGTGGCAATCGCCATGTAAGTCATATTGGTGTAAAACGCATGAAGAAGCTCCATGTTGATGGATCTTTGGACTCACTCGCTTTTGAAAAATTTGAGACATGCTAACCATGTCTATTGGTGTGTACGCATGAAGAAACTCCATGCGATGGATCGCTTGGACTCACTTGATTTTGAATCACTTGAGATATGCAAAACATACCACATGGGCAAGATGACCTAAAAGACTCGGTTTCAAAGAAGATGGAACAAGATAGCAACTTGTTGGAACTAACACATTTTGATATGTGCAAAATTCTAATGAGTGCCGAGGCATGCAAAGGAATATCGCTATGTTCTTACTTCACAGATGATTCGGTAGATGTTGAGTATATTTACTTGATGAAACACAAGTCTGAATTATTGAATGGTTCAAGTAATTTCAGAGTGAAGTTTAAGATCTTCGTGACAAGAGGGATAGAAATGTCTATGATATGATCATAGAGATGAATATCTGAGTTACGAAGTTTTGGCACACAATTAAGACATTGTGCAAATTGTTTCACAATTAATACCGCCTGAACACCATAGTGTGATGGTGTGTCCGAACATCATAGTTGCACTCTATTGGATATGGTGCGTACTATGATATCTCTTATCGAATTACCACTATCGCTCATGGATTAGGCATTAGAGACAACCGCACTCACTTTAATAAGGCACCACGTAATTCCGCTGAGATGACACCGCTTTGGAGAAACCTAAGTTGTCGCTTTCTAAAAGTTTGGGGCTACGACGCTTATGTGAAAAAAGTTTCGTGTTGATAAGCTCGAACCCAAAGCGGATAAAATGCATCTTCATAGGACACCCAAAACGGTTGGGTATACCTCCTAATTCAGATCCGAAAGCAATAGGGATTGTTTCTTGAATCGGGTCCTTTCTCGAGGAAAAGTTCGTCTCGAAAAGTTGAGTGGGAGGATGGTGGAGACTTGATGAGGTTATTGAACCGTCACTTCAACAAGTGTGTAGCAGGGCACGGTGAAGTTGTTCCCGTGGCACCTACACCAATTGAAGTCGAAGCTATGATAGTGATCATGAAGTTTTGGATCAAGTCACTACCGTGCATCGTGAGGGTGACAAGGATGCGGACTGCTTCAGAGTGGTACGCATCCTATCTTGAAGGTCATGTTGCTAGACAACAATGAACCTACGAGCTATGGAGAAGCAATGGTGGGCCCAAATTCTGACAAATGGTTAGAAGCCATGAAATCCGAGATAGTATCCATATATCATAACAAAGCATGGACTTTGGTGGACTTGCCCGATGATCGGCAAGCCATTGAAATAAATGGATCTTTAAGAAGAAGACGGACGTGGACGATAATGTCACCGCTCTATGAAGCTCGACTTGTGGCAAAGAGTTTTCACAAGTTCAAGGAGTTGACTACGATGAGATTTTCTCATCCGTAGCGATGCTTAAGTCCGTCGGAATCATGTTAGCATTAGCTGCATTTATGAAATCTGGCAGATGGATGTCAAAACGAGTTTCCTTACCAGTTTTGTAAGGAAAGGTTGTATGTGATACAATCAGAAAGTTTTTTGTCGATCCTAAGGATGCTAAAAGGTATGCTGGCTCCAGCGATCCTTCTAAGGACTGGAGTAAGCATCTCGGAGTTGGAATGTGCGCTTTGGTGAGATGATCAAAGATTTTGGGTTTATACCAAGTTTATGAGAAACTTGTATTTCCAAAGAAGTGAGTGGGAGCACTATAGAATTTCTCTCGATGAGTATATGTTGTTGACATATTGTTGATCGAAATGATGTAGAATTTTCTGTAAAGCATATAGGGTTATTTGAAAGATGTTTTCAATAGAAAGCCCGGATTAAGCTACTTGAACATTGAGCATCGAGATCTATAAGGATAGATCAAAATGCTTAATAATACTTTCAAAATGAGCACATACTCTTGACATGATCTTGAAGGTGTTCAAGATGAATCACCAAAGAAGGAGTTCTTGCCCGAGATGTAAGGTATGAAGTTAAGAGTTAAAGCTCGACCACGGCAGAAAAGAGAGAAAGGACGGTCGTCCCCTATGCTTCGCATATAGGCTCTATAGTATGCTATGCCGTGGTACCGCACTGTGAGTGTGCCTTGCCATGAGTCACCAAGGTACAAGAATGATCCAGAATGGATCATTGGACAGCGGTCAATGATTGTCCTTGGAGTAAATAAGGACATGTTTCTCGATTATGGAGGTAATAAAGAGTTCGCGTAAGGGGTTACGCCGATGCGAAGCTTTAACAACCTATCCGAGTGACTCTGAGAAGCAAACCGGATACGTATAATGGAGCAACCATTTGGAATAGATCCAAGTGGAGCGTGGAAGCAGCGTTTACAATATGACCTAAAAATTTGCAAAGCATACACGGATCTAAAAGGTTCAGACCCGTTGACTAAAACCCTCTCTAACAAGCAAAACATGATCTAAACAGAGAACTCATTGAGTCTTAATCACATGATGATGTGAATCTAGTTTACGTACACTAGTAAACTATTTGGATGATGGTCACATGATGATGTGACCTGTCAGCGTTAATCACATGACGATGTGAACTAGATTATTGACTCTAGCGCAAGTGGGAGACTGTTGGAAATATGCCCTAGAGGCAATAATAAATTAGTTATTATTATATTTCCTTGTTCATGATAATCGTTTAGTATCCATGCTATAATTGTATTGATAGGAAACTCGAGATACATGTGTGGGTACATAGACAACACCATGTCCCTAGTAAGCCTTTAGTTGACTAGCTCGTTGATCAATAGATGGTTACGGTTTCCTGACCATGGACATTGGATGTCGTTGATAACGGGATCACATCATTAGAAGAATGATGTGATGGACAAGACCCAATCCTAAGCCTGGCACAAAGATCGTAGTTCGTATGCTAAAGCTTTTCTAATGTCAAGTATCATTTACTTAGACCATGAGATTGTGCAACTCCCGGATACCGTAGGAATGCTTTGGGTGTACCAAACGTCCTGGCAACGTGAATCGGGTGACTATAAAGGTGCACTATGTATCTCCGAAAGTGTCTGCTGGGTTGGCACGAATCGAGATCGATTTGTCACTCCGTGTGACGGAGAGGTATCTCTGGGCCCACTCGGTAGGACATCATCATAATGTGCACAATGTGATCAAGGAGTTGATCACGGGATGATGTGTTACGGAACGAGTAAAGAGACTTGCCGGTAACGAGATTGAACAAGGTATCGGTATACCGACGATCAAATCTCGGGCAAGTACAATACCGTTAGGCAAAGGGAATTGTATACGGATCGATTGAGTCCTTGACATCGTGGTTCATCCGATGAGATCATCGTGGAACATGTGGGAGCCAACATGGGTATCCAGATCCCATCGTTGGTTATTGACCGGAGAACGCCTCGGTCATGTTCAAGATGTCTCCCGAACCCGTGAGGGGTCTACACACTTAAGGTTCGATGACGCTTAGGGTTATAAAGGAAGTTTGTATGTGGTTACCGAATGTTGTTCGGAGTCCCTGGATGAGATCCCTGACGTCACGAGGAGTTCCGGAATGGTCCGGAGGTAAAGATTTATATATGGAAAGTTGTTGTTCGGTTCGGAAAAGTTCGGGTTTTTTGGTATTGCACCGGAAGCTTCCGAAGGTTCCGAGGATTCCGGAGGGGTCCGGAGGTCCGGAAATTGTTCCACCACGTCCAATACAGTAGCATGGGCTGTAGGGGCGCCCTAGCCTTAATGGGCCAGGGCACCAGCCCCCAAAGGCCCATGCGCATGGGAGGAAAACCCTAAAGGGGAGGCCTCCACTTGACTTGGGAGGCACTCCTCCCTCCTTGGCCACCCCCCTTGGATGGGATCTAGGGCTGGCCGCACCCCTTGGGGTGGGAAACCCTAAAGGGGGCGCAGCCCCCTTCCCCCCTATATATACTTGAGGTTTGGGCTGCCCAAAACACACACGAGAACCTCTCCTCTTGGTGCAGCCCTGCCTCTCCTCCTCCTCCTCTCCCTTGGTGCTTGGCGGCCTGCGGGATTGCCACGCTCCTCCATCACCACCATGCCGCCAGTCTTGCTGCTGGATGGAGTCTTCCTCAACCTCCCCTCTCTCCTTGCCGGATCAAGGCGTGGGAGACGCCACCCGGGCTGTACGTGTGTTGAACGCGGAGGTGCCGTCCGCTCGCACTAGGATCTCCGGTGATTTGGATCACGATGAGTACGACTCCTTCAACCCTGCTCATGAACGCTTCCGCTTAGCGATCTACAAGGGTATGTAGATGCACTCTCCTTCCATCGTTGCTAGTTTCTCCATAGATAGATCTTGGTGACACGTAGGAAAATTTTGAGTTTCTGCTACGTTCCCCAACATATGAATCATTTGATACTTGCGAACCATGCCTCATGGGCAAGATGACTAAAACTCGGTTCTCCGGAACAATGGAGCGAGCTAATGACTTATTGGAAATAATACATACCGATGTATGCGGTCCGATTATTGTTGAGGCTCGCGGCGGGTATCGTTATTTTCTGACCTTCACAGATGATTTGAGTAGATATGGGTATATCTACTTGATGAAACACAAGTCTGAAACATTTGAAAAGTTCAAAGAATTTCAGAGTGAAGTGGAAAATCATCGTAACAAGAAAATAAAGTTTCTACGATCTGATCACGGAGGCGAATATTTGAGTTATGAGTTTGGACTTCATTTAAAACAATGTGGAATAGTTACACAACTCACGCCACCTGGAACACCACAGCGTTATGGTGTGTCTGAACGTCAGAACTGCATTTTATTAGATATGGTGTGACCTATGATGTCTCTTCTGATTTACCACCTCTTTGTTTGAGGGTTATGCATTAGAGACAACTGCATTCACATAAAATAGGGAACAATCAAAATCCGTTGAGACGGCACCGTATGAACTGTGGTTTGGCAAGAAACCTAAGCTGTCGTTTCTTAAATTTGGGGTTGCGGCACTTATGTCATAAGGCTTCAGCCTGATAAGCTCGAACCCAAATCGGAGAAGTGTGTCTTCATAGGATACCCTAAGGAAACAATTGGGTACACCTTCTACCACAGATCCGAAGGCAAGATCTTTGTTGCCAAGAATGGAAACTTTCTAGAGAAGGAGTTTCTTTCGAAAGAAGTGAGTGGTAGGAAAGTAGAACTTGATGAGGTAATTGTACCTTATCTTGAATTGGAAAGTATCTCATCACAGAAAACCGTTCCCGTGATGCCTACACCAACTAGAGAGGAAGCTAATGATGATGATCATGAAACTTCAGATCAAGTTACTAACGAACCTCATAGGTCAACCAGAGCATGTTTCGCACTAGAGTGGTATGGTAATCCTGTTCTGGAAGTCATGTTACTAGACCATGACGAACCTATGAACTATGAAGAAGCTATGATGAACCCAGATTCCGATAAATGGCTTGAGGCCATGAAATCTAAGATAGGATCCATATATAAGAACAAAGTGTGGACTCTGGTGGACATGCCCGATGATCGGAAAGCCATTGAGAATAAATGGATCTTCAAGAGGAAGACAGACGTTGATGGTAGTGTTACTATCTACAAAGCTCGAATTGTCGCAAAAGGTTTTCGACAAGTTCAAGGTGTTGACTACGATGAGATTTTCTCACTCGTATCGATGCTTAAGTGATCTGTCCGAATCATGTTAGCAATTGCCTCATTCTATGAAATCTAGCAAGTGGATATCAAAACTGCATTCCTTAATGGATTTATTAAAAAAGTGTTGTATATGATACAACCAGAAGGTTTTGTCAATCCTAAAGGTACTAACAAAATGTGCAAGCTCTAGCGATCCATCTATGACTGGTGCAAGCATCTCGGAGTTGGAATATACGCTTTGATGAGGTGATCAAAGCATATGGTTTTATCTGCACTTTCTTCGTAGAAGCCTGTATTTACAAGAAAGTGAGTGGTAGCTCAGAAAGCATTTATAATATTATATGTGCATGACATATTGTTGATTGGAAATGATGTAGAATTTCTGGATAGCATAAAAGGATACTTGAATAAAAGTTTTTCATTGAAAGACCTCGGTAAAGCTACTTATATTTTAGGCGTCAAGATCTATAGAGATAGATCAAAACGCTTGATAAGACTTTTGATGAGTACATACCGTGATAAGATTTTGAAGGAGTTCAAAATGGATCGGTCAAAGAAGGAGTTCTTGCCTGAGTTGTAAGGTATGAAGTTGAGTAAGACTCAACACCCGACCACGACAGAATTAGAGAGAGAGAATGAAAGTCATTCTCTATGCCTCAGCCATAAGTTCTATAAAGTATGCCATGCTGTATACCAGACCTATTGTGTACCTTGCCATGATTTTTGCAAGGAGGTACAATAGTGATCCACGAGTAGATCACTGGACAGCAGTCAAAATTATCCTTAGAGGACTAAGGAAATATCTCTCGGTCATGGAGGTGATAAAGAGTTCGTCGTAAAGAGTTAAATCGATCCAAACTTTTACACCGATTCAGATGACTCTAACTCTCAATCTGGATACATATTGAAAGTGGGAGCAATTAGCTAGAGTAGATCCATGCAAAGCATTGTAGACATAGAAATTTGCAAAATACATACGGATCTGAATGTGGCAGACCCGTTGACTAAACCTCTCTCACAAGCAAAACATGATAACACCTTAGTAATTTTTGGGTGTTAATCACATGGCGATGTGAAATAGATTACTGACTGTAGTAAACCCTTTGGGTGTTGGTCACATGGCGATGTGAACTATGGTGTTAATCACATGGTGATGTAAACTATTCGTGTTAATCACATGGCGATGTGAACTAGATTATTGACTCTAGTGCAAGTGGGAGACCCAAGGAAATATGCCCCAGAGGAAATAATAAAGTTGTTATTTTATATTTCCTTATTCATGATAAATGCTTATTATTCATGCTAGAATTGTATTGATCGGAAACCTAAATACATGTGTGAATACATAGGCAAACATTGTGTCCCTAGTGAGCCTCTACTTGACTAGCTCGTTGATCAAAGAAGGTTAAGGTTTCCTAACCATGGACATGAGTTGTCATTTGATAACGGGATCACATCATTAAGAGAATGATGTGATGGACAAGACCCATCCGTTAGCTTAGCATATTGATCGTTCAATTTTATTGCTATTGCTTTCTTCATGTCAAATACATATTCCTTCAACTATGAGATTATGCAACTCCCGGATATCGGAGGAATACCTTGTGTGCTATCAAACATCACAACGTAATTGGGTGATTATGAAGATGATCTATAGGTATCTCCGAAGGTGTTTGTTGGGTTGGCATAGATCGAGATTAGGATTTGTCACTCCGAGTATCGGAGAGGTATCTCTGGGCCCTCTCGGTAATGCACATCATAAGAAGCCTTGCAAGCAAAGTGAATAATAAGTTAGTTGCAAGATGATGTATTACGGAACAAGTAAAGAGACTACTAGTACACAATAGCGTCGACCGTCCAGCTTAGTGCGGTGAGGTGGTTTCTCGAAGAAGACGATGGAGAAGCGGAGTCAGTGAAGAGTGAAATGATGGTTGCTTCGTCCGTGCTTTGTGATTTCACGCCTCGCTACTTTGTGATTTGTGATAGAAGGGACAGGGGATTAGACTCTGTGCTCTATACTATAAATGCGTCCAAGCACGGGAGAAAGAGGAGAGACTTTGAATTTTTCTATTCCTTCAATCAATCAATCGTGGAGCTTTCGTTCCATCTTTTTGGCTTTAGTAGCACTGGCCCACAATGGTTCCCTTCGATGAAAAAAGCTATTTTCACATTTGGCTACACATTGTGGATTCCCTTAACTGCATCCATTAGGTTTTTGCTCACAGTGTGCTATCTATACAAATCTCAATTATATTGATCTAAAAAAATTATAGAATCAAGATTAGTAAAAAGGAGGTGATTTTGTCGCGCGGATGGCGGGGGAGGTTTCTTATTTTTAGAGGATGTTGGCCTGGAGGTTTGCTAACATGCGATCCCATGTGTTAGTGCTTTACGAAGCCGATCCACGTCCCACATGAGGCAGAACAACGGCAGAAGCAACACGTGGTTAACTTGAAGAAGATGAGGGAGAAGCGGATTTAGCAACGAGTGAAATGATGGTTGATTTGTCCTTCAACTTCTTTTTTAGCATTATTACTTCGTCCCTCCAACTTAACTGCGGGAAAGGTGCAGCTTTGTGATTTGACGCCTCATTCCTCATTACTACGCCAGCCCATGACTAGGGTGCTTCACCCCTACTGCTCTGCACTGTATTTCGGTATGGCACGTGAACTCGGTAGCATGATGTCCCACATGTCGATGAATGGGACTAGAAAATTTATGAAAGCGAGTGCTCCACTCTTACGACGGAGGAGTACATGACACGGCGGCCCCGTGAACTGTCACTTGTACTGTATAGTACTATAGTTTTGCTGTTTCGCACGATCCATCGATACAAACCCGATTAAATAGGAAAGGGCGGGATTTTTCCCGCGCGGTAGATGATACTGGCCATACATTTCAAAGGCAAATTAATGTATGCAAACTGAATAATTAAGTAACAATATGATATCTAGTAAAACTAAAAACACATATGATTCATTGTGTTAGAATGTAGTAGTAGTGTTGTATTGCATAGTTGTGAGATGTAACATGCGAGAATGTGTAGAGATGTAGTTTTGGAGGGCCTACAGAGAGAAAAGCATAATACGATCACCGAACTTTAATACGCTCATTACGGTCACTATAATACATTTTGCGGTGATTATACGGTCACTTGCTCACCGTTCAGCATCGGATTGCACTCTGTTGACCGGCCAAATAGTCTGCGTGGCACCATGTTGACTAGTTAAATTGACCATGTTCCTTGTGGGTCCCACATGTCAGTTCACATAGGAAAAAGGTCAGATAAACACAAATTTATGCAGGCGCGACAAGAATCCAACCCGTGATCGGGAATCACCTGGTTGTGTATGTGTCTCTCAGCGCCTGATGTGTGTGCATGCACGTGTAGGTTGAGCACTTGAGCATGAGCGTGTGTGTTGGTCGTGTGGTGTGTGCATGCATACGTGTGTGTGTGCATGTGAGTGTTGCGTGCGTGCGTGGCTGCTTGTGTACGTGTGAGTGTTGCATGCGTGCGTGGCTGCATGTGTTCGTGTGAGTGTTGCGTGCATGCAGTTTGTGTGCATGTGTGTATAATCACCACACCAGCTCCTGTGTGTTAAAACAGATGGCTCCGCATACCAATACAAGGCCACCTTGTCCGTTGTGCCCGCGGTCATGACTTCGAACCACCGTCCAATATTTTTTTGTCGTTGTTTTTCATTCTTACTAGCAAGTTGCCCGTGTGTTGCACGTAACATCAAGATGCATTTGTATGACTAGTTTATCTTGTGAGAGAAAAGGATGAATGAGGGAAGGCCTTATATGCAAATGTGGAGAGGTGTGCGGGTACCTTTTTGCAAAATTGCCATAGTTTCCTTCCTATCCGTCAGATATAAATCGGACGGCCTATATTGAGGATGGCGTATACACCATCATCACCAACTCTGTTTTTTATAAGAGTGTAGAAGAGTAGATACAAGCCAACAGGTGGGCCCAATGGCAGTGAGATAATGTGATGCAACACTAGAGGTGCCATGTGGAGCGTTTAATTGGTCAACTAGTCGTGTCTTGAGCAAATCTGTAGCTATACGGTGAGCCCGTGGATCGTATAATAACCACAAAAGCGTAAATGGTGACCGTAATGAGTGGATTCTGAAGTCCAATGTATGCATCGTTCTTTCGCTCCAAATACAATGATCGTCACTGTATATATCGCGAGAGAAAGACGAAACACGCGTGAATGTGCTGGGGGCTTACTTTTAGAGGACCTGGAGATAGTTTGTGTGCGTACGTGAAAGGGGCATAGAGGGGGTGTATGCGATGGGGAGAGAGATGCTCTTCGTTTCACTTTATTATGACTAACTTTATACTCCCTCCATTTCTTTTTAGTCCGCATATAAGGTTTGGTCAAAGTTAAGCTTTGTAGAGTTTGACTAACTTTATATTAAAAAATATAAACATTCACAATATGAAATCAACATTATCAGATGCACCATGAAACGTATTTTCATACTATATAGTTTTAGTATTGTAGATGTTCATAATTTTTCATATAAATTTGGTCAAACTTTGTGTAGTTTGACTTTGACCAAATCTTATATGCGAAGTAAAAGAAACGGAGGGAGTATATAGTATAAAAATATAAAAATTCACGGTCATGGAATAAATATCATTGTGGGCACCATGCAACAAATTAACGTTCATACTCCTCCATATAACTTTGTAATGTTGTATATATGCAGAAATTCTAAAATATTTGGCCACACTTTATTCAAAAGGAATATTGTATGCGAAATAAACATGAAGAGAGGGCTTTTTAGATCAATGGGGTACGTGATGTAACATGTGTGAATGTGTAGTTGATGTATTTGGCAGGGCCTAGAGAGGTATGTGTGTGTATTATGTATTCGGGAGAGGCATGGATAGCGGAGCCGGCAGGGGGAGGGGGGCGTGGGAGAGATAGCACGAGAAATGAGAGAGGTCTAGAGAGAGAGAGAAAGACTAATATGATGTCACGGCGAGAGATTCCCTTGAGTGTGTATATGTAAGGGGGGTGGGTATAGAGGCACGAGGAGATTTTTTTTGTGTGGTGTCTGTGTTTTTATGTGTGGGTGTGAGAAGATAACGAGACATGGGGGCAGAGGGTGTGTCACCGCATGAGGTCCGGTAGGTCGAGGTGAGGCCCTTGGTTCGGTTCCGTCCTGCGCCACATTTGTTGGCCCATGACGCATTTAGGGAGACCCATGGATGACTTGTCGTACAAGACAACGATAGCGAATTGTGAAGGACTACGTGTCCCTTGACAAAGCCGGCTAGGATTTGTAACCACTGAGTTCTCGGACAAAGATATCCCTTATCTCTCGATATTACTATTCATCCAACCTAACTTTAAGGGGCATCCTACATGTAATGCTCGCTAGAATCATACTCACGATTAGGAAGAGAGGTGTGAGACAATGCGTGAGAGACAGACCTAAAGATAATGTGCGTGCAGGAGACACGTAGGCAGGTTTATGTATATAGAAAGGGTCGATGGGGATTGTGCGTGTGTATGCTTGTGAGAGGAAGAGTGCTTGTGAGAAAGGTTTGTGAAAACAAATGTAAATGGTTACGAGAGGGGAGGAGGGTTATATCGAGAGCATGTCTCGAGAAATACACCTCGGGAGAGTGTGTGAGCATGTGTGAGAGACCACCGATGGAGAGTGAAACTACACGTAAAAAGACTGATGTACACATCGATTAAAGATATAAATTGTATCCAAATATTAGGATGGGATCATGATATTTGCAATTCAGCGTAGGAACGGGTCATTGATCCATCGTATATCTAGATTCTATCGAATTTGAGCATGTCTATGTTATTATTCGACATAATTGATCCACATAGTTAGTATTTTGAACTCCTGCATAATGCATCACTTTAGCAATCGAATATAAATGTGAGTATAGTTCATGTTGTGTGTGTAAAGCACATTATACATACGAAAGTTACACAATGAACATTATATATAGCTAGCTATGAACTAGCATACATTTGAATTCAACTTAAGGTGGTTTAAAAAAATCGAATTCAACATGAAGTCCATTCAATTATTTGAATTCGATATCATGGCATTTGTAAATCATACCTAAATTATGAAGGCACCAATCTTTGCTCTAATTTTGTACATAATAGCATATATAGTCGTGTACAAAATAGATACAAAGTTAGCTCCTCCATTCCAAAATAATCATAGTTATAGGATTTTCAAGTGTCAAAATTTCAAAAAGAAGCGGATAATTTAATGAGGTTTTCAAACATACGAGGTCAAATTTAACGTTGTCTATTTAGGTCAATCCTCAAAGTTCAAGAGTACTCTAAACGTGAATGCTTCTTGTTTCAAAATTTCGAACGAAGCGCCAAAAGAGCCTCTACTACTCAAACCGCTGCGTGAGACCAATGTTTGGTATTAGAAGGAAATTACTTTTCTAACTCCGACACGTGAAACCTACCGGCCCGACATCCAAAGGTCTAAACCGGGGTAGGTTTGTAGCTTCATATAGACGCCACGCAACCGCCTCCGAAAAACATTCATACACAATGGCCGCCTAAGCACACAAGCCTTGTGACCGAATCGCTCCTCACCACTATTTGGGACACCTGGGATTACCATCCTACCCCCGACCCACAGTAGGTCCGAAATTTAATAGGAGGGAAAAGTTTGTACTTTCCCCAAATTTCAAACAAGCGCGTCCTATCTGTTCAAAAAAGCCAAAAACAAGCGTGTCCCAGACCCAAACATGGTTCTCCCTTAGCACCCCCCCCCCCCGCATGTCCGATTCCCCATTCTTACTCCGGGCGCCAAAACTACCTCTCCACCAGCCGCTGAAACCTCGCGCCCTCCGTCCGCCACCCCATCCCACCCATCAACCGCCGCCCTCCTCCATCCATCACACGAGCCGATACCGACGCCGGTAGTCACACCGCTACCTCAACCGCATAGCGCCTCAAGGCTAGTAGTTTAAGCCGACGCCGAGCCGTCCGTACTCGAAAGCTAGTTCAACCACGCCGCCTCAGGCCTCACCACTGCCGCTTCCAACTTCGCCACCGCCCACCGCACCGAGTTGTTCCTGATACACCTTCCTTCGCCGCCTCAGATTTGCTTCCCCTCCACCGACATACGGCCACGGCAACACAGTCAAAAATTTGGCCACGGGTTTGTCCAAGCCTGCACCCTCCTCCAAAACATCGGTTTCCTCGGCAAAAAGAAGAAGATCGGCGCGACATGTGGAGGCGGCCACACTGGCAACCAGAAATGGTAATCCTCTTCCCTTATTCGTGCAAATCTTATGTGTCTGCTTGCACGGTATTCATCCCACAGAAGACACTAGTTGACCGCTTCTTCTTGATACTAGATGTTCCTAGTTACTCGCGATGCACAAGGTTTCTTCTCATATACTATTTCACCTTAGCTAGAGGTCCGTGGCCCCCTGATTTCAATTCCTGGTCAGTTGATTCCCAATTAACGGAAGCATTCTCCGGTGTAACAAGCGCTAATCCGGCTATTACGCCGGGGAAGCAGCGCCTCGGTGTTTATCTTAGGGGCGTGTGGGGCCTAGAGCTGCTGGCGCCCGCTCTGGAGGTCGGCCGGGATTAATGGGATGGCGGGGGGGCGCTGCCAAGCACGGCGGTGGTGTGTGGTCGTGGGGTGGGGGGGGCGGCGGAGGCAGGGGTCTGGGCCGGTGGTCGCTGGCGGTTCGAGAAAGATCGTCAACAGTGACTGGCGGGAGGTAGACGAAGGCCATCTGCCCATTCCTTATAGATCAGACGGTTCATAAAAAAATCGACTGGCCTATTTATTTTCATTCAACTATTATTTTGATAGGACCACATGTGATGCTGTGCTGGAGGAGTACCTGCGTTTCCCAGCCATCCCCGTGCTCATATATTACAAAATTATACGGAGTAGAATCTAATTTTGTTTGCCATGCAATGTTGTAGAGCTATCATATGTCTCCTGTCACTTAGTTTTCAGCCACCTGCTATCTTCTACTTTTACAATGCACTAGATCTGCCCACACTTCACCCATACTCTCACTATTGTGTTTTTATGCATGGGTATTTCAAACTCGCCATGACGAAGGACGAAATAAAGAGAGAAGTTGCTCACCTTGCTTCAAGGCGTGCAAGACGACATGTTTTCACTTTAAAGGTTGGATGTTCAATAGATGGAGACGGTAAACGTAGCTCTGGATTTGATGATCTCGCTCACCGTGAACCACCACCCCAGGTGCTTGCTTTAACTTCACGGTGTCATATGTGGTTACAAGTTGCATATGGTGTCTAGCTTGTATTCGAAAGGCCGAAGTCGGTCTTTATTAAGATAAGGAAAGATATTTTTTACATGAACCACCATCCCGGGAGCACCAGAAGTCAAATAGCTAGTCAAGGCACTGGCCGAGCCAGTGACAAGCCCAGCACAGACATGCATCACCTGGAAGCCAACTAAAAAGCCACGACGGTGGCGAAGCAGCCCGCCTCCCACCAGTTTCTCAGGTCCTAGATGATCATGCTCACCACTCCAGGCAGATGTCTAGTTTGTATTGCTTCCAATTTGGTTAAATTGCATCTACTTAGCTTACACAGTATACCTTTGAATATGACATGCCTTCCTGTTTTTTGTACATAATAGTTCATCTGTCTATTAACCATGTTCTTACATCAAACAAATGTTCTTGTGTATCCCTCATCAATCACTTATGACGAGGCAGTCAGTCTAGTGGACTACTGTGATAAAAGATACCCATTTAAAGAATGCAGCGTCAGCCTCCCCACATGATTCTCAAGAAACAGCAAGGCTAGATGAAGATAGTGAACATAGCTCTATAATTGATTACCGCATTTCCCCTACACTAGCATCGCAGGTGCTTGCTCTAACTTGGCAGCGTGATATGTGGTTGCATGTTGCATATGGTGTCTAGATTGTAATTCTTCCAATCTGGTTAAATCGCATGTGCTATTCTGCTTAGTTTATATATTATACCTGTTAATGTGACATGCCTTTCTGTTTTTAGTACATAGTACATCTGTCTATTAAGCATGTCCTTACATAAAACTATTGTTTTTTTTGTATCCCGCATAAATCAATATGACGAGACACCTTTAGTATATGCAGTGTGATATTAGTTGCATCTTTCATATGATTTATAGCATGTGCTACTTCTAATTTGTTGAAATGCCATTTATGATGGGATGCTTTTAACTTGGCAGAGTCATATTGGTTGCATCTTTCATGTGATGTCTAGCTTGCATTACTTCTTATTTGTTGAAATGGTTTCTGCTTAGTTTACACAAACAGTTGTGAATATGCCATGCCGTCCTGATTTTCGTATTATTCCATCCTGGAATAATGTGTTTTCCTTACATCAAAGTAGTTATTGTCACTATCATGCACGAATGAGTTCTGAAGAGTGAATTTTATTGCTTTTTCTTGTCGGTTTTACTTGACAATTCAAAATCAACAAAGCAGAAGGAAGTTAGCAAGGCAGCGGATGAAGGTGCTCCTTCCAAACGGAGGGCCTCTATAGATTCTAATCCTCCATCCCTCAAAGATAATTTCCAAGACAACACATGCATAGACACTCAACGTAGTTGTGTTGGTGATGAGCACGTCTCCCCTAGTGCACCATCACAGTGCTCCCTCTAACTTGGCAATCAAGTATATGTGGTTGCATGTTATGTATGATGTCTAGCTTGTATTGCTTGTAATTTTGTTGAATTCCATCTGCTTACTTTACACATTATACTTGTGACTAAGACACGTGTTCCTGTTTCTAGAAAATACAATATCTGTCTATCACACCATGTTCTTACATCAAAGTACTACTGTTGTGTAACCTGCAACAATCACTTATCATAAGACATGTTTGACTTGGGAGTTTGATATAGGTTACATCTCGCGCTCTTTTCTAGCTTGTACTACTTCTAATTTGTTGAAATGGAACTTATGACGAGAGAGTTTTAACTTGGTAGAGTGATACTCGTTGCATCTTTCATATGGTGTCTAGCTTTCATTGCTTCTAATTTGTTGAAATGCCTTCTCCTTAGTTTACACATCATAAGCTTTAAATATGCAATGATGTGAATATGCAATGGCATTAATTACGAGAGACATTTAACTTGGTAGTGTGATGTTGTTTGCATCTTGGATATGATTTATTTCTTGTACTGCTTCACATTTTTTTAAACGGCATTTATGATGAGACACTGTTAACTTGGCAGAGCAATATTTGTAGCATCTTTCATATGGTGTCTACCTTCCATTGCATTACTTTTAATTTAGTGAAATGTCTTCTGCTTAGTTTACACATCATAGTTCTGGTTATCTCATGTCGTCCTGTTTTTCGTACATATTACATCCTCCTATCATGTGGTTGTCTAACATCAAAGTTTAGTTCGCTCAGATCACGCATCAATTTGTTCTAAGAACCAAATTGTTATTCGTTTCTTGTCGGCTTGACTTAACATGGCATGTAGAAAGAGGAAGCAACACGTAGCGATAGGGAAATGGAAGCGGAACAATCCTGCAGATTCTGCTGGTACTGATGGTGTAATAGAAGGTCAAAGCCCAATGGAAAATTGTACCGACAGGGTATCCCGTGCTACACGAACTGCAGAACAAGCCAAACAGAAATAAATAGCTGCAACCAAACAAGCAGAGAGAGCCCTAGTTGTTGCAACACCTTCCACAGTACCACCAGCTGCATGATTTACTCGTTGGTCAACTTAGCTAGCAGCACATTCCCAAGCTCCCTTGCCACCTGACACTACTTCTGAAGCACTCTTGACACAAGATGAGTTGGAAGATCAGATGAACTTTGTGATCTTCAACAGCAAGAAGGTAGTTGCTGGAGTCAAGTTCCAGTTGCATGCTTCTTTATATGTAGTCTCACAGTTTGATGTACACTAACACTTCCTATGTTCGTTGTTGGACTAGCACCTAGGCGCAAGAGGAAACAAACATCAGGGATAATGCTCGATAGGTTAACTAAATCTAGAGGAGGAAGAATGGAGATCCGTTTTGAGGCAGGTTTAAAAAGGCCACGTGATGCTACAAAGTAAGCCAAGTTAGTATCATAGGCAGCGGTTGCCGTTAGGTGTCATGTACGTATCCTCCCAACATGGATCAGTACAGGAATGACAAAGACGAAACCCAGTTCAACACCTTCCTTGACCATTTATCTGTAAGTATGGTTATGTATGGAAACTAGTAATATCGTCTTGCTCTGTCCAATACTTTCTAGGTTGCTGATAATGAGACTCCCATAATTTTCAACAGATGAGGTTCAAGTTGGATAGCCGAGATGATGCAACCAGACAAGCTTGCACCCATGTTTTCAAATCTGCTCTGCGACAGTATCGGTATAACTTGAGGAAAACTCACTTTGAAGGCAAGGCTAACAGTGAACTTGCCCAAACATCTCCAGTGGAAAATATATCGGATGAAGATTGGAGAGGCCTCGTTAAACACTAGTCTGATCTGAAGTATCATGTACATTATATATATGTGCTCGGATCACATGTTGAAGTCCTATTTATGCATGTGCCACACAAATCTATCTTCTTGTAGGTGAACTGTTCAAAGAACAAGGCCAACCGTATTTAAAGTGAAATTCAATAGACGCAGTGGATTTCGTAGCTATATTGCACACTACGAGGCTCTTGTAATTAGTTGTTGTTTCACTCTTTTTACTGTACCATATTATCAGACCTATATTGACTTGTTCCAAATGCAGAGGAAAGCCCGCAAGGACCAAAAGTACCGAACCAAATGTTGTGGAAATCTTCAAGGACTGTCACACCAAAGAAGGCGAAGGGCATGACTACACCAGACAAAGCCGTTGTTGTAAGTCCTTAATCCTCATGCCTTTTAACTACTACTTACTCTGACTTGTGCCTTGAGCTCCATGGTTTGCAACCAATGTATATTACTCTTTTCAATTTTATACACAATTGTCTTAGCGTATCATTGCACCTTACAAGGTTTAAAAGAGAGGAGTGATGTTCCTTTGATCTTGATCTATAATCTAGTTCCGTCTTTGGACTTGCCCACACAATGTTACAATTGCCCTGCTTGTTCCGTTTCTCAGTTGTTTTGTGATAAGAATGATGTAATACTATGCTTACCATATTATAAACTTTGTCTCTTTATCCTTAGTTGTCAATACAATGTGAAGAAATAGACAATACATTAGCCATGGTACATGGTCATATGTTTGGAACGTGGTTTTATTATGTACTTTGCGAGAAAATACAACTAATATTTTACATGGGTTCACCGTAATAAGTTATGTATATAGACCAAAGCTATTTTGTTTGGTTTTCCCGCCTCCTTAATATCTTCTCGCTCGTACTACTAATGTAAAACTCAACTTTTCAGCAAGCTATGGAAAAATGGTGGAACCGCCACCTTACAAGGTGGCGAGGCAACTATAACCGCAATGTCGCCTCTTCTTTGCGGTGGGTCAAGACACATCCACTAACAGTGCCAAAGCATGTTCCTGCGTAATACTGGGTTGGTTGTTAAGGCAATCTCATCCAAACTGCCTCATGATCAAGATATGCAAGCTCAAAACAATGTTATATCTGCGCCCGCATACAAGTCCGTTCCCTAACAGAGACCCTTTGTGAAACAAGGACAGACATTGTTCGATGTCGTCCAAGATATGCATGGTTTTGAAACCGCACTATCAGACATTTCCTATGTTGTTCAGGAGCCTAGGAGAAATGAAGGCGAAGGTTATGGTGCTCCATCGGACAATACATCATGAAAACGTAATAGTCAGGTCAAATGAACTGAGCTTCTGAACTTCTGGTGGTGCATTTATCTGCCAGACTTCTAACTTTTATGCCAACCTTCCTTTTGTTTTATAGTTGTAATTTGTTTTGTTGCAATACAAAATTTGTTCTTAACGTGCAGCCACCGACTAAAGCAAACAGCAAGCCATTTTTGTATAGTGTAGGGTGTTCCCTATATTTGCACTAGTGGCCATCTTTGATGCCCAAAGGATGTAATCTGCAATCGCCTTTAATAGCCTAGCATTAGTTTCGGGCTTATTTATTTCCTAGTCTTCTTTTTCCCTGGTTTGCTAGTGGCCGCAACAACCATGGGCCATATACGGACCGTGGTAACCATGACCCTGCTACGGGCCGTAGGATCCATGGGCCTCCTACGGGCCGTCTTTAAATGGGCCTCCAACACGGCCGTAGAATCGGTGGGCCTCGGGCCATCGGATAAATGGGTCTACATGGGCCGTAAATGAGCGTAATTGGTATCGGCCCAGCGCGGTAACAGGCCGTTAACAGGCCGGAGGATAGCAAAGGCTTAATTCTGTCACAGGCATAACGGGTCGTTAATGGGCCAGAATATAGGACGGGCTGGAAATGGTGCAATGATTAACAGGCCAGAAACGGGCCGACTCTTGCCACGGGCCGAATTTGGCCCATTAGGGGAACAGGCCAGTAACGGGCCGGAAGTAATCGAGGGCCGGAAAGGAGCCCAAGAATGTATGAGCCGTCAGTACGCCGAAAGCTAACACGGGCTGGAAACGGACCATGTGAATCATGGGCCGTTAACAGGTACAAAGAAATTTACTATTCATTCTGGGCTAGAGTCATCGTGGGCCTTTAAAGGGCCTAAAGATACGAAGGCCTCATATGGGCCGAAGACCTCGTGGGCCATACATGGGCCGAAGTGAAAGCGGGCCGGTGTTATATTCGACGCCCACATGACGTTGTTGGGCCGATTTCGGTAGGCCCTAACGGCTCGTGAGATACCGCAAAGAGACCATTAATGCTTTTCATGGGCCAAATTTCGCTAACTTTGACTCAAGTCAAACGGTCCGCCTTTGTAAGCTAAATCGCCGGTAGGGCTGTCGCACGTGTCGACATATCATAGGCGCCTATCTGACCCACTGACGAGCTGACACGTGTTTCCTCCGGCCAATCAGAATTTTACACGTGGAAATTTCCCATTGGTTCGGGCTGTTAACGGGTTATCGGATCCAAAACCGGACCCGATAGCTTAACGGCGACCTGTTATGGTGGATGCCACGTGTCGGTCACCCTTGACGAAAGCACTTCTGTGACGCGTGATTTATCGTCATGGAAGTGGACACTTCCGTGATGATAATTTTGGTAATGTCATGGAAAACTTCTACGGCAAAGACAGTGTGTGACTATCTTGATTCTGTCATAAAATTGTCATGGATGTACATGCATGACAGAAAACGTGACCTACTGTGACAAACACGTATCATCACGGAAGTGTATTTTTTTTGTAGTGGGAGGTGCCGTACGTTCGGTGCTTGATCGGTCGGAGCTAGAAGAAGTTCAACTACATCAACCACGTTGTCAAATGCTTCCGCTTTTGGTCTACGAGGGTACATGGACACACTCTCCCCCTCTTGTTGCTATGCATCTCCTAGATAGATCTTGCGTGAGCATAGGGAATTTTTTGAAATTGCATGCTAAGTTTCCCAACAGTGGCATCCGAGCCAGGTCTATGCGTAGATGATATGCATGAGTAGAACATGAAGAGTTGTGGGTGGTGATCTTCATACTGCTTACCACCAATGTATTATTTTGATTCGGTGGTATTGTTGGATGAAGCGGCCCGGACCAACCTTACATGACCACTTTCATGAGACCTGTTCCACCGAAAAACATGCAACTAGTTTTGCATAAAGGTGGCTGGCGGGTGTCTGTTTCTCCTACTTTAGTTGAATCGAATTTGACTGTGGCTACCCTTGTTGAAGGTTAAAAAGCAAACTTGATAAATCACCGTTGTGGTTTTGATGCGTAGGTAGGAACAGTTCTTGCTAGAAGCCCATAGCAGCCACGAAGAACTTGCAACAACAAAGTAGAGGACGTCTAACTTGTTTTTGCAGGCCAAGTTGTGATGTGATATGGTCAAGACATGATGTGATATACGTTATTGTATGAGATGATCATGTTTTGTAAAATTTATCGGCAACCGGCAGGAGCCTTATGGTTGTCTCTTTATTGTATGAAATGTAAACACCATGTAATTGATTTACTTTATCACTATGCGTTAGCGATAGTTGTAGAAGCAATAGTTGGCGAGACGACCATGGCGCAACGATGGAGATCAAGGTGTCGAGCCGGTGATGATGGAGATCATGACGATGCTTTGGAGATGGAGATCAAAAGCACAAGATGATGATGGCCATATCATGTCACATATTTTGAATGCATGAGATGTTTATCTTTTATGCATATTATTTTGCTTAGTATGGCGGTAACATTATAAGATGATCCCTTAACTAAAACTTCAAGGTATAAGTGTTCTCCCTAAGTATGCACTGTTGTGAAAGTTCACCGTGTTGAGACACCACGTGATGATCGGGTGTGATAGACCCTACGTTCAAATACAACAGGTGCAAGACATTTTTGCACATGCGGAATACTTAGGTTAAACTTGACGAGCCTGGCATGTACAAACATGTCCTCGGAATAGTGGAGACCAAAAGGTCGAACGTGAATCATATAGTAGATATGATCAACATAGAGATGTTCACCTTTGATCACTACTCCATCTCATGTGATGATCGGACATGGTTTAGTTGATTTGGATCACATATCATTTAGATGACTTGAGGGATGTCTATCTAAGTGGGAGTTCTTAAGTAATTTTGATTAATTGAACTTAATTTATCATGAACTTAGTCCTGATAGTATTTGGATATCTATGTTGTAGATCAATAGCTCGCGTATAGCTCCCCTGTTTTATTTTTGATATGTTCCTAGAGAAACTAAGTTGAAAGATGGTAGTAGCAATGATGCGGATGGGTCCGTGATCTGAGGATTATCCTCATTGCCGCATACGTAAGAATTATGTCCTTGATGCATCGCTAGGTGACACGCCTATTGCGGGAGCGAGATATAGACGTTATGAACGTTCGACAAGCTTCGGTATGATGACTACTTGATAGTTTAGTGCACCATGCTTTACGGCTTAGAACCGGACTTCAAAAATGTTTTGAACACCATGGAGCATATGAGAGGTTCCAAGAGCTGAAAATGATATTTCAAACTCATGCCCGTGTTAAGAGGTATGACACCTATGACAAGTACTTTGCCTACAAGATGGAGGAGAATAGCTCAGCTAGTGAGCATGTGCTCAGAATTTCTGGGTACTACAATCGCTTGAATCAAGTGGGAATAAATCTTCCAGATAAGATAGTGATTGATAAAGTTCTCAAGTCACTATCACCAAGTTACTAGAACTTCATGATGAACTATAATATGCAAGGGATAACGAAAACGATTCCCAAGCTCTTCGCGATGCTGAAATCGGCGTAGGTAGAAATCAAGAAATAGCATCAAGTGTTGATGGTTAACAAGACCACTAGTTTCAAGAAAAAGGGCAAAGGAAAAGAAAGGGAACTTCAAGAAGAATGACAAGAAAGTTGCCACTCCCGTGAAGAAACCCAAAGCTAAGACCTAAGCCTGAAACTGAGTGCTTCTACTACAAAGGGAATGGTCAATGGAAGCAGAACTACTCCAAATACTTAGCGGATAAGAAGGATGGAAAAGTGAACAAAGGTATATTTGATATACATGTTATTGATGTGTACTTTACTAGTGTTCATAGTAACCCCAGGGTATTTGATACCGGTTCAGTTGCTAAGATTTGTAACTCGAAACAAAAGTTGCAAAATGAACAGATACTATTTAAGGGTGAGGTGACGATGTGTGTTGGAAGTGATTCCAAGGTTGATAAGATCACCATCGCACACTCCCTTTACCTTCAAGATTAGTGTTGAACCTAAAATAAATGTTATTTGGTGTTTGCGTTGAGCATGAATATGATTGGATCATGTTTATTGCAATAATGTAATTCATTTAAGTCAAAGAATAATTGTTGTTCTGTTTACATGAATAAAACCTTCTATGGTCATACACTCAATATAAATGGTTTATTGAATCTCGATCGTAGTGATACACATATTCATAACATTGATGCCAAAAGATGCAAAGTTGATAATGATAGTGCGACATACTTGTGGAACTGCCATTTAGGTCATATTGGTGTAAAGCACATGAAGAAACTCCATGTTGATGGACTTATGGAATCACTTGATTATGAATCATTTGATACTTGCGAACCATGCCTCATGGGCAAGATGACTAAAACTCTGTTCTCGGGAACAATGCAGCGAGCTAATGACTTACTGGAAATAATACATACCGATGTATGCGGTCCAATGAGTGTTGAGGCTCGCGACGGGTATCGTTATTTTCTGACCTTCAAAGATGATTTGAGCAGATATGGGTATATCTACTTGACGTATCACAAGTCTGAAACATTTGAAAAGTTTAAAGAATTTCAGAGTGAAGTGGGGAATCATCGTAACAAGAAAATAAAGTTTCTACGATCTAATCACGCGAGGCGAATATTTGAGTTATGAGTTTGGACTTAATTTAAAACAATGTGGAATATTTGAGCTATGATGAGCTCAGATTCCGATAAATGGCTTGAGGCCATGAAATCTAAGATAGGATTCATATATAAGAACAAAGTGTGGACTCTGGTGGACATGCCCGATGATCGGAAAGCCATTGAGAATAAATGGATCTTCAAGAGGAAGACAGACGCTGATGGTAGTGTTACTATCTACAAATCTCGAATTGTCGCAAAAGGTTTTCGACAAGTTCAAGGTGTTGACTACGATGAGATTTTCTCACTCATATCGATGCTTAAGTGATCTGTCTGAATCATGTTAGCAATTGCCGCATTTTCTGAAATCTGGCAAATGGATATCAAAACTGCATTCCTTAATGGATTTATTAAAAAAGAGTTGTATATGATACAAACAGAAGGTTTTGTCAATCCTAAAGGTACTAACAAAATGTGCAAGCTCCAGCGATCCATCTATGACTGGTGCAAGCATCTCGGAGTTGGAAAATACGCTTTGATGAGGTGATCAAAGCATATGGTTTTATACAGACTTCCGGAGAAGCCTGTATTTACAAGAAAGTGAGTGGTAGCTCTGTAGCATTTCTAATATTAAATGTGGATAACATATTGTTGATTGGAAATGATGTAGAATTTCTGGATAGCATAAAAGGATACTTGAATAAAAGTTGTTCAATGAAAGACCTCGGTAAAGCTGCTTATATTTTAGGCGTCAAGATCTATAGTGATAGATCAAAACGCTTGATAAGACTTTTGATGAGTACATACCTTGATAAGATTTTGAAGGAGTTCAAAATGGATCGATCAAAGAAGGAGTTCTTGCCTGAGTTGTAAGGTATGAAGTTGAGTAAGACTCAACACCTGACCAGGACAGAATATAGAGAGAGAATGGAAGTAATTCTCTATGCCTTAGCCATAAGTTCTATAAAGTATGCCATGCTGTATACCAGACCTATTGTGTACCTTGCCATGAGTTTTGCAAGGAGGTACAATAGTTATCCACGAGCAGATCACTGGACAGCGGTCAAAATTATCCTTAGAGGACTAAGGAAATATCTCTCGGTTATGGAGGTGATAAAGATTTCATCGTAAAGAGTTAAATCGATCCAAGCTTTGACACCGATTCAGATGACTCTAACTCTCAATCTGGATACATATTGAAAGTGGGAGCAATTAGCTAGAGTAGATCCGTGCAAAGCATTGTAGACATAGAAATTTGCAAAATACATGCGGAGCTGAATGTGGCAGACCCGTTGACTAAACCTCTGTCACAAGCAAAACATGATCACAACTTAGTACTTTTTGGGTGTTAATCACATGGCGATGTGAACTAGATTATTGACTCTAGTAAACCCTTTGGGTGTTGGTCACATGGCGATGTGAACTATGGGTGTTAATCACATGGTGATGTAAACTATTCGTGTTAATCACATGGCGATGTGAACTAGATTATTGACTCTAGTGCAAGTGGGAGACTGAAGGAAATATGCCCAGAGGAAATAATAAAGCTGTTATTTTATATTTCCTTATTCATGATAAATGCTTATTATTCATGCTAGAATTGTATTGATCGGAAACCTAAATACATGTGTGAATACATAGACAAAAACACTGTGTCCCTAGTGAGCCTCTACTTGACTAGATCGTTGACCAAAGATGGTTAAGGTTTCCTAACCATGGACATGAGTTGTCATTTGATAACGGGATCACATCATTAAGAGAATGATGTGATGGACAAGACCCATCCGTTAGCTTAGCATATTGATCGTTTAGTTTTATTGCTATTGCTTTCTTCATGTCAAATACACATTCCTTCAACTATGAGATTATGCAACTCCCGGATATCGGAGGAATACCTTGTGTGCTATCAAATGTCACAACGTAATTGGGCGATTATGAAGATGCTATACAGGTATCTCTGAAGGTGTTTGCTGGGTTGGCATAGATCGAGATTAGGATTTGTCACTCCGAGTATCGGAGAGGTATCTCTGGGCCCTCTTGGTAATGCACATCATAAGAAGCCTTGCAAGCAAAGTGAATAATAAGTTAGTTGCGGGATGATGTATTACGGAATGAGTAAAGAGACTACTAGTACACAATAGCGTCGTCCGTCCAGCTTAGTGCAGTGAGGTGGTTTATCGAAGAAGATGATGGAGAAGCGGAGTCAGTGAAGAGTGAAATGATGGTAGCTTCGTCAGGTGCTTTTACGATTTGACGCCTCAACGCTTTGTGATTTGTGATAGAAGGGATAGAGTAGACTCGTGCTCTATACTATACATGCGTCCAAGCACGGGGAAAAGAGGAGAGACGTTGCATTTTTTATTCCTTCAATCAATCAATCGGGGAGCTTCGGTTCCATATTTTTGGCTTTGGCAAGACTGGCCCACAATGGTTCCCATCGATGACAAAAGCTATTTTCACATTTGGCTACACATTGTGGATGCCATTAACCGTACCACTTGGTTTTGCTCCTGTGTGCTATCTATACAACTCTCAATTATGTTGGTCTAAAAAAATATAGAATCAAGATTAGTAAAAAGGAGGTGATTTTGCCGCGCGGATGGCGGGGGAGGTTTCTTATTTTTAGAGGACGTTGGCCTGGCAGTTTGCTAACATGTGGTCCCTTGTGTTAGTGCTTTACCAAGCCGATCCGCGTCCCACATGAGGCAGAACAACAACAGATGCAACACGTGGTTAACTTGAAGAAGATGAGGGAGAAGCGGATTCAGCAACGAGTGAAATGATGGTTGCTTCGTCCCTCCAACTTATTCTTTTAGCATTATTACTTCGTCCCTCCAACTTAATCATGGAAAGGTGCAGCTTTGTGATTTGACGCCTCATTGCTCATTACTACGCCAGCGCCATGACTGGGGTGCTTCACCCCTACTGCTTTACACTGTATTTCGGTATGGCACGTGGACTCGGTAGCATGATGTCCCACATGCCGGTGAACGGGACTAGAACATTTACGAAAGCGAGTGCTCCACTCTTACGACGGAGGAGTACACGACACCTGACGGCCCGTGAACCGTCACTTGTACCGTATAGTACTATAGTTTTCTTTGTTTCGCACGATCCATCGATACAAACCCGATTAAATAGGAAAGGCGGGATTTTTCCCCGCAGAGATGATAATCTTGGCCATACATTTCAAAGGCAATTTAATGTATGCAAACCGAATAATTAAGTAACAATATGATATCTAGTAAAACTAAAAACACATATGATTTATTGTGTTAGAGTGTAGTAGTAGTGTCAGATTGCATAGTTGTTAGATGTAACATGCGAGCGATGTAGATATGTAGTTTTGGAGGGCCTACAGAGAGAAAAGCGTAATACGGTCACCAAACTTTAATACGCTCATTACGGTCACTATATACGTTTTGTGGTGATTATACGGTCACTTGCTCACCGTTCAGCATCGGATTGCACCCTGTTGACCGGCCAAATAGTCTGCGTGGCACCATGTTGACTAGTTAAATTGACCATGTTGCTTGTGGGTCCGACATGTTAGTTCACGTAGGAAAAAGGTCAGATAAACACAAATTTACGCAGGCGCGACAAGAATCCAACCCGTGAGTGGGAATCACCTGGTTGTGTATGTGTCTATCGTAGGCTGATGTGCGCTTGCATGTAGGTTGAGCACTTGAGCGTCCGTGTGTGTGTTGGTCGTGTGGTGTGTGCATGCATGCGTGCGTGTGTGCGTGTGAGTGTTGCGTGCGTGCGTGGCTACGTGTGTACGTGTGAGTGTTGCGTGTGTGCGTGGCTGCATGTGTTCATGTGAGTGTTGCATGCATGCAGTTCGTGTGCATGCGTACATGTGTGTATAATCACCACACCAGCTCCTGTGTGTTAAAACAGACGGCTCAGCATACCAATACAAGGCCACCTTGTCTGTTGTGCCCGCGGTCAAGACTTCGAACCACCGTCCAATATTATTTTGTCGTTTGTTTTCATTCTTACTAGCAAGATGCCTGTGCGTTGCACGTAACATCAAGATGCATTTGTATGACTAGTTTATCTTGTGAGAGAAAAGGATGAACGAGGGAAGGCCTTATTTGCAAATGTGGAGAGGTGTGTCGGTACCTTTTTGCAAAATTGCCATAGTTTCCTTCCTATCCGTCAGATATAAATCGGACGGCCTATATTGCAGGATGGCAGGCACACCATCATCACCAACTCTGTTTTTTAGAAGAGTGTAGAAGAGTGGATACGAGCCAATTGGTGGGCCCATTGGTAGTGAGATAATGTGATGCAACACTAGAGGTGCCACGTGGAGCGTTTAACTAGTCAACTAGTCGTGTCTTGAGCAAATACAGAGCTATATGGTGAGCTCGTGACTGCACAATAACCACAAAACGTAAATGGTGACCATAATGAGTGGATTCTGAAGTCCAATGTATGTATCGTTCTTTCGCTCCAAATACAATGATCGTCACTGTATATATCGCGAGAGAAAGATGAAACATGCGTGAATGTGCTGGGGGCTTGCTTTTAGAGGACCTGGAGATAGTTTGTAAAGCGTGACGTGAAAGGGGCGTAGAGGGGGTGTATGCGATGGGGAGAGAGATGCTCTTCGTTTCACTTTATTATGACTAACTTTATACTCCCTCCATTTCTTTTTAGTCCGCATATAAGGTTTGGTCAAAGTTAAGCTTTGTAGAGTTTGACTAACTTTATATTAAAAATATAAACATTCACAATATGAAATCAACATTATCAGATGCACCATGAAACGTATTTTCATACTATATAGTTTTAGTATTGTAGATGTTCATATTATATATATAAATTTGGTCAAACTTTGTGTAGTTTGACTTTGACCAAATCTTATATGCGAAGTAAAAAAGAAATGGAGGGAGTATATAGTATAAAAATATAAAAAATTCAAAGTGGGGAATAAATATCATTGTGGGCACCATGCAACAAATTAACGTTCATACTCCTCCATATAACTTTGTAATGTTGTATATATGTAGAAATTCTAAAATAATTTTTTGGAAACACTTTATTCAAAAGGAATATTGTATGCGAAATAAACATGAAGAGAGGGCTTTTTAGATCAATGGGGTATGTGATGTAACATGTGTGAATGTGTAGTTGATGTATTTGGCAGAGCCTAGAGAGGTATCTGTGTGTATTACATATTCGAGAGAGGCATGGATAGAGGGGCCGGCGGGGGGAGGGGGCGTGGGAGAGATAGCACGAGAAATGAGAGAGGTCTAGAGAGAGAGAGACTAATATGATGTCACGGCGAGAGATTCCCTTGAGTGTGTATATGCAAGGGGGGAGGGTATAGAGGCACGAGAAGATTTTTTGTGTGTGGTGTCAATGTTGGTATGTGTGTGTGTGAGATGATAACGAGACCTGGGGGCAGAGGGTGTGTCACTGCGTGAGGTCCGGTGGGTCGAGGTGAGGCCCTTGGTTCGGTTTCCTCCTGCACCACATTGGTCGGCCCGTGACGCATTTAGGGAGACCCATGGATGACTTGTCGTACAAGACAACGATAGCAGAATTGTGAAGGACTCTCAGGTCCATCGACAAAGCCGGCTAGGATTTGTAACCACAGGTTCTCGGACTAAGGTAACCCCTTATCTCCGATATTACTATTCATCCAACCTAACTTTAAGGGGCATCCTACGTAATGCTCTGCTAGAATCATACTAAATGGATTAGGAAGAGAGGTGTGAGACAATGCGTGAGAGATGACCTAAAGATAAAGTGCGTCACAGGAGACACGTGGCAGGTTTATGTATATAGAAAGGGTCGATGGGGATTGTGCGTGTGTATGCTTGTGAGAGGAAGAGTGCTTGTGAGAAAGGTTAGTGAAAACCATTGTAAATGGTTATGAGAGGGGGGGAGGGTTATATCGAGAGCATGTCTGCGAGAAAGACACCTCGGGAGAGAGTGTATGAGAGACCATCGATGGAGAGTGAAACTACACGTAAAAGACTGATGTACACATTGATTAAAGATATAAATTGTATCCAAATATTAGGATGGGATCATGATATTTGCAATTCGTAAGGAACGGTCATTGATCCATCGGACATCTAGATTCTATCGAATTTGAGCATGTCTATGTTATTATTCGACATAATTGATCCACATAGTTAGTATGTTGAACTCCAGACAATGCATCACTTTAGCAATCGAATATAAATGTGAGTATAGTTCATGTTGTGTGTGTAAAGCACATTATATATACGAAAGTTACACAATGAACATTATAAATAGCTAGCTATGAACTAGCATACATTTGAATTCAACTTAAGGTAGTTTAAAATAATCGAATTCAACATGAAGTCCATTCAATTATTTGAATTCGATACCATGGCATTTGTAAATCATACCTAAATAATGCGGGCACCAATCTTTGCTCTAATTTTGTACATAATAGCATATGTAGTCGTGTACAAAATAGATTCAAATTTAGCTCCTCCATTCCAAAATAATCGTAGTTATAGGATTTTCAAGTGTCAAAATTTCAAAAAGAAGCGGATAAATTAGTGAGGTTTTCAAATATACAAGGTCAGATTTAACGTTGTCTATTTAGGTCAATCCTCAAAGTTCAAGAGTACTCTAAACGTGAATGCTTTTGTTTCAAAATTTCGAACGAAGCGCCAAAAGAGCCTGTGCTCGCCCAAAACCGCGTGAGACCAATGTTTGGTAGTAGAAGGAAATTACTTTTCTAACTCCGACACGTGAAACCTACCGGCCCAACGTCCAAAGGTCTAAACCGGGGTAGGTTTGTAGCTTCATCTAGACGCCACGCAACTGCCTCCGAAAAACATTCATACACAATGGCCGCCTAAGCACACATGCTGTGGCGGCGAAATCGCTCCCGCCCACTATTTGGGACACCTAGGATTACCATCCTACCCCCGACCCGCAGTAGGTCCGAAATTTAAGAGGAGGGCAAAGTTTGTACTTTCCCCAAATTTCAAACAAGCGTGTCCCATCTGTTCAAAAATGCCAAAAACAAGCACGTCCCTGCATCAAACATGGTTCTCCCTTAGCTCCCCCCCCCGCCCTCCCATCTGATTCCCCATTCATACTCCGTAGGCGCCAAAACTACCTCTCCACCAGCCGCGAAACCCCGCGTCCTCCGTCCGCCACCCCATCCCACCCATCAACAACCGCCCTCCTCCATCACACCGGAGCCGATATCCCGACGTCGTCGTCCACCGCAACCTCAACCGCAACGCCCTCCAAGGCTAGTAGTTGAAGCCGAGGCCGAGCCGTCCATACTCGAGCCAGTTCAACCACGCCGTCCTGCGCCTCACCGCTGCCGCTCCAACTTCGCCACCGTCCACCGCACCGGAGTTGTTCCTGCTACACCGTCCTTCGTCGTCTCAGATTTGCTTCCCCTCCGCCGACATACAGCCATGGTAACACAGTCAACAATTTGGCCATGGGTTTGTCCAAGCCTGCACCCTCCTCCAAAACATCGGTTTCCTCGGCAAAAAGAAGAAGATCGGCGCGACATGTGGAGGCGACCACACTGGCAACCGGAAATGGTACTCCTCTTCCCTTATTCATGCAAATCTTACGTGTCTGCTTGCACGGTATTCGTCCCACAGAAGACACTAGTTGACCGCTTCTTCTTGATACTAGATGTCCCTAGTTACTTGCGATGCACAAGGTTTCTTCTCATAGACTATTTCACCTTAGCTAGAGGTTCGTCGCCCCCTGATTTCAATTCTTGGTCAGTTGATTCCCAATTAACGGAAGCATTCTCCGGTGTAACAGGCGCTAGTCCGGCTATTACGCTGGGGAAGCAGCGCCTCGGTGTTTATCTTAGGGGCGTGTGGGGCCTAGAGCTACTGGCGCCCGATCTGGAGGTCGGCCGGGATTAAAGGGATGGCCTGGGGGCGCTGCCAAGCACGGCAGTGGTGTGAGGTCGAGGGGAGGGCGGGGCGGCGGAGGCAATGGTCTGGGTCGGTGGTCGCTGGCGGTTCGAGAAAGATCGTCAACAGTGACTGGCGGGAGGTAGACGAAGGCCATCTGCCCATTCCTTATAGATCAGATGGTTCATAAAAAAATCGACTGACCTATTTATTTTTGGTCGACTATTATTTTGATAGGACCACATGTGATGCTGTGCTGGAGGAGTACCTGCATTTCCCAGCCATCCCCGTGCTCGTATATTACAAAATCATACGGAGTAGAATCTAATTTTGTTTGCCATGCAATGTTGTAGAGCTATCATATGTCTCCTGTCACTTAGTTTTCAGCCACCTGCTATCTTCTACTTTTACAATGCACTAGTTCTACCCACACTTCACCAATACTCTCACTTTTGTGTTTTTATGCATGGGTATTTCAAACTCTGCCATGACAGAAGCATGAAATAAAAGAGAGAAGTTGCTCATGCTTGCTTCGCGGGCAGGCAAGACACGTGTTTTCACTTTAAAGGTTGGATGTTCACTGATGGAGACGGTAAACGTAGCTCTGGAGTTGATGATCTCGCTCACCGTGAACCACCATCCCAGGTGCTTGCTTTAACTTCACGGTGTCATATGTGGTTACATGTTGCATATGGTGTTTAGCTTGTTTTCGAAAGGCCGAAGTCGGTCTGTATTAAGATAAGGAAAGATATTTTTTACATGAACCACCCTCCCGGGAGCACCAAAAGTCAAATAGCTAGTCAGGTGGCACCGTCGGCCGAGCTGCTGACAAGCCCACAGTACATGCATCACCGGAAGCCAACTAAAAGCCACGATGGTGGCGAAGCAGCCCGCCTCCCACAGGCTCTCGGGTCCTAGATGATCATGCTCATCACTCCGATGGATGTCTAGCTTGTATTGCTTCCAATTTGGTTAAATTGCATCTGCTCAGCTTACACACTATACCTTTGAATATGACATGCCTTCCTACTTTTGGTACATACTAGTACATGTGTCTATTAACCATGTTCTTACATCAAACAAATGTTCTTGTGTATCCCTCATCAATCACTTATGACGAGGCAGTCAGTCCAGTGGACTACTGTTGTCGGTGTCAAAACCGGCGGATCTCGGGTAGGGGGTCCCGAACTGTGCGTCTAAGGCGGATGGTAACAGGAGGCGGGGGACACGATGTTTACCCAGGTTCGGGCCCTCTCGATGGTGGTAATACCCTACTTCCTGCTTGATTGATCTTGATGATATGAGTATTACAAGAGTTGATCTACCACGAGATCGTAGAGGCTAAACCCTAGAAGCTAGCCTATGGTATGATTGTCATCGCCCCTCTGGACTAAACCCTCCGATTTATATAGACACCTTTGGAGGGGCTAGTTTTACACCGAGTCGGTTACAAGGGAGGAGATCTACATATCCGTATTGCCAAGCTTGCCTTCCACGCCAAGGAGAGTCCCATCCGGACACGAGACAAAGTCTTCAATCTTGTATATTCATAGTCCAACAGTCCGGTCAAAGGATATAGTCCGGCTGTCCGGAGACCCCCTAATCCAGGACTCCCTCAGTAGCCCCCGAACCAGGCTTCAATGACGATGAGTCTGGCGCTGCATTGTCTTCGGCATTGCAAAGGCGGGTTCTTCTCAAATTCGAATACCTGTTGAGTAGTGTCCGACTCCCCATAAATGTTGCGATTCTTGGCTTCCGCGCCTAAAAATGGCTATCTTCCACGCGGTTTGTTAATGCGTAGAAGCGCAGCATTTTTATATTTGCCACCCTAGCCATGCGTAGTAAACCGTCTATTAAAGAGACGGGATTCTTAGATCCAGATCACACCATCCTCCCACGGTGAGTATCCATCGAAGCGCGCCCGGAAAAATCCATTCCAACACGGCCGGCCATCGCAGCTCCTCCTCTCGCTCCCGTAGCCCTAAGCCCGGTGATTGGGAGAAGTGTTCCGTCCCAATTAGTAAAGTTACAGACCCAGGGATTTCTCCCTCTAGCGTATATGGTCCCCGTTCAAGCCGGGCTCGCCACCTATAATGGCGGGGAGCAAGCGGAGAGCTTTCCCAATCCCTCCAAGGGGGAGCGGGTATGCCTTGCCCCTTATTTATTAAGGGGACTCGGATTTCCAATCCATCCGTTTCTCCGCGGGCTCCACTGAGTTTTATGGCCTCCACCGCATAATCTCACCCCTCGCCCATATTACACCACGCTGGTTATGTTGCCCTTTGTGAGCTGTTTCTGGGCTGTGAAGCTCATTTCGAGCTGTGGAAGAGGCTATCCTGCCTTGTGCCCCGTACACAGAAGGGGTCAATATATCAAGTGGGCAGAGCCGAAATATGGCGCCTCGCCGGAACCGGATACCTGTCCGGTACCCCAGAAGATGTCCAAGATCGCCTCGGAGTGGTTTTATATGGAGGACGTCCCCCTTCCAGATCTTATCCAGATTGGTCTTCCCGAGTTCGACAATGCCCCTTTGAAGAAACGCCGAAGCTGGCGCCCACGGAGCCCTCGGGAGGAAGATAACGGAGAAGTCCTTTACCTGATGGGACGGATAAAGGTGCTGGCTCAATCAGGACTGTCCATAATCGAGGTTATGTCAATATGCATAATGCGGGGCCTGCAGCCACTTCAATATCGAGGGCACCCCATGTGGCACTTCAACAGGGAAGATGATGCCACCCACTACGGTCGTAAGGGACCGGACTCAGTTGCTGCTCTAGCAAAAATTATGTCCGATTTGTACAAGGGAGAGGAAGAGGAGTTCATCCGCATTAAACCACGGGATGGATTCTCCATGTACAACCCTCCAAGCTGGGTGAGTTGTCACTTTTTACTCCTATCCTTCCCGCATTCATCGTCATAAGTATTTACCTTGCCGTTTCATGGCAGGAACTGGGAAAAGCTGTAAGGGAGGTCAACAGCCCGCCTCCTACAACCGGAGGACCGGACGGGCCTCGATACCGGTCTCGAGGAGGATCCGGACATATTTGTGGAGCTGATCGACAGGATATTCTATCAATTAAGCTATGATGATGCCATGGTGGCCATTATAGCTGACTATCCTGGGCTACTCCCCGCATCGCATGTAAGTAAAACAAAGAGTCCCAACTTCCGAGAAGGATCCCCTTTTATGCACTTCACCCATCGTACAGGTCGGTGTCAAAACCGGCGGATCTCGGGTAGGGGGTCTCGAACTGTGCGTCTAAGGCGGATGGTAACAGGAGGCAGGGGACGCGATGTTTACCCAGGTTCGGGCCCTCCCGATGGAGGTAATACCCTACTTCCTGCTTGATTGATCTTGATGATATGAGTAGTACAAGAGTTGATCTACCACGAGATCGTAGAGGCTAAACCCTAGAAGCTAGCCTATGGTATGATTGTTGTTGGTCCTACGGACTAAACCCTCCGGTTTATATAGACACCGGAGGGGCTAGGGTTACACAGAGTCGGTTACAATGGGAGGAGATCTACATATCCAGACGCCAAGCTTGCCTTCCACGCCAAGGAGGGTCCCATCCGGACACGAGGCGAAGTCTTCAATCTTGTATCTTCATAGTCGAACAGTCCGCCAAAGGATATAGTCCGCTGTCCGGATACCCCTAATCTAGGACTCCTCGAGCCTCGAACCAAAGCGCCAATGACGTAGCGATGAGTCTCATGCCGCAGATTGTCTTCGGCATTGCAAGGCGGGTTCCTTCCTCCTCAATACTCTATAGAAGGTTTTGAACACAAGGATAGTGTCCGGCTCGCAAAAACAAGTCCCACATACCACCGTAGAGAGAATAATATTTCCACAAATCTAATCTGCTGACGCATTTGATATCATGACATCATACCATGGCCCGGTCATTATTCGAACCGTTTTTCCCAACCAGCCTTGGCGCATATTGCGAGGCGGTTTCCTTGGCACGTCTTGTCGAGGCAGCAATCGTGTCACCTTATCACGGGATTCTCATCAATACGCAAGGCAGTAACCCAACCGGCGCCATCAATCATGGCGCTTGGGGAGTAAGCGAGTTTACCAGGCTAGTGGGGGCGTATAGTTTCGTCCACCTTTATAAAGGGATAAGGGTTCACCTTTTCTCACCCACGCCTTCTCCCTCCTCGCTCATCCATTCTTGCGCACTCGAGCTCCAACACCCAAGTTTGCATCTTTCTCCTCACACCGCTCCAATCATGTCCGAAGCGGGAGGCAAGTGGATGAAATCCACCGTCAAGGAGGAGGACATCAAAAAGCTGCGGGGAGCCGGATACTTGGCCAAGGATATCGCGCACCGGCTGCCCGACGAGGCGATCGTCCCTACCCGGCCCGTCACGAGAGGGTAGTCTTTCTCACCAACTTCGTCCGTGATCGGGTTCCCCCTTCACCCGTTCGTCCGCGGCCTCATGTTCTTCTACGGGCTGGACTTCCATGATCTAGCCCCGAACTTTATTCTCAACATCTCGGCGTTTATCATCGTGTGCGAGGCCTTCCTCCGCGTCCAGCCCCACTTCGGCCTGTGGCTGAAGACCTTTAATGTCAAGCCGAAGGTTGTAGGCGGCTCATACGTCTCCAACGTATCTATAATTTTTGATTGCTCCATGCTACTTTATCTATTGTTTTGGACTATAATGGGCTTTATTTTCCACTTTTATATTATTTTTGGGACTAACCTATTAACCTGAGGCCCAGCCTGTAATTGCTATTTTTTGCCTTTTTCAAGATTTCAAGAAAGCAGAATATCAAACGGAGTCCAAATGGAATGAAATCTTGGAAACATGATTTTATCATCAGATAAGATCCAGGAGACTTGGACCCTCCGTCAAGAAAGCCACGAGGCGGTCACGAGGGTGGAGGGCGCCCCCCCCCTAGGGTGCGCCCCCTGCCTCATGGCCCCCCCTTCGGTCCACCGACGTACTCCTTTCACCCATATATACCTACAGAGCGTAAAAATTCCAGAACATAAGATAGATCGGGAGTTCCGCCGCCGCAAGCCTCTGTAGCCACCAAAAACCTCTCGGGAGCCCGTTAGGCACCACCGGAGGGGGGAACCCATCACCGTATGGCCATCTTCATCATCCCGGCGCTCTCCATGACGAGGAGGGAGTAGTTCACCCTCAAGGCTGAGGGCATGTACCAGTAGCTATGTGTTTGATCTCTCTCTCTCTCTCTCGTGTTCCCTCTATGGCACGATCTTGATGTATCCCGAGCTTTGCTATTGTAGTTGGATCTTATGATGTTTCTCCCCCTCTAGTCTCTTGTGATGAATTGAGTTTCCCCTTTGAAGTTATCTTATCGGATTGAGTCTTTTATGAGAACACTTGATGTATGTCTTTCTGGGATTATCTACGGTGACAATGGGATATCATGTGCCACTTGATGTATGTTTTGGTGACCAACTTGCGGGTTCCGCCCATGAACCTATGCATAGGGGTTGGCACACGTTCTTGACTCTCTGGTAGAAACTTTGGGGCACTCTTTGAAGTACTTTGTGTTGGTTGGATGAATCTGAGATTGTGTGATGCATATCGTATAATCATGCCCACAGATACTTGAGGTGACAATGGAGTATCTAGGTGACATTAGGGTTTTGGTTGATTTGTGTCTTAAGGTGTTATTCTAGTACGAACTCTTTTATGGATTGATCCGAAAGAATAGCTTTGAGGTGGTTTCGTACCCTACCATAATCTCTACGTTTGTTCTCCGCTATTAGTGGCTTTGGAGTGAATCTTTGTTGCATGTTGAGGGTTTGTTATATGATCTATCTATGTTATTATTGTTGAGAGAACTTGCACTAGCGAAAGTATGAACCCTAGGCCTTATTTCCTATAATTGCAATACATTTTGTGCTCACTTTTATCATTATTTACCTTGCTGTTTTTATTATTTCAGATTACAAAACCCATATCTACCATCCATATTGCACTTGTATCACCATCTCTTCGAACTAGTGCACCTATACAATTTACCATTGTATTGGGTGTGTTGGGGACACAAGAGACTCTTTGTTATTTGGTTGCAGGGTTGCTTGAGAGAGACCATCTTCATCCCTCGCCTCCCACGGATTGATAAACCTTAGGTCATCCACTTGAGGGAAATTTGCTCTTGTCCTACAAACCTGTGCACTTGCAGGCCCAACAACGTCTACAAGAAGAAGGTTGTGTAGTAGACATCAAGCTCTTTTCCGGGCGCCATGTCGGGAGGTTAGTGCTTGAAGGTATATCTTTAGATCTTGCAATCGACTCTTTTTGTTTCTTGTTTTAGCACTAGGTTAGTTTATAAAAGAAAACTACAAAAAAATGGAATTGAGTTTGTCTCATTTGCTCCATCTTTTTAATATCTTTCGTGAGAATGATGGGAAGGAAAATTGTGCTCAAGTGCTAGAAGAAGAATTACATAGAATGCTTGGCATGAAATATGTGAATGATGAGCATGATTGCAATGTTGTTAGTATGAATTCCTTGAATATCCGTGATGCTAATGATATGCAAAGCCACAAGCTTGGGGAAGCTATGTTTGATGAAGATGATATTTTTGTCCCCAAGCTTTGATGAGCAAATTTATTATGATGAAAGCATGCCTCCTATCTTTGATGATTATTGTGATGACACGTATGCTATAAAGAATAATGATAACCATGAAACTTTTCATCTTGATCTTAATTTTCAATCACATGATAGTTATTTTGTTGAGTTTGCTCACACTACTATTGGTGAGAATAAATTTGCTTACGTGGAGAGTAGGAAATTTTCTATGCTTGTAGATCATGAAAAGAATACTTTAGGTGCTGGTTATATTGTTGAATTCATTCATGATTATACTGAAAATTGTGATGAGGGAGGAATTTATGCTTGTAGGAATTGCAATAATATCAAGTTTCCTCTCTATGTGCTTAAAGTTTTGAAGTTATGCTTGTTTTACCTTCCTATGCAAGTTGATTATTGTTCCCATAAGTTGTTTGCTCACAAAATCCCTATGCATAGGAAGTGGGTTAGACTTAAGTGTGCTAGTCATATTCTTCATGATGCTCTCTTTACGTTTCAATTCTTATCTCTTATGTGAGCATCATTGAAATCATCTTGCCTAGCTAGGGGCGTTAAACAATAGCGCTTGTTGGGAGGCAACCCAATTTTATTTTAGTTTCTTGCTTTTTGGTTCTGTTTAGTAATAAATAATCCATCTAGCTTCTGGTTAGATGTTTTTTCATGTTTTAATTAGTGTTTGTGCCAAGTAGAACCTTTGGGAAGACTTGGGTGAAGTCTTTATGATCATGCTGTAAAAACAGAAACTTTAGCGCTCACGAGATTAGCTAGAACTTTTTACTGGAGAGTGCTATTTAGTTGATTCTTTTGAAGATGATTACTAGACAAATTCCTCAGGTCCACCAATTTATTTTAGAAATTTTGGAGTTCCAGAAGTTTGAGGAAGTGATAGATAACTACAGACTGTTCTTGTTTTGAAAGATTCTGTTTTCATTGTGTTGTGTGATTATTTTGATGAATATATGGCTAGTAAAATAGTTTATAAACCATAGATAAGTTGTAATACAGTAAGTTTAACACCAATATAAATAAAGAATGAGTTCATTACAGTACCTTGAAGTGGTGTTTTGTTTTCTTTCGCTAACGGAGCTCACGAGTTTTCTGTTAAGTTTTGTGTTGTGAAGTTTTCAAGTTTTGGGTAAAGATTCGATGGACTATGGAATAAGGAGTGGCAAGAGCCTAAGCCTGGGGATGCCCAAGGCACCCCAAGGTAATATTCAAGGATAACCAAGCGTCTAAGCTTGGGGATGCCCCGGAAGGCATCCCCTCTTTCGTCTTCGTTCATCGGTAACTCTACTTGGAGCTATATTTTTATAAACCACATGATATGTGTTTTGCTTGGAGCGTCATTTTCTTTTGTTAGTATTTTCTTGATGTTAATTAGAATAATGTTTTGCATCTTTAGTTCCAATAAAAATGTCAAGGATAGCCTTTGCCATGCTTATTTTGCTAGTATACATGTTGCTGTTTGAAAACAGAAAGTTTACCGCTGTTGCAACAATTCCCTAGAAAAGTCAGAGAATGGTATAATGTTGAATCTTTTTGCATATTGAGCTCTGGTAAATGTATTACAGTGGGAATTTTAGTTAATAATTTTTGGAGTCAGGGAAGTATTGATACTCTTGCATTCTTTACAGACTGTACTGTTTTGGCAGATTGCTGTTATGTTTGCATTGTTTGCATATGTTTGCTTGCTTAATGATTCTATTTAAGGATAGGAGTATTAAATATGCAGAGGCATTTAGTATGCAATGTTGAATAATAATGTTAGTGATTTGTTACAGTAGAAAATGATAAGGTCTTGCATTGGTTTATACTAACCTATCTCATGAGTTCTTGTTGAGTTTGTTGTGAATGAAGCTTTTGATAAAAAGAGAAACCATGATATGAGAGGAATTAAGGAGACACAAAAGTTCAAGCTTGGGGATGCCCAAGGCACCCCAAGATAATATTTCAAGAAGTCTCAAGCATCTAAGCTTGGGGATTCCCCGGTAGGCATCCCACATTTCTCCAACAATTATCGGTTAGTATCGGTTGAACCTAAGTTTTTGCTTCTTCACATGAGTTGTGCTATCCTTGCAATGTAGTTTTATTTAGCTTTGCTTGCTGTTTGAATAAAATCAAGATCTGAAATTCTTAAATGTTAGAGAGTCTTCACATAGTTGTATAATTATTCGACTACTCATTGATCTTCACTTATATCTTTCGGAGTAGTTTTTGTTATTGCTCTAGTACTTCACTTATATCTTTTAGAGCACAATGGTGGTTTTATTTTGAAGAAATTTATGAACTCTCATGCTTCGCTTATATTATTTTGAGAGTCGTTAATAGCATGGTAATTTGCTTAAAATTAATATACTTGGTATTCAAGATATGTGAAACTTTCTTTTGAGTGCGTTGAATACTAAGAAAAGTTTGATACTTGATAATTGTTTTGAGATATGGAGGTAGTGATACTAAAGTCATGCTAGTTGGGTAATTATGAATTTAAAGAATGCTTGTGTTGAAGTTAGCAAATCCCGTAGCATGCACGTATGGTTAAAGTTGTGTAACAAATTTGAAACATGAAGTGTACCGCTTGTGCATCCTTATGAGTGGCGGTCGGGACGGCGATGGTCTTTTCCTACCAATCTATCCCCTAGGAGCATGCGCGTAGTACTTGATTTTGATGACTTCTAAATTTTTGCAATAAGTATATGAGTTCTTTTGACTAATGTTGAGTCCATGGATTATACGCACTTTTACCTTTCCGCCTTTGCTAGCCTCTTGATCTACTGCATTGCCCTTTCTCACCTTGAGAGTTGGTGCAAACTTCGCCGGTGCATCCAACCCCCGTGATATGATACGCTCTTTCACACATAAACCTCCTTATATCTTCCTCAAAACAGCCACCATACCTACCTATTATGGTATTTCCATAGGCATTCCGAGATATATTGCCATGCAACTTTCCACCGCCCGTTCATCATCATCATGACATACCTTACTTTTGTCATATTGCCATTGCATGATCATGTAGTTGACATCGTATTTGTGGCAAAGCCACCATGCATTATTTTCATACATGTCACTCTTGATTCATCGCACCATCGATACATCACGAGGCATTCATATAGAGTCATATCTTGTTCTAGTTTCGAGTTGTAATCCTTAGGTTGTAATCAATAGAAGTGTGATGATCATCATTATTAGAGCATTGCCCAAATAAAAAAAAAGAGAAAGGCCAAGAAAAAAGAAAGGCCAAAAAAAGGAAAATAAATAAAAAGGGCAATGCTACTATCTCTTTTTCCACACTTGTGCTTCAAAGTAGCACCTTATTCTTCATGTAGTGAGTCTCATATATTGTGCTTCAAAGTAGCACCATGTTTTTCATATAGTGTGTCTCATAAGTTGTCTTTTTCATACTAGTGGGAATTTTTCATTATAGAACTTGGCTTGTATATTCCTACGATGGGCTTCCTAAAAATGCCCTAGGTCTTCATGAGCAAGCAAGTTGGATGCACACCCACTAGTTTTCTTTTGTTGAGCATTCATAGCTCTAGTGCATCCGTTGCATGGCAATCCCTACTCCTCATGTTGACATCAATTGATGGGCATCTCCATAGCCGATTGATTATCCTCGTCAATGTGAGACTTTCTCCTTTTGTCTTCTCCACACAATCCCCATCATCATATTCTATTCCACCCATAGTGCTATATCCATGGCTCACGCTCATGTATTGCGTGAAGGTTGAAAAAGTTTGAGATTATTTAAGTATGAAACAATTGCTTGGCTTGTCATCGGGGGTATAGAAGTTGGGAACATCTTTGTGTGACTAAAATGAAGCATAGCCTAACTATATGATTTTGTAGGGATGAACTTTCTTTTTGCCATGCTATTTTGAGAAGACATAATTACTTTGATTAGTATGCTTGAAGTATTATTATTTTTATGTCGATATGAACTTTTGTCTTGAATCTTTTCGGATATGAATATTCATACCATGATTAAGAAGATTTACATTGAAATTATGCCAAAGTATCACTCCGCATCAAAAATTCTCTTTTTATCATTTACCTACTCGAGGACGAGCAGGAATTAAGCTTGGGGATGCCTGATACGTCTCCAACGTATCTATAATTTTTGATTGCTCCATGCTACTTTATCTATTGTTTTGGACTATAATGGGCTTTATTTTCCATTTTTATATTATTTTTGGGACTAACCTATTAACCGGAGGCCCAGCCCGATTGCTGTTTTTGCCTTTTTTAGTATTTGAAGAAAGCGAGAATATCAAAGCGGAGTCCAAGCGGAATGAAATCTTGAAGCGTGATTTTCTCATCGAGATAAGACCCGTGAAACTTGGACCCTCCATCAAAAGAAAGCCACGAGGCGGTCACGAGGGTGGAGGGCGCGCTTCACCTCGTGCCCCCCCCTTGGTCCGCAAGCGTACTCCTTTCACACATATATACCTACGTATCGTAAAACTTCCGAGCATGAAGATAGATCGGGAGTTCCGCCCGCAAGCCTCTGTAGCCACCAAAACTCTCAGAGCCTGTTAGGCACCTCTGGGAAGGAACCCATCACCGGTGGCCATCTTCATCATCCGGCGCTCTCCATGACGAGGAGGAGTAGTTCACCCTCGGGGCTGAGGGTATGTACCAGTAGCTATGTGTTTGATCTCTCTCTCTCGTGTTCTCTCTCGTGTTCCCTCTATGGCACGATCTTGATGTATCCCGAGCTTTGCTATTGTGGTTGGATCTTATGATGTTTCTCCCCATCTAGTCTCTTGTAATGAATTGAGTTTCCCTCTTTGAAGTTATCTTATTGGATTGAGTCTTTTATGAGAACACTTGATGTATGTCTTGTCGTGATTATCTGTGGTGACAATGGGATATCATGTGCCACTTGATGTATGTTTTGGTGACCAACTTGGGTTCCGCCCATGAACCTATGCGTGAGGGGTTTGCACACGTTCTTGACTCTCCGGTAGAAACTTTGGGGCACTCTTTGAAGTACTTTGTGTTGGTTGGATGAATCTGAGATTGTGTGATGCATATCGTATAATCATGCCCACGGATACTTGAGGTAACAATGGAGTATCTAGGTGACATTAGGGTTTTGGTTGATTTGTGTCTTAAGGTGTTATTCTAGTACGAACTCTTTTATAGGTTGATCTGAAAGAATAGCTTTGAGGTGGTTTCGTACCCTACCATAATCTCTATGTTTGTTCTCCGCTATTAGTGGCTTTGGAGTGACTCTTTGTTGCATGTTGAGGGTTTGTTATATGATCTATCTATGTTATTATTATTGAGAGAACTTGCACTAGCGAAAGTATGAACCCTAGGCCTTATTTCCTATCATTGCAATACCGTTTGTGCTCACTTTTATCATTAGTTACCTTGCTGTTTTTATTATTTCAGATTACAAAAACCCATATCTACCATCCATATTGCACTTGTATCACCATCTCTTGGCGAACTAGTGCACCTATACAATTTACCATTGTATTGGGTGTGTTGGGGACACAAGAGACTCTTTGTTATTTAGTTTGCGAGGTTGCACAGAGAGAGACCATCTTCATCCCTCGCCTCCACGGATTGATAAACCTTAGGTGTCATCCACTTGAGGAAATTTGCTCTTGTCCTACAAACACATGCACTTGCGGGCCCAACAACGTCTACAAGAAGAAGGTTGTGTAGTAGACATCAATGACCAACAAAGCGGAATCTTGAGGCGCCATGGTGGGCAAAATGCCCAACGTCACATGGCTCGAGGGGTCCTATGTGGAGAGCATAAAGGGGTGGCAATCGGGGTGGTTCTACATCACCGAGGAGCCATGCGACACCAATCGGGTGGCGGCCCCGAATTCCAATCCGGAATCCCCATGCGACTTACCTCACGGAAAGAGAAGGGCTTGTCACGGGGTTCATCGGTGGAGCTGGACGGACTCGAAGTGTATCCGAACATGATAAGCAAGAAACTCAAGCTTGTCAGCGTGGTCAGTCATGCTCTTCGCCGGATCCTCCGTGTCAACAGCAGGCGTTTAATTTATGGGAGTTCGACCGGCCCAAAGACCGGACTCTGCAGCGAGCTCTTTGACCACGACACACAAGGGCGTCTGGAGGTCTTTGTTCAAGGGCCGAGGTCCCCTTCCCTTACCGAGGACCCAGCGGACTTAGCGCTGGCGCCCTGCGAATCCGGTAAGTTCTCTACACCTTATTGGGTATTTACTTTCCCAGTTTAATCATGTGCGGGATCTGAGCTCCCATGCCTTTAGCGGGACTGGGTGGAAACATCGGAGCGGATCGATTGCCCGGCCCCCACTGAAAGATCCGATAGCGCTCTCCAGCGGAGATCTTGACTCGGCACCTTATGAGGTGCTTGGGAGAAGAAGACCAAGAAGAAGTCCACGGGGACCCGAAAGAGTTCCTGGCGTCAGGTGGTATCGGACTCATCGTCCGATAACTCCGAGACGCACTCCTCTTGTGAAAATGAGGAGGAGGACGATGAAGGTTCTCCCCCTCGGTAGGGAGACAAGAAAAGGAAGGCCGCCCCAACGGGGAGGCCGAAGGATCAGAAGGGAAGGACTCTCCTTCCGGGCTGTTCTATGACCGCTGCGCATAGCGAAGGCAGTGGTTGCCGAGGACAAGCCTGGCGAAGTCGTAAGTATTCGGATACCGAGTAATTCATGGTATGCTTTTATTGCCTTTACTTCTCCTTCGCCCGAATATGATTATGCGGTCCGTCGAGCCCGCCATCGGCGTATCTTACGTCGGACGGTTCTTTGGACTCGTCGGATATGAATAGTGATTCACTTTTGACCGCCTCCTCCCTCGCCCACGGACAACGTCGAGGTGTTGTCTCAAAGGCACGAAGCTGAGGGAGGTTGTCTGGAGGCGCCTCAAGGCGACCTTCCTGACCACAGGTGCAAAGGAGCAAGACTCCCAGGGGCTCCAAGTTCGGCCCTCAGCCAAACACCACACCGGAACCACCAGTGGTCCCGGACTCCGGCAGGCGACCCCCTGTTAAGAGGGGCAAGCCGCCCGTCTTGACCTCTGTCACCCAGAGGCACGGAAAACTTTCTTTGGAAGTGCTTCGTGGCGCTTCCATCGACGAAAAACACCGCACTATCATGAGTCGGTGATCAAAAATTCGATCCGCCAAGAGCGGTTGATCAAGCTTGTGCCGACCTCCTAACGAGCTTTGAGGTGGTGTCAGTATAAGAAAATATTACGCGCATAGGGAGTAGGCCACGATGCTGCGTTCGGCGTTAGCGAAGAAAAAGACGAATAGAGGATCAAATAATGATTGCAGGAGTCTAATCCAAATATGTCTATATGCGTGTCACGAGGCTTCCTTTCTTGGCCGCCACACATCACTGCGGAGGTCGCCAGATCAAGCAGGACCTCGAAGCGGTCCGAGGAAAAACTCAGCCTTGCCAAGAAGCAGCTCGAGGAGAACAAAGGTAAGCAATACCTTGTCTATATAAAAAAAGTTTTGGTTGCAAGATAATAGGATCATCATGAATGTGCCAGGGACCATGACCGAAGTGGCGACCACAGGCGGTATTTGTCAAAGGCCGAGAACAAACCGGCCAAGGGCGCATTGAGCGAAAGACCACGAAACCCGAGTAGGCGAGGTGCAGCAAAACTCGAGCACTCGTGAAGAAGCCACGAGTCCTTGGAGCTTGACTCGAAGACGCGAGAGTCCGAGCTTGCCAAGGCCCTCGAAAGTGCAAAACATGCCAAGGCCAAAGCCCAAAAGGCCCTCCAGGATATTGAGGCGGTGAAGAAGATAGCGGCGGGTAAGGCATTCATTATGCAAAGCAAGCATGTGAAAGAAAATTTCTATTTACTTACCTGAGTTAGAGCTCTCCGGGGCTTTCGCAGATCTGCCTGCGGTGTATACGATGCCGCAGAAGTTCTACGGTCCGAGGAGGGGAGCTCGACGGAGAAGGTGTTCTGGTATCGATATCTGGGACCAAACACCCGATGCCCTTATGAGCGACCATCACGAAACCGGGTCGAGCTCCACAAGGCGGTGAGCAGTCCATGAAGGGCCTTATAGTCCGGATGTGGCACGGCGATGCCCTTCCCAATAGCTACTTTGACCTGGTGAGGCGGCTTGTGGATGCTCGCCCATGGTGGAAGTCATAAAGCGGTCCGGTTGCATCAAAGGTGCCGCCTTGAGGGCTTTTGCGTCTTGAAGGTGCCTTTGGGCCAAGATGGACACTGAAGAAGGTATTTGGTGAAGGAGGGGCCGCCATAGGGCAAGGGCGCCGCCACCACAGAAATGTATTATGAGGGTGTCTGAAGGGTGCAGTCTTGTGGCGGATGACAGTGTTCCAAAGATGTAATTTTTAGAATGAACTTGCTCATGTGATCTGTATTATGAAAACTAGTTCATGTGCGCTATGCAATGCTTTTGTATTTAAAATATTACCTTACATGCGGCCGTTTATAAAATCGAGAGTTGGCTAGTGGTAAACCGCCCCCATGCAACTAGTCTTTGGGGTGTTAAGGATAAATCTGAGCACTCTTTTTCCCGTTTTGGGTCCTTCGAGGAGGTGCTCGGCGCAACGAACCAGGCAATCGGACTATAATGCTTTATCACTCTCACTTAGCCATAGAAGTCTACAATTTTAAATTTTGGCAAAGCCCCTAGTATTCGAAGGGCCGAATTTGGGGTGCTATACACGCCTAAGTCGGACAAAGCCGACTCCTCGCCCGAAGCAAAAAAAGTCTTTAGGGACTTGAGACCTCTCGAACAGCGACCAGCTCTCGCCTTATCATGACAGTCAGTTTTAGCTTTCTCTCTCTTGAGGTGCTTTCGTCCGGAAGAACCGGACACAATCGCGATAGTTCTCCAGTCTACCTTAGCCGATATAGCGGAACATAAGGTACCAAAACATGGGAGCGGGCAAACCCAACTATTGACCCAAGACATGATTCGAGCTGATGCATATAATGCTATAAGTTCGAGGTGTGCCTTTGTGAAGAGTGTTCGGACTTCTCACGCAGCAGTGTTATGGGGTATCTGGAAGCCTGGCGTCTTGGCCTTACCAGTGTACGGGTGCTAAGCATCATAAATGAACATATATATATATATATAAGAATATAGAATGCGATAATAGACTAGTGCTATGCATTGTTTATTCGAGAAATGCGTCAAAGCTTATCTTGATACAAGTAGTCACGGTAAGCAAAAAATAGGACTATTTGACATGTCCCATCCGAGAGGCAAGCTGCGGACTGGTATCTTAAAGAAGGTATTTCACTCGTTATCGAGGAGACCACACAGAATTCCATTGTAATACGTAGCTTCCTGCTGCTTCGGATGTTGTATCATGTGTCCGCAATCGTCTTTGCGGATAGGGCTTCAGTAAAGTCCTGAAAGAAAGAGAATGACGAAGGTAGTAAGCACCTAGTGCGGTTGAGCCGCGTTGTGGGACGTGCCTTGATCGTGCCCCCGCCGACGCCTATGGTATTTTCAATGCGTAATTATCTACGCGTGGCACCAATTTTGTCGTTTGACTGAGGCTAGGGCGGGGGCGAATTGCTAAGCGAGCTCTGGCGTGCCGCGATCCTCACAGGAGTTGCTCGGGGCCAGCGCTTGACGGTGTCCAGGGGCTTTATCGCCGAACTGGTGGATTGCCTTAAGAGGCTGCATTGTGCCTCCGTTGTGAGGGTCGCAGTGTGCTCCTCCGTACGGAGCGAGTGCTCTGTGTTTCCATTGACTGTGATGACCCCCCTAGGTCCTGGCATCTTGAGCTTAAGGTATGCATAATGCGGTACTGCGTTGAATCTTGCAAAGCAGCAGTTCACCCCGGCGATCGCGTGATAGCCGCCGCAGAACAGGGACGATATCGAAGATTAACTCCTCGCTTGAAGTTGTCCAGGAGATCCGAAGACCACTTCCAATGTGATTGAGCCCGTACAATGGGCCTCTACACAGGATAGCGCCTTTAAAGGTTGTTTTTGTGGGTTTGATCCTCGAGGGTCTATACCCATTTTGTACCTTGTATATCACGATAGAGCAGGTTCAGGCTGCTGCCGCCGTCCATAAGGACTCGAGTGAGGTGAAATCCGTCAATGATGGTGTCTAAGACCAATGCGGCAGATCCGCCATGACGGATACTAGTGGGGTGGTCCCTACGGTCGAAGGTGATCGGACAAGAGGACCATGGGTTGAACTTTGGGGTGGCCAGACTCAAAATCGCATATACGTCCCTTAGTGCGCTTCCGTTCCCTCTTGGGGATGTGGGTTGCGTATATCATGATCACCGTCCTCACTTGTGGGGAACCTCTTCTGTTCTCCGTGTTCGTGACGTGGCTCCTCCTCGTCATCGTTGTGCAGCCTTGTCCTTGTTTTTGGCGTTTAACTTGCCAGCCTGCTTGAACACCCAGCATTCTCTGTTGGTGTGATTGGTACTGGCTTATCGAAGTGCCGTGTATTTGATACGGCGATCGAAAGTATGCGGTCCAAAGCTGGGCCGGGCCCGAGTGCTTCTTTTGAATGGCTTTTCCGGCCGGGTTTAGAGCCTACGAATCCGGCATTGGCCGTCGTATCCCGGTGTTATCGCCGTTGTTGCGCGCTTGTGTTTCTTGCGATGTGGCCTGCCGTTACATCCTTTGTATCCGGTGCCAAGGTTTCTTGATATGTTGTTCTTGCTGACCCAGCCAACTATCCTCTCTCAGCAAAGCGGGTCATTAAGCGTCGTGAGGGCTGCCATAGACTTGACTTTTCTGGCGAGGTGCGGGCGATCCACTGCGTCACGGATGTTGTGCTTAAATGCCGCTAAGGCCTCTGCGTCCGGACAGCCGACAATTTGATTTTTCTTGGTTAGGAACCGTGTCGATTACTGGCGATTCCACAGCTGCTGAATTATGTGGCTCAAGTCGCCGGCATCTGGTGTGGTCGCACATAAGTGCCACTGGAAGTTTTCGAGGAATCGTCTTCCAGATCCTCCCAACAACCCAATGGTCTGGCGGCAAGCTATTCAGCCAATGCCGAGCTGGTCCTTTAAGTTTTAACGGGAGGTACTTAATGGCATGTAGATCATCACCGCGGGCCATGTGGATGTGGAGGAGGAAGTCCTCGATCCATACCCATGAGGATCTGTTCAATGCCATCATATGATTCGATATTCTGGGTTTAAAACCCTTTGAATTCATGCTCCATTACTTACGTCGGTGAAGCATAGGGGTGTGCGGCGCCTACATGTCTTTGGGCTATATCGTGGCGTAGCTCATATGAGTCTTACTGCTGTATTGGCCTGGCGGATTTGCTTTCTTGTATCCGGCGTGGCGGTCACCGTCCCGTGTAGGGGCCTACCCTCGTGATCCGTAGATCGATCTTGCGTGTTTTTCCTTGTCTTCCAATACGTCTCGTAGGTCTCGCGTGTTTCCCGGTGCCTTGGAATTTTTGTTTGAGTGGCGGCGGGGTGCGGGCTGAGCTTGGCTGAAATGCCTCTGCATCTCCGCCCACGAGGTGGCCGATCAGCCGCGTCATATGCTTCCTCCTCAAGTCAGGGTAGCATCCTGCTCTTTCTTTGGATGACCCTTGGAGGGGCGTTCGAGTTCGTATTCCTCGGCCGCAAGGACTTTAGTCCATCTGTCTGCTAGCAAATCCTGATCAGCTCGAAGCTGTTGCTGTTTTCTTGAGCTATTTCTTTGTGGCTATAAGCCGGCGCTTAAAGCGCTCCTGCTTGACGGGATCCTCGGGTACGACAAATTCTTCGTCGTCGAGGCTCACTTCATCTTCGAAGAGAGGCATGTAATTGTCATCCTCCGCTTCTCCCTCTGCCGCTCGCTCAAGAGGGCTGGCTTGTTCGTCCTCCGGCTCTAGATCGTGCTGGAGGGGATTGTCGTCATCTTGGCCTTGTCCGAATCTTTATTATCTCTGTGCGGTATCACGCTTTTCTTTGTGGCGAGACTTAGAGCGGCGTCGCTGATGTCGGCGCTTGGGTTGCTTCTTGGAGGGGTCATCCTCCGCTATCTTGTCTCCATTGCCTACTTTGGGTGTATCCACCATATATATATCATATGATGAGGTGGCGGTCCAGTGCCCCATGGGCAGTGGTTCTGTTAAATCTCCTTCATCATTGTCCCATACCATCGATGTCTTGAGTCGAAGTCGAGCATGTCGGTTAAATCATCGGCGATTGGCTACTAAGTGGGTGGTGGGTGGGGAGTGAATTTCTTAAGTCATCCGCATCCCATTCTAGCGGACATAGTTCGGCCAAGGTTCTCTGACGGGGAGAGAGACTTTAACGAGTTTAGTACATAGCCAAGGGCGAGTCTTTGAAAGATATCCGTGAGGTAAACTCCATGATCGGGCGCCCAATCGGATTCGATAGGCGCAGGCGCAGCGGTTAAGTTGATCCGTGGCGGAGGCGAGTCCAATGATTCGGCGTCACGGTTCTCATGAGGGGTAAGGTCGGTGTTCGGCTCTATCGCCCGAGGTGCAGCCTCAAAGCGGGAGTCTATCCGCCCGTCCTCGGATCATGGCCTTGATCAGATTCTGGATTTAAAAGGCGAAGTAGTTCTTTGGCGTAATTTCCCGAACCTTTGTCCGGCGGCGAAACTACATCGTCCTCGTTGTGATCGTCGACACACACAGCATGGGCTCGAATCCGTCGAAGATTAAGTCTCCGCGGACATCGGCGATGTAATTCAAGTTTCCAAACCCTGACACGGTGGCTGTGGGCGTAGCTCTCGATCTACTCCGGATGGCCAAGCCGAGTTGGCCCATGATGCAAAACCGCCGAATATGAAGATCTGTCGGGAGGAAAACCTCACCTGGACCGCATCGTTATCGATGATCGGAGGAGCCATCCAGCTTTATGGCGGCAACGCGATGGAACTCTCAATGAAAGCACCAATGTCGGTGTCAAAACCGGTGGATCTCGGATAGGGGTCCCGGCTAATGCGTCTAAGGCGGATGGTAACAGGAGGCAGGGGACACGATGTTTACCTGTGTTCGGGCCCTCTCGATGGAGGTAATACCCTACTTCCTTCTTGATTGATCTTAATGATATGAGTAGTACAAGAGTTGATCTACCACGAGATCGTAGAGGCTAAACCCTAGAAGCTAGCCTATGGTATGATTGTTGTTGGTCCTCTGGACTAAACCCTTGATTTATATAGACACCGGAGGGGGCTAGGGTTACACAGAGTCGGTTACAATGGGAGGAGATCTACATATCCGCATCGCCAAGCTTGCCTTCCACGCCAAGGAGAGTCCCATCCAGACACGGGGAGAAGTCTTCAATCTTGTATCTTCATAGTCCAACAGTCCGGCCAAAGGATATAGTCCGGCTGTCCGGATACCCCCTAATCCAGGACTCCCTCAGTACACATATGGTGTCTTACAGGGAAGGCCCTCGGGACGCCATGCCGAACCCGCAGCGGCTCGCCAACAAGGGGCACCAAAGCCGGGTAGGCTGAAAAGGAAGGCGGTCAGGACTGAGACGCCGGCGCAGAGGTATGGTACAGAACCTCGCTCCGAGGTTGTCGTCTTTTAAAATATAATAACAACCATGTTTCCTAGTAGGAAAAACGCTCGCCAGACTATATCCGGAGAGGTTGTCGAGCACGCCTCCACAAGTCGGGCTCCAAGGCCGGACCACAGGCGGAACCTAACACGGGCGAACGCGGATGCTCCTCCTACGGAGGATGCGGATAGACTATCCGCTACAAATTCAAGTAGAGAGCACCATGAATCCTGGCGTCGGCCAGGGCCGTGCCTCCGTGACGTTTGTTTCTCCGAGAGGCGTTTGATGCCTTTAACTTTCGGGAGGCAGCGTCGTCCATGCTGCTCAAAATGGCCTTGCCAGAGCCACGGACCCAAGAGTGTAAAGGATATACTGGTAAGAAAATATAATTATTATATGTATCGGTAGCCACGAGACTTGAAAGCAGTTGACACAACTGATTTAAGGATCATTATTTGTCTGAGTTCTTACAGAGAAGAATACCCGATTGTCTCAAGAGTGGAAGAGTGCAAAGTCCAGCTACAGACGCGGTTGCCGCATTGAAGGAGTCCAGAAGGCCCCCTCTGGTAATACTGGTTTCCATTGTAAGAATAGCCAGTACCGGAGAATGTGCGGCATGCATGCCAATCTAACAATAGATGTTGCGAGATGACTCGGAGTGAATCGGAGGCCGTGCCGAGGATGCATAGCGTGCCAATCGACAGCTAAATGCTGGCGAGCGAGTGCTTACACGCGTCATTCGGGAGAACAATGATCTCCAATACGCCAATATCCGGCTGGGCGTGGAACTGAAAGATGTTCGAGCCCAGCTTGTAGACTCCGTGAAGGAGAATAAGCGGCTTCGACGCGGCCTTTTTGGTAAGTGCTTGAACGAACTTTTAAAAGAGTTCGGCGAAGAAGCCCGCTAACAGAATTATGTCTGTAGGTATGCTGACGGGTCGTCCCACGGAGGAGATGCCCGGGTCTGCGGGTGATCTTCTACCGGAGCTCTCACGACTGCATGAGCTAGTTCGGCACATGATCAGGGCATTGCCCAAGCCTTGTGGCCATCCGCCTCCCCGCCAGGAGGCATGGGGGAGCTTATAGAGAAGCTCCAGGGGGCCTTGGCGTTCCGATTATGGAAGATATCGGCTGCCGACAAGGTCGAGGAAGCACAGGCCATGATGAAGGCAGCGGTATACCAAGGCTGACCCAAACCACATGGCGAGGTCGGACTGTGGGGCCGATGGGAAAGAGATCCCGTCGATTTGGTGTATGACCAAGTAGAATTAGCATAAAGTATTCCCAACAGATTGTAGGCTAGATGCACTGTTGGATGGTATAGAAGAAGAATTTAGTCAGTCTAAGTGATTTGTGTAATTTAAGTGACATATATAATGTCCCTAGCAGGATTGTAAATCATTTTTCATGGCGGACCTTTTTAAGCCCGACCTCTCTGGACCCAACAGTCCAGAGTGTATCCGAATACCCGCTCAGTTATGTAAAACCGGGGTACGCGTGGAAACCAGGCGTAGGGGTCATAAGTGCTTGAATAGACAAGTACCCAACTAGCTATGTTATATTACATGGATAGTAAGAAACATCTTCCAGGGAGAATAGTTCCGTTAAGGGTTCCTTTCCACAGTACGCATGCACTAATGTGCATGTCAGAACTGCGAAAAGAGATGCAGGTTATAAACATCTGGGGGCATGTGTCAAAAATAGATAAAAGTCATCTTTTGTTCACCGATCGAATATTCCCTTAAGAACGCTAGCTTTCGGCTTCACCCAGTCTGAGGTACACATCCGGCCGACCCGCGGTAACAATCGCAGAGAGGTGCTCCCCTTATGCCCTAGCAGATTAACAGGAACGTGGGGCATAAATACAAGAGCCGAGCAACCCAGCTTGGCCAAAACTTAAGTCATATCGATGCATATAATGGCAAAAAAAGGTGTATGCGGAAGAATAACACATGTGTGGGGCATGAAGCCCAGAAAAATAGTTATGTTAAGCTTCTGTATAAGAAGCCCCCAGGTATAATGAGCGCGGTTAGCGCGTCAACAACTAATAATAGTCAAGACACAAGTTAGCCTTTTAAGGCCTTGAGGAGAAAGAAAAGAAGAAGAGAGAGAGAGAGAGAAAAGGCGAGATAACGGATGTGCAAAATGGGCGGGGTAAGGAGGCGAACCACGAGTCGGCGTTGGCGATAGAATCTTGAGTCTGGCTGCGTTCCATGGGTTTGGCTCGAGTCGATTGTCCGATGTATCCCACAGACTGATGCAGCTCCACGGTCGAGAACCTGTTCAATAATGAAGGACCTTCCCATTTGGGCTTGAGTTTGTTCTTTTTCTTCTCCGTGAGGCGTAGAACTAGTTCACCAACGTTATAAGTTTTGGTCCGTACTTCTGCCTTTGGTACCTTCGAGCACTGTTCTTGATAGAATGCGGAATCGGCTTTTGCCACGTCGCGCTCCTCCTCCGGGCGTCAAACTGTCCTGCCGATCAAGCTCAGATTCTTTTTCTTCATACATGCGCACTCGAGGTGAGTCATGAATTATGTCGTGAGGGAGAACCGCCTCTTTGTCGCGTACACCATAAAAAAGCGGTGTGTATCCGATAGAGCGATTTGGCGTGGTCCGCAGCCCCCATAGTACGGAGTCGAGCTCCCCTACCCAGTGCGTGTTAGACTCCTTTAAGGACCGCACTAATCTGGGTTTGATGCCGCTCATGATAAGACCATTTGCTCGCTCGACTTGACCATTAGTTTGCGGTTGATAGACAGAAGCATAATCGAGCTTGATGCCCATGTTGCTGCACCAAAATTTTACCTCGTCAGCTGTTAAGGTCGTGCCATTGTCGGTGATGATGCTGTGGGGGACGCCATAACGGTGTACAACCCCAGATATGAAGTCTATCACCGGTCCGGATTAGGCCGTTTTAACGGGTTTGGCTTCTATCCATTTGGTGAATTTATCCACCAAGACCAGTAAGTATTTTTTTCTTATGGGTTACCCCTTTGAGGGGTCCGACCATATCAAGCCCCCAGACCGCAAAGGGCTAAGTGATGGGGATTGTTTGGAGAGCGGTAGGCGGCATATGGCTTTGGTTTGTGAAAAGCTGGCAACCGACGCAATGTTGGACCAGATCCTGTGCATCTGCCCGGGCCGTCGGCCAATAGAAACCTGTACGGAAGGCCTTGCTTACAAGGGCCCGGGCTGCGGCGTGGTGGCCGCCGAGTCCAGCATGGATTTCTGCCAAAAGCTTCCGCCCTTCCTCTTCGGAGATGCACCTTTCAAGGACTCCGGTAGTGCTTTTCTTATAAAGCTCTCCCTCGTGGACCTTGTAGGCTTTAGATCGCCGCACTATGCAGCGTGCCTCATTTTGGTCCTCGAGTAGTTCCTGCCTAGTTAGGTAGGCCGAGAATGGTTCTCCGCATCGGGCGATGACGGCCATTATCACATGGGCTGAAGGTGTTATTTCGATGGCGAGCCTCCGATTATGTCGAGTGTTCGCATCTGGTGTTGTGGCGGGTCCGGACTATTGTTACCGTGTCCCTTCCCATACCACGGATGGCTTAAACAGCCTTTCCAAGAAGATGTTAGGTGGGGCGGTGTCACGCTTAAGCGCCCGTCACAGGCGAGGATATGCGCTGCTTGCGATTGTTTTCCCGAGCCACATGGTGAAATTCAAGCCCCTCAAACCGAGTTGACATTTTGAGGACGGTGTTGCGATATGCCGCCATTTTTGGATCCTTGGCGTCGAAGTCTCCATTTATTTGGGATATTGCGAGGTTCGAGTCCCCATGCACCTCCAGGCGTCGAATGCCCATAAAGCGCCATCCGAAGACCATGTAACAGGGCCTCGTGATTCGGCTGCGTTGTTGGAGTCTGTGTACGATATTTGGAGTACGTGTTGACTGTATCTCCGGTGGGGGACGTCGGGCACGGCCTTGACCCCCGAACCGAGCAGCATTTTAGAGCCGTCAAAGTGCATGATCCAATTGAGTACGTGCAGTACTCTTTAGGGAGTTAAACCATCCATTAATCGGGCGACGAAATCGGCCAGTACTTGCGACTTAATGGATCGCCGGGGTTTATATGTTATGTCGAATGGGAGGAGCTCGATGGCCCATTTGGCAATCCGGCCCGTGGCATCGCGGTTGTTTACTATGTCGTTGACTGGTACTTCCGAGGCCACTGTGATTGAACACTCTTGAAAGTAGTGTCGTAGTTTCTGGGATGCCATAAATACCGCATATGCAATCTTTTGATAATGTGGGTACCGTGATTTGCATGGAGTGAGGACAGCGGATACATAATATACCGGTTTTGGGTGGGAATTTATGTCCGTCCGTCTCTCGTTCGACGACGAAACCTTTGCACCCTTACAACTTGATGAGTTGTCGCGATATATAACAAGATTGGTTCGCGGCATTTAGCCAAGATTGGGTTGGTGGCCAAGATGGCTTTTATTTCTTCCAATGCGGCTGTGGCCGCGCCCATCCACTCGAAGTGTTCGGTGCGCCGAAGAAGGCGATAAAGGGGTAATGCCTTTTCTCCTAATCGGGAGATAAAGCGGCTTAAGGCCGCCACGCATCGATTAACCTGGATTTGCTTGAGGTCGATTAGGATAGCCAAGCTGTGGCAGAGCTTCGGATTTTAGCCGGATTTGCTTCGATTCCTCTACTGGAGACAATGAAGCCTAGGAGCTTTCTGGCAGGCACGCCAAAAACGCATTTTTCTGGATTAAGCTTAATGTCGTATGTTCGGAGATTGTCGAACGTGAGCTTCAAGTCGTCTATTAAGGAGTTGACGTGTTTGGTTTTAACGACCACATCGTCTACGTATGCCTCCACTATTTTGCCGATCTGCTTTTCCAGACATGTCTAAATCATGCGTTGATACGTAGCGTCGGCGTTTTTGAGCCCGAAGGGCATTGTGTTGAAACAGAAGGGGCCGTACGGAGTAATAAATGCCGTTGTGGCTTGATCAGACTCCGCCATCTTGATTTGGTGGTAGCCGGAGTATGTGTCGAGGAAACATGAGTCGTGAAGTCTCGCCGGGTAGCATCGATAATTTGATCGATCACGAGGGAGGAAGGATCCTTTGGCAAGCCTTATTGAGGTCCTTGAAGTCGACGCATAGGCGCGAGTTTGTCCTTCTTTGGTACCATCACCGGGTTTGCTAGCCAGTCTGGATGTTTTATTTCTCTAATGAATCCGGCCTCAATAACTTGGCTAGCTCCTCTCCCATGGCTTGTCGCTTAGGTTCGAGAAATGCCAAGAGTCTCATTGAACCGGCTTGAATCCCTTTAGAATGTTAAGGCTATGCTCGGCCCACTGCATGGGATTCCCTGGCTTGTCTGAAGGATGCCCGGCGAATATGTCCCAATTCTCGGCGCAAGAACTCCCGTGGTCTTGGCGTCTACGATGAGGTTTAAGCGTGCCCGATGGATGCTTTGTTTTTGTAGGGTCCGTTGGGTGGACTTGGAATTTGACTATTTCATCCGCTGGTTTGAAAGAGGTGGACTTGGGTCTTTGTCGAGTATCACGTCGTCCCTGTCCACTCTGGAAGCGCTTGTGTGATTAGTTCCTCCGCCCGCAAGGGCTTCGGATAATGCCTCGAGGGCCAGGTCGGCTGTTTTGTTTTTCGGTAGCAGTCTTTGTGTCCCGAGATCACTAGCGAGTGATGATTCCATTGGGCCGGGCATTTTGAGCTTCAGTACCCATAATGGGGTATGGCTTGGAAGATCGTGAATGCCTCCCGCCCTAAAAAAGGCGTGGTATCTTGCTACCGAGCAGGGCCACTTGGAATGTAATTTCTTCGACCTGTAATTCTCCGGAGTGCGAATACCACGTCTAGTGTGATTTTCCCAGTATAGCGTGCCTCCGATGAGGATGATTCCTCTGAAGGTCGTGCTGCTTTGCTTAATGCGGTTTCTGTCTATTTCCATTTTTTGAAGAGTCTCTTCATAAATGAGGTTTAATCCGCTGCCGCCATCCATGAGTAATTTAGTAAGCCGAAAGCCGTCCACAATTGGGCTGAGGACCAAGGCGGCTGGTGCTCGGGCTGTTCGGAATTTAGGTTCGTCACTGGCATTGAAGGTGATAGCCGTGTCGCTCCATGGATTTATTGTTGCCACGTGGCAGATTTCGGCAAGGCTGCGGAGTGCTCGCTTACGCCTATTATTTGAGGCGAAGGTCTCAAAGATCGCCAATCTTGTATTGTTATCCACGGGATGGTGCTTTCATGCGGTGTTTTGAATGAGGAGATCCTCACCGCTCTTGGCCACCTGCCGGAGTACCCAACATGCTCTAAGGATGTTTGTTGGTGTGGTATCCGCCGTACTGTGAATTTTGCAGGGCCCGTTAAGCCATCCCTCCAATACGGTTCCATGCTCTGTAGTGGGCTTTTCCTTCTTTTAATTGAGTGAGTCGGCGACTTGTGAGAGTGCACCCTTTTAATTGACTGGATGTTTAGTCAAAGCGGATTATCCCAAAATTTTGCTTGGGTTTTCTAGGCACTTTCCATCGCACAGTACTTCCGTACTATGGCTGCCAAGTCTACGAAGCGTGTTATATCATGGCGACTTATGGCGTTGAGGATTCCCTTGTCCGTGCAATTATTGCAAAAGAATGAAATTGCGTCTTCCTCGCGACAGTCCTTGACCTTGTTCATTACAAGGAGGAATCTGGCCCCATAGTGATGTACAGTTTCCTGGTGCTCTTGCCTAATGTGGGAAAGATCGTTTGTATCTGGGTGGGTGGGTTGATTTAAGTCCGAACTTTGACCCGATCTGGGACCAAGGGGCAGAGGAGTTTCCGATCTTGGAAGTTCGGGCTCCGGGATCTTGGAAGTTCGGGCTCCGGAAGGTGGTGGAGCTGCAGCAAGCACTAAGCATATATGGTGGCTAACATACGCAAGTGAGAGCGAGAAGAGAAGCAATGCATCGGTCGAGAAACTAGAAGTGATCAAGAAGTGATCCTGAAACTACTTACGTTCATACATAACCCAACCATGTTCACTTCCCGGACTCCGCCGAGAAGAGACCATCACGGCTACACACGCGGTTGATGCATTTTAATGAAGTCAAGTGTCAAGTTCTCTACAACCGGACGTTAACAAATTTCCATCTGCCTCATAATCATGAGCACGGATTTCAAAAGATAATACCCTGCAGGGTGTCCCAACAAGCCCATCACAAGCTCTCACGGTCAGCGAAGGATATACCTTCTCCCGGGAAGACCGATCAGTCCTGGAATCCCGGTTTACAAGACATTTCGACAATGGTAAAACAAGACCAGCAAAGCCGCACGATGTGCCGACAAATCCCGATAGGAGCTGCACATATCTCGTTCTCAGGGCAACACCAGATGAGACTAGCTACGATTAAAAACGGACTTCGAGTTTCCCTGAGGTGGCCCCACAGGCAGCTCGGTTCGGACCAACACTCGAAGGAGCACTGGCCCGGGGGGGTTAAATAAAGATGACCCTCGGGCTCGCGAAAACCCGAGGGAAAGAGGCTTAGGTGGCAAATGGTAAAACCAAGGTTGGGCCTTGCTGGTGGAGTTTTATTCAAAGCGAACTGTCAAGGGGGTCCCATAAATCACCCAACCGCGTAAGGAACACAAAATCAAGGAACATAACAATTGGTATGACGGAAACTAGGGCGGCAAGAGTGGAACAAGACACCGGGCATAAGGCCGAGCCTTCCACCCTTTACTAAGTATATAGGTGCATTAATTAAACAAGAGATATTGTGATATCCCAAAATATCCATGTTCCAACAAGGAACAAACTTCATCTTCACCTGCAAGTAGCAACACTATAAGAGGGGCTGAGCAAAAGCGGTGACATAGCCAAACAACGGTTTGCTAGGAAAGGATGGTTAGAGGCTTGACATGGAAATATGGGAGGCATGATAAACAAGTGGTAGGTAGAGCAAACATAGCAATAGAGCGAACAACTAGCAAAGCAAAGATAGAAGTGATATCGAGGGTATGGTCATCTTGCCTGCAAAGTTCTCAGAGTTGTCGAGAGCTTGATCCTCGTTAGCGTACTCAACAGGTTCCTCGTTCACGTACTCGTCTCCCGGCTCTACCCAAAGCAAGAACACAAGCAATGGAACCACAATCAATCACGGTGCAATGCACAAGCAACATGATGCAATACATGGCATGATATGCGAGATGTGATATGCAATGCATATGCGGGCTCCGGAAGGAAAAATGATGAACAAGGCATCAACTTGGCAAACCAAGTATTCCGCTGGAAAGATGAGATGATTTCGGTTGAAATCGATATAAAGATCACCGGGAACGGATGCACGGTTTGCAAATGGCAAGCAAAACAAGAATGACACAATTCTGCGATTAACAGCATCATAGCACTTAGAGTACATCAAGAAACTATGCTACAGCACCCCAACATAGCAACAAAGCATATGACAGTGATCTAAAAGAGATGCTTGACAAAAGATGAACACTGAGCTACGGCTAAATCACACAATAACAGGTTCAAACAAGCATGGGAAAAGTGCAAAAGATAACAGCACCACAGACTTGGTGAAAATACTGAACATGGCAGAAACAGCATCAGGAAGCAATGTTTAGGGCAAGCAAACGTCATGCTACAGGACCATATCATAGAAACTTAACGCATGGCATGATACTACTAAATGCATAGAACAAAACTCACTTACCGAACATGCTCCAAATATCAACAGAAATGATGATAGCATCAATGCAAACATGGAAAGTTACATAAATAGACCCAGACTTGGTAGAATTTAAAGGCATGGCAGAATCAGATTCAACATAGCATGTTTGCAAGCTTGTTTAACTCAAGATAAGATATGTCATGGCATGAGCTTAACTCCAGCAGCAAGTAGGCATGATGAAGAGCATGTTCATGTGCATAACTACCTCATAGCATATTTGCATAAATATACACATGAAAGACAAAACAACAACATGATGTAAAATGACATGTGTGCAAACTTGCTCAAATGCAAAAAATAATGCCACCACTGGATTGGTGGGATTTTTCTACCCCAAAAACATATATAATATGTCTAGGTTGCAGTAGAAAAATCCCCACATTTATGCAAAAAACAAATACAGCCTATAATGGAAACCTCAGCATATGCCAAATCTTGCATGGGTTTCTGAACCCATGGTTCCCTTTCTTTACCATGTTTCCTAGCAACGAAGTATCTTTTATCATAACGTTTATTCTTTGATTGTGGGTTATCAAGATCAACAGCAGGTTCAACTTCTACATCATTATCATTACTAGGTTGAGCATCATCATGAACATCATCATTAACATTTTCACTAGGTTCATGTTCATTACTGCAGTTGTGTTTCAAATCGCATATAGAGATATCATTTGGATTCTCGTGGTTCAACCAATAGGTTCACTAGAAGTTTGCAAAGTCCTATCATTTTCTTTTTCTTCCTTTTAGAAGAACTAGGTACATCAATATTATTTCTCTCGAGAATCTTGCTCGATTCTCTTAGGGTGGCCTTCGAGGATACAAAGGTTCTGAGTCATTCTACCAGTTCTAGTAGCCACTCTAACAGCATAATCATTTTTCTTACTATTCATTTCATCAAGCACTTCTTTCTGAGCTTTAAGTACTTGTTCTACTTGGAGTGGTAACCATAGAAGCATGTTTGCTAACAAGTTTAAGTTCACCTCTAATATTAGCCATATAATCACCCAAGCGTTTAATCATATAAGCATCTTGTTTTAATTGTCTACCAAAATAAGCATTAAAGTCATCTTGCTTAAACATAAAGTTATCAAACTCATCCAAGCACTGACTAGCAATTTTAGTAGGAGGGACTTCAGCTTTATCATATCTCTATAGAGAGAATTTACCTTTACTACCCGTGGTCGGGTTATCGGGATCGGGAGGTTCTTCAATAAGTAATGGATCAATATCATAAGTTTCTTCAATAAAGCGGTAGATTAAGACCATGTATTTCTTCAATAGGAGGTAAATTCTTAACATCTTCAGCTTTAATACCTTTTTCTTTCATAGATTTCTTTGCCTCTTGCATATCTTCAGGATCGAGAAATAGAACACCTCTCTTCTTCGGAGTTGGTTTAGGAATAGGCTCGATGGTGGCTCGAACTGGCTCGGGAGGTGCCCAATTATTTTCATTTGTCAACATATTATTCAATAGAATTTCTGCTTCATCCGTGTTCTTTTCCCTAAAAGAGAACCGGCACAACTATCCGTGTAATCTCTGGAAGCATCGGTTAGTCCATTATAAAAGATATCAAGTATTTCTGGTTTCTTAAGAGGATGATCGGGCAAAGCATTATAACTTGAGAAGCCTCCCCAAGCTTGTGGGAGACTCTCTTCTTTAATTTGCACGAAGTTGTATATTTCCCTCAAAGCAGCTTGTTTCTTATGAGCAGGAAATATTTAGCGAGAAGTAATAAATCATATCCAGGGACTACGCACACAGCCGGGATCAAGAGAATTAAACCATATCTTAGCATCACCCTTTAATGAGAACGGAAATATTTTGAGTATATAAAAGTAGCGCCGATCTCTCATCATTAGTAAACAGGGCAGCTATATCATTTAACTTAGTAAGATGTGCCTAACAGTTTCAGATTCATAGCCATAAAAGGATTAGATTCAACCAAGTAATTATATCTGGATCAATGTAAAATTCATAATCCTTATCGGGAACACAAATAGGTGAAGTAGCAAAAGCAGGGTCAGGTTTCATTCTGTCTCTAAGAGATTCTTTACTCCATTTAACTAGCAGCCTCTTAAGTTCATATCTATCTTTACAAGCAAAAATAGCTGCAGAAGATTCCATATCAAAAACATAACCCTCAGGAATAACGGGCATATTTTCATCATCACTTTCATCATCGTATTCAGATTCAATAATTTCTCTTTATCTAGACCTAGAAATTTGTTCATCAAGAAATTCACCAAGGGGCACAGTAGTATCAAGCATAGAAGTAGTCTCGTCATAAGTATCATGCATAACAGAAGCGGCATCATCAATAACATGCGACATATCGGAACGAATAAGCGTAAGCAGGTTTAGGTGTCGCTAACTTACCCATAACAGAAGGTGAATCAAGTGCAGAGCTAGATGGCGCTTCCTTACCTCCCTCGTAGTTGAGGGATAATTTTTTGTCTTAAGCGTCTTTCAAGTTCTTCATAGTGTCCAGCAGATATAAATCCCAAGTGACTCAAAGAATAGAGCTATGCTCCCAAGAACGGTGCCGTAAAAAGGTCTTGATAACCCACAAGTATAGGGGATCGCAATAGTTTTCGAGGGTAGAGTATTCAACCCAAATTTATTGATTCGACACAAGGGGAGCCAAAGAATATTCTCAAGTATTAGCAGCTGAGTTGTCAATTCAACCACACCGGAAACTTAGTATCCTGTAGCAAAGTGTTTAGTAGCAAAAGTAATATGATAGTGGTGGTAACGGTAACAAAGGTAAAGACAAAGAAAGTAATATTTTTGGTATTTTGTAGTGATTGTAACCAAAGAGTAAACGGAAAATTAAATAAGCGAAGACCAGTATATGGAAAGCTCGTAGGCACCGGATCAGTGATGGATAATTATGCCAGATGCGGTTCATCATGTAGCAGTCATAACATAGGGTGACACAGAACTAGCTCCAATTCATCAATGTAATCTAGGCATGTATTCCGTAAATAGTCATACGTGCTTATGGAAAATAACTTGCATGAGATCTTTTGTCCTACCCTCCCGTGGCAGCGGGGTCCTAAAGGAAACTAAGGGATATTAAGGCCTCCTTTTAATGGAGAACCGGAACAAAGCATTAGCACATAGTGAATACATGAACTCCTCTAACTATGGTCATCACCGGGAGTGGTCCCGATTATTGTCACTTGGGTTGCGGATCATAACACATAGTAGGTGACTATAGACATGCAAGATAGGATCAAGAACTCACATATATTCATGAAAACATAATAGGTTCAGATCTGAAATCATGGCACTTTCGGGCCCTAGTGACAAGCATTAAGCATAGCAAAGTCATAGCAACATCAATCTCGTAACATAGTGGATACTAGGGATCAAACCCTAACAAAACTAACTCGATTACATGATAAATCTCATCCAACCCATCACCGTCTAGCAAGCCTACGATGGAATTACTCACGCACACGGTGAGCATCATGAAATTGGTGATGGAGGATGGTTGATGATGACGACGGTGATGAATCCCCTCTCCGAGCCCCGAGCGGACTCAGTCAGCCCTCCCGAGAGAGATTAGGGCTTGGCGCCGGCTCCGTATCGTAAAACGAGATGATTTGTTCTCTCTAATTTTTTTATCCCCGAAAGCCCATATATGGAGTTGGAGTTGGCGTCGGAAGGTGTCCAGGGGGCCCACGAGGTAGGGGACGCGCCCTAGAGGGGGGCGCGCCCCCCACCCTCATGGACTGGGTGTGGGCCCCCTGGTCTTCATCTTTGGCGAGGATTTTTTATTACTTTCTATAAGACATCCCGTGGAGTTTCAGGTCATTCCGAGAACTTTTGTTTTCTACACATAAAACAACATCACGGCAATTCTGCTGAAAACAGCGTCAGTCCGGGTTAGTTCCATTCAAATCATACAAGTTAGAGTCCAAAACAAGGGCAAAAGTGTTTGGAAAAGTAGATACGATGGAGATGTATCAGCTTGCACCCATGTTTTCAAATCTTCTCTGCGACAGTATCGGTATAACTTGAGGAAAACTCACTTTGAAGGCAAGGCTAACAGTGAACTTGCCCAAACATCTCCAGTGGAAAATATATTGGATGAAGACTGGAGAGGCCTCGTTAAACATTGGTCTGATCCGGAGTATCAGGTACATTATATATATGTGATCAGATCACATGTTGAAGTCCTATTTACGGATGTGTCACACAAACCTATCTTCTTGTAGGTGAACTGTTCAAAGAACAAGGCCAACCGTCATTTAAAAGTGAAATTCCAATAGACGCAGCTGTGGATCTCGTAGCTATATTGCACCCATGAGGCTCTTGTAATTAGCTGTTGTTTCACTCTTTTTGTTGTACCATATTATCAGATCTATATTGACTTGTTTCAAATGCAGAGGAAAACCCGCAAGGACCAAAAAGTACCTGAACCAAATGTTGTGGAAATCTTCAAGGACTGTCACACCAGCAAGACGAAGGGCATGACTACACTAGTCAAAGCCGTTGTTGTAAGTCCTTAATCCTCATGCCTTTTAACTACTACTTACTCTGACTTGTGCCTTGAGCTGCATGGTTTGTAGCCAATGTATATTACTCTTTTCAATTTTATACACAATAGTCTTAGCATATCATTGCACCTTACAAGGTTTAAAAGAGAGGAGTTATGTTCCTTTGATCTTGACCTGTAATCTAGTTCCGTGCTGGACTTGCCCACACAACGTTACAATTGCCCGTTTATGCATTCTCGGTTGTTTTATGATATGAATGATGTCATACTATGCTTACCGTATTATAAACTTTGTCTCTCTTTATCCTTAGTCACAATACAATGTGAAGAAATAGACAATACATTAGCCATGGTGCATGGTCATATGTTTGGAACCTGGTTTTATTATGTACTTTGCAGTAAAATACAACTAATATTTTACATGGGTTCACCAGAATAAGTTCTGTACATAGACCAAAGCTATTTTGTTTGGTTTTGCTACCTCCTTAATATCTTATGTTCTCGTACTACTAATGTAAAAACTCAACTTTTCAGCAAGTTATGGAAAAAATGGTGGAACCGCCACCTTCCTCAAGGTGGCGAGGCAACTATAACCGCAATGTCGCCTTCTTTGCGGTGGGTCAAGATACACATCCACTAACGGTGCCAAAAGCACGTTCCTGCGTATCTTGGGTTGGTTGTTAAGGCAATCTCGTCCAAACCGCCTCATGATCAAGATATTCAAGCTCAAAACAATGTTATATCTGCGCTCGAGACACAAGTCCGTTCCTAACAGAGACCCTTTGTGAAACAAGGATGTACATTGTTCGATGTCGCCAAGATATGCATGGTTTTGAAACCAGACTATCAGACATTTCCTATGTTGTTCAGAGCCTAGGAGAAATGAAGGCGAAGGTTATGGTGCTCCATCGGACAATACATCATGAAAACGTAATAGCCGTGTCAAATGAATCGAAGCCTTCAACTTCTCCGTGGTGCATTTATCTGCCAGACTTCTAACTTTTATGCCAACCTTCCTTTTGTTTTATAGTTGTAATTTGTTTTGTTACGATACAAAATTTGTTCTTAACGTGCAGCCACCGACTAAAGAAAACAGCAAGCCATTTTTGTATAGTGTAGGGTGTTCCCTATATTTGCACTGGTGGCGATCTTTGATGCCCAGTGGATGTAATCTGTGCAATCGCCTTAATAGTCTAGCGTTTGTTTCGGGCTTATTTATTTCCTAGTCTTCTTTTTCCCTGGTTTGCTAGTGGCCGCAACAACCATGGGCCATATACAGACCGTGGTAACCATGACCCTGCTACGGGCCGTAGGATCCATGGGCCTCCTACGGGCCGTCTTTGAATGGGCCTCGAACACGGCCGTAGAATCGGTGGGCCTCGGGCCGTTGGATAAATGGGTCTACATGGGGTCAGTAAACAGCATAATTGGTATTGGCCTCAAGATTTTGAACAAAGCCATTAAAGTGCCGAGGATTAAAGAAAGGCCTAATTCTGTCACAGGCATAACGGGTCGTTAATGGGCCAGAATATAGGACGGACTGGAAATAGCGCAACGATTAACAGGCCAGAAATGGGCCAACTCTTGCTATGGGCCGAATTTGGCCCATTAGGGAAACAACAGCCAAGAACGGTCGGAAAGTAATCGAGGGCGGAAAGGAGCCCAAGAATGTATGCGCCGCAAGAGGTCGAAAGCTAACATTAGCAGAAACGGCCCATGTGAATCATGGGCCGTTAACGGTACAAAGAAATTTACTATTCATTCGGGCTAGAGTCACCGTGGGCCTTTAAAGGGCCTAAAGATACGAAGGCCTCATATGGGCCGAAAGACCTCGTGGGCCATACATGGGCTGAAAGTGAAACGGGCTGGTGTTATATTCGACGGCCCACATGACGTTGTTGGGCCGATTTCAGGTAGGCCCTAATGGGCCGTGAGTTACCGGGCCGTAAAATGGGCTATTTGCGAAGAGACCATTAACAGGCTTTTCATGGGCCAGCCCGCTAACTTTTGACCAAGTTAAATGGGCCGGCCTTTGTAAGCTAAATGGGCCGGTGGTGGGCCGTCGCACGTGTCGACATATCATAGGCACCTATCCTCGACCCATCGATTTAGCCGACACGTGTTTCCTCCGCCAATCGTAATTTTACACGTGGAAATTTCCCATTGGTTCGGTCTGTTAACGGTTATCGGATCCAAAGCGGACGATAGCTTCAAATGTAATTCGCTACGCGGATGCCACGGTCGGTCACCCTTGACGAAAAGCACTTCGCGACGCTGCGATTTATCATCATGGAAGTGGACACTTCCGTGATGATAATTTTGGTAATGTCATGGAACACTTCTCACGACAAAGATAGGTATGACTATCTTGATTCATCGCTATAAAATCGCCATGGATCTACATGCATGATGTAAACGTGACCTCATCGTGGACAAACACGTATCGTCACTAAGTGTCTTTTTGTAGTGGAGGTGCCGACGTTCACGCTTGATCGGTCGGAGCTAGAAGAAGTTCAACTACATCAACCGCGTTGTCAAATGCTTCCGCTTTCAGTCTACGAGGGTACATGGACATACTCTCCCCCTCTCGTTGCTATGCATCTCCTAGATAGATCTTGCTTGAGCATACGAATTTTTTTGAAATTGCATGCTACGTTTCCCAATAGTGGCATCAGAGCTAGGTCTGTGCGTAGATGATATGCATGAGTAGAACATAAAGAGTTGTGGGCGGTGATCTTCGCATCGCTACCGCCAAAGGTGTTATTTTGATTCGGTGGTATTGTTGGATGAAGCGGCCCGGACCAACCTTACATGACCATGTTCATGAGACCGGTTCCACCGACAGACATGCAACTAGTTTTGCATAAATGTGGCTGGCGGGTGTCTATTTCTCCTACTTTAGTTGAATCGAATTTGACAGTGGCCAATCCTTGTTGAAGGTTAAAAAGGCATACTTGATAAATCACCATTGTGGTTTTGATGCGTAGGTAAGAACGGTTCTTGCTAGAAGCCCATAGCAGCCACGAAGAACTTGCAACAACAAAGTAGAGGACGTCTAACTTGTTTTTGCAGGGCAATTTGTGTTGTGATATGGTCAAGACATGATGTGATATATGTTATTGTATGAGATGATCATGTTTTGTAAAATTTATCAAAGAACCGCGTGAAAGCCTTTTATGGTTGTCTCTTTATTGTATGAAATGTAAACGCCATGTAATTGATTTACTTTATCACTATGCGTTAGCGATAGTTGTAGAAGCAATAGTTGGCGAGACGACCACGACGCAACGATGGAGATCAAGGTGTCGAGCCGGTGATGATGGAGATCATGACGATACTTTGGAGATGGAGATCAAAAGCACAAGATGATGATGGCCGTATCATGTCACATATTTTGAATGCATGAGATGTTTATCTTTTATGCATATTATTTTGCTTAGTACGGCAGTAACATTATAAGATGATCCCGTAACTAAAATTTCAAGGTATAAGTGTTCTCCCTAAGTATGCACTGTTGCGAAAGTTCACCGTGTTGAGACACCACGTGATGATCGGGTGTGATAGACTCTACGTTCAAATACAACAGGTGCAAGACAGTTTTTCACATGCGGAATACTCAAAGTTAAACTTGACGAGCCCGGCATGTACAAACATGGCCTCGGAACAAATGGGAGACCGAAAGGTCGAACGTGAATCATATAGTAGATATGATCAACATAGAGATGTTCACCTTTGATGACTACTCCATCTCATGTTATGATCGGACATGGTTTAGTTGATTTGGATCACGTATCATTTAGATGACTTGAGGGATGTCTATCTAAGTGGGAGTTCTTATGTAATTTTGATTAATTAAACTTAATTTATCATGAACTTAGTCCTGATAGTATTTGCATATCTATGTTGTAGATCAATAGCTTGCGTATAGCTCCCCTGTTTTATTTTTGATATGAACCTAGAGAAAACTAAGTTGAAAGATGATAGTAGCAATGATGCGGACTGGGTCCGTGATCTCGAGGATTATCCTCATTGCTGCCGCGGAAGAATTATGTCCTTGATGCACCGCTAGGTGACACACCTATTGCGAGGAGCGTATGCAGGCGTTATGAACGCTTGACAAGCTCGGTATGATGACTACATGATAGTTTAGTGCACCATGCTTTACGGCTTAGAACCGGGACTTCAAAAATGTTTTGAACGCCATGGAGCATATGAGATGTTCCAAGAGCTGAAAATGATATTTCAAACTCATGCCTGTGTTAAGAGGTATGAGACCTATGACAAGTACTTTGCCTACAAGATGGAGGAGAATAGCTCAGCTAGTGAGCATGTGCTCAGAATTTCTTGGTACTACAATCGCTTGAATCAAGTGGGAGTTAATCTTCCAGATAAGATAGTGATTGACGGAGTTCTCAAGTCACTATCACCAAGTTACTAGAACTTCATGATGAACTATAATATGCAAGGGATAACAAAAACGATTCCCAAGCTCTTCGCGATGCTGAAATCGGTGAACGTAGAAATCAAGAAATAGCATCAAGTGTTGATGGTTAACAAGACCACTAGTTTCAAGAAAAAGGGAAAAGGAAAAGAAAGGGAACTTCAAGAAGAATGACAAGAAAGTTGCCACTCCCGTGAAGAAGCCCAAAGCTAAGACCTAAGCCTGAAACTGAGTGCTTCTACTACAAAGGGAATGGTCACTGGAAGCAGAACTACTCCAAATACTTAGCGGATAAGAAGGATGGCAAAGTGAACAAAGGTATATTTGATATACATGTTATTGATGTGTACTTTACTAGTGTTCACAAGAACTTGTGGTATTTGATACCGGTTCAGCTTGCTAAGATTTGTAACTCAAACAAAAGTTGCAAAATGAACAGATACTATTTAAGGGCGAGGTGACGATGTGTGTTGGAAGTGATTCCAAGGTTGATAAGATCACCATCGCACACTCCCTTTACCTTCAAGATTAGTGTTGAACCTAAAATAAATGTTTTTGGTGTTTGCGTTGAGCATGAATATGATTGGGTCATGTTTATTGCAATACGGTAATTCATTTAAGTCAAAGAATAATTGTTGTTCTATTTACATGAATAAAACCTTCTATGGTCATACACTCGATACAAATGTTTATTGAATCTCGATCATAGTGATACACATATTCATAACATTGATGCCAAAAGATGCAAAGTTGATAATGATAGTGCAACATACTTGTGGCAGCGCCATTTAGGTCATATTGGTGTAAAGCGCGTGAAGAAACTCCATGTTGATGGACTTTTGGAATCACTTGATATGAATCATTTGATACTTGCGAACCATGCCTCATGGGCAAGATAACTAAAACTCTGTTCTCCGGAACAATGGAGCGAGCTAATGACTTATTGGAAATAATACATACCGATGTATGCGGTCCGATGAGTGTTGAGGCTCGCGGCTGGTATCGTTATTTTCTGACCTTCAAAGATGATTTGAGCAGATATGGGTATATCTACTTGATGAAACACAAGTCTGAAACATTTGAAATGTCCAAAGAATTTCAGAGTGAAGTGGAGAATCATCGTAACAAGAAAATAAAGTTTCTACGATCTGATCGCGGAGGCGAATATTTGAGTTATGAGTTTGGACATCATTTAAAACAATGTGGAATAGTTTCACAACTCACGCCACCTGGAACACCACAACGTTATGGTGTGTCAACGTCAGAATAACTGCATTTTATTAGATATGGTGCGATCTATGATGTCTCTTACCAATTTACCACTACCGTTTTGGGGTTATGCATTAGAGACAGCTGCATTCACATTAAATAGGGCACCATCGAAATCCGTTGAGACGACACCGTATGATCTGTGGTTTGGCAAGAAACCTAAGTTGTTGTTTCTTAAATTTGGGGTTGCGACACTTATGTCATAAGGCTTCAGCCTGATAAGCTCGAACCCAAATCGGAGAAGTGCGTCTTCATAGGATACCCTAAGGAAACAATTGGGTATACCTTCTACCACAGATCCAAAGGCAAGATCTTTGTTGCCAAGAATGGAAACTTTCTAGACAAGGAGTTTCTTTCGAAAGAAGTGAGTGGGAGGAAAGTAGAACTTGATGAGGTAATTGTACCTTCGCTTGAATTGGAAAGTATCTCATCACAGAAAACCGTTCCCGTGATGCCTACACCAACTAGAGAGGAAGCTAATGATGATGATCATGAAACTTCGCATCAAGTTACTAACAAACCTCGCAGGTCAACTAGAGCATGTTCCGCACTAGAGTGGTATGGTAATCCTGTTCTGGAAGTCATGTTACTAGACCATGACAAACCTACGAACTATGAAGAAGCTATGATGAGCCCAGATTCCGATAAATGGCTTGAATCCATGAAATCTAAGATAGGATCCATATATAAGAACAAAGTGTGAACTCTGGTGGACTTTTCCGATGATCGGCAAGCCATTAAGAATAAATGGATCTTCAAGAGGAAGACAGACGTTGAGGGTAGTGTTACTATCTACAAAGCTCGAATTGTCGCAAAAGGTTTTCGACAAGTTCAAGGTGTTGACTACGATGAGATTTTCTCACTCGTATCGATGCTTAAGTGATCTGTCTGAATCATGTTAGCAATTGTCGCATTTTATGAAATCTGGCAAATGGATATCAAAACTGCATTCCTTAATGGATTTATTAAAAAAGAGTTGTATATGATACAACCAGAAGGTTTCGTCAATCCTAAAGGTACTAACAAAATGTGCAAGCTCCAAATGATCCATCTATGACCGTGCAAGCATCTCGAGTTGGAATATACGCTTTGATGAGGTGATCAAAGCATATGGTTTTATACAGACTTTCAGAGAAGCCTGTATTTACAAGAAAGTGAGTGGTAGCTCTGTAGCATTTATAATATTATATGTGCATGACATATTGTTGATTGGAAATGATGTAGAATTTCTGGATAGCATAAAAGGATACTTGAATAAAAGTTTTTCAATGAAAAACCTCGGTAAAGCTGCTTATATTTTAGGCGTCAAGATCTATAGAGATAGATCAAAACGCTTGATAAGACTTTTGATGAGTACATACCTTGATAAGATTTTGAAGGAGTTCAAAATGGATCGGTCAAAGAAGGAGTTCTTGCCTGAGTTGTAAGGTATGAAGTTGAGTAAGACTCAACACCCGACCACGACAGAATATATAGAGAGAATGAAAGTCATTCTCTATGCCTCAGCCATAAGTTCTATAAAGTATGCCATGTTGTATACCATACCTATTGTGTACCTTGCCATGAGTTTTGCAAGGAGGTACAATAGTGATCCACGAGTAGATCACTGGACAGCGGTCAAAATTATCCTTAGAGGACTAAGGAAATATCTCTCGGTTATGGAGGTGATAAAGAGTTCATCGTAAAGAGTTAAATCGATCCAAGCTTTGACACCGATTCAGATGACTCTAACTCTCAATCTGGATACATATTGAAAGTAGGAGCAATTAGCTAGAGTAGATCCGTGCAAAGCATTGTAGACATAGAAATTTGCAAAATACATACGGATCTCAATGTATGTGAGACCCGTTGACTAAACCTCTCTCACAAGCAAAACATGATCACACCTTAGTACTTTTTGGGTGTTAATCACATGGTGATGTGAACTAGATTACTGACTCTAGTAAACCCTTTGGGTGTTGGTCATATGGCGATGTGAACTATGGGTGTTAATCACATGGTGATGTAAACTATTCATGTTAATCACATGGCGATGTGAACTAGATTATTGACTCTAGTGCAAGTGGGAGACTGAAGGAAATATGCCTCAGAGGAAATAATAAAGTTGTTATTTTATATTTCCTTATTCATGATAAATGCTTATTATTCATGCTAGAATTGTATTGATCGGAAACCTAATTACATGTGTGAATACATAGACAAACATTGTGTCCCTAGTGAGCCTCTACTTGACTAGCTCGTTGATCAAAGATGGTTAAGGTTTCCTAACCATGGACATGAGTTGTCATTTGATAACAGGATCACATCATTAAGAGAATGATGTGATGGACAAGACCCATCCATTAGCTTAGCATATTGATCGTTCAGTTTTATTGCTATTGCTTTCTTCATGTCAAATACATATTCCTTCAACTATGAGATTATGCAACTCCTTGGATATGGGAGGAATACCTTGTGTGCTATCAAATTTCACAACGTAATTGGGTGATTATGAAGATGCTCTACAGGTATCTCCGAAGGTGTTTGTTGGGTTTGCATAGATCGAGATTAGGATTTGTCACTCTGAGTATCGGAGAGGTATCTTTGGGCCCTCTCGGTAATGCACATCATAAGAAGCCTTGCAAGCAAAGTGAATAATAAGTTAGTTGCAGGATGATGTATTACGGAACGAGTAAAGAGACTTGCTGGTAACGAGATTGAACTAGGTATGTAGATACCGACGATCGAATCTCGGGCAAGTAACATACCGATGGACAAAGGGAATAACATATGTTGTCATTACGGTTCGACCGATAAAGATCTTCGTAGAATATTTAGGAGCCAATATGAGCATCTAGTTTCTGTTGTTGGTTATTGACTGGAGAGGTGTCTCGGTCATGTCCACACAGTTCTCGAACCCGTAGGGTCTGCACGCTTAATGTTCGGTGACGATTTAGTATTATATGAGTTATGTGATTTGGTGACCGGATGTTGTTCGGATTCCCGGATGAAATCACAGACATGACGAGGAGTCTCGAAATGGTCAAGAGGTAAAGATTGATATATAGGACAATGGTATTTGGACACCGGAAGTGTTCCGGAGGGTATCGTGTACTTATCGGGTCACCGGAAGGTGTTTCTGCACTTCCGGCAATCCTATGGGCCATATGGGCCTTGTGAAGGAACACACCATCCCACAAGGGGCTGGTGCGCCCTATAAGGCTATAGTAGGAGGAGAAGGAAAGGGGGAAGGGAAAGGAAAGTGTGGATTAGGATTCCCACTTCCTTCCCTCACCCCCCCCCCCCCCCTCTTTCCTTCCCCTTCATGCATACATGGAAAGGGGGGCGCAGGGCAAGGCAGGGCCCCTAGGGGGCGGCAACCAACCCTAGGGCACCCCTGGCTGCCTCTCCCCCCTCCCACCTATATATATGTGAGGAGGGGGCGCCTAGAACACACAACGACAATCGTTAGCCGTGTGCGGCGCCCCCTCCACAGTTTACACCCCCGGTCATAGTTTTGCGGTGCTTAGGCGAAGCCCTGCGAGAATCACTTCACCGTCACCACGCCGTTGTGCTGACGGAACTCATCTACTTCCTCGACACCTTGCTGGATCAAGAAGGCAAGGGACGTCATCGAGCTGAAGGTGTGTAGAACTCGGAGGTGTCGTACGTTCGGTGCTTGATCGGTCGGAGCTAGAAGAAGTTCAACTACATCAACCGCGTTATCAAACGCTTCTGCTTTCGGTCTACGAGGGTACATGGACACACTCTCCCCCTATTGTTGCTATGCATCTCCTAGATAGATCTTGCGTGAGCGTAGGAATTTTTTTGAAATTGCATGCTGCATTTCCCAACAGCGAGGATCTACCTGCGTACGACATACTCAAAACTCCAAGGACATTAGACCTTTAATAAACAGAGGCAGGGAGTACTCACTCTGATACCATCTGTTAGGACCAAGAGTATATCGAACAGAGGGGGGGATGGGAGATTCAAAAATTCTTACGAATGTTTTGAAAAGATCCCAAACACAGCAATGGAAATAAGGTTTGACAGATATGAATTCAAACAAGCATACTATTGAGGAACAAAACCTTCGATGTAGGATGCAACAATGGTTCGAGCATAGGATACAATAGGCTTGGTGATAACGATGGTAGTACAGTATGCCAATAGAAATAATATCATGACAAGGAGCTTAGGAATGAATTGTGATGGATAATATCGAAGCAAAACTATAATGACGTAAATGATCACAACACCGAAAATAACACGGACTAAGATGGCATAACAGAATGATGAGAGTGCAACACTAGAGCCTCCTCTAGAGCTAGACTAATCCTCTAATCTCATAATTAGAAGCCCCATGTGGTTCTAATCTCCTCCCTCTAGTTCTTCGGTGACGATTAGGTCTAGACGGTGAAGTGCTGCCGGACCGTGAAGGTTGGTGATGACCCACAAGCATATGGGATCAATCGTAGTCCTTTCAATAAGTAAGAATGTCGAACCCAACGAGGAGCATAAGGAAATGACAAGTGGTTTTCGGCAAGGTATTCTCTTCAAGCACTGAAATTATAAGCAACAAGTAGTTTGATAGAAAGATAATTTGTAACGAGCAAGTAACGGTAATGGTGGCAAAAGTGCAGCAAGGTAGCCCAATCCTTTTGAGACAAAGGACGGGCCAAAACAGTCTCTGATGATAAGCAAAGCGTTCTTGAGGGTACACGGGAATTTCATCTAGTCACTTTCATCATGTTGGTTTGATTTGTGTTCGCTACTTTGATAATTTGATATGTGGTTGGACCGGTGCTTAGGTGTTGTTCTTACTTGAACAAATCTCCTACTTATGATTAACCCCCTCGAAAGCATCCACAACTACGAGAAAAGTATTAAGAATAAATCTAACCATAACATTAAACTATTGGATCCAAATCTGTCCTTTACGGAATAGCGCATAAACTAGTGTTTAAGCTTCTGTCACTCTCTACTCCACAATGCATTCCCTTAGGCCGAAATATGTGAAGTGTCATGTAGTCGATGTTGGGACAACTAAGGGAATCACAACATACATACCATCAAAAAATCGAACACATATAAAATTCACATGATTACTTGCAACAAGATTTCTCCCGTGACCTCAAGAACAAAAGTAACTACTCTCAAATGATAATCATGCTCAAGATCAGAGAGGGTATTAAATAGCATAATGGGTCTGAACATATAATCTTCCACCAAATAAACCATATAGTAATCAACTACAATATGTAATCAACACTGCTAGTCACCCACAAGTACCAATCTATAGTTCCGGTACAAAGATTAAACACAAGAGATGAACTAGGGTTTGAGAGGAGATGGTGTTGCTGAACATGTTGATGGAGATTGCCATCCCCAAGATGGGAGAGTTGTTGGTGATGATGATGACGATGATTTCTCCCTCCGGGAGGGAAGTTCCCCCAGCGGAATCGCTCCGCTGGAGGGCAAAAGTGCTCTTGCCCAAGTTCCACCTCGAGACAGCGGCGCTTCGCCCCGAAAGTCATGTCCTTATTTTTTCTAGGTCAAAATGACTTATATACCAGAAGAGGGGCACCGGAGGTGGGCCGAGGAGGGCACAACCCACCAGGGCGCGCTTGGGCCTCCTGGCGCGCCCAGGTGAGTTATGCCCACCTGGTGGCCCCCCTCTGGTACTTATTGACTCCACTATTTCTTATATATTCCATAAAAAATTCCCATAAAGTTTCAACTCATTTGGAGTTGTGCAGAATAGGTAGCCTAACGTAGCTTTTTCAGTCCAGTAATTCCAAATTACCGGGTATTCTCCCTCTTTGTGTGTACCTTGCATACTATGAGAGAAAAGGAATTAGAAATACTCCAAAAAGCATTATTATACATAAAAACAATATAAATAGGGCCATTTGCATTTCTGTCCCTAACTCGAACCACCTAATCAGATATACCCCTAATTCCAAAGCCTGCTCAAAAATGCCCCTCCGCCGGTATGTTCCCTTACAGAAATGCCCCTCCGTGCTGTTTCCGTGTCAAAGGCCTTTGACCGCTTTCCTCCACGTTTTCTCGACATTTTGCCCCTCTGCACATCCCAGTTACACGTGGCACCTACCTAGGAAAAGAAAAAAAACTCCCTCTCTCTCATCCCATCTCTGACTTACACGTGGAGCCCACCAACATTAAAAAAAATTGTCTACCTCTCTCATAACCCCCCCTCTCTCTCCCTGACATGTGGGCCATTGGACCCACTGTCAGGGTCAACTCTTGTTTGCTCGTGGTCACGGCGAGGCTTGGCGGATCGGCCGGTGGTCGCCGGGCCGGCGGATAGCCTTGGCGTGTGAGGGCTATGGTGGGAGGCTCGGGTCGCCCGACGGAGGGTGGAGCTGCCGCACGGAGTAGGTAGGTGGGCGCGTGCACCAGCCGAGCGGTCGAGGTCGGTCATGGCGGCCGGTTTTGAGGGCGCTCGGGAACAGAATCGAGCGGGGAAGAGAGGAGTAGGGCCGCGTGATTTCGTGGACAACGACACGGACGTCGGGAAGGTCAATGGTGGCTCGGGCTGGATTTAGGAGGCCAAGGGCGCATCTGTGGCGGAGATCGGAGTCTCGCCATCGTCTACACGCGCCATAGGCCCGATTCACCGTCTTTGGCTGGCGAGGCGGCGTCCAGCAGGGTTCAAGGGCATGCTCTTTGGTCTCGATCTAGCCTCCGACCGTGACGGCGGCGACGGCGTCCTCCGCAGAATGTCTCAGGCGCTCCCCGTGCATGCCTTCGCTGCCCGCCGACATCCACCTTGACCACCACCTGCAAATCCTTCGACAGACCACCCGGAGCCCGTCCCCTTGGTCTTCACTTGCAGGAGCGCCGCCTCTCGCCGGCGACGGCCACCGGCTGATCCACGCGAGCCGAGCCTAGCCTCGCTTCGGAGCGTGTTGACCATGCAAGTGGGTCCCTGGACCACATGTCAAGGAGTGAGAGAGTTTTTTTAGTAAGTGAGAGAGAGGGGATAAGCCAGAGTTTTTTTCCTAGGGCAGGGCCCATGTGTAAGTGACAAGTGAATAGAGGGGCAAAATGTTCGATGAACGCTTCAGAACGGTCAAACCCTTTGACACTGCATTTTAAACGGAGCGGAAGGATATTTCTGTAAGGGCACCTAACGGCGGAGGGGCATTTTTGAGCAGGCTTTCGAATTAGGGGCAAATGTGAGTAGTGGGTTCAAGTTAGGGACACAGATGTAAAAGACCCATATAAATAACAGTAGGTAAACATGATGCAAAATGGACGTATCAGTTGCACGCTTGCAACCAAGTAGAGAGGTCATGCTTCGAGTCTTTGGTTCGAGGGACTGTTTGTGGGCGGTTCGCGGGATCGTTCATCGATGGTTAGAGGGGCTACAAGTACGATCCACATAGACACATTCGTCTTCCGCTGCAACATGGTGACGGTAACGATCGTGATCCCAACCCATTATGCATCTTCATATCGATATTAAAAAGGTGAGGCGTGATTTTTTTGTTTTCTACTACCTTTCCCAACAAAATATGCCCTAACAATATGGACGCCCACGGTTCCGCTTATTGGTCAATGAACGAAAGGGTTTTGTTCATGTCTATGTTTTATCGAACCTCTGAGGTCACAAGCTTAAGGGAATCACGATCTGAAAGTGTTAGTGGAGCAAGAGTTATGAGAAAATGTTAATGAAATAGTTTCATTAATATTCAAAATTATTTTGAGAGGAACCAAAAGTGTTCTGTTATTACCTAAAGGTTTCGGGGTTTACCGGGTAATACCAAGAATTGTATATAGGTGGAAATTGTTTCCGATGACTTAAATATAAATTATAAAAGGCTCTAGTATGATTAGGAGGCCTCTGGAATTTATTCATAATCAATGGGCTAAAGAAAATAAGAAAATGCCTATTAGCGGAGAGTTAATGGGCCCTAAGGCCCATTAGTGGAGGCGCCCAAGAGGGAGGCCGAATTGGGGAGGTGGAGTTGGACTCCACTAGCCCATAGGTCGGCGTAGGGGAGGGAACCCCCTCCCCCAATTCAACCACCTGATACGTCTCCAACATATCTATAATTTTTTATTGTTCATGATGTTATATTATCAATCTTGGATGTTTTATATTCATTTTATAGCAACTCTATATCATTTTTTGGGACTAACTTATTGACATAGTGCCCAGTGCTAGTTGCTGTTTTTTGCTTGCTTTTTACTTCGCAGAATATCAGTACCAAACGAAGTCCAAATGCCACGAAACTTTTTGGAGATTTTTTCTGCCCAGAAGACAGCTTAGGAGCCAAGGAAGTACCAGAGGGAAGGCCCGTGGTCTGGCCCGCCCTGGTGGGTAGTGATGACCCACAAGTATAGGGGATCTATCGTAGTCCTTTTGATAAGTAAGAGTGTCGAACCCAACGAGGAGCAGAAGGAAATGACGAGCGGTTTTTCAGCAAGGCATTCTCTGCAAAGCACTGAAATTATCGATGCAATAAGGATAGTTTTGTGATAAGATAATTCGTAATGGGTAACAAGTAACAAAAGTAAACAAGGTGCAGCAAGGTGGCCGAATCCTTTGTTGTAGCAAAGGACAAGCCTCGACGAACTCTTATATAATGCAAAGCGCTCCCGAGGACACATGGGAATTACTGTCAAGCTAGTTTTCATCATGCTCATATGATTCGCGTTCGTCACTTTGATAATTTGATATGTGGGTGGACCGGTGCTTGGGTGATGCCCTTCCTTGGACAAGCCTCCCACTTATGATTAACCCCTCTCGCAAGCAACCGCAACTACAAAAGAAGAATTAAGGTAAACCTAACCATAGCATGAAACATATATGGATCCAAATCAGCCCCTTATGAAGCAACGCATAAACTAGGGTTTAAGCTTTTGTCACTCTAGCAACCCATCATCTACTTATTACTTCCCAATGCCTTCCCCTAGTCCCAAGTATTGGTGAAGTGTCATGTAGTCAACGTTCACATAACACCACTAGAGGAAAGACAACATACATCTCATCAAAATATCGAACGAATACCAAATTCACGTGATTACTTATAATAAGACTTCTCCCATGTCCTCAAGAACAAACGTAACTAATCACAAAGCATATTCATGTTCATAATCAGAGGAGTATTAATTATCATTATGGATCTGAACATATGATCTTCCACCGAATAAACCAACTAGCATCAACTACAAGTAGTAATCAACACTACTAGCAACCCACAGGTACCAATCTGAGGTTTTGGGACCAAGATCGAATACAAGAGATGAACTAGGGTTTGAGAGGAGATGGTGTTGGTGAAGATGTTGATGGATATTGAACCCCTCTAAATGAGAGGGTCGATGGTGATGACGATGGCGATGATTTCCCCCTCCGGGAGGGATGTTTCCCCAGCAGAACAGCTCTGCCGGAGCCCTAGATTAGTTCTGCCCAGGTTCTGCCTCGAGACGGCAACGCTTCATCCCGAAAGCTTCCTTCTCATTTTTTTTCAGGTCAAAACACACCATATAGCAGAAGATGGGCATCGGAGGCCTTGTAGGGGGCCCACAAGGACGAGGGGCGCGCCCTCCAACCTTGTGGATGGCTGGTGGCCCCGCTCTGGTTCTTTCTTCGCCCAATATTTTTTATATATTTCAAAAACATGCTCCGTGAAGTTTCAGGACTTTTGGAGTTGTGCAGAATAGGTCTCTCATATTTGCTCCTTTTCCAGTCTAGAATCCCAGCTCCCGGCATTCTCCCTCTTCATGTAAACCTTATAAAATAAGAGAGAAAAGGCATAAGTATTGTGATATAATGTGTAATAACAACCCATAATGCAATAAATATCAATATAAAAGCATGATGCAAAATGGACGTATTAACTCCCCCAAGCTTAGACCTCGCTTGTCCTCAAACGAAAGCCGATATCGAAAAATATGTCCACATGTTTAGAGATAGAGGTGTCGATAAGATAAAATACGGACATGAGGGCATCATGATTATCTTTAGAGCAGCAACATATAATGCCATATAATTTCTTATTCTAAAGTAACAATTCATTCACAAAGTAAAGTATGAATCAGAAACTTTATTGAAAACTAACAAACTATGATCTCAGATCCTTTGAAGCAATTGCAATTTATCATAACATCGGAAAGAGTCAATATAAGAGCTTTTCAGCAAGTCCACATACTCAACTATCATTTAATCTTTCACAATTGCTAACACTCACGTGATACTTATGGTACAAAGTTTCAATCGGACACAGAGAAAGATAGTGTCTTATAGTCTCGCCTCCCAACCCTTTACCTCAAGGATAATGTCAAAAATAATACTTTATGATAACTTACATCCAAGTGTGTATATATATATATATATATCCGGATCTCTCCAACACATAGTGCTTGCCAAAGGAAAAAGTGTAAAAAGGAAAGGTGATGATCACCATGACTCTTGTATAAGGGTAGAAGGTAAAAGATAGGCCCTTCGCAGAGGGAAGCAGAGGTTTTCATGTGCTTTTATGGTTGGATGCACAAAATCTTAATGCAAAAGAACGTCACTTTATATTGCCTCGTATGATAAAGACCTTTATTATGCAGTCTGTCGCTTTTATTTCTTCCATATCACAAGTTCGTATAAAGCTTATTTTCTACACACTAATAGATCATGCATATTTAGAGAGCAATTTTATTGCTTGCACCGATGACAACTTACTTGAAGGATCTTACTCAATCCATAGGTAGGTATGGTGGACTCTCAAGGCAAAATTGGGTTTAGGGATGTTTGGAAGCACAAGTAGTATCTCTACTTAGTGCAGAGAATTTGGCTAGCATGAGAGGGAAAGGCAAGCTCAACATGTTGGATGATCCATGGCAATATAACTTCTATTCGGATATAGGAAAACATAACCCATTATGTTGTCTTCCTTGTCCAACATCAACTTTTTAGCATGTCATATTTAATGAGTGGTCACAATTACAAAAGATGTCCAAGATAGTATATTTATATGTGAAGGCTCTCTTTCTTTATTACTTCCTATTAATTGCAACAATGAACAAAACTATGTTTGTCAACTCTCAACAACTTTTATTCATCATACTCTTTATATGTGAAGTCATTACTCTCCATAAGATCAATATATGTTCTTTTATTTCTTTTTATTCTTTCTTTTATTTAATTCCCTCAAGATCATAGCAAGGAAGCAAAGCCCTCAACTCAAAACTACTCTTTATTATATATCTCACGGACTCGATTACATAGATAGAGATCGAAGCAAAACTCGAAGCTAGATCATACTACTCAAAGCTAGATCATACTAAAACTTTATTATACTAGATCAAGATATAACCAAAAGGATCGAACTAAGAAAAATGATAAAGATAAAGATGTGATGATGATACGATACCGGGGAACCTCCCCCAAGCTTGGCATTTGCCAAGGGGAGTGCCCATACCCATGTATTTGTGTCTCTTTCTTCAGGGGTGGTGATGTGATATTCTTGGCGATGATGCCCCTCAAGATGTGATTCTCCTCCTCGAGCTTATTATTTTGCTGCTTAAGATCCATTATTTCCTTGCGAAGTTTACCTGTGACGGCTAGAGCTCCAATCACCCAAGGATGTTTCATAGCCGCGGGAGAAAAACTAACACTCTTTTTCATATTTTCATAAGAGAGAAATCTAGCATTAGGAGGGATGACCGAGTTTGGAATTGTTGAGCTCTGAAGTTCCTCCAACATGAATCTAGCTTGAAGACGAGAGGTAACTTCTTGATCCTCCTCCATGACATCCACTCTTTTCAAGTCAGCCTCCATCTCTTCCTCCGTTGCTTCCCAAAGTGGTTAGCTTCACTGTACGCTCTTGGGCCCGGTGTTGGGTGAGATACACGACTCTCCCCGACTGACTCTTGCAAAGACATCTTGCTCCAAATCTGCTGCAGAAACAACTAAAAACAAAAACATTGGATTTTGTCGTGGTACTGTGGTCAAAACCTTTGGGAGATTATATAATGAATTTTTACCAACCAAAAGAAGTATCGTGCAAGAAAACGAAGTCCGGAGGGCACATGAGGTGGCCACAAGGACGGGGGACGCACCTGGGGGGTAGGGCGCGCCCTCCACCCTTGTGGTGTCCTCATGTCTCTTTCGGACTATTTTTAATTTTCCTAATTTTTTAAATATTCCAAAACAGAGAAAAATTGCTATTGGAAACGTTTTGGAGTTGGTTTACTTACCGTACCACATACCTATTCCTTTTCGGAGTCTGAAAAGTTGTGGAAAGTGTCCCTTATGTACTCCGGGAGTACCTGAGATGTAATGTTCGATTCTTTGACCATTTACCACCTTTGGATTTGTGCCTTCAGCGTTGTTGATTTTTATGGCACCGGAACGATAGACCTCCTCGATGATGTAAGGGCCTTCCCATTTAGAGAGAGGCTTTCCTGCAAAAACCCTTAAACGAGAGTTGTATAGCAAAACATGATCACCTACATTAAACTCATGCTTTTGTATCCTTTTGTCATGCCATCTTTTAAATTTTTCTTTAAACAACTTGGCATTCTCATAGGCTTGGGTTCTCCATTCATCGAGTGAGCTAATGTCAAATAACCTCTTCTCACCGGCAAGTTTAAAATCATAGTTGAGCTCTTTAATAGCCCAATATGCCTTATGTTCTAGTTCAAGAGGTAAATGACATGCTTTTTTGTAAACCATTTTATACGGAGACATACCCATAGGATTTTTATAAGCAGTTCTATAAGGCCACAAAGCATCATCGAGTTTCTTAGACCAATTCTTTCTAGATCTATTAACAGTCTTTTGAAAAATTAATTTAATATCTCTATTGCTCAATTCTACTTGACCACCAGACTGAGGATGATATGGAGATGCAATTCTATGGTCGACATCATATTTAGCAAGCATTTTACGGAAATCACCATGAATAAAATGTGAACCACCATCAGTCATTAAATATCTATGGACTCCAAACCTCAGAAAAATAACTTCTTTAAGCATCTTAATAGAAGTGTTATGATCATCACTACTATTTGGAATAGCTTCTACCCACATAGTAACATAATCAACAGCAACTAAAATATGTGTATACCCATTAGAGGAAGGAAAAGGTCCCATATAATCAAAGCCCCGGACATCAAATGGTTCAATAATAAGTGAATAGTTCATAGGAATTTCATGATGTCTACTAATATTACCAATTCCCTGGCATTCATCACAAGACAAGACAAACTTATGGGCATCCTTGAAGAGAGTAGGCCAATAAAAACCAGATTGTAATACCTTATGTGTTGTTCTATCTCCAGCGTGGTGTCCTCCGTAAGATTCGGAGTGGCACTTGCGAAGGATATGTTCATGTTCATGCTCAGGTACACAACGTCTAATAACACCATCTGCTCCTTCTTTATAAAGGTGTGGGTCATCCCAGAAGTAATGTCTTAAATCATAGAAAAAAATTCTTTTGCTGGTATGTGAAACTAGGTGGTATAAATTTAGCAACAATGTAATTAGCATAATCAAGATACCATGGAGTATTACGAGAGGCATTTATGACAGCTAATTGTTCATCGAAAGCTATCATCAATAGGCAGGGTCATCAAAACATTTTCTAACCTAGAAGTTGTAATCAACACTACTAGCAACCCACAGGTACCAATCTGAGGTTTTGGGACCAAGATCGAATACAAGAGATGAACTAGGGTTTGAGAGGAGATGGTGCTGATGAAGATGTTGATGGATATTGACCCCCTCTCAGTGAGAGGATCGATGGTGATGATGATGGTGATGATTTCCCCCTTCCGGGAGGGATGTTTCCTCGGCAGAACAGCTCTGCCAGAGACCTAGATTGGTTCTGCCCAGGTTCCGCCTCGAGACGGCGGCGCTTCGTCCCGAAAGCTTCCTTCTCATTTTTTTCAGGTCAAAACACACCATATAGCAGAAGATGGGCATCGGAGGCCTGCCAGGGGGCCCACAAGGATGGGGGGCGCACCCTCCAACCTTGTGGCTGGCTGGTGGCCCCCCTCTGGTTCTTTCTTCGCCCAATATTTTTTATATATTTCAAAAACATGCTCCATGAAGTTTCAGGACTTTTGGAGTTCTGCAGAATAGGTCTCTAACATTTGCTCCTTTTCCAATCCAGAATCCCAGCTGCCGGCATTCTCCCTCTTCATGTAAACCTTATAAAATAAGAGAGAAAAGGCATTAGTATTGTGATATAATGTGTAATAACAACCCATAATGCAATAAATATCAATATAAAAGCATGATGCAAAATGGACGTATCAGGTAGTGGGGCCCACAGGCCCCCTCTCCACCGCCTCTCATCTCTATAAATACCCAAATATTCCAGAAACCCTAGGGGAGTCGAGAGATCAGAGTTTCTAGAACCACGAGATCCAATCTAGAGCCCTTTTCCGGCACCTTGCCGGAGGGGGAAACGATCACGGAGGGGTTCATCATCCTCATTGGTGCTCCTCCGATGATGTGTGAGTAGTTTACCACAGACCTACGGGTCCGTAGGCAGTAGCTAGATGGCTTCTTCTCTCTTTTTGATTCTCAATACAATGTTCTCCTCGATGTTCTAGGAGAACTATTTGATGTAATGACTTTTTGCGGTGTGTTTGTTCGGATCCGATGAGTTGTGAGTTTATGATCAGATCTATCTATGAATATTATTTGAGTCTTTGTTGAACTCTTATATGAATGATTGTTATAGCCTCATATTTCTTCTCCGAAAATTTGGTTTGGTTTGGCCAATTGTATTGATTTTTCTTGCCATGGGAAGAGGTGCTTTGTGATGGGTTCGATCTTGCAGTGCTCAATCTCAGTGACAGAAATGAAGGAAATATGCCCTAGAGGCAATAATAAATTTATTATTTATTTCCTTATTTCATCATAAATGTTTATTATTCATGCTAGAATTGTATTAACCGGAAACTTAGTACATGTATGAATACATAGACAAAACAAAGTGTCCCTAGTATGCCTCTACTTGACTAGCTCGTTTATCAAAGATGGTTATGATTCCTAACCATAGACATGTGTTGTCATTTGATGAACGGGATCACATAATTAGGAGAATGATGTGATGGACAAGACCCATTCGTTAGCTTAGCATTATGATCGTTCTGAGTTTCATTACTACTCTGCTTTCTTCATGACTTATACATGTTCCTCAGGACTATGAGATTATGCAACTCCCGAATACCGGAGGAACACCTTGTGTGCTATCAAATGTCACAACGTAACTGGGTGATTATAAAGATGCTCTATAGGTGTCTCCGATGGTGTTTGTTGAGTTGGCATAGATTGAGATTAAGATTTGTCACTCCGTGTATCGGAGAGGTATCTCTGGGCCCTCTCGGTAATGCACATCACTATAAACCTTGCAAGCAATGTCACTAATGAGTTAGTTGACGGATGATGCATTACGGAACGAGTAAAGAGACTTGCCAGTAACAAGACTGAACTAGGTATTGAGATACCGATGATCGAATCTCGGGCAAGTAACATACCGATGACAAAGGGAACAACGTATGTTGTTATGTGGTTTGACCGATAAAGATCTTCGTAGAATATGTAGGGACCAATATGAGCATCCAGGTCCCGCTATTGGTTATTAACCGGAGATGAGTCTCGGTCATGTCTACATAGTTCTCGAACCCGTAGGGTCCGCACACTTAACATTCGGTATTATGAGTTTATGTGTTTTGATGTAACGAAGGTAGTTTGGAGTCCCGGATATGATCACGGACATGATGAGGAGTCTCGAAATGGTTGAGACATAAAGATCGATATATTGGAAGCCTATGTTTGGACATCGGAATGGTTCTAGAAGAGTTCGGGCATTTACCGGAGTACCGGGAGGTTACCGGACCCCCCGGGGAGTATATGGGCCTTATTGGGCCTTAGTGGAATAGAGGAGAGGAAGGGAAAAGGTGGAGGGCGCTTCCCCTAGCCCAATCCGAATTGGGTGGGGGGCGCCCCCCTTCCTTCCCTCTCTCCTCCCCTTCCTTCTCTCCTACTCCTACTACTTGGAAGGGGGGAATCCTACTCCCGATGGGAGTAGGACTCCGAAAGGCGCCATAGTAGAGGGCCGGCCCTCCCCTCATCCACTCCCTTTATATGTCTGAGGGAGGGGGCTCCCCATAGACACACAAGTTGATCATTGATCTTTTAGCCGTGTGCGGTGCCCCCTCCACCATAATCCACCTCGGTCATATCGTTGCGGTGCTTAGGCGAAGCCCTGCGCCGGTAGCTTCATCATCACCGTCATCACGCCGTCGTCTTGTGAAGCTCTCCTCGACACTGCTTGGATCATGAGTTCGTGGGGCGCCACCAACTTGAGCGTGTGCATATCACGGAGGTGCCGTACTTTCGGTACTAGGATCGGTCGATCGTGAGGACGTACGACTACATCAACCGCATTGTCATAACGCTTCCGCTTACGGCCTACGAGGGTACGTAGACAACACTCTCCCCTCTCGTTGCTATGCATCACCATGATATTGCGTGTGCGTAGGAATTTTTTTGAAATTAGTACGTTCCCCAACAGTGGTATCAGAGCCAGGTTTATGCGTAGATGTTACATGCACGAGTAGAACACAAGTGAGTTGTGGGCGATAATAGTCATACTGCTTACCAGCATGTCATACTTTGATTCGGCAGTATTGTTGGATGAAGCGGCCCGGACTAACATTACGCGTACGCTTACGCGAGACTGGTTCTACCGACGTGCTTCGCACAAAGGTGGCTGGCGGGTGCCAGTTTCTCCAACTTTAGTTGAATCGAGTTTGGCTACGCCCGGTCCTTGTTGAAGGTTAAAACAGCACATACTTGACGAAAAATCGTTGTGATTTTGATGCGTAGGTAAGAACGGTTCTTGCTCAGCCCGTAGCAGCCACGTAAAACCTGCAACAACAAAGTAGAGGACGCCTAACTTGTTTTTGCGGGGCATGTTGTGATGTGATATGGTCAAGACGTGATGAGATATAAATTGTTGTATGAGATGATCATGTTTTGTTAAAGTTATCGGCAACTGGCAGGAGCCTTATGCTTGTCTCTTTATTGCATAAGATGCAAGCGCCATATAATTGCTTTACTTTGTCGCTATGCGATAGCAATAGTTGCAAAAGCAATAGTTGGCGAGACGACCGTGTGATGAAACGTTGATAAAGATCAAGATGATGGAGATCATGGTGTCATGCCGGTGACGATAGAAATCATGACGGTACTTTGGAGATGGAGATCAAAGGCACAAGATGATGATGGCCATATCATGTCACATATTTTGATTGCATGTGATGTTTATCTTTTATACATCTTATTTTGCTTAGTTCGTGGTAGCTTTATAAGATGATCCTTACTAAAATTTCAAGGTATAAGTGTTCTCCCCTGAGTATGCAACTTTATTGCGATAGTTCTTCGTCTTTGAGACACCACGTGATGATCGGGTGTGATAAGCTCTACGTTCACATACTAACGGGTGCAAGCCAGTTTTGCACATGCAGAATACTCGGGTTAAACTTGGCGTAGCCTAGCATATGCAGATATGGCCTCGAACACTTTGGAGACCGAAGGTCGACGTGAATCATATAGTAGATATGATCAACATAGTGATGTTCACCATTGAAAACTACTCCATCTCACGTGATGATCGGACATGGTTTAGTTGATATGGATCACGTGATCCTTTATATGACTCGAGGGATGTCTATCTAAGTGGGAACTTCAAGAGAAACGGCAAGCAAGTTGCTGCTCAAGTGAAGAAGCCCAAGTCTGGACCTAAGCCTGAGACTAAGTGCTTCTCATGCCAATGGAAATAGTCCTTTGGAAGTGGAACTGCCCTAGATATTTGGCGGATAAGAAGGATGGCAAAAGTGAACAAAGGTATATTTGATATACATGTTATTGATGTGTACTTTACTAGTGTTTATAGCAACCCCTCAAAGATTTGATACTAGTTCGGTTGCTAAGATTGGTAACTTCAAGCAGGAGTTTGGAATGAACCTGAGATTTCAGTTAAGGGTGAAGTGACGATGTGTGTTGGAAGTGGTTCCAAGATTGATATGTTCATCATCGCACCTCCTATACTTTCGGGATTAGTGTTGAACCTAAAATAAATGTTATTTGGTGTTTGTGTTGAGCATAATATGATTGGATCATGTTTATTGCAATACTGATTTATTTATTTAAGTCAAAGAATAATTGTTATTACATTTACATGAATAAAACCTTCTGTGGTCATACACCCAAGGTGAATGGTTTATTGAATCTCGATCGTAGTGATACACATATTCATAATATTGATGCCAAAAGATGCAATGTTGATAATAATAGTGCAACATATTTGTGGCACTGTCATTTAGGTCATATTGGTGTAAAGCGCATGAAGAAACTCCATGTTGATGGGCTTTTTGAATCACTTGATTATGAATCACTTGATGCTTGCGAACCATGCCTCATGGGCAAGATGACTAAGACTCCGTTCTCCGGAACAATGGAGCGAGCAACTGACTTGTTGGAAAAAATACATATTGATGTATGTGATCCGATGAGTGTTGAGGCTTGCGGCGGGTATCGTTATTTTCTGACCTTCAAAGATGATTTGAGCAGATATGGGTATATCTACTTGATGAAATATAAGTCCGAAACATTTGAAAAGTTCAAAGAATTTCAAAGTGAAGTGGAAAATCATCGTAACAAGAAAATAAAGTTTCTACGATCTAATCGCGGAGACGAATATTTGAGTTACGAGTTTGGTCTTCAATTAAAACAATGTGGAATATGTTTCACAAACTCATGCCACCTGGAACACCATACATAATGGTGTGTCCGAATGTCATAACCGTACTTTATTAGATATAGTGCAATCTATGATGTTTCTTACCGATTTACCACTATCGTTTTGGGTTATGCATTAGAGACAGCTACATTCACGTTAAATAGGGCACCATCTAAATCCGTTGAGACGACACCTTATGAACTGTGGTTTGGCAAGAAACCCAAGTTGTCGTTTCTTAAAGTTTGGGGCCTCTTACGATGCTTATGTGAAAAGCTTCAACCTGATAAGCTCGAACCCAAATCGGAGAAATGTGTCTTCATAGGATACCCAAAGGAGATCATTGGGTACACCTTCTATCACAGATCCGAAGGCAAGACATTCGTTGCTAAGAATGGATGCTTTCTAGAGAAGGAGTTTCTCTCGAAAGAAGTGAGTGGGAGGAAAGTAGAACTTGATGAGGTAACTGTACCTGCTCCCTTATTGGAAAGTAGTTCACCACAAAAATCTGTTCCTGTGACTCCTACACCAATTAGTGAGGAAGCTAATGATGATGATCATGTAACTTCAGATCAAGTTACTACCGAACCTCAGAGGTCAATCGAGTAAGATCCACACCAGAGTGGTACGGTAATCCTGTTCTGGAGGTCATGTTACTTGACCATGACGAACCTACGAACTATGAGGAAGCGATGATGAGCACAGATTCCGCGAAATGGCTTTAGGCCATGAATCTGAGATGGGATCTATGTATGAGAACAAAGTGTGGACTTTGGTTGACTTGCCCGATGATCGGCAAGCCATTGATAATAAATGGATCTTCAAGAAGAAGACTAACGCTGACGGTAATGTTACTGTCTACAAAGCTCAACTTGTTGCGAAAGGTTTTCGACAAGTTCAAGGAGTTGACTACGATGAGACCTTCTCACCCGTAGCGATGCTTAAGTCTGTCCGAATCATGTTAGCAATTGCTGCATTTTATGATTATGAAATTTGGCAAATGGATATAAAGACTGCATTCCTGAATGGATTTCTGGAAGAAGAGTTGTATATGATGCAACCTAAAGGTTTTATCGATCCAAAGGATGCTAACAAAGTGTGCAAGCTCCAGCGATCCATTTATGGACTGGTGCAAGCATCTCGGAGTTGGAATAAACGTTTTGATAGTGTGATCAAAAGCATATAGTTTTATACAGACTTGTGATGAAGCCTGTGTTTACAAGAAAGTGAGAGGGAGCACTAGAACCTTTCTGATAAGTATATGTGAATGACATATTGTTGATCGGAAATGATGTAGAATTTTCTGGAAAGCATAAAAGGAGTGTTTTGAAAGGAGTTTTTCAAAGAAAGACCTCGATGAAGCTGCTTACATATTGAGCATCAAGATCTATAGAGATAGATCAAGACGCTTGATAAGTTTTTTCAATGAGTACATGCCTTAACAAATTTTTGAAGTAGTTCAAAATGGAGCAAATCAAAGAGGGAGTTCTTGCACATGTTGCAAGGTGTGAAATTGTGTAAGACTCAAAGCCCGACCACGGCCAGAAGATAGAAAGAGAATGAAAGTCATTCCCTATGCCTCAAATGCATAGGTTCTATAAAGTATGCCATGCTGTGTACCAGATCTATTGTATACCCTACACTGAGTTTGGCAAGGGAGTACAATAGTGATCTAGGAGTACATCACTGGACAGCGGTCAAAATTATTGTCGGTGTCAAAACTGGCGGATCTCGGGTAGGGGGTCCCGAACTGTGCATCTAGGCGGATGGTAACAGGAGACAAGGGACACGATGTTTTTACCCAGGTTCGGGCCCTCTCGATGGAGGTAAAACCCTACTCCTACTTGATTAATATTGATGACATGGGTAGTACAAGAGTAGATCTACCACGAGATCAAATAGGCTAAACCAAAGAAGCTAGCCTATGGTATGATTGTTGTTCGTCCTACGGACTAAAACCCTCCGGTTTATATAGACACCGGATAGGGTTAGGGTTACCTGAGTCGGTTACAATGGTAGGAGATCTACATATCCAGACGCCAAGCTTGCCTTCCATGCCAAGGAAAGTCCCATCCGGACACGGGACGAAGTCTTCAATCTTTAATCTTCATAGTCCAGAGTCCGCCAGCGGTGATAGTTCGCTATCCGGACACCCCTAATCCAGGATTCCCTCGGTAGCCCTCGAACCGGGCTTCAATGACGACGAAGTCCGGTCGCCAGATATTGTCTTCGGCATTGCAAGGCGGGTTCCTCCTCCGAATACTTCATAGAAGATTTTGAACACAAGGACAAAGTGTCCGGCTCGCAAAATAATTTCCACATAACACCGTGAGAGAGAATAATATTTACACAAAATCAATTTGTCGGCGTATTCCGCAAAGATGCCATCACGCCCACGGCCAAGTCTTTATTGGAATCGTTTTCTTGTCCCACCTCAGCGTGTTTAGCGAGGCGGTTACTTTGGCACGTCTTGTCAAAGCAGAGATCGTGTCCCCCTTATTCCAGGATTCTCATCAATACGGATGTGGGTAACCCAACCGCGCCATTGATTACGGCGCTTGGGAGATAAGCGAGTTTTACCAGGCTGGTGGGGGACGCATAGCTTCGTCCGTCCATATAAGTGGATCAGGATCCACCTTTTCACCCACGCCTTCTTCCTCCTTTGCTCATCCAGTTCCGCGACTCGAGCTCCGATTGCCCAAGTCCGCACATCCCACCTCAACCTTCTCCAACTATGTCCGGAGCGGGAGGCAAGTGGATGGCCTCCTCCGGCCACGGAGGGCACATCAAAAGGCTGCAGAAGCCGGATACTTGTCCCGGCGACATCGCTGCGGTCGGCTCCCCAAAAAGGGCAGCTCCTCCCACCCCAGGCCCCATGAGAGGGTGGTGTTCCTCACCCACTTCCACCGCTGGACTAGGTTTTCCACTTCACCCATTTGTCCGGGGCTCATGTTCTACTACGGCCTGGATTTCCACGATCCGCCCCAAACTTCATCCTCAATATCTCGATGTTTTATCGTGGTATGCAGGCTTTCCTCTCGTGATCTAGCCCCACTTTGGTTTATGGTTGAAGACCTTTAGCGCCAAGCCGAAGATAGTGGACGGCCGTCAGCAGAGTCTTGCGGAGGCGCCATGGCGGAGCGGGATGCTGCGAGAGCGTTACATGGCTTGAGGGCTCCTTCGTGGAGACCATAACGGGGTGGCAATCGGGGTGGTTCTACATCACCGAGCCGCGCGACTCCAAATGGGCGGCGGCCCCCGAATTCCGATCTGGCTTCCCCACACGGCTCACATCATGGAAAGAGACGGGCCTGACGTGGGGAGATTCGGAAGAGCTGACCGGACTTCAAACCTGCATCCAAAATCTGGTGAACAAGAAGCTCAAGCTTGTCAACGTAGTCCAGGTCATGCTCATCCGCCGGATTCTCCCATGCCAGCAACGGGCCTTCAATTTGTGGGAGTTTAATCCGGCACAGCACCGAACCTTGAGCCGGCTCTTCGACACTACGTACGAAGATGCCTGGAAGGTGCTGTTCAAGGGCGCCGAGGCACCCGCATCCGCTACTGAAGATCGCGGATTCAGCTCGCGACGTCAGGCCAGCGAGGTAAGCTATTCTACCCTTTACGGGACTATTGTTTTTCATAGTCTAACTCTATGTGGGATCTAAACTCCCTTACGTTTGACAGGACTGGCTGAAGATGTCCGGGCAGGTTAACTGTCCGGCTCCTTTGCCAGAACACCCAGCGGACGCCCGCTTAGCGGAGCTCTTGGTTCCCGGCACCTCACGTGGTGCTTGGGAGAAGAAGGCCAAGAAGCGAGCCATGGAAACTTCGAAGAGTTCCAGACGCCAGGGAAGGTGCGGACTCACCGTCCGATGACCCCGAGGCGGAATCCTCTCCGAGGACGAGGAAGAGGAAAGAAGCCTCTCCCCGGTGGGGGAGAGAAGCAAAGGCAGGCCGCCCCGACTGGGGAGGCCGGAGGGTCCAAGAAAGGAAGGACCCTTCCTTCGGACTTCTCCACCAACGCCGACAACGACGAGGAGGAGTGGCCACCAAGGGCCAAGCCCCTGGCGAGATTGTAAGTGTCCGGATTCCAGAATAACTCATGACTTTCTGTTTGTCGCATAGTGTCTTCTAACGCCGAATATAACCATGTAGCCCACCTAAGGATCTAGGCTCGCCGCCGCCGAGCGGCTCCCTGATTCATCGGATGTGAATAGCACTTCACTTCCGACCGCCTCCTCCCCTCATGGCCTTGAGACGACACCACGGTGGAGTCCCAAAGGCCCAACCGAGGAGGTGGTCCCGAGGCGCCACAAGGCAACCTCCCGGGACTCACGGCGCATAGGGGGCAAACCCCGGAGGGCACTAAGTCCGCCTCTTGCCGGACTCCATCTGGAACCTCTGATTGGTTCAAGTCCGCAAGCGGCCCCTTCGTAAGAAGGGCAAGATCATGACGCCGGTGACCTCTGTCAACCGAGGCACGGATAGCTTGGCCGGAGGCGCTTAACGGCGCCTCCATCGACGAGAGCACCGCACTATCATGAGTGCGGTGATCCGAAAGTTCGATCTGCCAAGAGCGGGCTGGTGAAGCCTGCACTGCCTTCTAATGTGCTTTGAGGTAAGTTTAGAATATGTAAAAATATTACCGCATAGACGGTAGTCTCGATGCTTAGTTCGGTTTCGGAAGAAAAGCCGGACCGAGGATCTAAAAGATATACTGAGGAGTCTAACATAAATATGTCAATATGGGAATGCAGGTCGCATTGCTTGACCCCGCACAGATGACCGCGTGAGGTCCATGCATTGAAGCAGAGCCTCGAGCGGTCCGAGAACGAGCTCGGCCTTTCCAAGAAGCAGCTCGAGGACAAGGAAGGTAAGTAATACCTTATTAAAGTAATACCTTATAGAAAGGATTTGGTTGCAAAAATGACAGGAATAACGTGGGTATTGTAGGGGCCACGAATGAGGTGGCGACCGTAAAGGAGGCGATGTCCACGGCCGAAAACAAAGCGGCCGCGGAGCGCACCAAGCGAGAGAAGCAGGAGGCGCGGGTGGCGGAGGTGCGGCAAGAGCTCCAGGCTCTCGTGGAAAAACACGAGAGTTTGGAGCATGACTCGAAGACTCGAGAGTCCGAGCTCGCCTCGGCTCTTGAGAGTGCCAAAGCCGCTAAGGTCAAGCCCAAAAAGCCCTCCGTGAAATTGAATCATTAAAGAAGATAGTGGCGGGTAAGGCATTCTTTATGCAAAGCAAGCATGTGAAAGTGAATTATCTATTACTTACCCGAATCCGGAGCTCTCCAGAGCATTCGCAGATCTGCCCCAGTAGTGTGTCCGATGTCGCGTTCTCTACCGCTGCCGAGGAGGGAGCTTCGACGGAAAAGGTGTTCAGTCTCGATATGTGAGGGCCGGACATCCGGTGCCCCTGAGCGACCAGCTGAAGCAGCTGGTCGAGCTCCACAAGGTCGCCGAACAGGCCATGAAGGGCCTCATAGTTTGGATGTGGCCTACGGAAGCCATACCTAGGAGCTAATTCAGGCTGGTAAAGTAGGCGGTGGTGGATGCCTGTCAAGGCTTGAAGTCATCGAGCGCTCTGCACGCCGAAGGTGCTCAGAGGCCCTTGCCCGTGCTAAGGTGCACCGGGCAAGATGGACGTTGAGAAGCTTGTGAAGGACGGACCACCACCGAACAAGGAGCATCGCAAGTCCCGAAATGTATTATGAGGCGTCTCAAGGGTGCCCGCCTTATAGCGGGTGAATGCTCCAAAGATGTAATTTTTGAATAGACTTGCATTTGTTATCCCGTACGCTGAAAAACTTGTTCATATCGCTTAAGCAACGCTTGTGAATTTAAAATATTACCTTCATGCGGCTGTTTATCAAAATTTGAGAGATGGCAAGTCGTTGGCTTCACCCCATGCCACGAGTCTTTGGGTGTTCGGGATAAACTTGAGCGCTCTTGTTCCCATTCTTGGGTCCTTGAGGCGCTCAACGCAACGAACAAGGCAACCGGACTATAGTGCTTGAACACTCTCACTTAGCCATAGAATTCTATAATTTTAAATTTCGCGAAGCCCCTAGTATTCGGAAGACCGAGTTGCGCTATCCACGCCTTGGCCGACAATGCCGACTCCTACGCAAGCGGCATAAGTCTTGAGGGACCCGAAAAAACCTCTCGAACAGCGACCGGCTCTCGCCCTATCATGACGTCGGATTTAGCTTTCTCCACCGAGGTGCTCAACCCAGCTCAACCGGGCACAATCGCAGTGGTTCTCCCAAAGCTACCTTAGCCGATATAACGGAACGTAAGGTACCAAAACATGGGAGCCGGGCAAACCCAACTATTGACCCAAGACATGATTTGGAGCCGATGCATATAATGCTATAAGTTCGGGGTGCTGCACTTGTGAAAGTGTTCGGACTTATCAAACCATATTTTGGGGTGCGTAAGCCTCGGTGTATTGACCGTACCAAGTTGTACGGGTGCAACATGTCATAGATGAACATATATGGAAAAAAAGGAATGCAATAATAAGGTAAGCTATATATTGTTTATTCAAAAGATATCGCAATGAAAGCGTAACGATACAAATAGTGCGATAAGCAAGGGATGGGACTATTTAACATGTCCCCCTCGAGGGGTAAGCTGCGGGATGGTATGTAAAACAGGTATAATGCTCGTAGTAGAGACCACTGGACACTCGGCGTAACTACGCTTCCTCGGCTGTTGCATCGTGAGTTCGGCAATTCTAGTGTCAGACGGGGCTTCCGGAAAGCGAGTCCCGAAAGTAAGAGAAAAGAAAAAGAAAAGAATGACACAATCGGGGCCCTCAGTGCGGTTGAGCCACATTCTTGGCGTGCCGTGGTCGTGCCCCTCCCTTATGCCCATGGTATCTCAGAGCGTAGTTATATGCAGCGTAATCGGGCTTCGCAATTTCGCGAGGGCTGGGGTTAGCCGCATTACTCGCATGCCGGATCGTGCAGTGCGGTCTTGTTGTAGGTTACTCGGGCGCTGCAGCGGTGTCCGGACGTTTAGTAGCGGACTCGAGAATTGCCTTAAGAGGCTGCTTTGTACTTCCGCCGCTAGGGGTTGGCCAGTATGCTCCTCCGTTCGGAGAGAGCGTTCTGTGTTTCCATTGACCGTGATTACTCCTCGAGGGCCTGGCATCTTGAGCTTGAGGTATGCGTAGTGTGGCACCGCATTGAACTTGGCAAATGCGGTTCATCCGAGTAGTGCGTGATAGCCGCTGCGGAACGGGACTATATCGAAGATTAACTCTTCGCTTCGGAAGTTATTCGGGATCCAAGACCACTTCGAGTGTAATCGAGCTCGCACAATTGGCCTCTACACCTGGTATGACGCCTTTAATGGGCGTCTTTGTGGGTTTAATCCTTGCGGGGTCTTTGCCCATTTTGCGCACGGTATCCGGGTAAAGCAGGTTCGAGTTGCTGCCGCCCATCCATCGTGACTCTAGTGAGGTGAAATCCGTCAATGATTGGGTCAAGAACCAATGCGCGCGAATCCGTCGTGGCGGATGCTAGTGGGTGGTCCTTCGATCAAAAGTGATCGGGCAGGAGGACCACGGTTGAACTTTTGGGGTGGCTCCATCGCATATACATCCCTTTAGTGCACGCTCGCTCCCTTTTGGGTATGTGGGTTGCGTATATCATATTCACCGTCCGCACTTGTGGGGAAAGCCCTTCATCCTCTATTGTTCGGCGGCCGGCTCCTCCTCGTCATCGCTATGCAGCCTTGTTATTGAGTTCGGCATTTAACTTGCATGCTCGCTTGAACACCCAACAATCCTGTTGGTGTGGTTGGCTGGTTTTTGGGGTACCATGTATCCGCAGCAGCGATCGAGTATTCGGTCCAAATTGGGCCAGGCCTGAGTATTTCTTTTGAGCGGCTTTTTCATTGGACCGGGTTTAGAGCCTCTGAATCCGGCATTGACTACCGTATCTTCAGCATTATCGCCGTTAATCTGCGGTAGCAATGCGTGTTGCGGCCGCGACCTGCCATTGCTATCCTTGGTATCCGAACTACCATGGTTTTTGGTCAGGTTATTATTGCGAAAGCTAATGACTGTCCTCTCCCGCCTGAAGCGGGTCATGAGTGATGTGAGGGCTGCCATGGATTTGGCTTTTCCTGTCCTAGGTGTCGGGCAAGCCACTGCGTCGCGGATGTTATGTTTGAAGGCTGCAAGGGCCTCGCATCCGGACAGTCCCAACGATTTGATTTTTCTTGGTTAAGAACCGTGTCGGGTAATTGTGCGGCCGATTCATCCGGCCGCTGAATTATGTGGCTTAGGTCATCGGTGTCGGTGGTCGCACATATGTGCCCCGGAAGTTATCAAGGAATGCGGCTTCGAGTCTTCCCAACAACCAATTGATTCTCACGGCAAGTCGTTGAGCCAATGTCGAGCTGGTCCTTTAAGCTTGAGTAGGAGGTATTTGATGGCGTGTAGATCATCACTGCGGGCCATGTGGATGTGAAGGAGATAGTCCTCGATCCAAACCGCAGGATCTGTTGTGCCGTCGTATGATTCAATGTTTACGGGTTTGAAACCCTCGGGGATTTGATGATCCATTACTTGATGCATGAAGCATAGTGGGTGTCTTGGCGCCTCAGATATTGGGCTATATCACGACGCAGCTCAAATGAGCTTTGTCTACTGTGTTCGGCCCGGCCGGAATTGTTGTATCCGGCATGACGGTTGTCGTCACGTGTCATGGGGCGCCCACACGATCCGTAGATCGATCTTATTTGCCTTGCCTTGTCCTCCAATAAGTCTCGCAAGTCTGGCACATTTCCCCGTGGCTTTGTACCTTCCGAGCGACGCCGGGGTGCGGCTTTAGTGGAGGACCCTAGAGGCCTTCTCTCAGCTGACCACGCGAGGTGGCCGGTCGGCCGCGTCATGCGCTGGTGATGTAGGTTTGGGTGCTTCCTCCTCTAATTGGGGTAGCAGCCTGCGTTTTGGGTATCTCTTGGAGGAGCGTTCGAGTTCGTACTCTTCGCTGCAAGGACTTGATCCATCTGTCAGCCTAGCAAGTCTTGGTCAGCTCTAAACTCTTTGCTGCTTTTCTTGAGGCTGCTTGCCGTGGCCATAAGCCTGCGTTTGAAAGCAGCTCTGTTGGCCGGATCCTCGTGCACGACAAATTCATCGTCGTCGAGGCTTGCCTCATCTTCTTGAGGAGGAGGCATATAATTATCGCCATCTACCTCTCACATGCGCCGCTCTATCATGAGGGCTGGCTTCTCCCTCCTCCTGTCTTTGAATCCTGCTTTGGAGGGGGTTGTCTTCAAGACTTGTCCCGGTGTTATTATCTCCCGTGCGGAATCACCGTTTTCTTTGTGGCGGGATTTAGAGCGGCCTTGACTTGGCTTGGTAACAAGGCTGTTTCTTGGAGGGTCATCCTCCATTTGTTCCATCGCCATTCCCATCTTTTGGGTGTCCACCATGTATATGTCGCATGACGAGGTGGCCTTCCAAAGCGTCCTCAGAGGCGCTGGTTCTTGGTGTCTCTGCATCGTCGTCCATACCGCCGATGTCTTGAGTCGAAGTTGAGCATGTCGGTTAAATCATCGGCAAAGTGGCTACAAAGTGGGTGGTGGGTGGGCGTTGAATTTCTTCGTCGTCCGCATCCCATCCTTCCTGACCCTAGTCCGGCCAGGGCTCTCCTGATAAAGAGAGAGACTTTAGTGAATTCAGGATGTCGCCAAGGGCGAGTGCTGAAAAGATGTCATGACGATGAACTCCATAACCAGCCTTAATCGGATTTGATTGGCGAGGCGCGGAGGTTCGGAATCCGAAGAGTCCGCACCTCGAGTCCGCGGGCTTTGCAAAGGATAGGATGGTGTTCGGCTCAATCGCCGTGAGATCGTAGCCCTCGGCGGTGTCCAGCCACCCGTCCTCGATCGGCGAAGTCGGCTCCGAGCGAAGAGTCGGAGCGGACGCTGGTGCAGCCTCGAGGACACCTTGTTGGCGGCAGAGCTAGATCATACCCATCGAGGAGCAGTCACTGGCGCTGCTTGGCGTGGCTTCGAATCCGACAAAGCTCCAGACTCCGCGGATCTCGGCCGTAGAGTTCACACTTCCACATCTGACCGGATGGCCAGGGGCGTAGCTTTCGCTCGGCTCCAGATGGCCAAGCGAATTAGCCCACTTGATGCAAAGCCGCCGAATACGAAGATCTGTCCGGGGAGAAAAGTCTCACCCTGGACCACGTCATTGTTGATGATCAAAGGAGCCATCGGGCCTAAAGGTGACGACACGGAGGAACTCTCAATGAAAGCACCAATGTCGGTGTCAAAACCGGCGGATCTCGGGTAGGGGGTCCCGAACTGTGCGTCTAGGCGGATGGTAACAGGAGACAAGGGACACGATGTTTTTACCTGTGTTCGGGCCCTCTCGATGGAGGTAAAACCCTACTCCCCGCTGATTAATATTGATGATATGGGTAGTACAAGAGTAGATCTACCACGAGATCAAAGAGGCTAAACCCTAGAAGCTAGCCTATGGTATGATTGTTGTTAGATCTCTGGGACTAAAACCCTCCGGTTTATATAGACACCGGATAGGGTTAGGTTGGTTACAATGGTAGGAGATCTACATATCCGTATCGCCAAGCTTGCCTTCCACGCCAAGGAAAGTCCCATCCGGACACGGGACGAAGTCTTCAATCTTGTATCTTCATAGTCCAGGAGTCCGGCCAACGGTGATAGTTCGGCTATCCGGACGCCCCCTAATCGAAGACTCCCTCAATTATCCTTAGTGGAATAAGGATATGTTTCTCGATTATGGAGGTGACGAAAGGTTCGTCATAAAGGGTTACATCGATGCAAGTTTTGACACTGATCGAGATGACTCTAAGTCTCAATCTGGATACATACTGAAAGTGGGAGAAATTAGCTAGAATAGCTCCGTGCAGAGCATTGTTGACATAGAAATTTGCAAAATACATATGGATCTGAATATGGCGGACGATTGACTAAACTTCTCTCACAAGCAAAACATGATCACACCTTAGTACTCTTTGGGTGTTAATCACATGGCGATGTGAACTAAGATTACTAACTCTAGTAAACCCTTTGAGTGTGTGTCGGTGTCAAAACTGGCGGATCTCGGGTAGGGTGTCCCGAACTGTCGTCTAAAGGCGGATGGTAACAGGAGGCGGGGACACAATGTTTACCTGTGTCCGGGCCTCTTGATGGAGGTAATACCCTACTTCGCTTGATTGATCTTGATGATATGAGTATTACAAGAGTTGATCTACCATGAGATCATAGAGGCTAAACCCTAGAAGCTAGCCTATGGTATGATTGTTGTTGTCCTATTTGATTAAACCCTCCGGTTTATATAGACACCGGAGGGGGCTAGGGTTACACAGAGTCGGTTACAAGGAGGAGATCTACATATCCATATTGCCAAGCTTGCCTTCCACGCCAAGGAGAGTCCCATCCGGGACACGGACGAAGTCTTCAATCTTGTATCTTCATAGTCCAACAGTCCGCTAAAGGATATAGTCGGCTGTCCGAGACCCCTAATCCAGACTCCCTCGGTAGCTCCTGAACCAGGCTTCAATGACGATGCGAGTCCGGCGCCAGATTGTCTTCTTGACATTGCAAGGCGGGTTCCTCCTCCGAATACTCCATAGAAGATTTTGAACTCAAGGATAGTGTCCGGCTCTGCAAAACAAATTCCATGTACCACCATAGAGAGAATAATATTTCCACAAATCTAATCTGCCGAGCATTTTGCAGTATGACACCACACCACGGCCCGGTCATTATTCGAACCGTTTTTCACAACCAGCCACTGCACATATTGCGAGGCGGTTTCCTTGGCACGTCTAGTCGAAGCAGAGAGCGTGTCCCCTTATCACGGGATTCTCATCAATATGGATGTGGGTACCCCAACCGCGCCATCAATTACGATGCTTGGGAAATAAGAGGCTTTAACAGGAGAGTGAGGAGGCGCATCGCCTCTTCCGCCCTTATAAAGGGACAAGGATTTACTCTTTTCACCCACGCCTTCTTCCCGATTCATTCCCTTCTGCTCAAGCTCCAACGCCCAAGCTCTCCTCTTCTCTGACCACAAAAGGTCTTCCGAAGATGTCCGGATCTGGAGCAGGAGGCAAATGGATGGCCTCTACCGTCCGAGAGAAGGATATCAAAAAGCTTTGGAAGGCCGGGTACCTGGCCAAGAAAATCAGCCACCGTCTCCCGACGGCAGGACAGATTGTCCCTACTCCGGAACCCCACGAGAGGGTTGTATTCCTCCCTCACTTTGTTCGTGGCATCATGTATTATTATGGGATCGATCTTCACGATATGTCCCCTAATTCCTTCCTCAACATCTCGACATTCATTGTCGTGTGTGAGGCTTTTCTCCGCATTTCACCGCACTTCGGTTTATGGCTGAAGATTTTTAATGTGAAGCCCAAGGTGGTGGGCGGCGAGCATGCCGAGTGTGGGGGCGCCATGGTGAGCAAGATGCCCAACGTCATATTATGGCCAACGGAACCTTTAATGATTACATCAAGGAGTGGCAACAGCAGTGGTTTTATATCACTGAGCCGCGCGGCACAGAGTGGGCCTCTTCTCCCGAGTTCCGATCCGGCGCCCCCCTGTAGCTTACATCCTGGGTCAAGAAAGGCCTGGACTGGTCCTCGTCTCACGAACTGTCGGTGCTCTAGATGCGCGTCGAAGATATGGGAGACAAGAACATCGAACTTGTCAATGTGGTCCACGTGATGTTAGTTCGTCGGATCTTGCCTTGTCAGCACCGGACTTGCAATTTATGGGAATTTGATCTGGCCAGGCACCAAACCTTGCGAGAGATTTTTGGCTCCTCGCACAAGGACATCTGGAAGGTGCTTTTCAAGTCCAGCAAATCATGGCCGGACTCCGCCGAGGACCGTGGGTACCAACTGTCCCGCCCGGCAAGTTCGGTGAGTTATCAAACTTTTCTATCCGCGTAACCCAAAGGAAGCGCTTAACGTGTTTTATACAATTCTCCCAGGGCTGGGCCGAAGAAAGGCGGAGCGGATCATTGTCCGCCTCACGTTCAAGAACCGCCATCCCACTTCTCGACAAAGATGTTGGTCCCGGCACCTTACAAGGTGCCGAAGAAGACGGCAGAGAAGGAGGCCAAAAAGACCCGAGGCGGCCTTCGTCACCGCGGCACTTCGGACACAATATCCGAAGGCTCCAATGCACATTCCGCCTCCGAAGAGGACGAGGAGGAGGAGGAAGATGAATCCTGCGGGGAAGAAAAGAAGGGACGGCCTCCGTACACTTGGAGGCCGAGTTGCCCCAAAAGGGAAAGGCTCCTCTTAGGAGAAGTCCCTTACTTGCCGCCCGGCAATGAGCCCGGCATGGGATCCCAGGCCCGACCTGGTGAACTCATAAGTGTATAAAATCCGAGTGCGTTTAGGCGGCCGGACTCATCGTGGCTTAGTATTTTAACCTAAGCCATATTTTTTGTAGCCCGGCGAGGTCCCGTACCAAACAATCCTCATCAAAGGACTTGCTGAGCTCAAATGCTATGGAGAGCGGGACGCCCCCAAAGGCCCCTTCCTCCAAACAGGTGCATAACACCAAGGCTTCGTCCCAGAAGGACCCCGTCCAAGGAGGAAAGGAAAAAACCATGAAGGCGGCGCCTGGAGGTCAAACCTCAGGGGCCGGACACGGGGGGGAAAAGATTCCCATGGGGGGCTGACGGGCGATCCTGAGTTCGGCTCCCGGCCGGATGCGATTCCGAGACCTATACGGCTCGAGAATCAAGCGGGCAACCTCCTTCGTTTGGAGGGGCGTGCACATTCCATCGGCGACCTCTCTCTATCCGGAAGTGTCGGATGCTTTGTTGAGTGGCGTTGAAAAGACGCCTCCATCATTGATGAACATCGTGCCCTTATGGGTGCGGTGATTGAGAAGATTCAGTCAACTGAGAGTGGACTGAACAAAGCCTGTATCGGCCTTATAAAAGGCTTTGAGGTATGTTTTATGAGTTGTCGAAGAGTGTCATAGTATAGATTGTAGCCCCATATACTCTGTTCGGTGAAAGAAAGAAAGAGGACGGAGGAGGAATTTATGTTTGCGGGGAAGACTCATTGAATGGCATCTATTTCTCTTACATTATAAGCGAGGTGTGTATGCTTGGCTGCTTCTTCTCATACTGCGAAGATCTTCGGGCTGAATCAAAGTCTGAAGCGGGCCACAGAAGAACTTGGCCAATTGAAAATGCAGTTGAGGAATAAACAAGGTATGCACAACTCTTGTTCGCGTTTATTGCGAATCAGTTTTCAGTATGAACTGAGCTTTATGACTTGCGCTAGGGATTGTGACCGAAGTCGAAGCCCTTAAGAAGGCTGTGGCCGAGGCCGAGAAAAAGGCGGCCACTAAGCAGGCTCTTCGTGAGAAGCATGAGGCTAGGGTTATTAAAGCTGAGCAGGAGCTACAAGAGGCCGTGAGGAAATACGAGACCTTGGGGCAGAGTTTAACGGAGAAGGAAGTCGAACTCACCAAGGCGCATCAGGCCATAAGCAATGCCCGGGAGGAAACCCAAAGCACCCTGCAGGAGATCCAAGAGGCGAGAAAGATCACGGCTGGTGCTACGTCTTGAGCTTGCGTTGGTTTTCCTTGAAGAGGAGAGGGTGATGCAGCAAGTGTAGCGTAAGTATTTCCCTCAGTTTTGATAACCAAGGTATCAATCCAGTAGGAGGCTCCTCAAAAGTCCCACGCACCTACACAAACAAGCGAGAACTCGCAACCAACGCAATAAAGGGGTTGTCAATCCCTTCACGCCCACTTCATGGTAAAGTGAGATCTAATAAAGATAGTATGATAAAATAAATATATTTTGGTATTTTATAATATAGATGCAAAAAGTAAAGATGCCAAAGAAAAGTAGATTGAAAGCAAATATGATAAGAGATAGACCCGGGGCCATAGGTTTCACTAGTGGCTTCTCTCAAGATAGCATAAGTATTACGATTGGGTGAACAAATTACTCTCGAGCAATTGATAGAAAAGCGCATAGTTATGAGATTATCTAGGCATGATCATGTATATAGGCATCACGTCCATAACAAGTAGACCGACTCACCTGCATCTACTACTATTACTCCACACATCGACCGACTCTGCCTGCATCTAGAGTATTAAGTTCATAAGAACAGAGAGTAACGCTTTAAGCAAGATGACATGATGTAGAGGGTAAACTCATGCAATATGATATAAACCCCATCTTGTTATCCTCGATGGCAGCAACAATACAATACGTGCCTTGCAACCCTTTCTCACATCCGGGTAAGGACACTGCAAGATTGAACCCAAAGCTAAGCACTTCTCCAATGGCAAGAAAGACCAATCTAGTAGGCCAAACCAAACTGATAATTCAAGAGACTTGCAAAGATAACTTAATCATACATAAAAAGAATTCAGAGAAGATTCAAATATTATTCATAGATAAACTTGATCATAAGCCCACAATTCATTGGATCTCGACAAACACACCGTAAAAGAGTTTACATCGAATAGATCTCCACAAGAGAGGGGAGAACATTGTATTGAGATCCAAAAAGAGAGAAGAAGCCATCTAGCTAATAACCATGGACCCGTGAGGTCTGTGGTAAACTACTCACAACTCATCGGAGGGGCAAGGATGTTGATGTAGAGGCCCTCCGTGGTTGATTCCCCTCCGACAGAGTGCCGTGAAGGCTCCAAGATGGGATCTCGCGGATCTGAAGAAGGTTACGGCGGTGGAAATTGTGTTTCGTGGTGCCCTGGATGTTTTCGGGCACGAGGGTATATATAGGAAGAAGGAAATGCATGGGTGGCAGCTCGAGGGGCCCACGAGACAGTAGCGCCCTATGGGGAGGCGCCCTCCTATCTCGTGTGGCTACCTCGGAAGCATCGTGACTTGCACTCCAAGTCCTCTGGATCACGTTTGTTCCAAAAATCACGCACCCGAAGGTTTCATTCCGTTGGGACTCCGTTTGATATTCCTTTTCTTGAAATCTTGAAATAGGCAAAAAAAACAACAATATGGCATGGGCCTCCGGTTAGTAGGTTAGTCCCAAAAATGATATAAATGTGTAAAATAAAGCCCATAAACATCCAAAAGGGGTAATATAATATCATGGAACAATCAAAAATTATAGATACGTTGGAGACGTATCAAGCATCCCCAAGCTTAATTCCTGCTCGTCCTCGAGTAGGTAAATGATAAAAAGAGAATTTTTGATGTGGAATGCTACCTAGCATAATTCATAATGTAATTTTCTTTATTGTGGCGTGAATGTTCAGATCCAAATGAATACAAAATAAAAGTTCATATTGATAAAAGAAATAGTAATACTTCAAGCATACTAATCAAAGTAATCATGTCTTCTCAAAATAACATGGCAAAAGAAAGTTCATCCCTACATAATCATATAGTTAGGCTATGCTTCATTTTCGTCACACAAAGATGTTCCCAACTTCTATACCCCCGATGACAAGCCAAGCAATTGTTTCATACTTAAATAATCTCAAACTTTTTCGACCTTCACGCAATACATGAGCAGGAGCCATGGATATAGTGTTGGGGAACGTAGTAATTTCAAAAAATTTCCTACGCACACGCAAGATCATGGTGATGGTATAGCACCGAGAGAGGAGAGTGTTGTCCACGTACCCTCGTGAGACCGTAGCGGAAGCGTTAGCACAACGCTGCGGTTGATGTAGTCGTCGCCTTCACGATCCGACCGATCCAAGCACCGAACGTCACGGCATCTCCGAAGTTCAGACACGTTCAGCTTCGATGGCGATCCCCTCGACCGATCCAGCAAAGTGTCGGGATGAGTTCCACAATCGACGCGGCAGGCGTGGTGACGATGTTGATGTTCTACCGTCGCGGGCTTCGCCCCTAAGCACCGCTACAATATTATCGAGGTGGACTATGGTGGAGGGGGCACCGCACACGGCTAAGGAACGATCTTGAAGATCAACTTGTGTCTCTTCGGGTGCCCCTGCCTCGTGATATAAAGGGAGTGGAGGAGGGAGGGCCGGCCCTCTCTATATGGCGCGCCCTAGGGGAGTCCTACTCCCACCAGTAGGATTCCCCTTTCCTAGTAGAACTAGGAGCCCTTCCATGTAGTAGGAGTAGGAGAGAAGGAAAGGGAAGGGAAGGAGAAGGAAGGAAGAGGCGCCTCCCTAGTCCAATTCGGACTAGTCAATTGGGAGGTGCGGCCACCCTTGAGGCCCTTTTCCTTCTTTCCGTATGGCCCAATAAGGCCCAATACGTATTCCCGTAACTCTCGGTACTCCGAAAATACCGAATCACTCGAAACCTTTGCGATGTCCGAATATAGTCGTCCAATATATCGATCTTTACGTCTCGACCATTTCGAGACTCCTGGTCATGTCCCCGATCTCATCTGGGACTCCGAACTCCTTCGGTACATCAAAACTCATAAACTCATAATATAAGCATCATCGAAACCTTAAAGCGTGCGGACCCTACGGGTTCGAGAATTATGTAGACATGACCTAGAACTATTCTCGGTCAATAACCAATAGCGGAACCTGGATGCCCATATTGGCTCCTACATATTCTACTGAAGATCTTTATCGGTCAAACCGCATAACAACATCGTTGTTCCCTTTGTCATCGGTATGTTACTTGCCCGAGATTCGATCGTCGGTATCCAATACCTAGTTCAATCTAGATTCTTAGGCAAGTCTCTTTACTCGTTATGTAATGCATCATTCTGTAACTAACTCATTAGCCACATTGCTTGCAAGGCTTATAGTGATGTGCATTACCGAGAGGGCCAGAGATACCTCTCCAGAGCAATCGGAGTGACAAAACCTAATCTCGAAATCGCCAACCCAACATGTACCTTTGGAGACACCTGTAGTACTCCTTTATAATCACCCGATTATGTTGTGACGTTTGGTAGCACCCAAAGTGTTCCTCCGATGGCGGAGTTGCATAATCTCATAGTTATAGGAACATGTATAAGTCATGAAGAAAGCAATAGCAATATACTAAGCGATCAAGTGCTAGGCTAAAGGAATGGGTCATGTCAATCACATCATTCTCCTAATGATGTGATCCCATTAATCAAATGACAACACATGTCTATGGTTAGGAAACATAACCATCTTTGATTAATGAGCTAGTCAAGTAGAGGCATACTAGTGACTATATGTTTGTCTATGTATTCACACATGTATCATGTTTCGGTTAATACAATTCTAGCATGAATAATAAACATTTATCATGATATGAGGAAATAAATAATAACTTTATTATTGCCTCTAGGGCATATTTCCTTCAGTCTCCCACTTGCACTAGAGTCAATAATCTAGTTCACATCGCCATGTGATTTAACACCAATATTCACATCTCTATGTGATAATGCCCATAGTTCACATCGTCATGTGATCAACACCCAAAGGGTTACTAGAGTCAATAATCTAGTTCACATCGCTATGTGATTAACACCCAAAGAGTACAAGGGTATGATCATGTTTTGCTCGTGAGAGAAGCTTAGTCAACGTGGTCTGCATCACATTCGAGCCATTATGTATTTTGCAAATATTCTATGTCTACAATGCTCTTGCGGAGCTACTCTAGCTAATTGCTCCCACTTTCAATATGTATCCAGATTGAGACTAAGAGTCATCTGGATCGATGTAAAAGCTTGCATTGATGTAACTCTTTCTGACGGGCTCTTTTATCACCTACATAATCGAGAAATATTTCCTTAGTCCTCACTAAGGATGTTCTTGACCAATGTCCAAAGGATCTACTCCTAGATCACTATTGTAATCCCTTGCCAAATTGCAGCAAAGGTATACAATAGGTGCAGTACATAGCATAGCATACTTTATAGAACCTATGGTAGAGGCATAGGGAATGACTTTCATTCTCTTTTCTATTTTCTCGTCGTGGTCGGGATTTGAGTCTTACTCAATTTCACACCTTTGCAACACAGACAAGAACTTTTCTTTGATCGTTCTATTTTGAACTACTTCAAAATCTTTACAAGGAATGTACTTATTGAAAAAAATTATCAAGTGTCTTGATCTATCACAATAGATCTTGAATCTAAAAATGTAAGCAGCTTCACCGAGGTCATTCAATGAAAAACTCATTTCAAAAACACCTTTATGCTTTGCGAGAATAATTCTACCTTATTTCCGATCAACAATATGTCATTCACATATACTTATCGTAAATGTTGTAGTGCTCCCACTCACTTTCTTGTAAATACAAAGCTTCTCCAAAAGTGCAGATAAAACCATGTGCTTTGATCACACTATCAAAGCGTTTATTCCAACTCCGAGATGCTTGCACCAGTCCATAGATGGATTCTTTGAAGCTTGCACATTTTGTTAGCTCCTTTAGGATTGACAAAACCTTCTGTTGCATCATATACAACTCTTCTTTAATAAATCCATTAAAGAATGTAGTTTTGACATCCATTTGCCGTGATTTCATAAAATGTGGCAATTGCTAACATGATTCGGACAGACTTAAGCATCGCTTCTGTTGAGAAAATCTCATTGTAGTCAACACCTTGAACTTGTCGAAAAACCTTTTTGTGACAAGTCGAGCTTTGTAGATAGTAACACTACTATCGATTGTCCGTCTTCCTCTTGAAGATCCATTTATTTAACATGGCTTGTCGATCATCGAGCAAGTCAATCAAAGTCCATACTTTGTTCTCATACATGGATCATATCTCGATTTTATGGCTTCTAGCCATTTTGCGGAATCTGGGCTCATCATCGCTTCCTCATAGTTCGTAGGTTCATCATGGTCTAGTAACATGACTTCCGAATAGGATTACCGTACCACTTTGGTGTGGACTGTACTTTGGAAGACCTCGAGGTTTGGTAGCAACTTGATCTGAAGTTTCATGATCATCATCATTAACTTCCTCACTAATTGGTGTAGGAATCACTTTGGAACTGGTTTACGTGATAAACTACTTTCCAATTCGGGAGAAGGTACAAATTACCTTATCAAGCTCTACTTTCCTCCCACTCACTTCTTTTCGAGAGAAACTCCTTCTCTAGAAAGGATCCATTCTTAGCAACGAATGTTTTGCCTTCGGATCTGTGATAGAAGGTGTACCCAACAGTTTCCTTTGGGTATTATATGAAGACGCACTTCTCCGATTTGGGTTCGAGCTTATCAAGTTGAAAACCTTTTTCATATAAGCATCGCAACTCCAAACTTTAAGAAATGACAGCTTAGGTTTACTGCTAAACCATAGTTCATACGTTGTCGTCTCAACGGATTTTGATGGTGCCCTATTAAACGTGAATGCAGCTGTCTCTAATGCATAACCCCAAAACGATAGTTGTAAACCGATAAGAGATATCATAGGTCGCACCATATCCAATAAAGTGCGGTTACGACGTTCGGACACACCATAACGTTGTGGTGTTCCAGGTGGCGTGAGCTGTGAAACTATTCCACATTGTTTTAATTGAAGACCAAGCTCGTAACTCAAATATTCATCTCCACGATCAGATCGCAAAAACTTTATTTTCTTGTTACGATGATTTTCCACTTCACTCTGAAATTCTTTGAACTTTTCAACTATTTCAGACTTATGTTTCATCAAGTAGACATATCCATATCTGCTCAAATCATCTCGTGAAGGTCGAAAATAATGATACTTGCCACGAGCATCAACACTCATTGGATCGCATACATCGGTATGTATTATTTCCAACAAGTTTGTTGCTCGCTCCATTGTTCCAAGAACGGAGTTTTAGTCATCTCGCCCAAAAGGCACGGTTCGCAAGCATCAAATGATTCATAACCAAGTGATTCCAAAATCCATCTTTTATGGAGTTTCTTCATCGTTTACACCGATATGACCCAAGCGGCGGTGCCACAAATAAGTTGCACTATCATTATTAACTTTGCATCTTTCGCATCAATATTATGAATATGTGTATCACTACGATCGAGATCTAACAAACTATTTTCATTGGGTGTATGACCATTGAAGGTTTTATTCATGTAAGCAGAACAACAATTATTCTCTCGACTTTAAATGAATAACCGTATTGCAATAAACATGATCAAATCATATTCATGCTCAACGCAAAAGCCAAATAACATTTATTTAGATTTAACACTAATCCTGAAAGTATAGGGAGTGTGTGATGATGATCATATCAATCTTGGAACTACTTCCAACACTCATCGTCACTTCCCCTTCAACTAGTCTCTGTTTATTCTTTAACTCCTGTTTCGAGTTACTAATCTTAGCAACCGAATGAGTATCAAATACTCAAGGGCTACTATAAACACTAGTAAGGCACACATCAATAACCTGTATATCAAATATACTCTTGTTCACTTTGCCATCCTTCTTATCCACCAAATATTCGTGGTATTTCCGCTTCCGGTGACCATTTCTTTTGCAAGAGAAGCACTTAGTTTCGTGCTTTGGTCCAGCTTTGGGCTTCTTCGGGAGTGACAACTTGTTTGCCATTCTACTTGAAGTTTCCCTTTCTTTCCCTTTGCCCTTTTCTTGAAACTAGTGGTCTTGTCAATCATCAACACTTGATGCTCTTTCTTGATTTCTACCTTCGTCGATTTCAACATCACGAAGAGCTCTCGAATCTTTTCCGTCATCCCTTGCATACTATAGTTCATCACGAAGTTCTAGTAACTTAGTGATGGTGACTAGAAGAATTACATCAATCACTATCTTATCACGGAAGATTAACTCCCACTTGATTCAAGCGATTGAAGTACCTGCATAATCTGAGCACATGCTCACTAGTTGAGTGATTCTCCTCCATCTTTTAGCTATAGAACTTGTTGGAGACTTCATACCTCTCAAATCGGGTATTTGCTTGAGATATTAACTTCAACTTCTGGAACATCTCATATGGTCCATGACGTTCAAAAACGTCTTTGAAGTCCCGATTCTAAGCCGTTAAGCATGGTGCACTAAACTATCAAGTAGTCATCATATTGAGCTAACCAACGTTCATAACGTATGCATACGCCTCCTGCAATAGGTCTGTCACCTAGCGGTGCATTAAGGACATAATTCTTACGTGTAGCAATGAGGATAAACCTCGGATCACAGATCCAATCCGCAACATTGCTACTAACATTTTCAATACAATTTTCTCTAGGAACACATATAAAACATAGGGAAGCAACAACGCGAGCTATTGATCTATAACATAATTTGCAAAATACTACCGGGACTAAGTTCATGATAAATTTAAGTTCAATTAATCATATTACTTAAGAACTCCCACTTAGATAGACATCCCTCTAATCTTCTAAGTGATCACGTGATCCATATCAACTAAACCATAACCGATCATCACGTGAGATGGAGTAGTTTTCAATGGTGAACATCACTATGTTGATCATATCTACTATATGATTCACGCCGACCTTTCGGGTCTCCGTGTTCCGAGGCCATATCTGCATATGCTAGGCTCGTCAAGTTTAACCTGAGTATTCTGCTGTGCAAAACTGGCTTGCACCCGTTGTAGATGGACGTGGAGCTTATCACACCCGATCATCACGTGGTGTGCGGGCACGACGAACTTTGGCAACGGTGCATACTCAGAGAACACGTCTTGATAATTTTTAGTGAGAGATCATCTTAAAATGCTACCGTCAATCAAAGCAAGATAAGATGCATAAAGGATAAACATCACATGCAATCAATATAAGTGATATGATATGGCCATCATCATCTTGTGCTTGTGATCTCCATCTCCGAAGCACCGTCGTGATCACCATCGTCACCGGTAGCGACACCTTGATCTCCATCGTAGCATCGTTTATGCGTCTAGCCAACTATTGCTTCTCACGACTATCGCTACCGCTTAGTGATAAAGTAAAGCAATTACATGGCTTTTGCATTTCATACAATAAAGCGACAACCATATGGCTCCACGCCATTGCCGATAACTTCGGTTACAAAACATGATCATCTCATACAATAAAATATAGCATCACGTCTTGACCATATCACATCACAACATGCCCTGCAAAAACAAGTTAGACGTCCTCTACTTTGTTGTTGCAAGTTTTACGTGGCTGCTACGGGCGGAGCAAGAACTATTCTTACCTACGCATCAAAACCACAACGAGAGTTTGTCAAGTTAGTGTTGTTTTAACCTTCTCAAGGACGAAGCGAAGCCACACTCGGTTCAACTAAAGTGAGAGAGACAGACACCCGCCGGTCACCTTTAAGCAACGAAAGTGCTCGCAGCGGTGAAACCAGTCTCGCGTAAGCGTCTGGCGTAATGTCGGTCCGGGCGCTTCATCTCACAATACCGCCGAACCAAAGTATGACATGCGTTGGTAAGCGGTATGACTTGTATCGCCCACAACTCACTTGTGTTCTACTCGTGCATATAACATCAACGCATAAAACCTGGCTCGGATGCCACTTTGTTGGGGAACGAGTAATTTCAAAAAATTTCCTACGCTGCATAAGATCATGGTGATGGTATAGCAACGAGAGAGGAGAGTGTTGTCCACGTACCCTCGTGAGACCGTGGCGGAAGCGTTAACTGCTTGGCGGTTGATGTAGTCGTCGTCTTCACGATCCGACCGATCCAAGCACCGAACGTCTGGCACCTCCGAGTTCAGCTGCGTTCAGCTCGATGGCGATCCCCGGACTCCGATCCAGCAAAGTGTCGGGGATGAGTTCCGTCGGCCTGACGGCGTGGTGACGATGTTGATGTTCTATCGCAGCAGGCTTCGCCTAAGCACCGCGCTACAATATTATCGAGGTGGACTATGGTGGAGGGGGCACCGCTGCACGGCTAAGGAACGATCTTGAAGATCAACGTAGGTTCTGCAGGGGTGCCCCCTTGCCCTGATATAAAGGAGTGGAGGAGGGAGGGCGGCCCTCTCTATGGCGCGCCCTAGGGGAGTCCTACTCCACCGGGAGTAGGATTCCCCTTTCCTAGTAGAACTAGGAGCCCTTCCATGTAGTAGGAGTAGGAGAGAAGGAAAGGGAAGGGAGAAGGAGAAGGAAGGAAGGCGCCCCTCCCTAGTCCAATTCGGACTAGTCAATTGGGAGGGTGCGGCCACCCTTGAGGCCCTTTTCCTTCTTTCCCTGTATGGCCCAATAAGGCCCAATACGTATTCCCGTAACTCTCCTGGTACTCAAAATACCGAATCACTCGGAACCTTTCCGATGTCCGAATATAGTCGTCCAATATATCGATCTTTACGTCTCGACCATTTCGAGACTCCTGGTCATGTCCCCGATCTCATATGGGACTCCGAACTCCTTCGTACATCAAAACTCATAAACTCATAATATAAGCATCATCAAAACCTTAAGCGTGCGGACCCTACGGGTTCGAGAACTATGTAGACATGACCTAGAACTATTCTCGGTCAATAACCAATAAGCGGAACCTGGATGCCCATATTGGCTCCTACATATTCTACGAAGATCTTTATCGATCAAACCGCATAACAACATACGTTGTTCCTTTGTCATCGGTATGTTACTTGCCCGAGATTCGATCGTCGGTATCCAATACCTAGTTCAATCTCGTTACTGCAAATCTCTTTACTCGTTACGTAATGCATCATTACGTAACTAACTCATTAGCCACATTGCTTGCAAGGCTTATAGTGATGTGCATTACCGAGAGGGCTCAGAGATACCTCTCCAGGAAACAATCGGAGGACAAAACCTAATCTCGAAATCGCCAACCCAACATGCACCTTTGGAGACACCTGTAGTACTCCTTTATAATCACCCAGTTACGTTGTGATGTTTGGTAGCACCCAAAGTGTTCCTCCGGTAAACGGGAGTTGCATAATCTCATAGTTATAGGAACATGTATAAGTCATGAAGAAAGCAATAGCAATATACTAAACGATCAAGTGCTAGGCTAAAGGAATGGGTCATGTCAATCACATCATTCTCCTAATGATGGGATCCCATTAATCAAATGACAACACATGTCTATGGTTAGGAAACATAACCATCTTTGATTAATGAGCTAGTCAAGTAGAGGCATACTTGTGACTATATGTTTGTCTATGTATTCACACATGTATCATGTTTCCGGTTAATACAATTCTAGCATGAATAATAAACATTTATCATGATATGAGGAAATAAATAATAACTTTATTATTGCCTCTAGGGCATATTTCCTTCATATAGCACTATGGGTGGAATAGAATATGATGGTGGGGATTGTGTGGAGAAGACAAAAAGGAGAAAGTCTCACATTGACGAGGATAATCAACGGGCTATGGAGATGCCCATCAGTTGATGTCAACATGAGGAGTAGGGATTGCCATGCAACGGATGCACTAGAGCTTTAAATAAATGCTCAACAAAAGAAAACTAGTGGGTGTGCATCCAACTTGCTTGCTCACGAAGACCTAGGGCATTGTGAAGCCCATCGTAGGAATATACAAGCCAAGTTCTATAATGAAAAATTCCCACTTAGTATATTAAAGTGACAACATAGGAGACTCTCTATCATGAAGATCATGGTGCTACTTTGAAGCACAAGTGTGGAAAAAGAGATAGTAGCATTGTCCCTTCTCTCTTTTTCTCTCATTTTTATTTTCTTCTTTCTTTCTTTTTTTCTTTCTTTCTCTTTCTCTTTTTTTTCTTTTTTCTTTTTTTTTCTTTTTAAAGTCCGAAGTCTCATCCCGACTTGTGGGCGAATCATAGCCTTCATCATCCTTTCCTTATTAGGACAATGCTCTAATAATGAAGATCATCACACTTTTATGGATTTACAACTCAAGAATTACAACTAAAAACTAGAACAAGATATGACTCTATATGAATGCCTCCGGCGGTGTACCAGGATGGTGCAATGAATCAAGAGTGACATGTATGAAAAATAATGCTTGGTGGCTTTGCCACAAATACGATATCAACTACATGATCATGCAATGGCAATATGATGTATAAAGTATGTCGATGATGAGCGGAATGGTGGAAAGTTGCATGGCAATATATCTCGAATGGCTATGGAAATGCCATAATAGGTAGGTATGGTGGCTGTTTTGAGGAAGATATAGGGAGGTTTATGTGTGATAGAGCGTGTAATCGTATCACGGGGTTTTGGATGCACCGTGAAGTTTGCACCAACTCTCAAGGTGAGAAAGGGCAATGCACGTGCAGAAGAAGAGGCTAGCAAAGGCGGAAAGGTAAAGTGCGTATAATCCATGGACTCAACATTAGTCAAAAGAACTCATATACTTATTGCAAAATTTAGAAGTCATCAAAATCAAGTACTACGCGCATGCTCCTAGGGATAGATTGGTAGGAAAAGACCATCCCTCGTCCCCGACCGCCACTCATAAGGATGCACAAGCCGTGTACACTTCATGTTTCAAATTTGTTACACAACTTTAACCATACGTGCATGCTATGGGACTTGCTAACTTCAACACAAGCATTCTTTCAATTCATAATCACCCAACTAGCATGACTTTAATATCACTACCTCCATATCTCAAAACAATTATCAAGCATCAAATTGATCATAGCATCCAATTCACTTTCTATGATAGTTTTTATTATACCCAACTTGGATGCCTACCATTCTAGGACCAATTTTATAACCATAGCAAATACCATGTTGTTCTAAAAGACTCTCAAAATAATATAAGTGAAGCATGAGAGACTAGAAATTTCTTCAAAATTAAGACACCACCGTGCTCTAAAAGATATAAGTGAAGCACTAGAGCAAAAACTATCAAGCTCAAAAGATATAAGTGAAGCACATAGAGTATTCTAGCAAATTCTAATAAAATAGGCTTCTCCCAAAAGCTGTGTACAGCAAGGATAATTGTGGCAAACTAAAAAGCAAAGACTAATATAATGCCACGGCTCCCAAGCAAAACACTTATCATGTGGCGATAAAAATATAGCTCCAAGTAAAGTTACCAATGAACGAAGGCGAAAGAGGGATGCCTTCGGGGCATCCCCAAGCTTAGGCTTTGGCTATTCTTGAATATCTTGGGGTGCCTTGGGAATCCACAAGCTTAGGCTCTTGCCACCCTTTATTCCATAGTCCATAAAAGCTTTACCCAAAACTTGAAAACTTCACAACACAAAACTCAACAGAAATCTTATAAGCTCCGTTAGTGAAAGAAAACAAAACCACCACATAAGCTACTGCAATGAACTCATTCTTTATTTAATTTGGTGTTAAACCTACTGTATTCCAACTTCTCTATGGATTATAAACTATTTTATTGGCCATAGATTCATCAAAATAAGCAAACAACACACGAAAAACAGAATCTTTCAAAAAGCAGAATGAAATGCAGCAGTAATCAGAACTAACGCAAACTTCTGGAACTCAAAAAATTCAGCAAAAATAGGAAGACCTAGGAAATTTGTTTATTGATCATCAGCAATTGGAATCACTATTTTAACAATTGTTTTCGTGAACCGAAAGTTTCTGCAAATTACAGCAAGATCAAATAACTATCATCCAAGAAGATCCTATAGGTTTAACTTGGCACAAACACTAATTAAAAGATAAAACCACATCTAAACAGAAGGTAGATGGATTATTTGTTCCTAAACAGAAATAAAAACAAAAAATAAAAATAAAATTGGGTTGCCTCCCAACTAGCGCTATCGTTTAACGCCCCTAGCTAGGCATAAAAGCAAGGATAGATCTAAGTGGTGCCGTAATAATAAGATAGATCTTGAAAGCTCATCTCATATTCTCTACGTTCGGCAGCAAGTTTCCTTTGAGGCAAGCAAAAGTAATCAAAAGGGCTAAATTTAGTGGGACAAAGATCCCCAAGATCAATCACAGGAGGAACAGGTTCCTCCTTTGGCCCTTCATAGTGCACAACTATTTCATCACTAAAAGCATTATTTTGACAAAATCTTGTGAGCCTATACTCAAGAGAGTATCCTAGCTCATTGTTTCGAAGGGCAAAATCATTATTAAGCTCGTTAATGAAATCAACCAAGACATTAGTAGGAACCTTTTTCTAAGGTTTTCATTAAAAGCGACATAGTCCCAAGATTGAAAACGCCTAATTTCCTCTTGATCATAGAGGATCGCTTCTATGGGAGGACGACGGCGTCTACCCTATAGTACGCAAAGATTTCTTTGGCCTCTCTTATGATAAATCTAAACTCATGAGCCAAAAGATAGTAATAAAGGCGCTTTAATGTAAGAATGCTCAATATTAGAGAATTCTAGGAAAATTCTTTGTATGCAAGGATGCATATGCATAAATTGTCTTTCAAGTTCAACTACAAGCATAGCGATAGCATCCGCAAGACTACTAGTTCTATGAAGAACAGAACAACCCATGGAAGGTAAAGCACCCAAGACAAGTAAAGAAATCTTGAATAACACCTTTGCCAATGATGTTACCACTACCGATTCAAACTTTTTAGTATGCAAGATACGGGTTAAATCGGTAGAGCCTCGGGATTTTCCGTGTTATCATTATTGTCCATATCGATTTATAATCTCCCCAATTTCAGACATAGCGGCAAACAAAAGCAAGGCGGAAGAAAGCGAGCGAAAAGAGAGGAGGAGGCGGGAAAGAGAGGGCGAATAAAGCAGCAAGGGTGAAGTGGGGAGAGAAAACGAGAGGCAAATGGCAAATAATGTAAATGCGAGGGAGATGAGTTTGTGATGGGTACTTGGTATGTCTTGACTTGAGCGAAGACCTCCCCGGCAACGGCGCCAGAAATCGCACGTTGGCGGAGGTCGAATCTTGACTTGACTTGGTGGAAGCCTCCCCGGCAACGGCGCCAAAATCCTTGTTGCTACGCCTTGAGCTTATGCGTTGGTTTTCCTCGAGAGGAGAGGGTGATGCAGCAAGTGTAGCGTAAGTATTTCCTCAGTTTTGAGAACCAAGGTATCAATCCAATAGGAGGCTCCTCAAAAGTCCCACGCACCTACACAAACAAAGCGAACTCGCAACCAACGGAATAAAGGGGTTGTTAATCCCTTCACGCCACTTCATGTAAAGTGAGATCTAATAAAGATAGTATGATAAAATAAATATATTTTTGGTATTTTATAATATAGATGCAAAAAGTAAAGATGCCAGCAAAAGTAGATTGAAAGCAAATATGATAAGAGATAGACCCGGGGGCCATAGGTTTCACTAGTGGCTTCTCTCAAGATAGCATAAGTATTACGGTGGGTGAACAAATTACTCTCGAGCAATTGATAGAAAAGCGCATAGTTATGAGATTATCTAGGCATGATCATGTATATAGGCATCACGTCCATAACAAGTAGACCGACTCCTGCCTGCATCTACTACTATTACTCCACACATCGACCGACTCACACACGCATCTAGAGTATTAAGTTCATAAGAATGTAGTAACGCTTTTAAGCAAGATGACATGATGTAGAGGGTAAACTCATGCAATATGATATAAACCCCATCTTGTTATCCTCGATGGCAACAATACAATACGTGCCTTGCAACCCTTTACATCCTTTGAGTAAGGACACCTTTGCAAGATTGAACCCAAAGCTAAGCACTTCTCCAATGGCAAGAAAGACCAATCTAGTAGGCCAAACCAAACCGATAATTCAAGAGACTTGCAAAGATAACTTAATCATACATAAAAGAATTCAGAGAAGATTCAAATATTATTCATAGATAAACTTGATCATAAACCCACAATTCATCGAATCTCGACAAACACACCGCAAAACAGTTTACATCGAATAGATCTCCACAAGAGAGGGGGAGAACATTGTATTGAGATCCAAAAAGAGAAGAAGCCATCTCTAATAACTATGGACCCGTGAGTGCATGGTAAACTACTCACAACTCATCGGAGGGGCAAGGATGTTGATGTAGAGGCCTCAGGTGGTTGATTCCCCTCCGACAGAAAGTGCCATGAAGGCTCCAAGATGGGATCTCATGGATACGGAAGGTTACGGCGGTGGAAATTGTGTTTCGTGGTGCCCCTAGATGTTTTGAGTGCGTGGGTACATATAGGAAGAAGAAGTATCGTCGGTGGTCACTTCGAGGGGCCCACGAGACAGGGGCGCCTATAGGGGGGCACGCCCTCCTATCTCGTGGCTTCTCGGAAGCTTCTTGACTTGCACTCCAAGTCCTCGGGATCACGTTTGTTCCAAAAATCACGCTCCGAAGGTTTCATTCCGTTTGGACTCCGTTTGATATTCCTTTTTCTTGAAATCAAATAGGCAAAAAAAAAAAAGCAGCAATATGGGCCTGGGCCTCCGGTTAGTAGGTTAGTCCCAAAATGATATAAATGTGTAAAATAAAGCCCATAAACATCCAAAAGGGGTAATATAATAGCATGGAACAATCAAAATTATAGATACGTTGGAGACGTATCGGTGGTAAGGCTTTTTCCTCAGAGAGTAAGTATTTGGGGAAAACTTATGTTTCGATTTTGAATCCGGATTTCTCGAGGGTATTTGCCGAGCTACCTCAGCAAGATATCGAGATGCCGCTCAATTCTCTACCGAGCCAAGAAAGGAAAATGTGGATAAGCTCTTTTGGTCGCAGATGTTTGGCACCGAATTATCCGGTGCCTTTTACCGATCAAATTTGAAACAATTTGGTCGAATCGCATAAGGCGGCGGAACTAGCCATGAAAGATTTGGTTATCCGGCTATGGCCTGCCGAGCCGATTCCAAGCAGCTACTTCGGCTCGTGAAGTGGCTCGTGGCGCTTGCCCTCAACTTGACGTCATCAAGCGGTCGGTCTGCATAGAAGGTGCGCTGAATGGCCTTCACCCGCCGCAAAGGTGCACTAGGGAAGATGGATGCCGAAAAAGTCGATGACCAAGGACCACGGAGGGGAAGGAGCACCGCAAACCCGAATTATATTATGAGAGTGTCTGAAGGATCCTACCTTGCGGCGGGCTATGCACCTAGGACATTATATTTCCATGAGTGCCAATCATGTTGTCCTTTGTAGTGTGTGAACAAGGTCGTTTATTTATCTTTGTTATATAAAAGTTTACCCTCTGTCGGCCGTTTTATATGTTAAACCTAAGAGTTGGGCTACCGTCATTCTCGCCCCATGTAAGAAGTACCGGGGTGTTGGGGATAAACTCGAGCACTCTTTATCCCGATCTTGGGTCCTTCAAGGAGGTGCTCAAAGACAACGAACCGTGCAATCGGACTATAGGGCTTTATCACTCTCACTTAGCCATAGGAGCATTAGTATGGTAGGCGCAGCCCACGGGTATTCGGAGAACTGCTTTGGCGGCTCTATAAGCACTGATCGGAGAAAGAATCGATCCATCGCCTTGCTGCATTGGTTGTGGCATTATGTGGGAAAAATCCTTAAAGATTTTGTGACCTCTCGAACAGTGACCGACTCTCGCCAGATCATGACAGTCGGTTTTTCGCTTTCTCTCGAGGTGCTTTCGTCCGGAAGAACCGACACAATCGCAGAGTTCTCCCAAAGGTCTTACCTTAGCCGATATAGCGGAACGTAAGGTACCAAAACATGGGAGCCGGGCAAACCCAACTATTGACCCAAGACATGATTCAGAGCTGATGCATATAATGCTATAGGTTCAGGGTGCCGAGCTTCCATGAAGGTGTTCGGACTTTACTGTCGTGTTATGGGTAAAACGAAGCCCCTAACATATTTTAAGGCATATTGCTGTGTACGGATGCCACTTGATAGAATGATTTCAATAAGAAATAACAGCAGGTAAACATCATATAAATCCATATGTTGTATTTAAATAGTACGTCTATGCGTATGGGTACAAGTAATGTGATAAAAAAGGAATATGATTGCGGAACCTCTTTGAGACCGGGGGGAAGAGGCCGAAAGTCTTGGATTCGTAATATAGCCGAACGGTCACTGCTGGGAATGTCTAAGGATTCCCTTATGCGTTCAAGCTGCCTCCGTGTAGCCCGTCCTGGTCGGCGCAAAGGTGAACCTGCGAAGGAAATGTAAGAAATATTTACATGCGGAGGCGGTTGAGTCATTGAGTACGGCCTGTCACGGCCTTCACCGTAGTGTTTAGCCGAGCCTACGGGCGGGCTATCCTTCCATGAAGTAGTTCAGAGTCCCTTGGCGGTGTCCAAGGGAGCCGGGCGTCGGCTCGAGGTTCGGCTGCAAGAGTGCTGCTCGTTGATTCTGCCGCTAAGGCGATGGTGTATATGTTGGTGCCGAGGGAAGGTTCGGCCTTGCCATTAACCGTGATGACGCTGTGTGGACCGGGCATCTTGAGCTTACGGTAGGCATAATGTGGCACCGCGTTGAATCGAGTGAATGTGATTCTTCCGATTTCAAAGATTAACTCTTCGATACGGCAATTTTCTGGTGATCCGAAGACTACCTCAAGGGTAATAGAGCCTGTACAGCGAGCCTCCTCACCTGGTATAATGCCTCTGAAAGTGGCTTTAGTGGGTTTGATCACCGAATGATCGATGCCCATCTTGCGCACTGTGTCTTGGTAAAGCAGATTTAGACTGCTACCGCCGTCCATAAGGACTCGAGTGAGGTGGAACCCGTCTATTATTGGGTCGACGACTAGTGCGGCTGGATTGCCCTGATTGGCGTTAATGTTGGGGAACGTAGCAGAAATTCAAAATTTTCCTACGTGTCACCAAGATCTATCTATGGAGAAACTAGCAACGAGGGAAGGAGAGTGCATCTACATACCCTTGTAGATCGTTAAGCGGAAGCGTTCATGAGAACGGGGTTGAAGGAGTCGTACTCGTGCGTGATCCAAATCACCGGAGATCCTAGTGCGAGCAGACGGCACCTCCGTTCAACACACGTACAGCCCGGTGGCGTCTCACGCCTTGATCCAAAGCAAGGAGAGAGGGAGAGGTTGAGGAAGACTCCATCCAGCAGCGCAAAGACAACGGGCGTGGTGGTGGTGGAGGAGCGTGGCAATCTAGCAGGCTTCGCCAAGCACCACGGAGAGGAGGAGGAGGAGAGGTAGGGCTGCACCAAGAGGAGAAGTTCTCATGTGTTGGGCAGCCCCAAAACCTCAAGTATATATATAGGGAAGGGCTGCGCCCTTTAGGGTTTCCCACCCCAAGTGCGGCCAGCCCTAGATCCCATCTAAGGGGGCGGCCAAGGGGAGGAGTGCCTCCCAAGTCAAGTGGAGGCCTCCCCTTTAGGGTTTTCCCCTTCCCATGCGCATGGGCCTTGGGGGCTGGTGCCCTGGCCCATTAAGGCTAGGGCGCCCCTACATCCCATGCTACTGTATTGGACGTGGTGGAACAATTTTGGGACCTCGGGACCCCTCAGGAATCCTCCGAACCTTCTCGAAGCTTCCCTACAATACCGAAAAACCCGAACTTTTTCCTAACCCGAACAACAACTTTCCATATATAAATCTTTACCTCCGGACCATTCCGGAACTCCTCGTGACGTCCGGATCTCATCCGGACTCCAACAACATTCGTAACCACATACAAACTTCCTTTATAACCCTAGCGTCGCCATCGAACCTTATGTGTAGACCCTACGGGTTCGGGAGACAGGCAGACATGACCGAGACGTTCTCCGGTCAATAACCAACAGCGGGATCTGGATAACCATGTTGGCTCCCACATGTTCCACGATGATCTCATCGGATGAACCACGATGTCAAGGACTCAATCGATCCCGTATACAATTCCCTTTGTCTAACGGTATTGTACTTGCCCGAGATTCGATCGTCGGTATACCCATACCTTGTTCAATCTCGTTACCGGCAAGTCTCTTTACTCGTTCCGTAACACATCATCCCGTGATCAACCCCTTGGTCACATTGTGCACATTATGATGATGTCCTACCGAGTGGGCCCAGAGATACCTCTCCGTCACACGGAGTGACAAATCCAGTCTCGATTCGTGCCAACCCAATGTGACACTTTCGGAGATACCAGTAGTGCACCTTTATAGCCACCCGATTCGTTGTGGACGTTTGGTACACCCAAAGCATTCCTACGGTATCCGGGAGTTGCACAATCTCATGGTCTAAGGGAAAGATACTTGACATTAGAAAAGCTTTAGCATCTGAACTACGATCTTTGTGCTAGGCTTAGGATTGGGTCTTGTCCATCACATCATTCTACTAATGATGTGATCCCGTTATCAATGACATCCAATGTCCATGGTTAGGAAACCGTAACCATCTATCGAGCTAGTCAATAGAGGCTTACTAGGGACATGGTGTTGTCTATGTATCCACACATGTATCTGAGTTTCCTATCAATACAATTATAGCATGGATAATAAACGATTATCATGAACAAGGAAATATAATAATAACTAATTTATTATTGCCTCTAGGGCATATTTCCAACAGTCTCCCACTTGCACTAGAGTCAATAATCTAGTTCACATCGCCATGTGATTAACATCGATAGGTCACATCGCCATGTGACCAACATCCAAAGAGTTTACTAGTGTCTGTAAACTAGTTCACATCATCATGTGATTAAGACTCAATGAGTTCTCAGGTTTGATCATGTTTTGCATGTGAGAGAGGTTTTTAGTCAACGGGTCTGCAACATTTAGATCCGTATGTACTTCGCAATTCTCTATGTCATATTGTAAATGTTGCTTCCACGTTCCACTTGGAGCTATTCCAAATGGTTGCTCCACTATACGTATCCGGTTTGCTACTCAGAGTCATTCGGATAGGTGTTAAAGCTTGCATCGACGTAACCCTTTACGTCGAACTCTTTATCACCTCCATAATCGAGAAACATATCCTTATTTCTCTAAGGATAATTTTGACCGCTATCTGGTGACCCACTCCTTGATCACCTTTGTACCCTCTTGCCAGATATATAGCAAGGCACACATTAGGTGCGGTACACAGCATAGCATACTATAGAGCCTACGTCTCAAACATAGGGGACGACCTTCGTCCTTTCTCTCTTTTCTGCCGTGGTCGAGCTTTAAGTCTTAACTTCATACCTTACAACTCAGGCAAGAACTCCTTCTTTGACTGATCCATCTTGAACACCTTCAAGATCATGTCAAGGTATGTGCTCATTTTAAAGTGTCATTTAGCATTTTCGATCTATCCTCATAGATCTTGATGCTCAGTGTTCAAGCAGCTTATTCCAGGTTTTCTATTGAAAAACACTTTTCAAATAACCCTATATGCTTTCTGAAGAAAATTCTACATCATTTACGATCATCAATATGTCAACAACATATACTCATCAGAAATTCTATAGTGCTCCCACTCACTTCTTTGGAAATACAAGTTTCTCATAACTTTGTATAAACCCAAAATCTTTGATCATCCTATCAAAGTGCATATTCCACCTCCGATATGCTTACTCCAGTCCTTAGAAGGATTGCTGGTGCTAGAATACCTTTTAGCATCCTTAGGATTGACAAAGCTTTTTTGATTGTATCACATACAACCTTTCCTTATTTAAAACCGGTAAGGAAACTCGTTTTGACATCCATCTACAGATTTCATAAATGCAGCTTGTGCTAACATGATTCCGACGGACTTTAAGCATCGCTACGGATGAGAAAATCTCATCGTAGTCAACTCCTTGAACTTGTGAAAACTCTTTGCCACAAGTCTAGCTTCATAGACGGTGACATTACCGTCCTTGTCCGTCTTTTCTTAAAGATCCATTTATCTCAATGGCTCGCCGATCATCGGGCAAGTCCACCAAAGTCCATGCTTTGTTCTGATACATGGATCCTATCTCGGATTTCATGGCTTCTAACCATTTGTCGGACTTTGGGCCCACCATTGCTTCTCCATAGCTCGTAGGTTCATTGTTGTCTAGCAACATGACCTTCAAGACAGATCACCGTACCACTCACTGGCGATCCGCATCCTTGTCACCCCTACGAGGTACGGTAGTGACTTGATCCAAAACTTCATGATCACTATCATAAGCTTCGACTTCAATTGGTGTAGGTGCCACAGAACAACTTCACGTGCCTGCTACACACTTGTTGAAGTGACGGTTCAATAACCTCATCAAGTCTCCACCATCCTCCCACTCAACTTTTCGAGACGAACTTTTCCTCGAGAAAGGACCCGATTCAAGAAATAATCCCTATTGCTTCCGGATCTGAATTAGGAGGTATACCCAACTGTTTTGGGTGTCCTATGAAGATGCATTTTGTCCGCTTTGGGTTCGAGCTTATCAACCTGAAACTTTTTCCACATAAGCGTCGCAGCCCCAAACTTTTAAGAAAGCGACAACTTAGGTTTCTCCAAGCGGTGTCGTCTCAACGGAATTACGTGGTGCCCCATTAAAGTGAGTGCGGTTGTCTCTAATGCCTAACCCATGAGCGATAGTGGTAATTCGATAAGAGATATCATGGTACGCACCATATCCAATAGAGTGCAACTATGATGTTCGGACACACCATCACACTATGGTGTTCCAGCGGTATTAATTGTGAAACAATTTGCACAATGTCTTAATTGTGTGCCAAAACTCAGAAACTCAGATATTCATCTCTATGATCATATCATAGACATTCTATCCTCTTGTCACGAAGATCTTAAACTTCACTCTGAAATTACTTGAACCATTCAATAATTCAGACTTGTGTTTCATCAAGTAAATATACTCAACATCTACTCGAATCATCCGTGAAGTCGGAACATAACGATATTCCTTTGCATGCCTCGGCACTCATTGGACCGCACACATCAAAATGTGTTACTTCCAACAAGTTGCTACCTTGTTCCATCTTCTTTGAAACCGAGGCTTTTCACTCATCTTGCCTATGTGGTTTGATTTGCATATCTCAAGTGATTCAAAATCAAGTGAGTCCAAGCGATCCATCTGCATGGAGTTTCTTCATGCGTATACACCAATAGACATGGTTTGCATGTCTCAAACTTTTCAAAAACGAGTGAGTCCAAAGATCCATCAACATGGAGCTTCTTCATGCGTTTACATCAATATGACTTACATGGCGATTGCCACAAGTAAGTGGTACTATCATTACTATCTTATACCTTTGGCATGAAAATGTGTATCACTACGATCGAGATTCAATAAACCATTCATTTAGGTGCAAGACCGTCAAGGTGTTATTCAAATAAATAGAGTAACCATTATTCTCCTTAAATGAATAACCGTATTGCGATAGACATAATCCAATCATGTCTATGCTCAGCATAAACACCAAATGACAATAATTCTGGTTTAATACTAATCTTGATGGTAGAAGGAGCGTATGATGTTTGATCACATCAAAATTGGAAACACTTCCAACACATATCGTCAGCTCTCCTTTAGCTAGTCTCCGTTTATTCCGTAGCTCTATTATTTCGAGTTACTAACACTTAGCAACCGAACCGGTATCTTAATACCCTGGTGCTACTAGGAGTACTAGTAAAGTACACAATAACTTAATGTATATCCAATATACTTCTATCGACCTTGCCAGCCTTCTTATCTACCAAGTATCTAGGGTAATTCTGCTCAGTGGCTGTTCCCCTTATTACGTAAGCACTTAGTCTCGGGTTTGGGTTCAACCTTGGGTTTCTTCACTGGAGCAGCAACTAATTTGCCGTTTCATGTAGTGTCCCTTCTTGCCCTTGCCCTTCTTGAAACTAGTGGTTTCACCAACAATCAACAATTGATGCTCCTTCTTGATTTTTACTTTCGCGATGTCAAACAACGCGAATACCTCAAGGATCATCATCTCTGTCCTTGATATGTTATAGTTCATCACGAAGTTCTAGCAGCTTGGTGGCAATGACTTTTGAGAAACATCACTATCTCATCTGGAAGATCAACTCCCACTCGATTCAAGTGATTGTTGCACTCAGACAATCTGAGCACAAGCTCATCGACTGAGCTTTCTCCCTTAGTTTGCAGGCTAAGAAAATCGTCGGAGGTCTCATACCTCTTGACGTGGGCCGCGAGCTGAAATCCTAATTTCAGCCCTCGGAAACATCTCATATGTTCGCGACATTTCAAAAAGCGTCTTTAGGTGCCTCAACTCTAAACCGTTTAACCGAACTATCACGTAGTTATCAAAAGCGTGTATGTCCGATGTTCGCAACATCCACAAAGCAGCGTTTGGGGTTCAAAGACACCGAGCGGTGCATTAAGGACATAAGCTTTCTCATGTCCGCATAATCGCTACTTTCAACTTTCAACTATATTTTCTCTAGGAACATATCTAAGCAGTGGAACTAAAAGCGCGAGCTTATGACATAATTTGCAAAAGGTCTTTTGACTATGTTCAAGATAATTAAGTTCATCTTATGAACTCCCACTCAGATAGACATCCCTCTGGTCATCTAAGTGATTACATGATCCGAGTCAACTAGGCCGTGCCCGATCATCACATGAGACGGACTAGTCATCATCGGTGAACATATTCATGTTGATCGTATCTACTATACGACGCATGCTCGACCTTTCGGTCTCTGTGTTCCGAGGCCATGTCTGTACATGCTAGGCTCGTCAAGTTAACCCTAAGTGTTTAGCGTGTGTAAATCATCTTACACCCGTTGTATGTGAACGTAAGAATCCATCACACCCGATCATCACGTGGTGCTTAGAAGCGACGAACTTTAGCAACGGTGCACAGTTAGGGGAGAACACTTCTTGAAATTTTAATGAGGGGTCATCTTATTTACTACCGTCGTTCTAAGCAAATAGGATGCATAAACATGATAAACATCACATGCAATCAAATAGTGACATGATATGGCCAATATCATTTTGCTCCTTTTGATCTCCATCTTGAGGCTCCATGATCATCATCGTCACCGGCATGACACCATGATCTCCATCATCATGATCTCCATCATCGTGTCTCCATGAAGTTGTCTAGCCATCTATTACTTCTACTACTATGGCTACGGTTAGCAATAAAGTAAAGTAATTACATGGCGTTGTTTAATGACACGCAGGTCATACAATAAATAAAGACAACTCCTATGGCTCCTGCCGGTTGTCATACTCATCGACATGCAAGTCGTGAATCCTATTACAAGAACATGATCAATCACATACATCACATATCATTCATCACATTCTTCTTGGCCATATCACATCACATAGCATACCCTGCAAAAACAAGTTAGACGTCCTCTAATTGTTGTTTGCATGTTTTACGTGGCTGCTATGGGTTTCTAGCAAGAACGTTTCTTACCTACATAAAACCACAACGTGATATGCCAATTGCTATTTACCCTTCATAAGGACCCTTTTCATCGAATCCGTTCAGGCTAAAGTGGGAGAGGCTGGCACCGCTTAGCCACCTTATGCACCAAGTGCATAGGTCGGTGGAACCTGTCTCACGTGGAAATGCGTGTAAGGTCGATGCAGGCCGGCTTCATCCCACAATACCGTCGAAACAAGATTGGACTAGTAGCGGTAAGCATATTGAACAACATCAACGCCCACAACTACTTTGTGTTCTACTCGTGCAAAGAATCTACGCAATAGACCTAGCTCTTGATGCCCTTTGTTGGGGAGCGTAGCAGAAATTCAAAATTTTCCTACGTGTCACCAAGATCTATCTATGGAGAAACTAGCAACGAGGGAAGGAGAGTGCATCTACATACCCTTGTAGATCGTTAAGCGGAAGCGTTCATGAGAACGGGGTTGAAGGAGTCGTGCATTGTCGTGATCCAAATCACCGGAGATCCTAGTGCCGAAGCAGACGGCACCTCCGCGTTCAACACACGCGTGCAGCCGGTGGCGTCTCACGCCTTGATCCAGCAAGAGAGAGGGAGAGGTTGAGGAAGACTCCATCCAGCAGAAAGACAACGGCATGGTGGTGGTGGAGGCGTGGCAATCTAGCAGGGCCGCCAAGCACCACGGGAGGAGGAGGAGGAGAGGTAGGGCTGCACCAAGAGGAGAAGTTCTCATGTGTTGGGCAGCCCCAAAACCTCAAGTATATATAGGGGAAGGGCTGCGCCCCATGCAGGTTTCCCACCCCAAGGGTGCGGCCAGCCCTAGATCCCATCTAAGGGGCGGCCAAGGGAGGAGTGCCTCCCAAGTCAAGTGGAGGCCTCCCCTTTAGGGTTTTCCTTCCCATGCGCATGGGCCTTGGGGGCTGGTGCCCCTGGCCCATTAAGGCTAGGGCGCCCCCTACAGCCCATGCTATTGTATTGGACGTGGTGGAACAATTTCCGGACCTCCTGACCCCTCAGGAATCCTCCGAACCTTCGGAAGCTTCCGGTACAATACCGAAAAACCCGAACTTTTCCTAACCCGAACAACAACTTTCCATATATAAATCTTTACCTCCGGACCATTCCGAACTCCTCGTGACGTCCAGGATCTCATCGGGACTCCGAACAACATTCGGTAACCACATACAAACTTCCTTTATAACCCTAAGCGTCATCGAACCTTAAGTGTGTAGACCCTACGGGTTCGGGAGACATGCGTACATGACCGAGGCGTTCTCCGGTCAATAACCAACAATGGGATCTGGATACCCATGTTGGCTCCCACATGTTCCACGATGATCTCATCGGATGAACCACGATGTCAAGGACTCAATCGATCCGTATACAATTCCCTTTGTCTAACGGTATTGTACTTGCCCGAGATTCGATCGTCGGTATACCCATACCTTGTTCAATCTCGTTACGGCAAGTCTCTTTACTCGTTAAAGTAACACATCATCCGTGATCAACCCCTTGGTCACATTGTGCACATTATGATGATGTCCTACCGAGTGGGCCCAGAGATACCTCTCCGTCTGCGGAGTGACAAATCCGATCTCGATTCGTGCCAACCCAACAGACACTTTTGGAGATACCATGGTGCACCTTCATAGCCACCCAGTTACGTTGTGACGTTTGGTACACCCAAAGCATTTCTACGGTATCCGGGAGTTGCACAATCTCATGGTCTAAGGAAAAGATACTTGACATTAGAAAAGCTTTAGCATACGAACTACGATCTTTGTGCTAGGCTTAGGATTGGGTCTTGTCCATCACATCATTCTACTAATGATGTGATCCGTTATCAATGACATCCAATGTCCATGGTTAGAAACCGTAACCATCTATTGATCAATGAGCTAGTCAATAGAGGCTTACTAGGGACATGGTGTTGTCTATGTATCCACACATGTATCTGAGTTTCCTATCAATACAATTATAGCATGGATAATAAACGATTATCATGAACAAGGAAATATAATAATAACTAATTTATTATTGCCTCTAGGGCATATTTCCAACAGTTAACCAGACGACCCGTGCGGTTGAAGGTGACCGGCCCTAGTTTATATTGTGGGACGACTGGTTTCGTTGAGTCGCCATCCCGGAGGATGCATATCCGGTCCGAGTTGGTAATTTGGGTGGTATTTACCACATTCACCGATTGAATATGCGAGGGAAATTTCTTTTGTCCTTCTGTGTTCGGTGGTCTGGGCTCTTCATCGCTATCGTCGCTTTGAGACCCCCCCCCCCCTTCGTCTCTGGCGCCTGCCCTTCCAGCTTGTTTGGTTTGAAGACCCAGAATTCTCTGTTGGTATGGGTGGCTGGCGTTTCTGGGGTGCCGTGAATTTGGCATTGGCGACCGAGTATGCGGTCCAGACTGGAAGGACCCGGATTTTTATTTTTTGGTGTCCCATTCCGCTGACCGGACTTTGAGCCCCTGAACCGGCATTAACTACCGTATTTTCTGGCGTTTTCACCATATTTGCGGCGCTTGTGTTTGTTGCGTCGTGGTTTTGCCGTTGCTATCCTCGCTTCGATATGCCGGGTTTGCTTCTTGTATTGGTACTATAAGCCAACCAGCTATCTTCGCCGCACAAAGCGGGTCATGAGTGTCGTGAGGGCTGCCATGGATTTTGGCTTCTCTTGGCCGAGGTGTCAAGCGAGCCATTAAATCCGCGGATATTATGCTTAAATGCCGCTAAAGGCCTCTGCATCCGGATAGTCGACTATTTGGTTCTTCTTGGTTTGGAACCGGGTCCGAATTTCTGGCCGATTCCCCGGCTCTTTGAAAGTTATATGACTTAAATCGTCAGTGTCCGGTGGTCGCACATAAGTGCCCTGGAAGTTGTCAAGGAATGCATCTTTCAAATCCTCCCAACTGCCGACGGAGTCTGCTGGCAAGCTATTCAGCCAATGCCGAGTTGGTCCTTTGAGTTTTAGTGGGAGGTACTTGATGGCATCTAGATCATCACCGCGAGCCATGTGGATGTGGAGGAGGAAATCCTCAATCCATACCGCATGTCTGTTCATTGTACCATCATACGATTCGATATTTACGGGTTTAAAACCCTCCGGGAATTCGTGATCCATAACTTCATCGGTGAAGCATAGGGGTGTGCGGCACCTGCATGCGGGCTATATCACGACGCAGTTCATATGAGTCTTATGCTGCTGCATTCGCCCGCGGATCTACTTTTAGTGTATCCGGCGTGGGTCATCGTCCAGCGTTAGTGCGCGCCTGTGACCCGTGAGTATCGATCTTGCGTGTTTTGCCACCTTTCCAATACGTCTCGCAGGTCCCGCGTGTTGCCCCGGGCCTTGGTATTTTTGTTTGGGTGGCGGCGCGGTGCAGGCTGAAACGCCTCTCTGTCTCGGCCATGAGGTGGCCGGTCAGCCACATTGTACGCTGGTGATGTAGGTTTCAGTGCTACCTCCTCGCGTCGGATTAGCAACCTGCGCTTTGGGTAACTCTTGAAGGGGCGTTCGAGTTCGTATTCCTCGGCCGCAAGGACTTCGGTCCATCTGTCTGCTAGCAAATCTTGATCAGCTCGAAGCTGTTGTTGCTTTTCTTGAGCTATTTGCTTTGTGGCTATAAGCCGGGCGCTTGAAGCGCTCCCCGCCGATGGGATCCTCGAGCACGATAAATTCTTCGTCGCCGAGGCTCACCTCGTCTTCGGAGAGGCATATAATTGTCATCCTCCGTTTCTCCATCTGCCTGCTTTACTGTGAGCTAGCTTGTTCACCCTCCCGCTCTAAATTGTGGTGGAGGGATTGTTGTCGTCTTCGGCACTATCCAGGGGTGCTATTATCTCTTGTGTCAGTATCACTTTCTTTGCTATGGCCAGGACTTAGAGCGGCGTCGGCGACGTCGATGCTTGGGTTGCTTCTTGGAGGGGTCATCCTCCATTGTCTTGTCGCCATTGCCTTCTTTGGGGGTATCCACCATATATATATCGTATGATGAGGTGGCGGTCCAGTATACACATGGGCGGTGGTTCTGATAAATCTCCTGCATCGTCGTCCATACCGTCGATGTCTTGAGTCGAGTCAAATCGAGCATGTGGGTTAAATAAATGCGGCGGTGGCTACTAAGTGGGTGGTGGGTAGGCAGCGAATTTCTTCGTAAATCCGCATCCCATTCTAGCCGGACATAGTTCGCCAAGGTTCTCGACAAGGAGAGAGACCTTAATAATTTATACGTCGCCGAAAAGGCGAAGTGCCGAAAGATATCTCTGGAGGTAAACTCCATGATCGGCGCCCAATCGGATTCGATAGGCACGGACGCAGGCGGCTCGGAGTCCGTGGCCGGAGACAGTGGTTCGGCAACACGGCTCTCGTAAGGGGTGAAGTCAGTATCCAGCTCGATGGAGGTAACAGGAGGCGGGGGACACGATGTTTACCCAGGTTCGGGCCCTCTCGATGGAGGTAATACCCTACTTCCTGCTTGATTGATCCTGATGATATGAGTATTACAAGAGTTGATCTACCATGAGATCGTAGAGGCTAAACCCTAGAAGCTAGCCTATGGTATGATTGTTGTTGTCCTACGGACTAAACCCTCCGGTTTATATAAACACCAGAGGCGGCTAGGGTTACAGTGGGGTTACAAGGGAGGAGATCTACATATCCGTATTGCCAAGCTTGCCTTCCACGCCAAGGAGAGTCCCATCCGGACACGGGCGAAGTCTTCAATCTTGTATCTTCATAGTCCAACAGTCCGCCAAAGGATATAGTCCGGCTGTCAGGAGACCCCTAATCCAGACTCCTCGATTGTGGGTCACATGGCGATGTGAACTATGGGTGTTAATCACATGGAGATGTGAACTATTGGTGTTAAATCACATGGCGATGTGAACTAGATTACTGACTCTAGTGCAAGTGGGAGACTGAAGGAAATATGCCCTAGAGGCAATAATAAATTTTTTACTTATTTCCTTATTTCATGATAAATGTTTCTTATTCATGTTAGAATTGTATTAACCGGAAACTTAGTACATGTATGAATACATAGACAAAACAAAGTGTACATGTGAGATACCGATGATCGAATCTCGGGCAAGTAACATACAGATGACAAAGGGAACAACGTATGTTGTTATGTGGTTTGACCGATAAAGATCTTCGTAGAATATGTAGGAACCAATATGAGAATCCAGGTTCTGCTATTGGTTATTGACCGGAGATGAGTCTCGATCATGTCTACATAGTTCTCGAACCCGTAGGGTCCGCACGCTTAACGTTCGGTGACGATCGGCATTATGAGTTTATGTGTTTTGATGTACCGAAGGTAGTTCGGAGTCCCGGATATGATCACGGACATGACGAGGAGTCTCGAAATGGTTGAGACGTAAAGATCGATATATTGGAAGCCTATGTTTGGACATCGTAATGGTTCGGAAGAGTTCGGGCATTCTTAGAGTACCGGAGGTTACGGAACCCCGGGAGTATATGGGCCTTAGTGGAATAGAGGAGAGGAAGGGAAAAGGTGGAGGGCGCCCCCCCCCCCTAGCCCAATCCGAATTGGGTGGGGAGCCACCCCCTTCCTTCCCTCTCTCTCCTCCCCTTCCTTCTCTCCTACTCCTACTACTTGGAAGGGGGGAATCCTACTCCCGGTGGGAGTAGGACACCCCAGGGCGCGCCATAGTAGAGGGCCGGCCCTCCCCCTCATCCACTCCTTTATATACGGGGGAGGGGGGCACCCCATAGACACACAAGTTGATCATTGATCTTTTAGCCGTGTGCGGTGCCCCCCTACACCATAATCCACCTCGGTCATATCGTTGCGGTGCTTAGGCGAAGCCCTGCGCCGGTAGCTTCATCATCACCGTCATCACGCCGTCGTGCTGACGAAGCTCTCCCTCGACACTCTGCTGGATCGTGAGTTCGTGGGACGTCACCGAGCCGAACGTGTGCAGATCGCGGAGGTGCCGTACTTCCGGTACTAGGATTAGTCGATCGTGAGTTCGTGGGACGTCACCGAGCCGAACGTGTGCAGATTGCGGAGGTGCCGTACTTTCGGCACTAGGATTAGTCGATCGTGAAGACGTACGACTACATCAACCGCGTTGTCATAACGCTTCCGCTTATGGTCTACGAGGGTACGTAGACAACACTCTTCCCTCTCATTGCTATGCATCACGATGATCTTGCGTGTGCGTGGGATTTTTTTTTGAAATTACTACGTTCCCCAACAAGAAAGAGACATGACACGCATGTATCGTTGCCATTAAGGATAAAAAGATGGGGTCTATTCCTACATGAATAGATCTTGTCTACATCATATCATCGTTCTTATTGCATTACTCCATTTTTCCATGAACTTAATACAATAGATGCATGATGGATAGCGGTCGATGTGTGGAGTAATAGTAGTAGATGCAGAATCGTTTCGGTCTACTAATCTTGGACGTGATGCATATATACATGATCATTGCCTTCGATATCTTCATAATTATTTGCTTTTCTATCAATTGCTCAACAATAATTTGTTTACCCACCATATGCTATTTTCTCGACAGAAGCCACTAGTGAAATCTACGGCCCCGGGGTCTATTTTCTATCATATTGCTTCAGATCTATTTATCTAAAAACCCAAAAATACTTTGCCACACTTTTTATTTATTTATTTTATATTGTGTTTTCATCAGATCTATTTATCCAATCTTATACTATTTAATCTATCTCAATACCGAGGAGGGGTTGACAACCCCTTTCTGTATTGGATTGCAAGTTTTTGTTATTTGTGTGAAGGTACTACTTACATAGTTTGGTGGATCCTCACTTGATTGATACCTTGGTTTCATAACTAAAGGAAATACTTACCGTTGATGTGTTGCATCATCCTTTCCTCTTCGGGGATAATACCAATGCAGATATAAGCAATCACCACCCCTCCCTATCCCTTCAACCTATATATACTAGAGGATTTTGGCCTTTGAAGATACAAGTTTTGGAGCCTACTCTAGTTCTCTAGTTCTAGTTGATCCAATTAGAACTAGACCTAATCATCTCTTGTCCTTGTAATTAGAAGCCCGGTGTGGTTCTAATCTTCTTACTCTAATTCTCCGCAGCGATTAGCTCTTGACGGCGAAGCTGTCGGATCGTGAAGTTCTTACACTTGCAAAGCTGTGGAGAGGCCGTGCTTTCAGTCTTCCATTCAAGGGATCGTTTCATTAACGGTTCGAGGGACTTCAAGTACGATCTACACCGACTCGTCTTCTTCCGCTGCAACTCGGAGTTGGTAACGATCCGATCTGAACCATCATTACATTTTCGTAGTGTTTCTGGTGTATTGTAGGACGTTTTTTGTGTGTTTTCTAATACATTTCCCAACAACAACACCTTAATCCCCACCATTAATCCTTTGCATCTGACGATTCAAATTCACCCGATGATGTACTCCCTCCAATCGCCAAAAGAGGGCGTACAATCCTGGTCTTGACCACTAAGGAGAGAATCACATGCAGATTGGTAATTAGCATCTATTTAATACTCAATGATTAAGGAAAGAATCCCATGAAGATTGGTAATTATCATCCATTTAATACTTGCCAATTAAGGAGAGAATCGTATGTAGAATCATAATTAGCATCAATTTAATACTCCACGATTAAGGAGAATCAAATGTAGATTAGTAATTAGCACCAATTTTGACTTCCATAGATATTGATTTCATGCAAAACCAAAAACATGCATAAACAGAAATGCATACTAAACAAATATGTTAGTACATAAAGTTAATATAAAATTGGTATAAAAAGTATATAAAAGTCATAATATAGTAGCATGGGACGATCAAAAATTATATATACATTTGATATATATTAGTTTCCAACGGTCGGATTTTAAAGCAGCCGGTAAATTTACTTGAGCAACAAGTAAAGTTGACTCTCAGTTCGAAAGATTTCTCTCATAGCACAAAATATCATCGTCTACGGTACGACAAGTAAATGTGTTGAAGCATAAAGAGATTTCTCTCAACTCTCATAGGACATGTTTCGGTTAAGCATCAGAATAGACATAAGTCTAGAAATACTTATAGCCCTCTTAATAGTATGGTGGTCCTACGACTCAAGGAAGAAAATGAAATGGTGAAACAAAAGCCACGTCTTCACCTTGTCATCATACTTCACGGTTGTAGTCATTTCTTTTCAGACACCTCACATACCAATTGCTTTACGTTTGCAATCTTTTTAGATGCCTTCTCCGACACGCAATCTTCTCATAATCAAACTCTTCAAAATCTTTTAACCTTCTCTGCATCGCAGAAGACTTTCACCGAAGTTTATAGTAAACTTCTCGAGAAGATTATAGGAATCTTCTCGATACTCTAGGAACTATTTCCTCTGTGTGCACTAGCAAACAAATCAGTTCCTCACTGCTTTACGACAACAACCTCCAAAAACAAAGGGCAAGGCATTGCACAAACAAGCACCTAGGATCATCCTGGTGATGCCTAACACACTCTTCTAATTTACACAGATTTTATAGTTTTTTACCATCGCATATGCTTTTGTTAACATGGATGGCTTGCTACACCGTTTTCTTTTGAGAATGGAAGGTTTTCTACATTGACCACGTAGCAGATGTAGTAGTAGCTGGCTCGGTCCATGGAGATGCTTCAAGGGTGCATCGAGCAACGACGCGTTTAAACAACCTTATGGTCCTCGGCGCCCGTGGCGTGTGAAAGCCTAGGCTTCTGCACCCCACGTGAATAACACTGAGCGGTCTCGATTCCCGTGAGATCATAGGGCTAACAAAGTGGTGATTTTCACGGTTATCAATCGGATGATGCCTATCAGACGCCTATTTTCGTTCATGACTGTAAGTTAGTTTTCCTTTGTTTTTTTTATGTGTGATTATTCTTTCTTTTTTCTTCATGTTTATTTTTCTTTTCCTTTTTTCTATATTTCAGATTTGTTCTTTAGTACACACTGAACTTTTTTTAGTATACGGTGAACATTTTTTAAGTATACACTAAACTTTTTTCATATACGATGAACTATTTTTTATACATTGAACATTTTTTAGTATATGATTAACCTTTTTAATTATACAATGAGCATTTTCTAATAATGAACTTAACATTTTTATTATGCCATGAAATTTTATGTATGCACTGAACCTTATTATATAAACACATACTGAAAAAAGTTCTGAAATACTTATTCTAATTTTTCAAGTGGTTTTAAAATATTTAGCTCCATACAAAACAACAGTCGGTTTTGTTTGGAGAAAAACTGACTAATAAAAACTAAAGAGACAGAAAAAGTTGGCGCCACTGTGGGCCGGCCCATATACCCAGACTTTCAGGCGTAGCCTCGCCTGTTTGACGCCCATGGGCGTCATACAGGAGGTCTCGTCGTAAGCGAAACACATCTCCTGTCTGTGTAAAACTCACACACAGCACAGACCAAAAAAAAGGAAGTCCCGCGCGGCGCCACCGCGACGATGCTTCCGGCACCTCCTCCGTTCTCCCACGGCGAGTTCGTCGGCGTTCTCTCCCGCTGCGCCACCCTCGCTCACCTGAAGCAGCTCCATGCCCACTCCGTCGTCACCGCCCGCGCCGCCACGCAGCCCACCACCTTCCACCTCCTCCGTTTCGCATCCCTCCGCATCTCCTGCCTCCCCTACGCCCGCCGCCTCTTCGACTCCACGCCCTATCCCAATGTTTTCCTCTACTCCGCCATGCTCTCCGCCTACGCCGCCGCGTCCCCCGCGCAGGCGTACGCCCGGGACGCCCTCGCCCTCTTCCTCCGTATGCTCCGCCGCGGCCGCTCCGCGCCCAACCAGTTCGTCTACCCGCTGGTCCTCCGCGCCGCCTGCGTCGTCGGCATCCAGCTGGTTAGGTCGATCCATTCCCACGCCTACAAGAGCGGGTTCCACGCGCATGATGTTGTAAGGACTTCGCTGCTTGATGGGTACTCGAGGTATGGCTTGATGCTGGACGCACGAAAGCTGTTTGATGGTTTGACCGAGAGGAATGTGGTCTCCTGGACCGCGCTACTGTCCGGCTACACAAGGGCCGGGAAGGTCGGAGACGCGATTGTTCTGTTTGAACGGATGCCCGAGAGGGATGTGGCTGCGTGGAATGCGATGATCGCTGGCTGCACGCAGAATGGGTTGTTTCTGGAGGCTCTGGGGATTTGTAGCAGGATGGTGGAAGAGGGGTTCTGGCCGAATGGGACCACAGTTGCTTGTCTGCTGTCTGCATGTGGGCACCTTGGGATGCTGAAAATCGGGAAGGTGATCCATGGTTATGCGTGGAGGAGCTGTGTTGGTTTTGGCTCGTCCGTTGTGAATGGGTTGATTGATATGTATGGCAAAATGCGGACTTTGAAGGGGGCGAGGTGGATGTTTGATGAGTTTTCCGACAAGAGTCTGACCACATGGAATTGTCTGATTAATTGCCTTGCACTACATGGGCACAGCAAGAGTGCAATTGCTGTCTTCAGTGAGATGAGGGACTCAGGAATTGAACCGGATGAGGTTACATTTGTGGGATTGTTAAATGCGTGCACCCATGGTGGATTTGTCGATGAAGGGCTTATGTACTTTGAACTCATGTGCGATGAGCTGAGAATTGAGCCAGAGATTGAGCATTATGGGTGCATCATTGACCTTCTTGGTCGAGCAGCACGATTTGAAGATGTAATGAATGTTATCAAAGATATGAAAGTCCAACCAGATGAGGTCATTTGGGGGTCACTTCTCAATGCCTGTAGGATACACAGACAGCTAGAGCTTGCTGAGTTTGCTATAAGAAAATTACTGCAGTTGAATCCAAACAATGTTAATTATGTTGTGATGCTGGCAAACTTATACAGTGAAGGTGGATCCTGGGAACAGGTTATGAAGGTACGGAAGCTGATGCAGGAGGATATGGGCAAGAAAGTGCCTGGTTGTAGTTGGATCGAGGTGGATCGCAAGACACACATGTTTTACTCTGGTGACGATACTCATCCTGTATCAGAGGATATCTGTAACACTCTTGTGGAATTAGTGGCCTCAATGGAAATGTGCCTGGATTAATTTCTTATAGACGCAACAGGAGTTCTGCCTGTATAGTATTATGAGAAGTAGACATTACAGGCTGAAGCCTAAATAGAAGAAAAGCCCATGAGGATTGATTTGGATAGATTGATAGTTTTAGTTTGAAAGTCGGAAACTTCTATTCCGCAAGTGAAGTGGGGTAAATTGAAAGTTTTGACCTAGGCTGATTAGGAGTTATGTTGGATGTACGCATGAAGGTGTTCCCTCGAACCCCACTATCAAGTTACTCCATGCCAGAGGTAGTACTTGTGCCAGTACTGTACTGTACTTCTGTAGGGACTGATGCGTTACTATTTCATAGCGCCAATTGGTGCATAAGGTATGCATGTATTTTCATGTCATTCATATTGATTATTTAAATTATGAATGACCTTATATATTTATGTTAATCTTATTAATTGGTGTCGGTTTAATAATCAGTAGTGCTGCTAGCAGTCCCACATTCAGTCCCACGTGTAGCTTCCCTATCTTTTGTCTTCACTGCTGTTCTGTTGATTAGATCGATGTTCTGTGTTTCCATTGGTTAGCGACTATTGCCTGACAATCTGATATGCCATTTTGCATTGTGACTGGTGGAAGGTAGCGTACTACCTAGTTAGGGATGAAAATGGAGCGAAAACTTTCCGTTTTTTCAGAGGAAAAATGGAAACGGACAGGAAATATGAAAATGGAAATGGAAATTTGCAAAACGGAAATGGAAATGGAATTTTTTATGTGGAAATGGAAACAAAAACAGAATGGCGTTTTCCGGTGGAACAGATGTGGAAATGGAACTTACTGTTTCCGTGAATATGGACTTCCTGTTTTCAATATTGGCCTATAGCTGCTTTGTAGCACAACCACCAAACAACACACAATGACACAATGAGCAGAATCGATCATTTAGGCCCAACTTTAATATCACACACGTACTCAACTAGATCCTATACGCTAATTGTCCAGTACTACTACAATACTATGCTAAGTTGCTAACATAATCATATTATTTTGTAGCCATGTTAACAATTCATTAAATTTGTTTCTGTGTATTTCTCTATGATTCATGGCGTTTTTAAGTTCCGCTCAACGCCCACTTTTGTTTCCGTGTCCGCTCTGTATTCACTCTGTGTCTGTTTTCGGTTATCTCTTTCCGTATTCATTTTTGGGGTTTCTGTATTCGTTTCCGCATCTGCAAAAAAATATGGAAACAAATGTGGCAGCACCCAGTTCTGTCCGTTTCCGCTCCATTTTCATCCCATCTAGTATCTATCAATAGTAACATGTCAAACAGAAATTGACCGCCTCTATGGTGTTGAAACTTGTCCTCGATAGAATACTCACTCATTTTCCCCTCTTTCTTGGTTTGCCACTTTATTAATATGCATATCATCTTACTTCATATAACCTACACTGTGATGTTCGATTTGCTTGTTTCTCCAAACTTTTCTAGGATGATGACTCAGTTGATTTAGTGAAAACAGGATTGACTATAGGATCTCATGAGTATGTTTGGGTTAGTGCAACTGTTCAAGCAAGCCGCACATTTATAATCAGTCACCTAACCCTTTCTAAAGCATTGGTGGTTTTGGAAATATACTGCAAAAAAGTGATTGCATGCTGAGTATATCACATATGACTGTTCTCAAAGCATGGTTTCATTGTGTATCGGCAAAACTTTTCAAAACATGGCAGACGGAAAAGATCACAACTAGTCTGGTTTGCGATGGCTTAAGTGAAATTTGCTTTTCTCTCGGTTCCAGCTACCGTCATGTCTATGACTACTTCAGCAACTTTGGCTGTTCTATCTTTTCTTTTATTTAGAGCAATGCAAAGGAAGGTATATCATTGAAATAAAATGGTAACTCTGTCTGCTTGCAGGGCTGCACCTCAGATTTAGGGTACCTTTCCTAAAACTAACAGTAAGCCTTCCAACTAATTGTTTGCATGTAGTTTAATGACTAAAAAGTTTACAAAGTACTTATTGAGCAATTACTTCCACAAGTAAGACGAGATCCTAAGCAAAGGAAAATGAAAATCCAGTTTGGTACAGTTGTAAAAATGTGTTTGGTTAACCCTATTATTCTCAATCCTTGAGAAATATTAACGCTAAACAAAATACATTTCAATTTAGAAAGGCTAATAGATGAGGAGAAACACTGTTGCATTATTTTGGATAGGAAAAGTGAAGTGTTGAAGATATATTACTGTTTATTGGAGGGTCTAGTTAAAATATACACTTGTGTGTTTTCTAATTATATACGAGAACTCCGTTTTGTTTTGATAGGATATGTTGGATTTATACATTTATATAGTAGTACAAATGACTGAATCAAACTATAAAATTGTTGCTAAATTACTGGAAGCAATCAACTTTGCTGCATGCATTTTAATGCAGCAATAGCAAAGACCATGCTTGGAAGTTGGAACTATCCTTTGCTGATAGGTTAGCTTTGTAAAATATTCATGCAAACTTATGAAGTCCAGATAAAAAAATATGAATTGGCAAAATCAGTTCAATCAAATGCAGAACTGTTACCCTTTGTGGAACCTTGCAATTGGCTGGGAAGCAAAATATCTTGTACCACCTATTGATCAACTTTATTATCACAGCCTAAAGCCTCTATTGTTCTGTAACTGCTACTGTTATTTACTAGTACCAATTTGTTAGATGCATGTTTTTCTTTTATCCAAAAAGTTTATTTACTCAGTCAAATTGCTGGTTGCCACCATTTTTACTTTCGTCAAGTTGATATTATTAGTAGTCGGCCATAGTAAGTTTCTGGTTTGTGGGCGGATTTTAAACATCTATGCTGGATGATTTTCAAAACCAACATCACCGTGCATAATGCTCCTGTCTCCTGCCATTGTTGGCCAGTTCTTTTGCTGGCTTTTCTTGGCTTCCAGGATAAGCTGCCCCCCTACCCAACTTATTCCAGACGCCCAACCAAATTTATTTTTTAGAAGCCTACTAGTCAAGTCTTAACTCCTAGGGTTCTAAAGAAATAAATTGGTTGGGCTTCTAGAATAAGCTGGGTAGGGGGCAGCTTACTCCAGCTTATTCTAGAAGCTAGCAAAAGGACGATAGAAGCTAAAGATGGAGTGTAGAACAAATGACAGAAGTTGTCTATACATTTCCATGCATGTATTTCAGCAGGTAATTCCATATTTAATCATTTTGTGGAGTTCTCTTAAATGGTTTTATCGGTTTCATGTAATCTGCAGTTTGAACCTATTAAGAAGCATTAATTTAGCTGCTGGAGTAGCCAGTTGGGATGACAGATATATGCGGGAAGTTGGAATCTGTTGCACATCACTGGCCTGAAAAGGCCATTATTTACTTGGATGAGAATTGTGGCGCCCTGGCCCTAACAATATGCTCTGTGCAGCAGTATGACTACATATTTTGCGATAATAGATTTTGCTCTTTCTTAGCTTAGCTGGGTTCTCTTTTCTTATTTGATTTATCGTAAATTGAGGTATTCTCGTCCTCTCATCATGTCTCCACAACTTGGTGAAAAGGTGATTCTTTCAAGGGAAAAGAAGACCCAAGTTAGCAGATGCGTGTAGCTTCCATATCTTCCTGCTCAGAATGTGTCAAATGGCAGGATCGGAGGAGGACATGGGGAAATGAGCACCGAACATTGCCGTTGCGATCTAGACAGAAGAAATGGATGTCGAAAAGGATGGTGCAGATTATAGAACAAACATGCAAGGTACAATGCAGTGCACCAACAGCGCGAGACGGGGAATAAAAGCGCTCCTTTACACTCGACCAGAGAATCATTCCAGCGATGCTTCGCCATGTAAACTGTGAACCGTATGTTTCACCATGATATGATCAATCCAAAAGCAGATAAAATCTTCGATCCTTTCCTGTTGGCTAATGCCTGTAGCCGGCGAGAACTGACAAGTGCAGTTATCTCCTGGCAATTAGCAAGACTCCTGAATTATAATCTAGTTTTAGTGATCCATTCTATGTAGGAACAGGAAGGATTACACAATCCAAGTTCTGCTGTAAGCACAAAATAAAGAAAAGTGCATAGCAGCGAACAAGGGACGGCGTAAAGATTGTGCATGATGTGGTGTGGACTTGTGGAGTCGAAACCCAAAACCTGGCATCATGGGCCTGTTTGGTTTGTGACTAACTTTGCCACATTATTTTTGTCACACTTGTCTAACTTGAGATTCTTAGCCACACTTTGGCTTGCTTGGAAATCTTGCTACATTTTTTTTGTGAATGTTATGTGGGACATATTGCTCATAAAATAATCCAAAATGATATACCTACAAATAGCCTATGTAAAACTTACAACTCAACTAATAATCCCCTTGAATCTAATGGGGTGGGGCCTGGGACATTTTTTCTTCCAATTAAATTATGCCAAGTCAGCTTTATTTCCTAGTCGATACGTAAACTCATGTAAATCTACGTGGGTGTAGCAAAGCTCAAATAATACTTGCCCTAGGTGTGGCTAGAACCAAACAGACAAACCAGTGGCGGAGCCAGCTCAACCAGGGAGCCCGGGCAAAATACACTACGCTCTAGTTTATGACTTGGTTGACCCTACAAATGATGCTTAGCCGTACATTTACTGCTATCATTTAAGCAAGAGTCAGTGGCAGAGCCCGGGCAGCTGCCCCGGGTAGCCGGGAGCTGGCTCCGCCACTGAGACAAACACACACCTAACTTGGAACTTGTCTAATTTGAGGTGTGGCAAAGTGTGGCAAGATGTGAATAGGAACCAAACAACCCCTATGGTACCAAGTTTTCCACTCAACAGTAGAGTACAATGGACTAACGCAGGGAGAATTCCATACCATATCCATCGTCGGAACCATGATAATCTAACACCTTTTTTTGCAGGGAATCTAACACATGTCATACTCTTTTTTAAGCCACTTTCATGGCTAGGGATAAACATGATAAGCAAGACTAAAAACATCATAAGCAAATGTTCTTCGAGACGACAAAGGGGGATTTATTGCTCTATCTAACAACGACTTGAGCATGTTGGCGATGCATCAATGGCAGAGGCCTATGTACTCAGGAATGGACTACTTCCGATTGTGGAATCGGACTACATGGATCATGGAAGTGATCAACACGATGCAGGAGGGGGGCTTCACAACCTCGGGAGCGGCCACCATGGTGCAGATTGTATCATCCTCTCTTTCAGGACATGCTTTGGTTTCATTCCTTCACTGTGTAACAGAGGCAAATGTTGTCTCTCATAAACTAAGGGGTTGTTTGGTTTCCAGCCACATATTGCCACACATCACCTTACGCAAGTTTGACCAAGTTACGTGGGTGTTTGGTTCTAGCCACACCTAAGACAAGAATTTTTTTTTATGAGCAGTGAACCCCACATGTTATAGACACAAAAAAGTGTGGCAAGATTCCTTTAGGCAAGCCAAAATATGGCTAACAATTTGAGCAACTCAAGTTAGGCATGTGTGGCAAGTGTGGCAAAAATAATGTGGCAACATAAGGTAAACATAGTCACAATCCAAATAGCCCCTAACTCCGCTAGCGGTCTCGACACCAACATCTCTGTAGTTAGAGGAGTCGCCAACATCTCTTGTAAAGTGCCTGGTGGATGATGTAACTTCTTCTTTTTATTTGCGGGAAAGGTAGATGATGTAATTGTTCTTTAATCTGACAAAGTTACCCAAGTTTCAAAGAAAAAAAAAAGATAAGCAACACACGAATTCCCTTATGCGGCAAAAGAGAATCTTCGTTTGAGCTTTCAACTCTAACATTTTTCGGTTTTGCTATTTTTGATATACCTGAAAAGAATTCTAGCTTCGGTCACCTTCTTCCTTCCTTCCTTCTCGCACGTCAGACCTTGTCGGAGAAGAGAGCCCCACTATCTATCTTAGGGGTGGGGTGCGGGGGATCGTCGGTGTAGTGGGATGGTCGGGACGGTGGCCAGCAACATGATGGGGGAGGTTGAGAGGAGGCGGCGGCGACGAGGTGGTCTTGGCAGTAGCACCTGGCCGACATGAGTGGTGGAGGCCGGCGGTTAAGACGGGGCAAGCTGGGGGCCTGCGGGACGAAGAATAGAGGAGGGAGGTTGAAGATGAGTAGTAGGATTTGTTTTGGGCCGTTCGATTAAGATCCAGGGTTCCTATGATAAGTGATTGCATAAATAAAAACCGATACAAAGGTATTTTACATCGGTGCAACTAGATAGATAGTTCGAAAGCATAGATAAACTATGGCGCAACTAGATAGAAACTACTCTAAGTCGTTATCATCATCACCATTATCATCCTCGGCGGTGTCGTCCGAGGTGTCTAGCCAGATATCCAGCCACCGATCATCGTCCGGCGTGAAGAACGACCGCCCACCTGCTGCAACGATGTCAGACTGCGCATTCGCCAACGCCTTCCGCTGACGCCTTTCTAACCGCGTCTCGCGGCGCCTTCGCGTGTCCTCGCTCATGGCGCCTTGCCCAAGAGGCCTGCTCGTGGCGGCGTCCTTCGGTGGCGCCGCGCCACTCCGCCATGACCCGCTTTCGTCCTCTGGCGATGAGGAGGCGGCGTTGCCGCTGGCGTGCTCCGCCGGTCTTCCGCCGTGTTCGCAAGGCGGCGGGGCGGTTGAGCGCTTGCCGGGCGTGTACACATCTTGAAGTTCATCGCCGCTGCGGCCTAGCGCGCCGCCGCGTCATGCTGGGCGGCCTCAAGGCCGTCCGTCGTTGCGAGGCCGAGCGGAGATCGCCGGAGCGTATCTCCGCGAGTAGCCGTTAGGCGCAGCGGACGCCATGATGGCCGGACGCTCCTCGGCGCTTGGCGGCGGTGGCGAAGCTGGGCGTGGCGAGAGGAAGAGGAGAAAAGGAAGCATGGCACGCGCCGCACTTTTATAGGCGCGCCGGAAGCGGCGCGCAAAAAATGGCGCATAGCGCCTTGTGTGCCACAAGCAGTTTCAGCGAAGTTTCCCTTAGTCTTTGGAGCGCTGACAAAAGCCCGGCGCTAAAAGCTGGGTTTACCGCGCGCGTGTCGTTTGGCGCGGCCGTTGGAGATGCTCTGAGATTTGCCACTACATCGAGCTTCACATGTCTCATTCTCATTGTCCTTTTTTTTTGAGCATCAGTACAGACACAAGCGCTCATATACACATGCATACACTCATCCCTATGAACGCACACACGCACACCCTGCCCCTATGAGCACCTCCTCCGGTAGACCGGCATATCATCTTGAGATTCTGAAGCCACCATAGCGCCTCGTCGTCGACGAACGTCTCCTCGAAAGCGCGTCATTAAATCACGAAATAAATTCGGGAATAATCTGAAGACTGCGATTTGAACCTCACGATGGGTTGGAGATACCACTGTACACCTAACCAACTCAACCAGAGGTTGATTCGTCTTCTCATTGTCCTTTCGTTCCACACACGCGCGCATAGCTTATACACACAGAAAAAATAGGGGATTACTTCCTCCCGTGGATCTTATTTATACACTCACGTAGTAGTACTCACGTAGCATCAAACGTTGAGGAGTTCGAGACCCAACCCAACACAAAAAGGGGAAACATACCGAGGCGTTGCACTTGCACGCATGTCATTTGTGCGTGTGTATGAAATATGTGTATCCGTTATTACAGTATATATAAATCACTAGACCGAGCTGCTCGGGGACGTGGCGTCGGCCGCGACCTGCGAGGTCTGCGCTGACTTGAGCATGAACCCTCCGACGCTGCCTCCGGCGCCGCGGCCCGGCCTGCTGCTGGAGTCCTCGTCGGTGTAGGCGTACGCGAAGCCGCCGTGCCGCGTCTGGTCCATGCCGGCCATCTCGTCCTCGGCGGAGATGCGCAGCAGCCCCAGCTTGTTGAGCGCCAGGAACAGCGGGCCCATGGTGCAGCTCACCCACGCCGCGATCACCAGGATCAGCACCACGTGCGCGCCCAGCAGCCGCCCCCCGCCGCCCATGAACAGCCCGTACGGCCGCCCCGGCGCGCCGTAGATCTGCTCCACGTACTCCCTGCGCGCGAACAGCGCCGTGAAGATGACGCCCCACGCGCCGCACCCGCCGTGCAGCTGCGCCGCCTCCAGCGGGTCGTCGAACTTGAACCTCGCGGCCAGCTTGTTCAGCCCGATGAGCACCCACGCCGACACGAACCCGCAGATGATCGCCGCCCACGGGTCCACCACGGAGCACCCCGCGGTGATCGCCGCGAAGCCGCCCAGGAGGCCGTTGCAGACGTCCAGCACGTTCCAGTGCCCCGTCTGGAGCCGCTTCCCGAACAGCGTCGTCAGCGCCGCCGTGCTGCCGGCGAGGGTGGTCGTCACGGCCGCGCGCCCTACCGCCGACCACTGCCCGTGGATGCTGCCGGGCGGGCCGTAGGACTTGAGGATGGTGAGGAACGAGCCGGGGTTAAACCCGTACCACCCAAACCACAGCAAGAAGGTGCCCAGCACGACGAGCGACGCGCTGTGCCCGCGCAGCGCCACCGCTCGCCCGGCGTGGTCGAACCGCCCAATGCGGGGGCCCTCGATGAGCGCGCCCCAGAGCCCGGCCACGCCGCCGACCATGTGCACAACCCCGGACCCGGCGAAGTCGATGACGCCGGAGTTGAAGAGCAACGGCCCCGACGTCCGGGAGGCGGAGGCCCAGCCGTCGGCGGACCAGATCCAGTGGGACACCACGGGGTAGACGAAGCCGGTGAGGAAGGCCGAGTAGATGAGGTAGGCCACGAACTGCGTCCGCTCCGCGATGGAGCCGGAGGTTATCCCGGCCGCGGCGATGGCGAAGGCCCACTGGAAGAGGAAGAAGCTGTAGTCGAAGCCGACCTGGGGAACGTCGCGGAGGCCGAAGAAGTGCTTCCCGATGAAGCTGTTGGAGGGCGTACCGAAGGCGAAGGCGAAGCCGAAGAGGTAGTAGAAGAGCGCGCCGGCGGCGGCGTCGAGCACGTTGGTGAGCATGATGTTCATGGTGTTCTTGGCCCGGACGGACCCGGCGCAGAGCATGGCGAAGCCGAGCTGCATGGCGAACACCAGGTAGGCGGAGAAGAGCAGGTACGTGGAGTCGATCGCCGTGGTGGTGTCGGCGAACTGGTTGCACAGGTAGTCCGTCGCGTTCGCCGCCGCCGTGCCCAGCAGCGGCGCCAGGCTCGCCGCGCACGTCGACATCTTCGGCCGCCTTGCTTCCCTTGCCTTATCGAATACTCTGCTGCTCAGGGAGCAATGGCAGGTGCAGAGTGGAGGCGCGGCGCGAGATGGAGGTGCAAACGGAGCGGCCGGATTTATAGGCGAGACGGCAGCAGCGCCGGTAGCCGACCCGTTCAGATTCCGCTGGGACCTACCTGCCAGTGAATATTCATTCCTACGAGCTTGACGTGTGGGACACCCCTGTGGTTGCTTGTTGCTCTTCTGCTCCTGGTGTTTTTTTTTTTTTGAGATGTTCTGCTCCTGGTGGTTGATGAAACATGAAATTGATGGAATCCGAACTTGAATAAAGTACGGAACTGAGTATATCTGGCCATGGGCCGGGCCGGACTTGGGTCGGGCCTGAAAAAGCCCACGGCAGAAAACTAAGGCCCAGGCCCTCCCAGGCCCTACCATCAGGCCTACTTTTTAAGCCCAAGCCCGGCCCATATGGTAAAAAGCCCTGAAAAGCCCTCAGGGCTTAGGGCCGTGGGCCGGGCCTCTTCCTTAAAATGCCAATATGCCAAGCCCAAGCCCGTCCAGGCCCTGCTGGTGGGCTCAAAACTCAGGCCCAAGCCCGTCCCACGGGCAAGCCCATCGGGCCTAGGCCTTGGATTTTAGGGCCGGGCCTGGGTGGGCCGACAGGGCCGGGCATGAGATGGCCAGGACTAGAACTGAGTAGCGATTTGGTGTGTGATATTGATCCGTATAGCAATTGTGTTTGTTCATTTTATTCAACAAATGGAAAACCCGGAGCTTGTATCAGACTTGCTTCTCCATTTTGTGTCGCTTTTGTATGTCAGATCCTTGGTGCTGTTCAGTTGATACGTGCTTATTCTCAGTCTGTGCACCGGTGAACCCCTGATCTTCCCTGATCTGCCGTCGTCGGCGTATTGAACCGCAAATGTGCATGTGGGCGTCAATACGATTTTTTTTAGATTCTCTTACTAACCATATCATAATAGCTTAGAAACTTTCCGGTCAAATAGGGTGCCACAATTATCAGGCATCCGCGTCGGGCTTCCCCACCAGCGATCAACCCCGATTTGTTTAGGCAGCAGCTCAGCTGAGAGACCGTGTGATATGCAAACGCAGCCATCGTTGTTGAGTATAAGGATTATTAGAGCATCTTCAATCAGCCGAACGCAGCGTTAAAAAAGTACTTTTGCAGCCGATATGTCTGGAAAAAGCATGACGGCGGCTTCAAAGAATGCTAAACTTTAAGCAGCCGCTCCGTAAGCCGCGCTAACAATACATATTTCTCAAAACGATAAAACGATACATATTTCATAGATAATAAAAACGATACATAGATATTTTACATAATTCATAGCATAGATCGATAAACAATACATAGATAGATAAAACTACACTGCAACTATATACTACGATGCAAAAAGGTGCAACTACACCCTACTCCGAGTCGTCCTTGTCCTCATCCGGACTGGTGTTGTCCGAGGTATTGATCCACATGTCCTCCCAACGAGGATCATTATTCCCAAAGATCGACACCCCACCTGCCTCAACGATATCGCACTGCGATATCGCCAGGGCCTTCTGCCAACGCCTGTCCAACCGCTCCGCGCGGCACTTTGCCGTCCTTTCCGCCCAGAAGGCGTGCTCCGCCGCGACATCCTCCAGGTGGCGCCGGCACCACTCCGTCATGGCTCGCTCGTCCTCCTCGTCGCCGTCGATGCTCCGCACGGTCCCGGTCCGTGATAAGACGAGGCGGAGGGGCGACGGACTGCGCCTGCTCGCGCGTGTAGACGTCGCAGAAGTTCATCTGCGACGGAGGGCTCTCTAGGCGCCACGCCGCCGTCAGACTGGCGGGCGGCCTCGCGCGCTGATCCCGAACCCTGCCGAGGCCGAGCCGGATGTCGCCGACCGGATCTCGGCGTAGTAGGTGCCGTTGGGGCGCTCGCGGACGCCGCGGTAGCCAGACGATCCACGGCGGCGCGGCGGCATGGTAGTGGCGGGGGCGAGGAAGTGCTGAGTAAATAGGCAATTTTTTGACTAATTTAATCCATAGATAAATCACTAGCATGGCATTGACTAAATTAACGACATACTGATATTGATATAAGCAAGCACGCATTACGCATAAGCGGTAGACACATCTACACATACCGCTAGTAATCGCTAATACGAAGTAAACAGGAGCGGGATAAACATGTTATACCCTCCGGTAGGCCATCACCGTAGCATGGCGCGGGCAGCATAGGCGTCCTCGGCGGCCTTCTTGTCGGCCTCGAGCTTCTCGGCGGCGGCACGTTCGGCGTCGGTGGACATGGTGATGATGAAGGCGACGCGGACGTAGAGGAAGTAGTGGATCGGAGGCAAGCAGTCGCGTGGTCGCTTCCCAAAAACCTATTCGCCCTTCTCCCATACAGGAACCGGAGGGGCGGGTTTCGGAGACCTGCTCTCCCGTCGACCGTGTACGTGGCGGACGGGATGGAGTCACCGGCGGCAGCAGCAGCAAAGGAACGACAGTGGGCGTGCGCGTGAGCAGATGTGATCTGTTCGTGGCGGCTAGGGTTAGGAGACACCGCACACTTATATAAGCAGCCGCTGGAGAAGGCGATGGGCTCGACCCACGTCCGAAGTCCGTGATGACTCACGATCCGACGTCTCAAATCGTGGCCCAGCTGTCAGAGAACTCTCTGTTAGTGACTGGCAAAAATAAGCGCGTAGGTGTGAGCTCGGCTTGGCTCAATGCCGCAACCCGTGGCGCGTCGTGATGAGGCGTGGCAAGGCAGCCGGCGAAGGAGGAGTGCGCTAGGGCCTCTTCTATTCTCAAGCTCCAATAGCATGTGAAAGAACATCCCTTATAAAGAGGTCCAACTCCTCTTCCACTTCCGGGGTGGGACTAAACTTCCCACCTCCACCTAGTGCCAATAAACCCACATGGGCCCTTAGAGATTTTCAGAAATTGCTATATGGGCCTTAAGCCCATTCCAAATTTCAGCAATCCCCCACCAGATCTCGAGGGCCCATAGTGTCCTCTGTTCCAATTACAGTTTCGATATAACAGTGTTTCAGTGAAGACCTGTTAAGGTTGAACTTCACCTAGAGCAAGCAGCTACACTCCTTCACAACTGAACAATGGACTATGCCTTGAATTGTCAGTTTGGCGTAAAGAAGTTTCACCACATGTCTTACTAGTACTAGGCTGCCAAAGGCTGACCCCTCGGGTGGAGCATATAAGTCACACTCCTGGCCTATTCATGAGTTTACTAGAGATCACCCAATCTCATAGACTGTGACCAGCAATCGGGCTCACATAGGTGGGTTCCTCCAAAGATTGCTCTGTAGGATAGCATCCTGCTTACATAAGCTTTGGAACACATTAAGACAGTAGTCATCATACCATACTGTATCGAGAGTATTGCATCTCCAACGGAGTGGGTCAAGATAGTTACTCTCCTCCGCTCATCAACGGCTTGTTTTCCCGTGTCCTACTTCACGGGATCTCGAAGGTGTTTGTTGGGTTGGCATAGATCAAGATTAGGATTTGTCACTCCGAGTATCGGAGAGGTATCTCAGAGCCCTCTCGGTAATGCACATCACTATAAGCCTTGCAAGCAATGTGACTATTGAGTTAGTTAAGGGATGATGCATTACGGAACGAGTAAAGAGACTTGCCGGTAACGAGATTGAACTAGGTATGGTGATACCGACGACCGAATCTCGGGCAAGTAACATACCAATGACAAAGGGGACAGCGTATGTTGTTATGCGGTTTGACCGATAAAGATCTTCGTAGAATATGTAGGAGCCAATATGAGCATCCAGGTTCCGCTATTGGTTATTGACCGGAGATGTTTCTCGGTCATGTCTACATAGTTCTCGAACCCGTAGGGTCCGCACGCTTAACGTTTGATGACGATATGTATTATGAGTTATGTGATTTGATGTACCGAAGGTAGATCGGAGTCCCGGATGTGATCACGGACATGACAAGGAGTCTCGAAATGGTCGAGACATGAATATTGATATATTGGAAGGTTATGTTTGGACACCGGAATGGTTTCGGATGAGTTCGGGCATTTTCCGGAGTACCTGGGGGTTACCGGAACCCCCGGGGAGTTAATGGGCCTTCATGGGCCATGGTGGAAGAGAGGAGGAGGCGACCAAGTGGTGGGGCGCGCCCCCCAAGCCCAATCCGAATTGGGGAGGGGGCCTGCCCCCCCTTTCCTTCTCTCCCTCTTCCCTTCCTTCCCGCTCCTAGTTGGACTAGGAAAGGGGGGAAACCTACTCCTAGTAGGAGTAGGAATCCCCTTGGGCGCGCGCCCTAGGAGGCTGGCCTCCCTCCTCCACTCCTTTATATACGAGGATGGGGCACCCCATAGACACACAAGTTGATTTTAGCCGTGTGCGGTGCCCCCTCCACAGATTTTCACCTCGGTCCTATTGTCAGTAGTGCTTAGGCGAAGCCTCCTGCGTCGGTAACTTCATCATCACCGTCACCATGCCGTGTCGTCGACGAAACTCTCCCTCGACCTCATTTGGATCTAGAGTTCGAGGGACGTCACCTGATAACCCACAAGTATAGGGGATCGCAACAGTTTTCGATAAGTAAGAGTGTCGAACCCAACGAGGAGCTAAAGGTAGAACAAATATTCCCTCAAGTTATATCGATCACCGATATAACTCTACGACGCTTGACGTTAAACTTTACCTAGAACAAGTATGAAACTAGAAGTACTTTGTAGGTGTTTTTGGATAGGTTTGCAAGAAAATAAAGAGCACGTAAATAAAAGCTAGGGGCTGTTGTAAGTAAAGAAGCAATAAAGTAAATATAGCGAGTGTGGAAAAGTGGTGGTAGGAATTGCGAAATTGTGCCTAAGCAATTGACTACTTTACTAGACCGATAGCAAGTTTTATGTGGGAGAGGCCACTGCTAGCATGTCATCCCTTACTTGGAATTCTATGCACTTATGATTGGAACTATTAGCAAGCATCCGCAACTACTAACGTTCATTAAGGTAAAACCCAACCATAGCATTAAGATATATTGGTCCCCTTCAATCCCGTATGCATCAACTTCTATGCTAGGTTGAAGCTTACATCACTCTTGCCCTCCAATACATAGTCCTATCAACATACAACTAACCCTATGGTGTGATCCACGCAGCGGCAGCTCATATGATGGGCACCAAAGGACAGCAACATAACCACAAGCAAATTAAATCAATCATAGCTATTCATCAACCATCGATAGGACAATGAAAATCTACTCAGACATCATAGGATGGCAACACATCATTGGATAATAATATGAAGCATAAAGCACCATGTTCAACTAGAGGGTACAGCGGGTTGCGGGAGAGTGGACCGTTGTAGATAAAAGGGGGAAGGTGATGGAGATGTTGGTGGAGATGGCGGAGGTGTTGGTGAAGATCGCGGTGATGATGATGGCCCCCGACGGCGTTCGGCACCACCGGAAGCGAGGGGGAGAGAGCCCCCCTCCTTCTTCTTCTTCCTTGACCTTCTCCCTAGGTGGGAGAAGGGTTTCCCCTCTGGTCCATGGTCTCCATGGCGTGGGAGGCGAGAGCCCCTCGAGATTGGATCTGTCTCTCTGTCTCTCTCTGCTTTACTGCGTTACATGCTTGCCCTTTCACCGCTTTAGGTATATATATGGAGATCCGTAACTCCGATTGGACTGAAACCTTCGCCATGATTTTTTTTACCAAAAAATAGCTTTCTTGCGGTCGAAGAAGGGCATCAACCGCCTTACGGGTGGCCCACGAGGGTCAGGGGCGCGCCCAGGGGGGCAGGCGCGCCCCCCTGCATCATGGCCACCTCGGGTACCGTTTCGCGTTGATCTTTCTCCCAGATTTTCCAAATATTTCAAGAATAAGCTCCGTCCGGTTTTATCTCGTTTGGATTCCGTTTGATATGGATATTCTGCGAAACCAAAAACATGCAACAAACAGGAACTGGCACTGGGCACTGGATCAATATGTTAGTCCCAAAAATAGTATAAAAAGTTGCCAAAAAGTATATGAAAGTTGCATAATATTGGCATGGAACAATCAAAAATTATAGATACGACGGAGACATATCAGCATCCCCAAGCTTAATTCCTGCTCGTCCTCGAGTAGGTAAATGATAAAAAAGATAATTTTTGATGTGGAATGCTACCTAGCATAATCTTGATCATGTATCTAATCATGGCATGAATATTAAGACACGAGTGATTCAAAGCAATAGTCTATCATTTGACATAAAAACAATAATACTTCAAGCCTACTAATAAAGCAATCATGTCTTTTCAAAATAACAAGGCCAAAGAAGGTTACCCCTACAAAATCATATAGTCTGGCTATGCTCCATCTTCTTCACACAAAATATTCACATCGTGCACAATCCCGATGACAAGCCAAGCAATTGTTTCGTACTTTTGATGTTCTCAAACCTTTTCAACTTTCACGCAATACATGAGCGTGAGCCATGGACATAGCACTATAGGTGGAATAGAATATGATGGTGGGGGTTATGTGGAGAAGACAAAAAAGGAGAAAGTCTCACATCAACTAGGCGTATCAACGGGCTATGGAGAGGCCCATTAATAGATATCAATGTGAGTGAGTAGGGATTGCCATGCAACAGATGCACTAAGAGCTATAAGTATATGGAAGCTCAAACTATAAACTAAGTGGGTGTGCATCCAACTTGCTTGCTCATGAAGACCTAGGGCATTTGAGGAAGTCCACCGTTGGAATATACAAGCCAAGTTCTATAATGAAAATTCCCACTAGTATATGAAAGTGATAACTCAAGAGACTCTCTATATGAAGAACATGGTGCTACTTTCAAGCACAAGTGTGGTAAAAGGATAGTAACATTGCCCCTTCTCTCTTTTTCTCTCATTTTTTCTTTTCTTTTTTTTCTCTTTTTTGGGGGCCTTTTTTTGGTCTTTCTCTCTTTTTTTTAATTTAATTTTATTTTTTTCGTCCGGAGTCTCATCCCGACTTGTGGGGGAATCATAGTCTCCATCATCCTTTCCTCATTGGGGCAATGCTCTAATAATGATGATCGTCACACTTTTATTTACTTACAACTCAATATTACAACTCGATATCTAGAACAAAGATATGACTCTATATGAATGCCTCCCGTGTAACGGGATGTGCAATGATCTAAGCGTAGCAATGACATCAAAACGGACAAGCCATGAAAACATCATGCTAGCTATCTTACGATCATGCAAAGCAATATGACAATAAATGCTCAAGTCATGTATATGATGATGATGGAAGTTGCATGGCAATATATCTCGGAATGGCTATGGAAATGCCATAATAGGTAGGTATGGTGACTGTTTTGAGGAAGATATAAGGAGGTTTATGTGTGATAGAGCGTATCGTATCACGGGGTTTGGATGCACCGTGAAGTTTGCACCAACTCTCGAGGTGAGAAAGGGCAATGCACTGCAGTCAAGAGGCTAGAAATGATGGAAGGGTGAGAGTGCGTATAATCCATGGACTCAACATTAGTCATAAAGAACTCACATACTTATTGCAAAAATCTATTAGTCATCGAAACAAAGTACTACGCCAAGCATGCTCCCAGGGGGATAGATTGGTATGAAAAGACCATCGCTCGTCCCCGACCGCCACTCATAAGGAAGACAATCAATAAATACCTCATGCTCCAAATTCGTTACATAACGGTTCACCATACGTGCATGCTACGGGAATCACAAACCTCAACACAAGTATTTCTACAATCCACAACCACCCACTAGCATGACTCTAATATCACCATCTTTATATCGCAAAACTATTGCAAGGAATCAAACATATCATATTTAGTGATCTACAAGTTTATGTAGGATTTTATGACTAACCATGTGAATGACCAGTTCCTGTCATCTCTCTAAATAGATATAAGTGAAGCAAGAGAGTTTAATTCTTTCTACAAAAGATATGCCCACACAACAATTATAAGTGAAGCAAAAGAGCATTCTACAAATGGCGGTTGTCTATGTAAAGAGAAACAGGAAATCCAAACTTCAAATGATATAAGTGAAGCACAAAGAGCATTCTATAAATCAACCAAGGACTATATCATACCAGCATGGTGCATAAAAGAAAAATGAAAACTAAATACAAAATACGCTCCAAGATTTGCACATATCGCATGAACGAAACGAATCCGAAAACATACCGAGACTTGTTGAAGAAAGAGGGATGCCTTCGGGGCATCCCCAAGCTTAGACGCTTGAGTCTCCTTGAATATTTACTTGGGGTGCCTCGGGCATCCCCAAGCTTGAGCCCTTGCCTCTCTTCCTTCTTCTCACATCGAAACCTTCTCGATCATCGAACACTTCATCCACACAAAACTTCAACAGAAAACTCGGTAAGATCCGTTAGTATAATAAAGCAAATCACTACTCTAAGTACTGTTGCAAACCAATTCATGTTTTGTTTTTGCATTGTGTCTACTGTAATATAGCTTTTCCATGGCTTAATCCACTGATATAAATCGATAGTTTCATCAAAACTAGCAAACTATGCATCAAAAACAGAATCTGTCTAAAACAGAACAGTCTGTAATAATCTGAACATTCACCTTACTTCTGATACTTGAAAAATTCTGCAAAAATTAATAAAAATAAAAAATTTGTACAGCAAGACATTTCAAAAAGAATTAGAACCATTTGACATTCCAGTAAAAAATTAAAATTCGTGCACTACAGCCAAAGTTTCTGTCCTGCACCGCACAAACCAACAAGCATTGTAAACATCCTAAAGGCAAACCTTGGCACATTATTTTTGTTCTTAAACTTTATAAAAGCACACAACAGAAATAAATGACTCTCTAAAACTTCCGGGTTGTCTCCCTGGCAGCGCTTTCTTTAAAGCCATTAAGCTAGGCATATAGTGCTCAAGTAGCGAATCCACCCGAATCCCAAGGTATATCAAAGCCAATTTTAATTAACAATGATTTAGCATTTAGTAGTGAGCACAAAGTAACATATATCAAGCAATGACGAAGTCTAACTCTCTTTCTATGCATCGGCATGTCATAAAAGAACAATTCATGCGCACCTAGTAAAGGCCAATGCATAGTACAAACAGTTTCTTGCAATTTTATCATGTTGGAAACATAGAGAGGTGGAGATATAGTTCCTCTCTCATAATAATTGCAAATAGGAGCAGCAAGCACATGCATATTATATTCATCGAAATCATCATGTGCAACGGTAAAATGCAACCCATCAATATAATCCTTAATAAGGGCAAACTTCTCCGATATAGTATAGCCGGGAGAATTCAAAAAGATAATAGGACTATCATGTGTGGGTGCAATAGCAACAATTTCATGTTTAACATATGGAACTATAGCAAGTTCATCTCCATAAGCATAATTCATTTTGGCATCTTGGCCACAAGCATAGCAAGCATCATCAAAAAGGGATATTTCAAGAGAATCAACGGACCATAATAGTCATCATAGCAATCATCCTTCGGTAAGCACGAAGAGGAATTAAACAATGTATGAGTTGAAGAGTTACTCTCATCAGAAGGTGGGCACGGGAGATCAATCCGCTCTTCCTCCTTTTGTTCTTCGCTCTCCTCCTCATCTTTTTCATCCAATGAGCTCACAGTTTCATCAATTAGTCTCTTCTTGGACAGCGGGGTAATCCTCAAGATATGGTTCAACATAGGCATTAGAAGCATAATTATCATAGCAATATTTAAGTATGGCAAAATTTTCAGATTTGTGAAAAGTAGCATCATACATTTTAATCAAAGAAGCAATTTCGTAAGCACCCTTAAAAGCAACAAATCTTCAATTTGTTGAATATCATAATAACTATAAACACCTTTAGCATACGAAGATAAGATTCCATTATCAATAAACTCACATTGGTATGGAAGGTGTTTCTTAGGGTTTTTAGAACAGCAAGTAACATCATATATTTCACATAAATTACAAGCATAGCATTGCAAACGATGAATTTGACCCAATAGAATTTTCCCTTTTTCAGATATTCGGTGTCGCGCATAACAAGCATGCTCATCTAAAGATTTGCCCTCAACTAAGCTAGTTGGGATTTCAAAGACGAGCACATAGGGATCGAAGATGATCCAAGTAAAAAGCTTCGTGGAGTGTGATAGATTTTGAGTGGTTCTTCAACCATTGCTTCAGAGGGTACAACTAATTTTTTGGTATTTTTGCGTTTCCTACCCATAACTAAAGATAGAAAACAACTAAGAACAACAAATAAAAATTACTTAGTAATAAAGCAAACAAGCACACACGAGAATATTCGCCCCACGCTATAACTCCCGTGGCGGCGCCCGAAAAAAGGTCTTGATAACCCACAAGTAAAGGGGATCGCAACAGTTTTCGATAAGTAAGAGTGTCGAACCCAACGAGGAGCTAAAGGTAGAACAAATATTCCCTCAAGTTCTATCAACCACTGATATAACTCTACGCACGCTTGACATTCGCTTTACCTAGAACAAGTATGAAACTAGAAGTACTTTGTAGGTGTTTTTGGATAGGTTTGCAAGAAAATAAAGAGCACGTAAATAAAAGCTAGGGGCTGTTGTAAGTAAAGAAGCAATAAAGTAAATATAGCGAGTGCGGAAAAGTGGTGGTAGGAGTTGCGAAGTTGTCCCTAAGCAATTGACTACTTTACTAGACCGATAGCAAGTTTTATGTGGGAGAGGCCACTGCTAGCATGTCATCCCTTACTTGGAATTCTATGCACTTATGATTGGAACTATTAGCAAGCATTGAAACTACTAACGTTCATTAAGGTAAAACCCAACCATAGCATTAAGATATATTGGTCCCCTTCAATCCCATATGCATCAATTTCTATGCTAGGTTGAAGCTTACATCACTCTTGCCCTCCAATACATAGTCCTATCAACATACAACTAACCCTATGGTGTGATCCACGCAGCTCATATGATGGGCACCAAAGGACAGCAACATAACCACAAGCAAATTAAATCAATCATAGCAATTCATCAACCATCGATAGGACAACGAAAATCTACTCTGACATCATAGGATGGCAACACATCATTGGATAATAATATGAAGCATAAAGCACCATGTTCAAGTAGAGGTACAGCGGATTATGGAGAGTGGAACGCTGTAGATAGAAGGGGAAGGTGATGGAGATGTTGGTGGAGATGGCGGAGGTGTTGGTGAAGATCATGGTGATGATGATGGCCCCTGACGGCGTTCAGCCATGAAGCGAGGGGAGAGAGCCCTCCTTCTTCTTCTTCCTTGACCTTCTCCCTAGGTGGGAGAAGGGTTTCCCCTCGTCCATGGTCTCCATGGCGTGGGAGGCGAGAGCCCCTCCAAATTGAATCTGTCTCTCTGTCTCTCTGCTTCTGCGTTACATCTGCGCCTTTCACCGTTTAGTATATATATGGAGATCCGTAACTCGATTGGACTGAAACCTTCGCCGTGATTTTTACCAAAAATTAGCTTTCTTGCGGCGAAGAAGGGCATAAACCGCCTTACGGTGGCCCACGAGGGTCAGGCGCCCCCCCGCCTCGTGGCCACCTCGAGCACCGTTCGCGTTGATCTTTCTCCCGGATTTTCCAAATATTCCAAAATAAGCTCCATCCATTTTATCCCGTTTGGATTCCGTTTGATATGGATATTCTGCGAAACCAAAAACATGCAACAAACGGAATCGCATCGGGCCTTTGGATCAATATGTTAGTCCCAAAAATAGTATAAAAAGTTGCCAAAAAGTATATGAAAGTTGCATAATATTGGCATGGAACAATCAAAAATTATAGATCTGACGGAGACGTATCATCACCGAAATGAGCGATGTGCAGATCAGCGGAGGTGCCGTGCGTTCGGTACTTGATCGATTGGATCGCGAAGACGTTCGACTACATCAACCGCGTTACTTAACGCTTCCGCTTTTGGTCTACGAGGGTACGTGGACACATTCTCCCCGCTTGTTGCTATGCTTCTCCTAGATAGATCTTGCCTGATCATAGGATTTTTTTGAAATAATACGTTCCCCAACAGTGGCATCCAAGCCAGGTCTATGCGTAGATGTTATATGCACAAGTAGAACACAAAGAGTTGTGGGCGATAATAGTCATACTGCTTACCAAAGATGCCATACTTTGATTCGCGGTATTGTTGGATGAAGCGGCCCAGACCGACATTACATGACCGCATTCATGAGACTGGTTCTACCACCGTGCTTTGCACACAGGTGGCTAGTGGGTGTCTGTTTCTCCAACTTTAGTTGAATCGAGTGTTACCATGCCCGGTCCTTGTTGAAGGTTAAAACAACACACTTGACGAAAAATCGTTGTGGTTCTGATGCGTAGGTAAGAACGGTTCTTGCTAAAGCCCGTAGCAGCCACGTAAAATTTGCAACAACAAAGTAGAGGACGTCTAACTTGCTTTTGCAGGGTATCCTGTGATGTGATATGGTCAAGACATGATGATATATAAATTGTTGTATGAGATGATCATGTTTTGTAACAGTTATCGGCAACTGGCAGGAGCCATATGGTTGTCGCTTTATTGTATGAAATGCAATCGCCATGTAATTTCTTTACTTTATGTAGCGACCAGACCTCAAACAGTCTGATCTCTGTGCATAAGTGTCATCCCTGGATCGGTAATGCTGACACACACAGTACTCGAAGGATTTATAACAAAGTAGCAATCACACACTTATTACATCGAATGTCTCAAAAGAGAACTTATTACAATAAATATGGCTTAAGGCCATCTAATACGATAACAGCGGAAGGCTTGGAAGATAAAGTGAGTCCATCAGCTCCAATGACATCACTGAGTGAAAGACCATGACCTAAGGCTCCTTACTTGTCGTTTGAAAAGTCTGCAACATGATACGTTGCAGCCCGAAAACGGGTCAACACATGGAATATGCTGGCAATGTAACACAAGAGAGTAATGAACAGAATAATGCTATCACTACATGCATATATGGCTGGTGGAGGCTGTATGGTTAATATGTTTTTGCAAAAAGCCAATTTTTCCCTACTGCAAAGGAATATGTTTTATTTAACTATCATGGTGGTTGATAAACATTGAGAAGGTAAACCCCCTCTCAATCCCAATTAGAAGTAATTAACAATAACCCATCAAATTAAATTAAGTAACGTGATGAGATCCACATGATAATCCATGAACCAGATACTCAAGAAATTCATAACCGGGGACACGGCTAACCATGATTAGTTTGTACACTCTGCAGAGGTTTGCGCACTTTTCCCCACAAGACTCGATCTCCTCCGTTTGATTTCTCGCACTACATGATGTTTGAGAAACGGATGACCGATACATAGTCTTTCAGAAGCGTTAGCACCTTACGATGGGTAGACCGTACCACCTACATCCCCTACATCTGGTAGTCTACCACTGTAAGAGTTCACACGACTTAATCAATTATGCTAGAGCCCATAATAGCTTGTGGCTGCACACGGAAGTTTCTAGTATGAATGATCTCATGATCCCTTTGAGCCTGGGTGGCGGTCCATAGGAGATCACACGGTACCCCGGGATTTCCAAAAATACAGGCAATCACTGGAAAACCCAGGTGCCTCAGTCCACCCAGATGTGTATTTAAGTTGCCAACTTAAGTTGAACCATTAAATAACGATCTCACATCTGTCATATAACACACTCAAACCCAATCCACGTCTACGAGCATAGCATAGCAATATAAGCATAACGTAGAAATAACTCCCACGGTTTGATAATAAACAGGTGAATAGGTACTACCTCAACTACTACCCAAACCCACAATTTAATTCAGATCCTAACCATGCAATTGTTTGAGGATTCATCTAATGCAATAAAAGCTGGGTAGTAAAGGGTATGATCAAAGTGTTACTTGCCTTCTTGATGATCCATGAAACCTAGAGACTGTAATAGCACGCTTAGCACTCCGAGTACTCTATCGCAAACAAACAAGCATAAAATAAGCAATCAAGCAAGGGCACGGGTAAAACTCAAATAGGAGATCTAACCAGAAAGTTCAACTTAAGAACTCCGGTTTGCAAAAAGAATCAAATCAAACGAAGCAACAAAACTCAAACGGCGAAAGAAACAAGCTTGGTTTACTATTCTGGACTAAAGTCAAATTTTATAGTAGCAAAAACTTGTTTAAGTTGGTTAAACGGAAAGAGGGTTTCGAGACGAAACTCTAGGCACTTGAATCGCCTGATTCCGATAAACGAGCGAAAAGTTATACTAAAACGAAATTCGGATCAGAAATCACGATCGAAAATAATCGCGAAAAATCCGAGAAAAATAAAAAACTGATGAACAGGCTAACGAATGAACGTTCGATGTCTGCGGCTAATCGGTAACCGTTCGTTAAAACGAACTAACGAACGGCGTTCGCTAAATAACTAAATCGAAAAAAAATAAAAAAAAACAATCTAAAAAAATAAACCGCGGATTCTAAAGAAAAACCGATCGGTTTTTCCGTAGAAAACCGATCATGGGCGATTCTTGCAGCGAAAACGGCGGCGGCATGCGGCGGCGGCGGCGGCAGCATGGCCATGGCTCGGGCTAGGGTTTTGAGTGCGAAGTGAGGGTGGTGAGGCAGCTCCCGGCTTATAAGGCCGCCGGGCCGAGAGTACTAGACGGACACGGCCCGGTTAGGTTGGTTCGCGTTTTTTTAACAATTCGGACGTGCAGAAAAAGAAAGAAAAGAAATACTAAACGGACTCCAAAAATCCCAAAATAAATTTTTCCCGTCCTCTAAAAATAAGCCGGACAAGGTGAACATTTATTTGGGCCTAAAATTCAATTTTGAAAAACGCAGATTTTTCCTATTTCAAATAAAATAGCGATAAAACTCCGAATAAAAATCTTATTTGATTTTAATATTAAATCTCTGTTATTTCTTTATTTTGAGGAAGTCATTTTATCCTCTCTCTTTTATTTTTAGTAAAAGAAATATTTCGGAGGAATAAAATTAAAATCAAACGATACTCTTTTCATAATTTGAGAAAAACTCAAATATGAAAATAATGAAATCCCCAACTCTCTCCGTGGGTCCTTGAGTTGCTTAGAATTTCTAGGATCAACCAAAATGCAATAAAAAAATATGATATGCAATGATGATCTAATGCATAACATTCCAAATTGAAAATTTGGGATGTTACAAACCTACCCCCCTTAAGATGAATCTCGCCCTCGAGATTCGGGTTGGCTAGAAAATAGGTGAGAGTGATCCTTCCGTAAGTCTTCCTCTCGTTCCCAAGTGGCTTCATCCTCGGTATGGTGATTCCACAGAACCTTGCAAAACTTGATAACCTTGTTGCCTGTAAGTCGGTGGCAAACTCGAGTATCTTGTTGGTTTCTCCTCATATGTCAAATCACTATCCAACCGTATCGCTTCAAGCGGCACTGTATCTCTTAGAGGAATATCAGCCATCTCCCCGTGGCACTTCTTTAATTGAGAAACGTGGAACACATCGTGAACTCCGGACAATCCTTCAGGTAATTTCAACTTGTAAGCCACTTCTCCCATATGTTCCAAAACTCTGTATGGTCCCACAAAACGTGGCGCTAACTTTCCCTTAACTCCAAAGCGCTTCACTCCTCGAAGTGGTGATACTCAAAGATACACTCTGTCTCCGACTTCGTAAACCGTCTCCTTGCGTTTAGAATCCGCATAACTCTTCTGCCTTGACTGGGCTACCTTGAGTCTATCACGAATCAGCTTAACCTTCTCCTCAGACTCTTTAATCAAACCTGGTCCAAACAATTGTTGGTCTCCAACTTCGTCCCACAACAACGGTGTTCTGCACCTCCTTCCGTACAGCGCTTTGAAAGGGGCCATCTTCAAACTGGCTTGATAACTGTTGTTATCAGAGAACTCTGCAGAAGGCAAATTATCGTCCCAACTAGATCCATAGTCTAGTGCACAAGCTCTCAACATGTCCTCTAGAATCTGATTGACTCTCTCAGTCTGTCCATCTGTCTGCGGGTGAAAGGTCATACTAAACTCTAGCCTGGTTCCTAAAGTTTTATGCAACTGATTCCAACACTTTGAGGTAAACTGGGTTCCTCTATCTGATACTATGGTCCTCGGAACTCCATGCAGACATACGATCCTGGTCATATATATCTTTGCCAACTTAGCACTGGTGTAAGTGGTCTTTACTGGGATGAAATGAGCTACTTTCGTCAATCGATCGACTACAACCCATATCGAGTCATAGCCTGAACGAGTTCTTGGCAATCCTGTGATAAAATCCATGCCTACTTTATCCCACTTCCATTCGGGTATAGGCAATGGCTGTAGCAATCCTGTTGGCTTCTGATGTTCTGCCTTCACTCTCTGACATACATCACAAACTGCTACATACTCCGCAATATCCTTCTTCATACCGGTCCACCAGAAACTGTCCTTCAAATCCAGATACATCTTGGTATTTCCTGGGTGAATCGAATATGGCGAATCATGAGCCTCTTGCAGAATCAACTTCCTGGTCTCCAGATCATTGGGCACATATACGTGGTCCTCGAACCATAAGGTGTTGTGCTCGTCCCCACGAAATCCTTTGGCCTTTCCTTTACTCATCCTTTCCTTTATCTCGGCAATCTCCTTGTCCGTCTTCTGAGCTTCTCTGATCTTATCCATCAAGGTAGACTGAATTTCCAATGCTGCTACATAGCCTCTCGGAACTATCTCCAAACATAGCTCGCGAAGGTCTTCTGCTAACTCCTTGGGTAGTTCTCCGATCATGAGAGTATTTACATGACTCTTGCGGCTCAACGCATCGGCTACTACGTTAGCCTTTCCTGGATGATAATGCAATCTCATATCATAATCCTTAATGAATTCCAACCATCTCCTTTGTCTGAGATTCAACTCCTTCTGCGTGAAGATATACTTCAAACTCTTGTGATCCGTGTACACCTCACAATGGTTTCCGATGAGAAAATGTCTCCATGTCTTCAACGCATGCACTACTCGCTAACTCCAAATCATGCGTAGCATAGTTTAACTCATGGGGTTTTAGCTGTCGTGAGGCATATGAAACAATTCTTCCCTCACCGCATAAGTACGGCTCCAAGTCCTCGTGAGAAGCGTGTAATACACTTCATAATCCTTGTGTTGATCTGGCGTAATCAACACTGGTGATGTAACCAAGCGTCTCTTCAACTCCTGAAAACTGGCCTCACATTCCTCGGTCAATTGAATTTGGTGTCCTTCTTGACAACTCCGTCATGGGTTTTGCAATCTTTGAGAAATTCTCAATGAACCTCCGGTAGTATCCTGCGAGTCAAGGAAAACTCTGGATCTCTCCAACAGTCGTGGGTGATTCCCAGTTTGTCACGGTGACAACTTTGGTAGGGTCTACTGCTATTCCTTCTCCGGATATAACATGTCCAAGAAATCCAACTTCCTTCAGCCAAAACTCACACTTCTTTGAACTTGGCGTATAACTGGTGTTCCCTGAGCTTACCAAGTACCAAACGCAAATGTTCCTTATGGTCTTCTTCATTCTTCGAGTAAACCAGAATATCATCAATGAACACTACAACGAACTTATCCAAAAACTCCATAAACACTTTGTTTATCATGTTCATAAAATAGGCAGGTGCATTAGTCAGGCCAAATGACATAACAATATACTCATACAGCCCATACCTTGTGGTAAAAGTTGTCTTAGGTATATCCTGCTCTCGAATCTTGAACTGGTGATACCTCGATCGCAAATCGATCTTGGAAAACACCTTATCTCCTTGCAATTGATCAAACAAATCATTGATCATCGGCAGTGGGTACTTATTCTTGATCGTCACCTCATTCAATCCTCGATAATCAACAACCATCCTTAACGATCCGTCCTTCTTCTCCACTAGAAGTACTGGTGATCCCCATGGTGACGAACTTGGGCGAATATATCCCTTATCCAGTAACTCCTTAATCTGCTTCTTAATCTCTTCCAAATCCTTTGCAGGCATCCTGTACGGTCTTTTAGATATTGGCCCTGTGCCTGGCAAAAGCTCAATCAAAAACTCGATGTCTCTATCCGGTGGCATGCCGGGCAACTCTTCTGGAAATACATCCGGAAAATCCTTTACCAACGGTACTTCCTCTGTACAACTCACGATAAGGAATTTACTTGAGTCCTATTCGGCACATGCCGGATACATACTTGATCCTTCTTCCCTCCTGGGTGGTGAGCAAAATCGACTTCTTGGCGCAATCAATGTTCCCTCCATACTTTGATAGCCAATCCATGCCTAATATCACATCCAATCCTTGTGACTCCAATACTATTAGGTGCAGGTGAACAAGTAGTTACCAATCCTTAATGGTAACCGATCACACCATAGGCTAGCCATATACTCTGCTCCTGGCGAGGTTACTAACATGGGTGACCTAAGGGCTTGGGTTGGTAGTTTAAACTTATCCACGAATCCCCTTGATATGTATGAATGTGATGCACCAGTATCAAAAAGAACGATTGCAGTAAATGACTTAACCAAAAACTTACCTATTACTGCATCGGGCTGGGCTTCAACCTCCTCCACGTTAACGTGGTTCACTTGTCCCCTGTTAAAAGGGTTGGGCTTGTTTCCAGAGCTTCCATTGCCATTTCCATTCTTAGCTTCAGGACATTCATTGGCGTAATGTCCGGTCTTCTAGCACTTGTAGCAAGTAACGTGGCTTAGATCCTTCTTAGCGGGTGTTGCCGGGTTGGAACGGTTCTGTCTGCTGCTTCCTCCATTACCATTTCCATTCTTGGGGCCACTATGGTTGTGCGAACTTCCTCCATTATGAGTGTGGCATCCATGGTTATGAACAAGTCCTCCCGAGTTCGGGGTATAACGGGGTCTCTGCTGGGCTCCAGAATTATACTTCCCCTGTCCATACTTCCTCTTGCTGTTGTCAATCTGCTGCTGCTTCCCTTCAAGCATGAGAGCTCTATCTACCAACTCACGGTAGTTATTGAAATTTGCCACCATCACCGCATGCTCAGCTCATCATTTAGTCCTTCCAAAACTTCTACTTCTTAGCAAAGACATGTAGCAACGTCATCTGGGGCATAACGTGCTAACTTACTAAATTCATCCACATATTGGCCAACAGTGCGCCCTCCTTGGCATAAGTTGTGAAACTCACGCTTCTTCATGGCCATAGCTCCTGCCGAAACATGGGCGGTGCGAAAAGCCTGCTGAAACTGGTCCCATGTCACAGTGTCAATAGGGTAAGTGACTATGAAATTCTCCCACCAAGATGCTGCGGGTCCATCAAGTTGATGTGCGGCAAAATGCACTCTCTCCGCATCTGTGCATCCTGCAGTAGTCAACTCCCTCTCAATCTTGCAGAGCCAATCATCTGCAACAATCGGCTCGGTGCTACTGGAGAACACCGGCGGATTCAGCCTAAGAAAACGGGCTAAGTGGTCAACTGGTGGCGGTGGCGGTGGGTTGTTGTTGTTGTTGTTGTTGTTGTTGTTGTTGTTGTTCCGCTGGTTCTGATTCTGGACTAGTATCTGCATCAATGCATTCTGCTGCTGGATCAACTGAGTGAGCTCCGGTGGGAAAGCAAATCCATTGTCGCGTCTCGGAGGCATCTGCTGGGTTTAGAAAAGATGAGATGACAGAATAGAATGAGGTCTAGAGGGAAAAACACTACCCATATGCACATGAGACAAACACAAACATATCACTCAATCAATCAAACGAAGCATACAATCGGTCTAGAACTATGTTACAAAAGTGCTTGGACTATGCTATATACTTGGTGGAATACTACTACTGATTTGGTGGTCTACTAGAAAAATTTCTCGGTCGAAGACTCCATGATATCTGCTCCAGCTTCATCCACAAAATCATCATCACTATCGTCAGGGTCCGAGTCGGTGTCGTCAATGATGATGTAGTTCTCCGGGCAAGTGGAACTGTCATCTTCTCCTCCTGGCGCAGGGTCTCCCATGAAGACTCCTAGTTTCCTGGTCAGGTCGTCATTCTTCTCCACTAGTACGACGATTTCTTCCTCATAATCTTCGCGTGTAGCCTTGAGTTCTTCCTCCAGTTCCGAAATCCCCGTCATTGCTTTTCTTCAAATCCATCATGCCTGCGCACATCTGGTTCTCCTGGCGACGAATGTGCTGGTTTAACTCCTGGATGAAAGAGGCAATCGATCTATCCTTCCTGGTGTTGATCAACTCCCATTGCTCGTCTCGGCGCCCACAAATCTGGTAGATAGTGTCCTTGAGATCATTGTGGTAGACTTCTCCAATGCGTCCCATAGTGATGTCAGCTGCCATACTCTTTCCTAGACTCCAGGTGGGTGGATCGAAAGTAAACTCTATGGGCTCGATGGATGGCGTGAATGTCCTTCTGGAACTTGAACTTGAATCATCCGGTAGCTCTTCTTACGGTAAAGTGGCATTGTAGGTCCGGTGAAACTTGGTATTCCAATGTTCGGTACCTAGTAACTTCCTTCAAGTGGCGTCCAAAGGGTGTCTTCATCCGGTTGCATGAACTTGATCCTTGCATCCGCCATCCGAAGAGTAGAAAAAATGGAAGGAGCCAGAAATGAGAAGAGAGTAGTGATCTAGGGCTTTAGCTTAGTGGTCGTGTCCCTACGGTGATGTGCTCTGGTACCATCTTTGTAGCGACTGCACCTCGAACAGTCGATCTCTACGTGCATAAGTGTCATCCCTGGATCGGTAATGCTGACACACACAGTACTCGAAGGATTTATAACAGAGTAGCAATCACACACTTATTACATCGAATGTCTCAAAAGAGAAATTATTACAATAAATATGGCTTAAGGCCATCTAATACGATAACATGAAAGGATCGAGAAGAGGTGTCTAGAGGGGGGGGGTGATTAGACACTAAGTACCAAAAGTTGCAGTTTTTAACTTCTTTAAGTTGGAGTGGAGTTTAGGCACAAGTTTAACACTCATAATACATATCAAGCAAGCATGCAAAGAGTATATGAGCAGCGGAAAGTAAAGCATGCAACTTGCAAGAATGTAAAGGGAAGGGTTTGGAGGATTCAAACGCAATTGGAGACACGGATGTTTTTGTCGTGGTTCCGGTAGGTGGTGCTATCGTACATCCATGTTGATGGAGACTTCAACCCACGAAGGGTAGCAGTTCTTGCTGAGTCCACGGAGGGCTCCACCCATGACGGGTCCACGAAGAAGCAACCTTGTCTATCCCACCATTGGCGTCGCCCACGAAGGATTTGCCTCACTCGGGTAGATCTTCACGAAGTAGGCGATCTCCTTGCCCTTACAAACTCCTTGGTTCAACTCCACAATCTTGCCTGAGGCTCCCAAGTGACACCTAGCCAATCTAGGAGACACCACTCTCCAAGAAGTAACAAATGGTGTGTTGATGATGAACTCCTTGCTCTTGTGCTTCAAATGATAGTCTCCCCAACACTCAACTCTCTCTCACGAGGATTTGGATTTGGTGGAAAGAAGATTTGAGTGGAAAGCAACTTGGGGAAGGCTAGAGATCAAGATTCATATGGTAGGAATGGAATATCTTGGCCTCAACACAAGGGTAGGTGGTTCTCTCTCGGAAAATGTGTATTGGAAGTGTAGGTTAGATTACGATGGCTCTCTCCACGAATGAAGAGTGGGTGGGCGGTATATATAGCCTCCACACAAAATCTAACCGTTACACACAACTTGCCAAACTTCGGTGGGACCGAATTGTTAAACTCGGTTGGACCGATTTAGCAAATCTAGTGACCGTTAGGATTTTCGGTGGGACCGACATGCAACTCGGTAGGACCGATATGGTTAGGGTTAGGGCATAACGTAATCTCGGTGAAACCTATTACACGAACTCGGTGGGACCGATTTTGGTAATAAGCTAACCAGAGAGTTGGTCAGGCAAACTCGGTGAGACCGATTACACAAACTCGGTGGGACCGATTTTGGTAATAAGCTAACGGAGAGTTTGCATTGTAATCTCGATAGTACCGATTGCTCAAACTTCGTGAAACCGATTTTGGTAATGGACATACACGGAGAGATTACAATCCCATCTCGGTGAGACCGAGATCCCCATCAATGAGACCGATTTGCCTAGGCTTTGTGGCGGTGGCTATGACATCCGAACTTCGGTGGGCGCCCGGATAGAAAGAATCGGTGGGGCGAGTTTGACTTTTGGTTTAGGTCATATGTGGATGTGAGAAAGTAGTTGAGGGCTTTGGAGCATATCACTAAGCACTTTGAGCAAGCAAGCCATTAAGCAACACCTCATCCCTTCTTGATAGTATTGGCTTTTCCTATAGACTCAATGTGATCTTGGATCACTAAAATATAAAATGTAGAGTGTTGTACTTGAAGCTTGAGCCAATCCTTTGTCCTTAGCATCTTGAAGGGGTTCCACATCCTTTAGTCCATGCCACTTAATTTGTTGAACTTGTCTGAAACATACTAGGTAAAAGTGTTAGTCCAACAAGAGTTATGTTGACATTAATTACCAAAATCACCCAGGGAGCACTTGTGCTTTCAATCTCCCCCTTTTTGGTAATTGATGGCAACATACATCAAAGCTTTAGATAAAGATATAGAGAATAGCAAGTAAAGCTTTGGAAAGACATGTAACATGCATAGGCTCCCCCTACATGTATGCAATCATGTGAATATGGAATATTGAAGCATGTGAGAGCATAACCATGACAGAGTAGGCAATGTGTTACATGTATCTTGGCTATATGCATCGAGATCCAAAGATGTGAATGTGGGAAATGTACCTTCACGCTCATGAGTCCTTCTTGCGGACAATATGTACATCGACAAGAATTCCTCATACACATGATTGTGATGCATATACTTACCTTGTGGTCTTGAGTTGGCTTAGGATGAAATGAACCTGCGTAAACAAGGTTAGATAACACAAATACACCTACTGGCCAGAGCAAACAAAAGAAACTACAAGAGTACCAAGACTGGGATGACATATAGAGTGAGTACTAAGTACCACAATAGATATTGACATGTCCCCAGAGGTAAAGATATGCAAGGAATTTAAGAAATTTATTTCCCTTAGATGTCTTGCTCCCCCTGAATCTAGCATGGGATACTAGGAGAAGATAGGGAACAGAAAATCCGAGCTCAAAGAAACAAATGAAAAGAGCTAATGCAAATAAGCACATATGAACATGTCTTTCCCCTCAATAAGACATGTGGCATCTCTCCTCTTGAGCACCAAGCATCTGGGATCCTTGAAGATTACTCTTTCCTTGAGTATTCCCTCCCCCTAGACATCTGATTAAGCTTTGATGTGATCTCTCTCTCCCCCTTTGACATCAATTTCCAAGAAGGGTCTTCTGGAATTTGTCGTGAATGGGTTTGGTCCTTGAGTCACAGCACAAAGCACCAAGGTAAATGTGATGCTTGTAGAGGACAAGATTCATTGAGTGGAGCTGGATCAAGAGTAAAGCAGGAATAAATGGCAAAATGTTTTTCCTGTAGTGAAATCAGTGGCACCGAGTTGTATGCTTCGGTTAGACCGAGAACAAGAAACCGATGGGACCGAGTTCGTCGCAGAGAAAAGCACTTGTCACCTCAGCTCACTAGACAAGTAAGATCTCACAAGGATTTGCAAGGAATTAACTGAAAGATTTGCAATGAATTGGATGCAGGGAATGCAGAACAAAAGAAAAGAAAAGAAAAGAGAAGAAAAGAAATCTAGATGAAGTTTTTTTTGAAAGGGGAAAACAAATATGCATGAGACAAATGCAAGGGCACAGAAAAGAACACAAGAAAACTTCATCTAGAGATGGTCGGCGACAAAGTCACCTAAGTTAGAGTATATTGACTTAGGAGTCAAGTGAGATCACTTGATCATAGGTCATACTCATCGTTTAAGCTCAGAAATGGGGTTGCCATTTTTCGTTTAAGCATCTTGATGTATTCACATCTTGTCGAGTTGCTTTGACTCATGACTTGGAGTAAAGCTTCTCTAAGATGTAATAACATACCTTGGGTGGTGGTGTTGATCGTGATCATGTAGTTGAACTTGTGTGGGTTGCTCAAGGTTGATGCAGCTCATCAAGAGTTGGGGGCACCACTTGGAATTTGAGTTCATCTACCTACATGGGTTAGTTTTTGCAAGGAAGAGCACTTGTGTATCCAAAATGACAATCATGAAACTCAACATAGAATTTGTCAAAGGATATGTTTGAATGGTTTCGTGCTTCCTTGTCTTCAACCACCATTGTGTAGGGACTTGGTGATGTAGAGATTGCTCAAGATGTGAGTGAGTTGCGATCTCATAGATTTAGATTCATCCAAGTGCCTACAAGGGTTAGATAACATGCAAGATGCAAATATATCCAAGACATAAGATAATCATTATAAGAGAAATCAAGGATTAGTCATAAGCTCAAGTCTTGCATGTATCCAATGGAGTTCCTACTCCAACTTTGAAGCATCAATGATGTTCAATTCACCTCTTAACCTGCAAAACACTTTCTCATCAAGTGGTTTAGTGAATATATCCGCTAATTGCTTGTCGGTGCGAACATGCTTAAGATTAATGTCACCCTTAGCAACGTGATCTCGAATGAAATGATGACGAACTTCAATATGCTTAGTTTGAGAGTGTTGCACGGGATTGTGAGCAATCTTGATAGCACTTTCATTGTCACAAAGTAATGGAACATGTTTCACATATATCCCATAATCTTTAAGAGTTTGGGTCATCCAAAGTAACTGAGCACAACATGAACCAGCGACAATGTATTCCGCTTCGGCGGTGGATAAGGATACCAAGTTTTGTTTCTTGGAAGACCAAGACACAAGAGATCTAACAAGAAATTGACAAGTACCCGAAGTGGACTTTCTATCAACCTTGTCACCGCATAGTCCGAGTCGGAGTAGCCAACAAGATCAAAAGAAGACCTCTTAGGATAACAAATGCCAAAATTTGGTGTATGTATTAAGTATCTTACTATCCTTTTCATGGCCTTAAGATGACATTCCTTAGGAGCAGCTTGATATCATGCACACATGCACACACTTAGCATGATATCGGGACGTGAAGCACATAGATATAACAACAAACCAATCATAGAGCGATAAACCTTTTGATTAACCGGTTAACCATCTTTGGTCAAATCAAGATGTCCACTAGTAGGCATGGGTGTAGTCAAACCTTTGCATTCTTGCATATTGAACTCCTTGAATAAGTCCTTGGTGTACTTCGTTTGAGAGACAAAGGTACCTTCCTTAGTTTGCTTGATTTGCAAACCAAGAAAGAATTTGAGTTCACTCATCATAGACATCTCAAACTTTTCCGACATTAGCTTCCCAAACTTTTCACTAAAATGAGGGTTAGTAGAACCAAATATAATATCATCAACATAAATTTGGCATACAAATAGTTCTCCATTGACCCTTTTAGTAAAGAGAGTAGAATCAATTTTTCCAATTTCAAAGCCTTTTTCAATAAGGAACTTGGTCAAGCGTTTATACCATGCTCTAGGAACTTGTTTAAGACCATAAAGGGCTTTGTGAAGTTTGTAAACATGATCAGGTTTCTTAGGATTGACAAAGCCGGGAGGTTGCTTAACATAAACTTTGTCCTCAATTTCACCATTTAGAAAAGCACTTTTAATGTCCATTTGGTACAAGGTGATATCATGGTGATTAGCATAAGCAAGTAAGATGCGAATGGACTCAAGTCTAGCAACGGGAGCATAAGTCTCACCATAGTCCACACCTTCGACTTGTGTGTAGCCTTGGGCGACGAGATGTGCTTTGTTGCGGACTACTTGTCCATCTTCATCTTGCTTGTTGTGAAATACCCGTTTTGTACCGATGATGTTGTGGTTGTTGTCGGGCTTCTCAACCAATGTCCACACTTGATTTCTCTCAAAGTTGTGTAGCTCTTCATGCATAGCGTTTATCCAGTCTGGATCTTCCAATGCTTCTTCAACCTTCATAGGTCCAATGCTAGAGATGAATGAATAGTGTTCACAAAAGTTAGCTAAACGAGTTTTAGAGCGAGTGATTCTCCTGGTTTGGATATCTTTGTAGATTTTCTCGACGGGATGGTCTTTAGCAATTCTTGCTCGAACTCGCAAAAGCTTTTGCTTGGGTCTTGGTTGAACATATTCTTCATCTTCTTCTTCTTCTTGGCCTTCTTCATTGTTGGCGTTGTCGTTCTCTTGTCGTGGTGGAGAAGGAGGTTGTTGGCGTTCGTCTTGGTGCACTTCCTCGTTTTCTTCATCTTGGTGTGTCCCACTTGTGGATGCCTCCATATCAACTCTTGGTTCACCTTGTCATGAGGTAGAAGCTTCCACTTGACCAGACGAGGTACTCTCCTTCACCTGCGTTGGGACGAATCTTGCCAATAGACAAGTCTTGGATTGCTACGAGGGATCTTTGTCTCCTACATTAATTGGCAATTGCTCTACTTGCGAGCCGTTAGATTCATCAAACTTCACATCTACCGTTTCTTCAACCTTTTGGGTGAAATTGTTGTAGACACGATATGTGTGAGAGTTTGAGCCATAACCAAGTAGGAAACCTTCATGAGACTTAGGAGCAAATTTAGAACGACGATGCTTATCAAGAATGTAGCACTTTGAGCCGAATACTCGAAAGTATCCAACTTGGGGTTTGTTACCAGTGAGGAGCTCGTATGCCGTCTTGCCGAGTAGCTTGTGAAGATACAAGTGATTTGTTGCATGACAAGCTGTCTCAACCGCTTCTGCCCAAAAGTGCTTTGGCGTCTTGTATTCATCAAGCATCGTTCTCGCCATTTCAATGAGCGTCCGGTTCTTCCTCTCAACAACTCCATTTTGTTGAGGTGTGTATGTGTTGGGGAACGTAACAGAAATTCAAAATTTTCCTACGTGTCACCAAGATCTTTCTATGGAGAAACTAGCAACGAGGGGAAGGAGAGTGCATCTACATACCCTTGTAGATCGCTAAGCAGAAGCGTTCAAGAGAACGGGGTTGAAGGAGTTGTACTCGTCGTGATCCAAATCACCGGAGATCCTAGTGCCGAGCAGACGGCACCTCCGCGTTCAACACACGTACAACCCGGTGGCGTCTCCCATGCCTTGATCCAGCAAGGAGAGAGGAGAGGTTGGGAAGACTCCATCCACCAGCAGCACAACGGTGTGGTGGTGATGGAGGAGCGTGGCAATCCTGCAGGCTTCGCCAAGCACCGCAGAGAGGAGGAGGACTTGGGAAAGGGGAGGGCTGCGCCGAGGCAAGGGTGCAGCTCCCATGTGCCTCCCCACTATATATAGGGGTGGAGGGGGATTATTTCTTGCCCTCCAAGTCCATTGGGGCATTGGCAAAGGTGGGAGGAAAGAAATCCCATCCTTTCCTTTCCCCACCGATTGTTATCCCCCCTTTTTAGGGATCTTGATCTTATCCCTTCGGGATATGACCTTATTCCCTCTAAGGGGGGATCTTGAGTGCGCCTTGACCAGGGTGTGGGGCCTTGCCCCAGTACCCACGTTCATGTGGCCCCCATGCAGGTGGGCCCCACTCCAGAACCTTCTAGAACCTTCCCGGTACAATACCAAAAAATCCCGAACATTTTCCGGTGGCCAAAATAGGACTTCCCATATATAAATCTTTACCTCCGGACCATTCTGGAACTCATCGTGACATCCGGGATCTCATCCGGACTCGAACAACATTCGTAACCACGTATATCTATTCCCTATAACCCTAGCGTCATCGAACCTTAAGTGTGTAGACCCTACGGGTTCGGGAACCATCTGGAACATGACCGAGACGTTCTCCGGTCAATAACCAACAATGGATCTGGATACCCATGTTGGCTCCCACATGTTCCACGATGATCTCATCGGATGAACCACGATGTCAAGGACTCAATCGATCCCGTATACAATTCCCTTTGTCTAACGGTATTGTACTTGCCCGAGATTCGATCGTCGGTATACCGATACCTTGTTCAATCTCGTTAAGGCAAGTCTCTTTACTCGTTCCGTAACACATCATCCGTGATCAACCCCTTGGTCACATTGTGCACATTATGATGATGTCCTACCAAGTGGGCCCAGAGATACCTCTCCGTTTCACAGAGTGACAAATCCCAGTCTCGATTCGTGCCAACCCAATGCAGACACTTTCAGAGATACCGTAGTGCACCTTTATAGCCACCCGATTCACGTTGTGGCGTTTGGTACACCCAAAGCATTCCCTACGGTATCCGGAGTTGCACAATCTCATGGTCTAAGGAAAAGATACTTGACATTAGAAAAGCTTTAGCATACGAACTACACGATCTTTGTGCTAGGCTTAGGATTGGGTCTTGTCCATCACATCATTCTCCAAATGATGTGATCCCGATTATCAACGACATCCAATATCCATGGTCGTGAAACCGTAACCATCTGTTGATCAACGAGCTAGTCAACTAGAGGCTTTCTAGGGACATGGTGTTGTCTATGTATCCACACATGTATCCGAGTTTCCTATCAATACAATTATAGCATGGATAATAAACGATTATCATGAACAAGGAAATATAATAATAACCAATTTATTATTGCCTCTAGGGCATATTTCCAACAGTCTCCCACTTGCACTAGAGTCAATAATTGTAACATCCCAAATTTCCTATTTGGAATGTTTTACAATTATAGCTAAGCATCCTATGCATCCTGTTTGAATTTGAATGCCATTTGAAGTTTCAGGGAATTTTGAGTTTTGAATTTGAATTTCAAACTTTGGCATGTGGGAAACATTTCAAAAACTAAGCTCGATAAATACTTGATCAAAAGTATGAGAGGAGCAAACATGACACTCCAAAAAATATCGAGGAAACAATGCCAAAAGATTTGGATTCAAATCTGAATTTTATTTGAATTTGAAAAAAATGGATTTTTATAAAGTTTGGATTTTGCCTTTGGAAAATGTTCAAATGAAAGGAATATTCCCTGATCATTTTGGTATATATATACCCTATATAAAAATATTTACAGATATTGTTTTATTTCTGTTTTTGTTTTATAAAAAAAAGTTTTAAAAGATAAAACCCCCAGGCGCCCGGCTAAACCACCCAGGCCCAGTACGCATGACCCGCCTTTGTGCCCAGCCCGGCCCACTTGGCCAGCCAGCCCCAAGCCCAGCCAAGCCTCGCCCGCGCTTGCAACAGCTTGGCCTCGGCCACCCGCTCGCCTCGCCGCTCTCTCTCTCGACCCGTGGGTCCCACCTCCTTCTTCCCTCGCCCATAAACCCCGCCGCCGCTGGAATCCCGAGATCCCGGGATCTCCTCCTATCCACTTCGATCCGCCTCCTCCAAGTCGACGCCTATATAAACCCGCCCCCTCGACCCGTTCCCCCACTTCCCCCTCGCCTACCCCTCGCCATGAATTCCTCACCGAAACCGCCGCCCAGCTCATTGCCTATTCCGGCCACCACGACTCCACCAACACCACACGACTTCCTCTCGCTCTGCCGCACCACGGACGCCTCCGCCGTCACCGGACCACCGGAGCCGCCAAGACTGTTGCCGAAAGCATTGCCGTCGACCGTCAGCCGTTGCCGCCACCGCCAAGCCGCCGGAACGCCCCCCACCGTCCGATCTAGGATCTAGGGTCTAGATTAGACTAGCGAAGGGGTAGGTTTATTTTAAATAAAACCCGGTTTAGTTTCGGTTTTATTTAGGTTTAGTTAGACCGGCCCGATCGGTTTATTTCCTCGGGCGCATTTTAGTTATTTGGCGCTGAGCGTTAGATAGGCCCGTTTAAGCGCTAGTTTTCTTTTTTAGTTATTTTTTCTTTTCTGTTTTTAACAGAATAGTTTCAGCTTTTGTAAAATCCATATCTTTTAGGTTACTTAATATTTTTATTTGATTCTTTTTTGTTGGTTTGCAAATTTATTGTAGTTTCTGCAGAAAATATAATTAGTCATGTTAAAATTATTTAAAATCGCTTTATTTTAGATTTAGACAGAGTAGTAAATCTGCTATAATTTGAGTTAGAAAAATTATTTTTGCATGATTCTTTTGTCCCAACTTTATTTTGACATTGCCAAACCATAGAAATTAACTTGGGTATTTTAGGATTAATAAATAATTAGTTTTAAGCAGAATCCTATTAATCCTAATTAATTAACTAGTTCCTGTTTTCCTATTAAATTAATTAGTAAATTAATTTATTTTTAACTTGTGATTAGTTATTCTAGGTTAGTTTCTGTCATTCTAGTAGATGAACTTTTATTTATAATTAATAAAAGTTTTTAAATTATTTTCTTAATAGAAATTGGATTAGGCCTAAAATGAGTTTTATAATAGTTTTTTAATTAATTCTTTTTGCTCCTAGTTGCTTAGTGAAACCTTTTCTGTTAAGTTAACCTAAAACCATGACTAGGTTGTGTTAGAAAATTTTTATTATATAAAAACTATTTTTTTGCTATGGTTTGAAGTAGGGAAACTTTGAGTGATTTTTCTTTGAGTTTTCCTTTGGATTTGGTTTTGGTTGCTTTGTTGTGTTATGTTACTTTTGTTATGTTGTGTTATGTGATCCTATTGTTTTGCTTATTGTGTTCATTGTTTGTCTCGGTAGAGTTTCCTGAGTGCTGAAGCTTGCTACTACGACTCTTTAGCTTACGAGGATCATCAATAAGGCAAGTCTTGATCATGTTATTTCTATACCTATGTTTTTGTGCATTAGAATTGTCACCACCCCACCATGCATGCAGTAGTGAAATCTTGAAGTCATTAAACTTGAGTAGTATCATGTGGTAGGATGAACCAATCCCTTGTTACCATGACCCCGGGAATAAGTAGTTTACTTTGCTATGCTCGTAGACGGGTTTTGGGTTGAGTGAAATTCATAAGCAAGATGTGAGAGTCAATGATGATGACAACCCCATGAACTACAATGATCAAGAAGGACTTGGAAAATCACTCTTTGGGTGGAGGACGGTTGGCGGGCACCTGGAGAACCAGTGGTGGCGGGATGCATGGAGAAGCGCCATGACATCCTCATGGAAAGCTTCACCCAGCCACAAAGAGAAGGATGGATGCCCCATGACCGGAAGCTTACCATGCAGCCGCAAGCCATTATGGGCTCTGGCTGGGTCAACCCTAGTAGTGACGCTGGTACGGGCGGTACTACGAGATGTAGAAGAACGGTAGGATTGGATGGGTACCGGCAGTAGCCGTAAGAACTCTTTGGAAGACCCTGTTTCATTAAATCCGTCTTCAAACACCATGAAGTGCTAAGACTTTAAAAGGAGGAATGATCCTTGTGGGGAAAGTCATAAACCTCTGCAGAGTTTAAAGATCTAATCGATTAAGCCGTGTCCCGATTCACGGACATTTGAGCCTCTGGACCTTGGAAGTATTCGGATATCTCAACATCGAAACTAATGAATTAATTTGAGGGGTTTATGACTTAATAATTTGGGAACGAGATTTTGGTTGGCGGAACCATCTCAATAACTACCAACAATTTGTAGTAAATTGCAAACAAGTCCATTGTAGTAGGATAAAATTGGCTTTACGCAAAATGATGAAACTTAGAGCTCCACAGCCAAAATGCATATAGTGTAGTAACTTTATTATTGTTATTCTTCATGACTTGCCAGCTTATTCCAAAAGCTGACCTACACGGCTGGAACGTCTTATGTTGCAGAGGTATATTCCGATCGGGGAGTGAGGCTACGCTCGCGCTTGGCGATTGCCCTTGGAGTCGGATGGACTCGCTTTTCTTCGACGCTTCCGCAGCATTAGTAGTTTATTTCTCCTGAGTTGGCCTTGAGACGAATTTATTCTCTTGTAATAAAGACTCTTTATGAGAATAGTGTAATAAAATTCAGGTGTGATTGAACTTTTATTACTTTATCGATGTCTGTGAGTACCAAAGATGATCTTGGGATGGTACGCATACGTAGATTTGACCAATTTTGGGTCAGGTCGCTCTGAGAGATGGTATCGAGCACACGCCTAATCGTGGGATCGTAACCCCTAGGATCGGAAAGCCATTAGCAGAGACCATTTACTTTAAATCCTTTTTCATTCCGTAATTCTCCCCTGTTCAATTCTGACTCTTCTCCTAATTTTCAACATTCTAGATGGCCGCCGAGTTCACCCCAGTTCTTCTACCGGAGTTTTGCCACCGGATGAGGCGATGCCTTTCGGCAAGAAGCTGGTCCAGATGGTGAAGAAGCTGAAGATTGCTCTACCCTCGATCACCGGAAACCCACTAATGCACTTCCGACGGACACCCGCTCACAGGATTGAAGTGCATATCCTGTGGAGAACCTTTGGAGGACACACGGAGCCTATCAACTTTGAGTTCACCGAGTTCAAGCTGGATCATCGGAAGGGGCGTGGCGATCTATCGAGCACTTGGACATCTCCGAGAGGAGTACAGGGCGAGCTCGATCCCTCGAGACCTCGCCATGGTTTCTCGAAGAGCAAGGAATGGAGATATCATCCGTACCATTGAGGACGACTCCATTCTCTCTTATGTCCAGACTTGGAGTGTCTCCTCGTGAAACGGGAGATTCGGACTACCGTAACTTCGAAGGCACACAGGAGGCTATTGTTCCGTGAATCGAACTGGAGGAGAAGGCACACGCAGACTTCCTTAATCATGAGGAAGAAGTCGCGGACTTCATGGAGATAGTCGGCGACACGAAGATGAAGCTTGCCGCGATAGAGGAAAAGATGGACTTGGGAGAGGACCTTTATCCCAGTGGAGATGAAGGACCCCTCGTGAGCAATGATCGATTTTGAAGGGAGTACCACCGAAGGAAACCCCAAGAGGAGGCGCCAGCGATGAAGACCTTTTAGTCGACCACCATGTTATCTTTTATTTTTTCGTCGATCGATTAGGCGATGTTTTTCCTTCGATTAGTCATGAGCTTTTGTAATCGAGTTTGAACCATGTTTGAGTGGAATGAATAAATGATTGGTGTGTTTATGTTTGTGCATTCATATGGGTAGTGTTATTTCTCATTAGACCATTGTTCTATTCTAAATTTCTCATCCACTCCAAAAACACCAGATGCCTCCGAGACGTGACACGGTTTTCCGGCGGAGCTCACCCGATTACTCCAAAGCAGCGTAGAATGCCCTCATGCGAGATACTCATTCGTAATCGTAACAACAACAACAATCCACCGCCACCACCCCTGTTGACAACTTGACTCGATTTACGAGGCTGAATCCGCCCGATGTTCTCTAGCGACCTTGAGCCGACAGGCTGGCGATGATTGGCTCCGCAAAGTCGGAAGAGAGCTAATCACCGTTGGATGCACTGATCACGAGAGAAGGTGCGCTTTGTCCGCACATCAACTTGATGGACCTGCAGCTTCTTGGTGGGAGAACTACACCGCCACTTATCCCATTGGTGCCATCACATGGGATCAGTTCAATGAGCCTTCCGCACGCTCATGTTTCAGCCGGAGCCATGAGTCTCAAGAAGCGTGAGTTCCGCAACTTACGCCGAGAGAACCGTCTTGTGGCGCGATGCGTGGATGAGTTCAGCAAGCTAGCTCGTTCGCCCTCGATGATGTGGCCACAGATGCCGCCAAGCGGGAGAAGTTCCTTGAGGGACTCAATGATGAACTGAGCATGCAGCTCATTGTGGCTACCTTCAACAACTACCGGAGCTGGTAGACAAGGCCACCATTCTTGAAGGCAAGCATCAGCAGATAGAAAGCCGCATAGCGGAAGTACAGCCGGGGAAGCACAACTCGGGAGCTCAAAAGCCCCGCTATGCACCATACTCGGAGGGCACACCCATCATAACCATGGAGGTCATAACCATGGAGGAAATGGGAACAACCGCAGCCAGGACAACAAGTCGTGCAATGGCAATCAAAGATCGTTCACCCGCCTCCGAAGGATCTCGAGCCACATCACCTGTTTCAAGTGCCAGATGACAGGGCACTACGCCACCGATTGCCCGGAGGCCAAGCAGAGGAATGGAAACGGCAATGGAAGCTCAGCGAAGAAGCCTAACCCGTTCCCTCGTGCTCAGGTGAACCACATTGACGTGGAGGACGTCTATGATCAGCCAGACATCTTGTGGTTGGTAAGTTTTTATTGAATTCACGTTCAAGATTGGTACTCTTTGATTCTCGTGCAACGCATTCATTTCATATCAAGGGTAGTTGTGGAAAAGAAATGCACGGGTTGCCCACTAAAACCCTTAGAAGCCCCCTTCAGCGTCGATTCTGCAGAGGAGAAATGATGGCGGGCTTAAGGCATCATGCAACCCTCAACATCGGGAACCATAAATTTCCGCAGACCTCATAGTGTTGGAAACCCGGACCTTGGATGTAATCCTAGGCATGGATTGGTTGTGAAGTTTGAAGGGAACATAGATCGTGCCCGCCAAGTCTATTCTCGCCACCACCCCGAGCGTAAGAGGATCAAGTATGTAGCGAGCATAGCCGGATGAAGAATCAGTACATTCCCTCACGGGGAGTTGTTCAGAGGAAGTGCCGAGTGCAAGACTTTCCCGATGTTTTTCCCGGAGGAATTACCGAGAATGCCACCGACAGGACATTGAATTTTTGATTGAGTTGTTGCCTCAAGACAGCCCCAATATCCAAGAGACCTTATCGGATGCCACCGAGCGATTTGAAGGAGATCAAGAACCAAATTAATGAGCTATTGGAGAAGGGATATATTCGCCAAGCTCATCACCTTGGGGAGCCCAGTTCTTTTGGTAGAGAAGAAGGATGGAACCTTGAGAATGGTTGTTGATTATCGTTCGTTGAGCAGACGTGACCATCAAGAACAAGTACCCTCTACCGATGATTAATGATTTATTTGATCAGCTAGTTGGAGCCAAGGTATTCTCCAAGATCGATCTTCGATCGTGGTATCATCGATTGAAGATCCGTGAAAAGGATATACCCAAAACAACATTCACCACCAGGTATGGTTTATATGAGTATACCGTCATGTCATTTGGATTGACTAATGCTCCTGCATACTTCATGAATTTGATGAACAAGGTGTTCATGGAATATTTGGACAAGTTTGTCGTGGTGTTCATCGATGACATATTGATTTTCTCCAAGAGCGAGGAAGAGCATAAGGAACATTTATGCGTCTAGTTCCGAGAAACTTCGAGAACATCGATTGTATGCCAAGTTCAAGAAATGTGAATTCGGGTGAAGGAAGTCGGATTCCTCGGACATGTTATTTCGGGAGAAGGAATAGCAGTTGACCCCACCAAGGTTGTATCGGTCACCGATTGGCGGTCACCCACCACAGTCAAGGAGATCCGCAGTTTTCTCGAACTTCGCGAGGATATTATCGGAGGTTTATTGAGAATTTCTCGAAGATTGCCAAGCCCATGATCGAGCTGTTGAAGAAGGAAGCCAAGTATGTTTGGACCGAGGCTTGTGAAGCCAGTTTTCAGGAATTGAAGAAGCGTTTGGTTACAGCCCAGATCGATTTTGCCGGACATACACAAGGATTACGGTATATTGTGGCGCTTCTCGTCGAGGACTCGGAGGAGTACTCATGCAGAAGGAAAAGTTGTAGCTTATACCTCCAGACATGCTACGACCACACGAGCTGAATTATGCCACACATGATTTGGAGTTAGCAAATGTAGTGCATGCACTCAAGACACTGAGACATTTCCTTATCGAAAACCATTGTGATGTTTACACAGATCATAAGAGCTTGAAGTATATTTTCACGCAGAAGAGCTGAACCTCGTGCGGAGGAGATGGCTAGAGTTAATCAAGGACTATGACATGAGATTGCATTATCACCCGTGAAAGGCTAATGTTGTAGCAGATGCTTTGAGTCGTAAGAGTTATGTGAATACTCTTACGGCAGGAGGATTACCCCTGTGAGTTAGTCGATGACCTCGTAGATCTCCGATCGAGATAGTTCCAGAGGATTTGTGGCAACTCTGGAAGTTCAGTCCACCTTGGCCGAAAGGATTCGTGAAGCCCGTAAGCCTGACAAGGAAATTGATGAAATTAAGCAAAAGATGGATGAAGGCAAAGCTAACGGATTTCGTAAGGATGAACATGGAACTATATGGTTTGAGAATCGTATTCACGTGCCCAATGATCCCGAGCTCAGAAGCTAATTCTTCAGAGGCTCATGATTCACCGTACTCGATTCACCCCGCAACACCAAGATGTACTGGATTTGAAGCAAAGTTTACGGTGGGCGGGTATGAAGAAGGATATTGCCGAGTATGTAGCCGTATCACGATGTTTGTCAACGTGTAAAGGCGAGAACATCGTAAGCCAAAGCAGGTTACTTCAACCTTTGCCGATTCCCGATTGGAAATGGGAGAAACTTGGAATGGATTTCATCACAGGATTACCGGGACCCGTTCAGGTTATGATTCTATCTGGGTAGTGGTTGATCGTTTGACCAAGGTAGCTCACTTCATTCCCGTGAAGACTACCTATACCAAGTGCTAAGTTGGCCAAGATATACATGACCAGGATCGTATATGCGCATGGAGTTCGAGGAAAATCGTGTCGATAGAGGAACGCAGTTTACCTCAAAGTTTTGGAAGCAGTTGCATGAACTTTGGAGTACGAGGCTGGAATTCAAGATGACTTTTCATCCATGAGACAGATGATGGACACACCGAGAGAGTCAATCAGATTACGGAGGACATGTTGAGAGCTTGTGTGCTAGACTATGGGTCTAGCTGGGATGACAATTTGCCATACGCAGTAGTTCTCATACAACAACAGTTATCAATCCAGCTTGAAGATGGCCCCTTTCAAGCTCTATACTAAGGAGGTGCGAACACCATTCTTTGTGGGATAGTGTTGGAGATCGATCACTTTTCGTTCCGATCTTATCAAGGATTCGAAGAGAAAGTCAAGCTGATTCGAGACAGGCTCAAGATAGCACACCAAGACGTAAGAGTTATGCCGACAAAGAAGCGCAAGGAGGTAACTTACGAAGTCGGAGACCGAGCATATCTTCGTGTGTCTCCGCTTCTGTGGAATCAAGAGGTTTGGAGTCAAGGGAAAGTTAGCACCCGATTCATTGGCCCCTACAAAATCCTCGAGCGTCGTGGAGAAGTTGCATACAAGTTGGAATTGCGGAAGGATTGTCCGGAGTTCATGATGTCTTCCACGTTTCTCACCAAGAAGTGCCATGCCGACATGGCCGATGTTCCGTTGAGAGACACACGGTGCCCCTAGAGGCCATATACAGCTTGACAGTGATCCGACTTACAAGGAGAAACCCGTCCGAATTCTCGAGACTGCAAGCGAAGTCACCCGCAAAGAAGGTCATCAAATTTTGCAAGGTCTTTGTGGAGTCACCACACCGAGGAAGAAGCCACACAGGAACGCGAAGAAGATCTTCTTGAGACCACCCGCACCTATTTGCTAGCCAACCCGAATCTCGAGGAATGAGATTCATCTTAAGGTGGGTAGGTTTTGTAACATCCCAAATTTCCTATTTGGAATGTTTTACAATTATAGCTAAGCATCCTATGCATCCTGTTTGAATTTGAATGCCATTTGAAGTTTCAGGGAATTTTGAGTTTTGAATTTGAATTTCAAACTTTGGCATGTGGGAAACATTTCAAAAACTAAGCCTGATAAATACTTGATCAAAAGTATGAGAGGAGCAAACATGACACTCCAAAAAATATCGGAGGAAACAATGCCAAAAGATTTGGATTCAAATCTGAATTTTATTTGAATTTGAAAAAATGGATTTTTATAAAGTTTGGATTTTGCCTTTGGAAAAATGTTCAAATGAAAGGGAATATTCCTCGATCATTTTGGTATATATATATACCCTATATAAAATATTTACAGATATTGTTTTATTTCTGTTTTGTTTTATAAAAAAGTTTTAAAAGATAAAACCCCGGGCGCCCAAATAGGCCACCCGAGGCCCAGCCAGCGCCCTTGACCCACTGACCAGTGCTTAATATGAGCCCAGCCAGTGCCCGGCAAGCCTCGCCTCAGCGCTTGCAGCACTTGGCCTCGGCCACCCGCTCGCCTCGCCGCTCCCTCTCTCTCTCGACCGTGGGTCCCACCCTCCTTCTTCCCTCGCCCATAAACCCCACCTCCGCTCGCCGGACGCCCGCGAGCCCCGGGATCTCCTCCCTCTCCCCGCCCCCGATCCGCCCCTCGCCCAAGTCGACGCCCCTCTAGCCCCCCCGCCCCCCTCGACCCGGTCCCCCACTTCCCCCCTCGCCTCCCCCTCGCCCTGCCATGAATTCCTGCTTGAGCCAGCCCAGCCTTGGCCTCATTGCCCCCTGTTCCGGCCACCTCCAGGCCCCACGAGCTCCACCAACCACCCCAGCTTCCTCTCGCTCTGCCGCACCCATGGACGCCTCCGCCGTCACCCGGACCACGACCCACCGCTCGTCGCCCCGAAAATCGGCCGTCGCCGTCGTCGCCACCATGATAAGCCGCCGGAAAGCCTCATCGTCCGATCTGGGATCTAGGGTCTAGATTAGACTAGCGAAGGGTAGGTTTATTTTAAATAAAACCGGTTTAGTTTCGGTTTTATTTAGGTTTGAATTAGACCGGCCCGATCGATTTATTTCCTCGGCGCGTTTTTAGTTATTTGGCCTTTGAGCGTTAGATAGGCCCGTTTAGCGCTAGTTTTCTTTTTAGTTATTTTTTCGTTTCTGTTTTTATGAGAATAGTTTCAGTTTTGTAAAATCCATATCTTTTAGGTTACTTAATATTTTTATTTGATTCTTTTTTGTTGGTTTGCAAATTTATTGTAGTTTCTGCAGAAAATATAATTAGTCATGTTAAAATTATTTAAAATCGCTTTATTTTAGATTTAGACAGAGTAGTAAATCTGCTATAATTTGAGTTAGAAAAATTATTTTTGCATGATTCTTTTGTCCCAACTTTATTTTGACATTGCCAAACCATAGAAATTAACTTGGGTATTTTAGGATTAATAAATAATTAGTTTTAAGCAGAATCCTATTAATCCTAATTAATTAACTAGTTCCTGTTTTCCTATTAAATTAATTAGTAAATTAATTTATTTTTAACTTGTGATTAGTTATTCTAGGTTAGTTTCTGTCATTCTAGTAGATGAACTTTTATTTATAATTAATAAAAGTTTTTAAATTATTTTCTTAATAGAAATTGGATTAGGCCTAAAATGAGTTTTATAATAGTTTTTTAATTAATTCTTTTTTGCTCCTAGTTGCTTAGTGAAACCTTTTCTGTTAAGTTAACCTAAAACCATGACTAGGTTGTGTTAGAAAATTTTATTATATAAAAACTATTTTTTGCTATGGTTTGAAGTAGGGAAACTTTGAGTGATTTTTCTTTGAGTTTTCCTTTGGATTTGGTTTTGGTTGCTTTGTTGTGTTATGTTACTTTTGTTATGTTGTGTTATGTGATCCTATTGTTTTGCTTATTGTGTTCATTGTTTGTCTCGGTAGAGTTTCCGAGTCTTGAAGCTTGCTACTCTGACTCTTTAGCTTACGAGGATCATCGGCAAGGCAAGTCTTGATCATGTTATTTCTATACCTATGTTTTTGTGCATTAGAATTGTCACCACCCCACCATGCATGCAGTAGTGAAATCTTGAAGTCATTAAACTTGAGTAGTATCATGTGGTAGGATGAACCAATCCTTGTTACCATGACCCCGGGATTTAAGTAGTTTACTTTGCTATGCTCGTAGGCGGGTTTTGGGTTGAGTGAAATTCATAAGCAAGATGTGAGAGTCAATGATGATGACAACCCCATGAACTACAATGATCAAGAAGGACTTGAAAATCACTACTGGGTGGAGGGGCGGTTGTGGGCACCTGGAGAACCAGTGGTGGCGGGATGCATGGAGAAGCGCCATGACATCCTCATGGAAAGCTTCACCCAGCCACAAAGAGAAGGATGGATGCCCCATGACCGGAAGCTTACATGCGGCCGTAAGCCATTATGGGCTCTGGTGAGTCAACCCTAGTAGTGAGTATTGGTGGGCGGTACTACGAGATGTAGAAGAACGGTAGGATTGGATGGGTACCGGCGGTAGCGGAAGAACTCTTTGGAAGACCTGTTTCATTCGTCCGTCTTCAAACACCATGAAGTGCGAAGACTTTAAAAGGAGGGAATGATTCTTGCGGGAAAGTCGCCAAACCTCTGCAGAGTTTAAAGATCTAATCGATTAGCCGTGTCCCCGATTCTGGACATTTGAGCCTCTGGACCTTGGAAGTATTCGGATATCTCAACACTGAAACTAATGAATTAATTTGAGGGGTTTATGACTTAATAATTTGGGAGCGAGATTTTGGTTGGCGGAACCATCTCAATAACTACCAACAATTTGTAGTAAATTGCAAACAAGTCCTTTGTAGTAGGATAAAATTGGCTTTACGCATAAAATGATGAAACTTAGAGCTCCACAGCCAAAATGCATATAGTGTAGTAACTTTATTATTGTTATTCTTCATGACTTGCCGACTTATTCCAAAAGTCGACCTACCTGCAACGTCTTATGTTGCGTAGGTATATTCCGATCGGGGAGTGAGGCTACGCTCGCGCTTAGCGATTGCCCTTTGGAGTCGGATGGACTCGCTTATCTTCGACGCTTCCGCGGCATTAGTAGTTTATTTCTCATGAGTTGGCCTTGAGCGAATTTATTCTCTTGTAATAAAGACTCTATATGAGAATCGTGTAATAAAATTCAGGTGTGATTGAACTTTGATTACTTTATCGATGTACTGTGAGTACCAGCATGATCTTGGGATGGTACAGACACAGAGATTTGACCAATTTTGGGTCAGGTCGCTACAATAATCTAGTTCACATCGCTATGTGATCAACACTCATAGGTCACATCTCCATGTGACCAACATCCAAGAGTTTACTAGTGTCACTAAACTAGTTCACATCATCATGTGATTAAGACTCAATGAGTTACGGGGTTTGATCATGTTTTGCTTGTGAGAGGTTTTAGTCGGCCGTGCGCAACATTGAGATCCGTATGTACTTCGCAAATCTCTATGTCATATTGTAAATGCTGCTTCCACGCTCCACTTGGAGCTATTCCAAATGGTTGCTCCACTATACGTGTCGGTATGCTACTCGAGTCACTCGGATAGGTGTTAAAGCTTGCATCGGCGTAACCCTTCACGAACTCTTTATCACCTCCATAATCGAGAAACATGTCCTTATTTACTCCAAGGACAATTTTGACCGTTGTCCAATGATCCATTCTGGATCACTCTTGTACCCCTTGCCGGACTCATGGCAAGGCACACTTCCAGTGTGGTACCTGACATAGCATACTCTGAGCCTATATACGAAGCATAGGGGACAACCTTCGTCCTTTCTCTCTCTTACGCCGTGGTCGAGCTTTAACTCTTAACTTCATACCTTACAACTCGAGGCAAGAACTCCGTCTTTGATCGATCCATCTTGAACACCTTCAAGATCATGTCAAGGTATGTGCTCATTTGAAAGTACCATTTAGCGGTTTTTATCTATCCTCATAGATCTTGATGCTCAATGTTCAAGCAGCTTAATTCAGGTTTTCTATTGAAAAACACTTTTCAAATAACCCTATATGCTTTTCAGAAATTCTACATCATTTCTTATCAACAATATTTCATTCACATATACTTATCGGAAATTCTATAGTGCTCCCACTCACTTCTTTGGAAATACAAGTTTCTCACAAACTTTGTATAAACCCAAAATCTTTGATCATCTCATCAAAGCGTACATTCCAACTCCGAGATGCTTACTCCGGTCCTTAGAAGGATTGCTAGAGCTTTGCATACTTGTTAGCATCTTTCAGATTGACAAAACCTTCCGTTGTATCACATACAACCTTTCCTCAAATATAACGTCGAGGAAACAATTTTTGACATCCTATCTACAAGATTTCATCAATCATGCGATAATTGCTAATCCAATTCCAACAGACTCTTAGCATCGCTACTGGTGAGAAAAGCCTCACCGTAGTCAACTCCTTGAACTTGTCGGAAAACATCTTTAACGACAAGTCGAGCTTTCTTAATGGTGATACTTACCATCATTATACATCTTCCTTTTAAAATCCATCTTTACCCAACGTCCTTACGACCATCAAGTATTTCTTCCAAAGTCATGGATCCTCTCTCGGATGTTATGGCCTTGAGCCATTAAATCGGAATCCGGGCCCACCATCGCTTCTTCATAGCTCGTAGGTTCATTGTTGTCTAGCAACATGACCTTCAAGACAGGATTCTTGTACCACTCGGAAGTAATACGCATCCTTGTCACCCTATGAGAATGCAGTAGTGACTTGATCCAAAACTTCATGATCACTATCATAAGCTTCTACTTCAATTGGTGTAGGCGCCACAGAACAACTTCACGTGCCTGCTACACACTTGTTGAAGTGACGGTTCAATAACCTCATCAAGTCTCCACCATCCTCCCACTCAATTCTTTCGAGAGAAACTTTTCTCGGAAAGGACCTAATTCTAGAAACAATCCTTTTTGCTTAGGAGGCTGAGATCGAGGTATACCCAACTGTTTTGGGTGTCCTATGAAGAAGCATTTTATCCGCTTGGGGTTCGAGCTTATCAACCTGAAACTTTTTCACATAAGCGTCGCAGCCCCAAACTTTTTAAGAAAGCGACAATTTAGGTTTCTCCAAACCATAGTTCAAACGGTGTCGTCTCAAGCGAATTACGTGGTGCCCTATTAAAGTGAGTGTGGTTGTCTCTAATGCCTAACCCATGAGCGATAGTGTTCGATAAGAGACATCATGGCACGCATCATATCCAATAGGGTGCAACTATGATGTTTGGACACCACCATCACACTATGGTGTTCCAGCGGTATTTATTGTGAAACAATTTCCACAATGTCTTAATTGCGTGCCAAAGCTGCATGCTTTCAGATACTCATCTCTATGATCATATCATAGACATTTTATCCTCTTGTCACGATGATCTTCAACTTCACTCTGAAATTACTTGAACCATTCAATAATTCAGACTTGTGTTTCACAAAGTAAATACACTTTCGATATCTACTCAAATCATCCGTGAAGTAAGAACATAACGATATTCATCTTGCATGCCTCGGCACTCATTGGACTGCACACATCAAAATGTGTTACTTCCAACAAGTTGCTATCTTGTTCCATCTTCTTGAACGAGGCTTTTCGGTCATTTTGCCCATGTGGTATGATTTGCATATCTCAAGTGATTCAAAATCAAGTGAGTCCAAGCGATCCATCTGCATGGAGTTTCTTCATGCGTATACACCAATAGACATGGTTCGCATGTCTCAAACTTTTCAAAAGCGGGTGAGTCCAAAGATCCATCAACATAGAGCTTCTTCATGCGTTTTATACCAATATGACTTACATGGCGATTGCCACAAGTAAGTGGTACCATCATTACTATCTTATATCTTTTGGCATGAAAATGTGTATTACTATGATCGAGATTCAATAAACCATTCCTTTAGGTGCAAGACCATTGAAGGTATTATTCAAATAAATAGAGTAATCATTATTCTCCTTAAATGAATAACCGTATTGCGATCGACATAATCCAATCATGTCTATGCCCAACGCAAACACCAAATGACAATTATTCTAGTTTTATACTAATCTTGATGGTAGAGGGGGTGTGCGATGTTTGATCATATCAAACTTGGAAACACTTCCAACCCATATCGTCAGCTCACCTTTAGCTAGTCTCCGTTTATTCCGTAGCCTTTTTATTTGAGTTACTAACACTTAGCAACCGAACCGGTATCTAATACCACAGTGCTACTAGGAGTACTAGTAAAGTACACAATAACTTAATGTATATCCAATATACTTCTATCGACCTTGCCAGCCTTCTCATCTACCAAGTATCTAGGGTAATTACGCTCCGGTGGCTATTCCCCTTATTACGTAAGCACTTAGTCTCGGGTTTGGGTTCAACCTTGGGTTTCTTCATTAGAAGCGGCGGTGATTTGCTATTTCATGAAGTATCCCTTCTTGCCCTTGCCCTTCTTGAAACTAGTGGTTTCACCAACCATCAACAATTGATGCTCCTTCTTGATTCCTACTTTCGCGATGTCAAACATCGCGAATATCTCAAGGATCATCATATTTATCCCCGATTTGTTATAGTTCATCACGAAGCTCTAGCGACTTGGTGGCAATGACTTTGGAGAAACATCACTATCTCCGGAAGATCAACTCCCACTCGATTCAAGTGATTGTTGCACTCGAGACAATCTGAGCACAAGCTCAACGATTGAGCTTTTCTCCCTTAGTTTGCGAGGCTAAGAAAATCGTCAGGGTCTTATACCTCTTGGCGTGGGCACGAGCACAGAAAATCCCAATTTCGGCCCTCGAAACATCTCATATGTTCCATGACGTTTGAAATACGTCTTTGGTGCCTCAACTCTAAACCGTTTAACCGAACTATCACGTAGTTATCAAAGCGTGTATGTCCGATGTTCGCAACATCCACGCAGGCGGCGTTTGGGGTTCAGCCACTGAGCGGTGCATTAAGGACAAAAGCTTTTTTACATCCGCATAATCGCTCTTGTCAACTTTCAACTATATTTTTCTCTAGGAACATATCTAAGCAGTGGAACTAAAGTGCGAGCTTCGACATAATTTGCAAAGATCTTTTGACTATGTTCGGGATAATTAAGTTCATCTCATGAGCTCCCACTCGAGATAGACATCCCTCTAGTCATCTAAGTGATTACATGATCCGAGTCAACTAGGCCGTGTCCGATCATCACGTGGGAGAGCCGGACTAGTCATCATCGGTGAACATCTTCATGTTGATCGTATCCTCCATACGACTCATGCTCGACCTTTCGGTCTCTTGTGTTCCGAGGCCGTATGTCCGTACATGCTAGGCTCGTCAAGTTAACCTAAGTGTTTCACGTGTGTAAATCTGGCTTACACCCGTTGTATGTGAGCGTAAGAATCTATCACACCCGATCATCACGTGGTGCTTCAAGCGACGAACTTTCACAACGGTGCACAGTTAGGGGGAACACTTTCTTGAAATTTTAATGAGGGATCATCTTATTTACTACCGTCGTACTAAGCAAATAAGATGTATAAACATGAAAAACGTCACATGCAATCAAATAGTGACATGATATGGCCAATATCATATTGCTCCTTTTGATCTCCATCTTGAGGCTCCACGATCATCATCGTCCCGGCATGACACCATGATCTCCATCATCATGATCTCCATCATCGTGTCTCCATGAAGTTGTCTCGCCAACATTACTTCTACTACTATGGCTACCGGTTAGCAATAAAGTAAAGTAATTACATGGCGTTGTTCAATGACACGCAGTCATACAATAAATAAAGACAACTCCTATGGCTCCCTGCCGGTTGTCATACTCATCGACATGCAAGTCGTGATTCCTATTACAAGAACATGATCAATCTCATACATCACATATCATTCATCACATTCTTCTTGGCCATATCACATCACATAGCATACCCTACAAAAACAAGTTAGGCGTCCTCTAATTGTTGTTTGCATGTTTTACGTATGGCTGCTATGGGTTTCTAGCAAGAACGTTCGACCTACACAAAACCACAACGTGATATGTCAATTGCTATTTACCCTTCATAAGGACCCTTTTCATCGAATCCGATCCGACTAAAGTGGAGAGATCGGCACCCGCAAGCCACCTTATGCAACAAGTGCATGTCGATCGGTGGAACTGTCTCACGTAAGTGTACGTGTAAGGTGGTCCGGCCGCTTCATCCCACAATGCCGTGAATCAAGATTGACTAGTAACGGTAAGCATATTGAACAAAATCAACGCCCACAACTACTTTGTGTTCTACTGCGTGCAAAGAATCTACGCAATAGACCTAGCTCATGATGCCACTTTGTTGGGGAACGTGGCGAAATTCAAAATTTTCCCTCGTGTCACCAAGATCTATCTATGGAGAAACTAGCAACGAGGGAAGGAGAGTGCATCTACATACCCTTGTAGATCGCTAAGCGGAAGCGTTCAAGAGAACGGGGTTGAAGGAGTTGTACTCGTCGTGATCCAAATCAGGAGATCCTAGTGCCGAGCGGACGGCACCTCCGCGTTCAACACACGCATTACAACCGGTGGCGTCTCCCATGCCTTGATCCAGCAAGGAGAGAGGGAGAGGTTGGGAAGCCTCCATCCACCCAAAGAAGACAACGGTGTGGTGGTGATGGAGGCGTGTAACAATCTGCAGGCTTCGCCAAGCACCCATGGGAGAGGAGGAGGACTTGGGAAAGGGGAGGGCTGCGCCCGAGGCAAAGGTGCAGCTCCCATGCGCCTCCCACTATATATAGGGGTGGAGGGGATTATTTCTTGCCCTCCAAGTCCATTGGGGCGTTGGCAAAGGTGGGAGGAAAGAAATCCCATCCTTTCCTTTCCCCATCGATTATTATCCCCCCCTTTTAGGGATCTTGATCTTATCCCTTGAGGATATGACCTTATTCCTTCTAAGGGAGGATCTTGGTGCGCCTTGACCAGGGGTGGGGCCTTGCCCCAGTACCCCACGTTCATGTGGCCCCCCCATGCAGGTGGGCCCCACTCCCGAACCTTCTAGAACCTTCCGCAATATGTCTGAAAAATCCCGAACATTTTCCGGTGGCCAAAATAGGACTTCCCATATATAAATCTTTACCTCCGGACCATTCCTAGACTCCTCGTGACGTCACAGGATCTCATCGGGACTCGAACAACATTCGGTAACCACGTATATCTATGCCCTATAACCCTAGCGCCATCGAACCTTAAGTGTGTAGACCCTACGGGTTCGGGAACCATGCAGACATGACCGAGGCGTTCTCCGGTCAATAACCAACAGCGGATCTGGATACCCATGTTGGTCTCCCACATGTTCCACGATGATCTCATCGGATGAACCACGATGTCAAGGACTCAATCGATCCCATTATACAATTCCCTTTGTCTAACGGTATTGTACTTGCCCGAGATTCGATCGTCGGTATACCGATACCTTGTTCAATCTAGATTCTTAACGGCAAGTCTCTTTACTCGTTCCATAACACATCATCCGTGATCAACCCCTTGGTCACATTGTGCACATTATGATGATGTCCTACCAAGTGGGCGGAGATACCTCTCCGTTTACGCAGAGTGACAAATCCCGGGTCTCGATTCGTGGTACAACCCAACAGACACTTTCGGAGATACCGTAGTGCACCTTTATAGCCACCCGATTCGTTGTGGCGTTTGGTACACCCAAAGCATTCCTAGGGTATCCGGAGTTGCACAATCTCATGGTCTAAGGAAAAGATACTTGACATTAGAAAAGCTTTAGCATAATGAACTACACGATCTTTGTGCTAGGCTTAGGATTGGGTCTTGTCCATCACATCATTCTCCAAATGATGTGATCCCGTTATCAACGACATCCAATGTCCATGGTCGTGAAACCGTAACCATCTTTGATCAACGAGCTAGTCAACTAGAGGCTTACTAGGGACATGGTGTTGTCTATGTATCCACACATGTATCTCGAAGTTTCCTATCAATACAATTATAGCATGGATAATAAACGATTATCATGAACAAGGAAATATAATAATAACCAATTTATTATTGCCTCTAGGGCATATTTCCAACAGTATGTAGCCGAGAACTCGTGTGAAATACCTTCTTCGTCAAGAAAGGTATCCACATTTACGTTCTTGAACTCCGTTCCGTTGTCGCTTCGAACCTTCTTGATTCTCACGTCAAATTGATTTTGGGCCTTCCTAGCGAAGTTTTTGAAGATCTTTTGGACCTGCGATTTATCATCGAGGAAGAACACCCACGTAAATCTTGAAAAATCATCAACTATAACTAGACCAAAAGAATTTCCACCAAGACTTTTTGTAAGCGTTAGGACCAAAAAGATCCATGTGATGTAGCTCGAGTGGCCTCCTTGTGGTCATGATGTTCTTCACGGGATGCCTTCCTCCAACTTTGTTTACACCTTGACAAGCTGACTGCAAAGTCTATCCTTATCAAATATGACATCGTTAACGCCAAGGATATGATTTCCTTTAATAAGCTTGTCAAGGTTTAGCATACCAATATGACCCTAGTCTTCTATGCCACAACTAGCCTTTAGAAGATTTAGCAATAAAGCAAGTTCTAGGTTGAGCCTTTTTAGTGAAATCAACTATGTAGAGATCACCTCTACGTGCAACCGGTAAAGACCATTTTATGATTATCTCTCTGAAACACTTGGCAATCTACTTCAGATATAGGACATTGAAGCAAGAAATCAGCAAGTCTAGATCTTGAAAGTAAGTTGTAGCCAAGAGATTCAACGAGCATGACATTTTGTATGGAGCTATCATGTGAGATGGCCACCTTACCAAGGCCAACCACCTTACCCTTTGAATTATCACCAAAGTGACATATTTTCGAGGGTCGTTTTGACAAGCTCACGGAACATGTCTTTATCTCCGATGATATGATCGGTACATCCACTATCAAGGACCCATTCCTTTCCTCCAGCCATGTAGCCGCCGAAGATTTGCCATAAGACCAAAGTGTCTCATTGCATCGTCAAGATCATATTCACTATCATCATCCTCATCATAGTATCCATGTTCAACATCATCTTGTGATTGATCAATTCCTAGAGAGGGTAATTCATTAGACAAATGATCATTTCTATGATTGCCTTTATGGATTCTAATAAGCGGAAATAATATTGCTAATGATTCCAACATCTCCTATAGCACGCATGAGATTTGTAAGCTCAAATAGACAATCACCAAGGCTAGGATCACTAGAATTCATCTTACTCGAGCAATAGACTCATGGAGAATTTCATCTAAATTTTTTAAGGAATAATCTGAAATCGTTCCTCAAGAAATTTCCATATAGTATAGGCACAATCAAGAGTAGGCAAACTAGCAATCAAATTTTTGGGCAATCCTCTTATGATAAGATTGATGGTTCTAAGATTGCGAATCATGTCAAGATCCTCTTCGGGTGTGGTATGCAAGGGATCAATATGAGGTGCACAAGGGCTAGCAATGTACTTGTTCAAATGATATTCATTGAAAATCTCAAGCATTTCAATTTTCCACTCATGAAAATATTCTCCATCAAGAATAGGCACTCTATTTCTAAGACTCCCTAAAGTAGACACATCCATCTTCCTCCAAAGGTGTTTAAACCAAGGCAATGGAGACCAAAGCTCTGGTACCAATTGAAAGGATCGAGAAGAGGTGTCTAGAGGGGGGTGATTAGACACTAAGTACCAAAAGTTGCAGTTTTAACTTCTTTAAGTTGGAGTGGTGTTTAGGCACAAGTTTAACACTCACAATACATATCAAGCAAGCATGCAAAGAGTATATGAGCAGCGGAAAGTAAAGCATGCAACTTGCGAGAATGTAAAGGGAAGGGTTTGGAGGATTCCAACGCAATTGGAGACACGAGATGTTTTTGTCATGGTTCCGATAGGTGGTGCTATCGTACATCCACATTGATGGAGACTTCAACCCATGAAGGTAGCAGTTGCTTGAGTCCACCGAGGGCTCCACCCACGGAGGGTCCACGAAGAAGCAACCTTGTCTATCCCACCATGGCCGTCACCACGAAGGACCTACCTCACTAGCGGTAGATCTTCACAGTAGGCGATCTCCTTGCCCTTACAAACTCCTTGGTTCAACTCCACAATCTTGTCGGAGGCTCCCAAGTGACACCTAGCCAATCTAGGAGACACCAATCTCCAAGAAGTAACAAATGGTGTGTTGATGATGAACTCCTTGCTCTTGTGCTTCAACTGATAGTCTCCCAACACTCAACTCTCTCTCACAGGATTTGGATTTGGTGGAAAGAAGATTTGAGTGGAAAGCAACAGGGAAGGCTAGAGATCAAGATTCATATGGTAGGAATGGAATATCTTGGCCTCAACACAAGGGTAGGTGGTTCTCTCTCGGAGAAAATGTGTATTGGAAGTGTAGGTTCATTACGATGGCTCTCTCCACAAATGAAGAAGAGTGGGTGGAGGGGTATATATAGCCTCCACACAAAATCTAACTGATTACACACAACTTGCCAAACTTGGTGGGACCCGAATTATTAAACTTCGGTGGGACCGATTCAACAAATCTAGTGACCCGTTAGGATTTTCGATTGGGACCGACATGCAACTCGGTAGGACCCATATGGTTAGGGTTAAGGCATAGCGTAATCTCGGTGAAACCGATTACACAAACTTCGGTGGGATCGATTTTGGCAATAAGCTAACGGAGAGTTGGTCGGGCAAACTCGGTGAGACCGATTACACAAACTTGGTGGGACCGATTTTGGTAATAAGCTAACCGGAGAGTTTGCATTGTAATCTCGGTAGTACAGTTGCTCAAACTTCGGCGAGACCGATTTTGGTAATGGACATACTGCAGAGAGATTACAATCCCATCTCGGTGAGACCGAGATCCCCATCAGTGAGACCGATTTGCCTAGGGTTTGTGGCGGTGGCTATGACATTTGAACTTCGGTGGGCGCCGGATAGAAAGAATCGGTGGGGCCGAGTTTGACTTTTGGTTTTAGGTCATATGTGGATGTGAGAGAAAGTAGTTGAGGGCTTTGGAGCATATCACTAAGCACTTTGAGCAAGCAAGCCATTAAGCAACACCTCATCCCTTCTTGATAGTATTGGCTTTTTCCTATAGACTCAATGTGATCTTGGATCACTAAAATATAAAATGTAGAGTGTTGTACTTGAAGCTTGAGCCAATCCTTTGTCCTTAGCATCTTGAAGGGGTTCCACATCCTTTAGTCCATGCCACTTAATTTGCTGAACTTGTCTGAAACATAATAGGTAAAAGTGTTAGTCCAACAAGAGATATGTTGACATATATTACCAAAATCACCCAGGGAGCACTTGTGCTTTCATAACAGCAGAAGGCTTGGAAGATAAAGTGAGTCCATCAACTCGAACGACATCACTGAGTGAAAGACCACGACCTTAGGCTCCTTACTCGTCATCTGAAAAGTCTGCAATATGATATGTTGCAGCCTGAAAATGGGTCAGCACATGGAATATGCTGGCAATGTAACACAAGAGAGTAATGAACAGAATAATGCTATCATTACATGCATATATGGCTGGTGGAGGCTGTATGGTTAATATGTTTGTGCGAAAAGCGAATTTTTCCCTACTGCAAAGGAATATGTTTTATTTAACTATCATGGTGGTTGATAACATTGAGAAGGTAAACCCCCTCTCAATCCCAATTAAAAGTAATTAACAATAACCCATCAAATTAAATTAAGTAACGTGATGAGATCCACATGATAATCCATGAACCAGATACTCAAGATGTCCATAATCGGGGACACGGCTAACCATGATTAGTTTGTACACTCTACAGAGGTTTGCACACTTTTCCCCACAAGACTCGATCTCCTCCGTTTGATTTCTCGCACTACATGATGTTTGAGAAAGCGGATGGCCGAGACATAGTCTTTCGAGCATTAGCACCTTACGATGGGTAGACCGTACCACCTACATCCCCTACATCTGCTAGTCTACCAGTGTAAGAGTTCACACGACTTAATCAACTATGCTAGAGCCCATAATAGCTTGTGGCTGCACATGGAAGTTTCTAGTATGAATGATCTCATGATCCCTTTGAGCCTGGGTGGCGGTCCATAGGAGAATCACACGGTACCCCGGGATTTCCCAAAATACAGGCAATCACTGGAAAACCCAGGTGCCTCAATCCACCCAGATGTGTTTTTAAGTTGCCACCTTAAGTTGTACCATTAATTAACAATCTCACATATGTCATGGAATACACTCAAACCCAATCCATGTCTACGAGCATAGCATGGCAATATAAGCATAACGTAGAAATAACTCCCAGGGTTTGATAATAAACAGGTGAATAGGTACTACCTCAACTACTACCCAAACCCACAATTTAATTCAGATCCTAACCATGCAATTGTTTGAGGATTCATCTAATGCAATAAAACTGGGTAGTAAAGGGTATGATCAAAGTGTTACTTGCCTTGCTGATGATCCGCGAAACCTAGAGACTTCGTGAGTATGCGCTTTGGACTCCGGTACTCTATCGCAAACAAACAAGCATACAATAAGCAATCAAGCAAGGGCATGGGTAAAACTGAAATAAGAGATCTAACCAGAAAGTTCAACTTAAGAACTCCGGTTTGCAAAAGAATCAAATCAAGCGAAGCAACAAAACTCAAGCGGTGAAAGAAACAAGCTTGTTTACTATTCTGGACTAAAGTCAAGTTTTACAGTAGCAAAAATTGTTTAAGTTGGTTAAAAGAAAGAGGGTTTCGGCTGAAACTCTAGGCGCTTGAATCGCCTGATTCCGATAAGCAATGAAAAGTTATATTAAAGCGAAATTGATCGAGAAATCACGATCGAAAATAATCGCGGAAAATCCGAGAAAAGAAAAAAGCCCGACAAAGCAGGCTATGAGCGAGCGTTCGCTATTGCCAACTAATCGGTGAAAACCGTTCGTTATAACGAACTAACGAACGGGCGTTCACTAAATAACTAAACCGAAAAAATAAAAAATAAACCGATCTAAAAAAATAAACCGCGGATTCTAAAGAACAACCGATCTGTTTTCCCGTAGAAAACCGGCGTGTGTGATTCTACCGTAGCAATGGCGGGCAGTGAGTCTGACTCCGTGAGGTCGGTAAGCGTAGGCAGTGCGGCTCTGTGATGTGGCGGTGGCGGCAACCTGGCCAGCTCGGGCGGCTAGGGTTTGGCGAAGTGCGGGGTGGGCTGACGGGCGGCTGCCCCGGCTTATAAGGCCGGCCGGGCGGAGAGTCCTAGACGGACATGGCCCGGTTAGGTCGGTTCGCGTTTTTTTAAAACAATTCGGACGTGCAGAAAAAGAAAGAAAAGAAATACTAAACGGACTCCAAAAATCCCGAAATAAAAAATTTCCCGTCCTCTAAAAATAAGCCGGACAAGGTGAACATTTATTTGGGCCTAAAATGCAATTTTGAAAAACCCACATTTTTCCTAATTCAAATAAAATAGCGATAAAACTCTGAATAAAAATCTTATTTGATTTTAATATTAAATCTCTGTTATTTCTTTATTTTGAGGAAGTCATTTTATCCTCTCTCTTTTATTTTTAATAAAATAAGTATTTCAGAGAAATAAAATTAAAATCAAACGATCCTCTTTTCATAATTCGAGAAAAACTCAAATATGAAAATAACAAAATCCCCAACTCTCTCCGTGGGTCCTTGAGTTGCTTAGGATTTCTAGGATCAACCAAAATGCAATAAAAATATGATATGCAATGATGATCTAATGCATAACATTCCAAATTGAAAATTTGGGATGTTACACTTTATCACTAAGCAATAGTTGGCGAGACGACAACGATGCTTCGATGGAGATCAAGGTGTCAAGCCGGTGACGATGGTGATCATGACGGTGCTTTAGAGATGGAGATCAAAGGCACAAGATGATGATGGACATATCATATCACCTATATTGATTGCATGTGATGTTTATCCTTTATCCATCTTATTTTGCTTAGTACGTCGGTAGCATTATAAGATGATCTCTCACTAAATTTAAAGGTACAAGTGTTCTCCCTGAGTATGCACCGTTATGACGGTTAAATGCGTGTAGAGACACCACATGATGATCGGGTGTGATAAGCTCTACGTTCACATACAGCGGGTGCAAGCCAGTTTTGCACCACGTGAATACTAAGGTTAAACTTGGCGAGCCTAGCATATGTAGATATGGCCTCGGAACACTTTGAGACCGAAAAGGTCGAGCACGAATCATATGGTAGATATGATCAACATAGTGATGTTCACCATTGGAAACTACTCCATCTCACGTGATGATGGGACATGGTTTAGTTGATATGGATCACGTGATCACTTAGATGATTAGAGGATGTCTATCTAAGTGGGAGTTCTTAAGTAATATGATTAATTGAACTTTAATTTATCATGAACTTAGTCGATAGTATTTGCATAACTATGTTGTAGATCAATAGCTCGTGATGTAGCTCCCCGTTTATTTTTTTATATGTTCCTAGAGAAAAATAAGTTGAAAGATGATAGTAGCAATGATGCGGACTAGGTCTGTGAGATGAGGATTATCCCCATTCTTTGCCTGGAAGAATTATGTCATTGATGCACGCTAGGTAGCGGACCTATTGCAGGAGCAGATTGAGACGTTATGAATGTTTGGCAAGCTCGGTATGATAACTACTTGATAGTTTAGTGCGCCATGCTTTATGGCTTAGAACCGGGACTTCACAAACGTTTTGAACGCCACAGAGCATATAAGATGTTCCAAGAGCTGAAATTGGTATTTCAGACTCATGCCCGAGTCGAGAGGTATGAGACCTCTGACAAGTACTTTGCCTACAAGATGGAGGAGAATAGTTCAACAAGTGAGCATGTGCTCAGATTGTCTGAGTACTACAATCTTTTGAATCAAGTGGGAGTTAATCTTCCAGATAAAATAGTGATTGACAGAGTTCTCTAGTCACTATCACCAAGTTACTGGAACTTCGTGATGAACTATAATATGCAACGGATGACGAAAACGATTCCCGAGCTCTTCGCGATGCTAAAATCGGCGAAGTTAGAAATCAAGAAAGAACATCAAGTGTCGATGTTTAAAAAAACTCACTAGTTTCAAGAAAAGGGCAAAGGAGAAGAACGGGAACTTCAAGAAGAACGGCAAGCAAGTTGCTACTCACTGATGAATCCCAAAGCTAAACCTAAGCCTGAAACTGAGTGCTTCTACTGCAAAGGGAATAATCACTGGAAGCGGAACTGGCCCAAATACTTGGCGGATAAGAAGGATTGCAAAGTGATCAAAAGTATATATGATATACATGTTATTGATGTGTACTTTACTAGTATTCATACTAGCCCCTGGGTATTTGATACTAGTTTAGTTGCTATGATTAGTAACTTGAAACAGGAGTTACAAAATGAACAGAGACTAGTTGAGGGCAAGGTGACGATGTGTGTGGGAAGTGATTCCAAGGTTGATAAGATCACCATCGCACACTCCCTTTACCTTCGTGATTAGTATTGGAACTAAATAAATGTTATTTGGTGTTTGCGTTGAGCATAAATATGATTGGATCATGTTTATTGTGATACGGTTATTCATTTAAAGTCAGAGAATAATTGTTGTTTTGTTTACATGAATAAAATCTTCTATGGTCTTACATCCAATGTAAATGGTTTACTGAATCTCAATCACAGTGAAACACATAATATTGATGCCAAAAGATGCAAAGTTAATAATGATAGTGCAACTTATTTGTGGCACTGCCGTTTAGTTCATATTGGTGTAAAGCGCATGAAGAAACTCCATGCTGATGGGCTTTTGGAATCACTTGATTATGAATCACTTGATGCTTGCGAACCATGCCTCATGGGCAAGATGACTAAAACTCCGTTCTCCGGAACAATGGAGCGAGCCGCTGACTTATTGGAAATAATACATACTGATGTGTGCGGTCCGATGAGTGTTGCGGCTCGCGGCGGTTATCGTTATTTTTTTACCTTCACAGATGATTTAAGCAGATATAGGTATATCTACTTAATGAAACACAAGTCTGAAACATTTGAAAAGTTCAAAGAAATTCAGAGTGAAGTTTAGAATCATCGTAACAAGAAAATAACGTTTCTACGATATTATCGTGGAGGTGAATATTTGAGTTACTAGTTTGGTCTTCATTTGAAACAATGCGGAATAGTTTCGCAACTCATGCCACCCGAAACACCACAGCGTAATGGTGTGTCCGAACGTCATAACTGTCGATGTCAAAACCAGCGGATCTCGGGTAGGGGGTCCCGAACTGTGCGTCTAAGGCGAATGGTAACAGGAGGCGGGGGACACAATGTTTACCCAGGTTCGGGCCCTCTCGATGGAGGTAATACCCTACTTCCTGCTTGATTGATCTTGATGATATGAGTATTACAAGAGTTGATCTACCACGAGATCGTAGAGGCTAAACCCTAGAAGCTAGCCTATGATTATGATTGTTGTTGTCCTACGGACTAAACCCTCCGGTTTATATATACACCCGGAGGAGATCTACATATCAGAATTGCCAAGCTTGCCTTCCACGCAAAGGAGAGTCCCACCCGGACACGGGACGAAGTCTTCAATCTTGAATCTGCATAGTCCAACAGTCCGGCCAAAGTATATAGTCCCCGTCCGAGGACCCCTAATCCAAGACTCCTCGGTAGCCCTGAACCAGGCTTCAATGACGATGAGTCTGGCGCGCAGATTGTCTTCGGCATTGCAAGGCGGGTTCCTCCTCCGAATACTCCATAAAAAAAATTTCAACACGAGGATCGTGTCCGGCTCTGCAAAACAAATTCTGTTGGGGAACGTAGTAATTTCAAAAAATTTCCTACGCACACGCAAGATCATGGTGATGCATAACAATGAGAGGGGAGAGTGTGTCCACGTACCCTTGTAGACCGAAAGCGGAAGCGTTAGCACAACGTGGTTGATGTAGTCGTCGTCTTCACGGCCCGACCGATCAAGCACCAAACTACGGCACCTCCAGTTCTTGCACACGTTCAGCTTCGATGGCGTTCCCGGACTCCGATCCAAAGAATGTCGGGGAAGAGTTCTCACAAGACGACGGCGTGGTGACGATCTTGATGTGCTACTGTCGCAGGGCTTCGCCTAAGCACCACTACAATATTATCGAGGAGAACTATGGTGGAGGGGGGCACCGCACACGGCTAAGAGATCAAGAGATCAATTGTTGTGTCTCCAAGGGGTGCCCCCCTCCCCATATATAAAGGATTGGAGGAGGGGGAGGGCCGGCCCTCTCTCTATGGCGCGCCCTAGGGGAGTCCTACTCCCACCAGGAGTAGGATTCCCATTTTCCTAGTAGAACTAGGAGCCCTTCCAAGTAGAAGGAGTAGGAGAGAAGGAAAGGGAAGGGAGAAGGAGAAGGAAGGAAGGGGGAGCCCCCCCCCCTAGTCCAATTCGGACTAGTCCATGGGGAGGGTGCGGCCACCTTTGGGGCCTTCTTCTCCTTTCCCGTATGGCCCATTAAGGCCAATCACAATTCAGTAGCTCTCCGTGCTTGAAAAATGCCCGAATCACTTGGAACCTTTCCGATGTCCGAATATAGTCGTCCAATATATTGATCTTTACGTCTCGACCATTTTGAGACTCCTCTTCATGTCCCCGATCTCATCCGGGACTCCGAACTCCTTCGGTACATCAAAACCCATAAACTCATAATAAAATTTTCATCGAAACCTTAAGCGTGGGGACCCTATGGGTTCGAGAATTATGTAGACATGACCGAAACACGTTTCGGTCAATAACCAATAGCGAACACGGATGCTCATATTGGCTCCTACATATTCTACGAAGATCTTTATCGGTCAAACCGCATAACAACATCGTTGTTCCCTTTGTCATCGGTATGTTACTTGCGAAGATTCGATCGTCGGGTATCTCAATACCTAGTTCAATCTCGTTAACGGCAAGTCTCTTTACTCGTTATGTAATGCATCATTCCGTAACTAACTCATTAGTTACATTGCTTGCAAGGCTTATCTTGATGTGCATTAAGGAGAGGCCCAGAGATACCTCTCAGGCAATCGGAGTGACAAAACCTAATAATCTAAAATACGCCAACTCAACATGTACCTTTGGAGACACACCAGAGCTCCTTTATAATCACCCGATTCACGTTGTGGCGTTTGGTAGCACACAAAGTGTTCCTCCGATGTGAGGAGTTGCATAATCTCATAGTTGTAGGAACATGTATAAGTCATGAAGAAAGCAATAGCAACATACTAAGCGATCAAGTGCTAAGCTAACGGAATGGGTCAAGTGAATCACATCATTCTCCTAATGATGTGATCCCGTTAATCAAATGACAACTCATGCCTATGGTTAGGAAACTTAACCATCTTTGATTCACGAGCTAGTCAAGTAGAGGCATACTAGTGACACTCTGGTGCGGACCGTACTCTGAAAGACCTACGAGGTTCTGTAGTAATTTGATTTGAAGTTTCATGATCATCATCATTAGCTTCCTCACTAATTGGTGTAGGCATCACTGGAACTGATTTTAGTGATGAACTAGTTTCCAATTAGGGAGAAGGTACTATTACCTCATCAAGTTTCTACTTTTCTCCCACTCACTTCTTTCGAGAAACTCCTTCTCTAGAAAGGATCCATTCGAAACAACGAATATTTTGCCTTCGGATCTGTGATTAGAAGGTGTACCTTATGATCTCCTTTGGGTATCCTATGAAGATGCATTTCTCCGATTTGGGTTCGAGCTTATCGAGGTTGAAACTTTTTCACATAAGCATCGCAACTCCAAACTTTAAGAAAGCGACTTAGGTTTATTGCTAAACCATAGTTCATACGGTGTCGTCTCAACGGATTTAGATGGTGCCCTATTTTAACGTGAATGCAGCTATCTCTAATGCATAACCCCAAAACGATAGTGGTAAATCGGTAAGATACATCATATATTGCACCATATCCAATAAAGTGTGGTTATGACGTTCGGACACACCATTACGCTGTGGTGTTCCATGTGGCGTAAGCTGTGAAACTATTCCACATTGTTTTATATGAAGGCGAAACTCGTAACTCAAATATTCTCCTCCACGATCAGATTGTAGAAACTTTATTTTCTTGTTATGATGATTCTCCACTTCACTCTGAAATTCTTTGAACTTTTCAAATGTTTCAGACTTATGTTTCATCAAGTAGATATACCCATATCTGCTCAAATCATCTGTGAAGGTCAGAAAATAAAGATACCCGCCGCGAGCCTTAACACTCATCGGACTGCATACATCGGTATGTATTATTTCCAACAAGTCAGTAGCTTGTTCCATTGTTCCGGAGAACGGAGTTTTAGTCATCTTGCCCAAAAGGCACGGTTCGCAAGCATCAAATGATTCATAATCAAGTGATTCCAAAATCCATCTTTATGGAGTTTCTTCATCGCTTTTACACCGATATGACCCAAGCGGCGATTGCCACAAATAAGTTGCACTATCATTATTAACTTTGCATCTTTTGGCATCAATATTATGAATATGTGTATCACTACGATCGAGATCCAACAAACTATTTTCATTGGGTGTATGACCATTGAAGGTCTTATTCATGTAAGCGAATAACAATTATTCTCGACTTTAAATGAATAACCATATCGCAATAAATATGATCAAATCATATTCATGCTCAACGCATAAGCGTAAATAACATTTATTTAGGTTTAACACTAATCCCGAAAGTATAGGGAGTGTGCGATGATGATCATATCAATCTTGGAACCACTTCCAACACACATCGTCACTTCACCCTCAACTAGTCTCTGTTTATTCTGTAACTCCTGTTTCGAGTTACTAATTTTTTAGCAATCGAACAAGTATCAAATACTCAGGGGCTACTACAAACACTAGTAAGGTACACATTAATAACCTGTATATCAAATATACCCTTGTTCACTCTGCCATCCTTCTTATCTACCAAATATTCAGGGTATTTCCGTTTCCAGTGACCATTTCCTTTGCAGTGTAAGCACTCAATTTCAGGCGGTGGTTCAGCTTTGGGCTTCTTCGTAGGAGTGACAACTTGCTTGTCATTCTACTTGAAGTTCCCTTTCTATCCCTTTGCCCTTTTCTTGAAACTAGAGGTCTTGTCAATCATCAACACTTGATGCTCTTTCTTGATTTCTACCTTCGTTGATTTCAACATCACGAAGAGCTCGGGAATCGTTTTCGTCATCCCTTGCATACTATAGTTCATCACGAAGTTCCAGTAACTTGGTGATGGTGACTAGAGAACTCTGCCAATCTGAGCAGACAATCTGAGCAGATTATCTGGAAGATTAACTCCCGCTTGATTCAAGTGATTGTAGTACCCAGACAATCTGAGCACATGCTCACTAGTTGAGCAATTCTCCTCCATCTTTTAGCCATAGAACTTGTTGGAGACTTCATATCTCTCAATTCGGGTATTTTCTTGAAATATTAACTTCAACTCCTGGAACATCTCATATGGTCCATGACGTTCAAAACGTCTTTGAAGTCCCGATTCTAAGCTGTTAAGAATGGTACACTAAACTATCAAGTAGTCATCATATTGAGCTAGCCAAACATTCATAACGCCCGCATACGCCTCCTACAATAGGTACATCACCTAGCGGTGCATCAAGGACATAATTTTTACGTGCGACAATGAGGATAAACCTCAGATCACGGATCCAATCCGCATCATTGCTACTAACATTTTTCAACATAGTTTTTCTCTAGAAACATATCAAAAATAAACATAGGGAAGCAACAACGCGAGCTATTGATCTACAACATAATTTGCAAAATACTACCGGGACTAAGTTCATGACAAATTTAAGTTCAATTAATCATATTGCTTAAGAACTCCCACTTAGATAGACATCTCTCTAATCATATAAGTGATCACGTGATCCAAATCAACTAAACCATAACCGATCATCACGTGAAATGGAGTAGTTTTCAATGGTGAACATCACTATGTTGATCATATCTACTATATGATTCACGCTCGACCTTCGGTCTCGGTGTTAGAGGCCATATCTCTGCATATGCTAGGCTCGTCAAGTTTAACTCGAGTATTCTACGTGTGCAAAACTGGCTTGCACCCGTTGTAGATGGGCGTGAGAGCTTATCACACCCGATCATCACGTGGTGTGCAGGCACGACGAACTTTGTGGCAACGGTGCATACTCGGGAGAACACTTTTATCTTGAAATTTAGTGAGAGATCATCTTATAATGCTACCGTCAATCAAAGCAAGATAAGACGCATAAAAGATAAACATCACATGCAATCAATATAAGTGATACGATATGGCCATCATCATCTTGTGCTTGTGATCTCCATCTCCGAAGCACCGTCATGATCACCATAAATCACCGTATGACACCTTGATCTCCATCGTACCATCGTTGTTGTCTTGCCAACTATTGCTTCTCGACTATCGCTACCGCTTAGTGATAAAGTAAAAAAGCAATTACAGGGCGAATGCATTTCATACAATAAACCGACAACCATATGGCTCCTGCCGATTGCCGATAACCCGGTTACAAAACATGATCATTTCATACAATAAAATATAGCATCACGTCTTGACCATATCACATCACAACATGCCCCTGCAAAAACAAGTTAGACGTCCTCTACTTTGTTGTTGCAAATTTTACGCGTGGCTGCTACGGGCTGAGCAAGAACCGTTCTTACCTACGCATCAAAACCACAGCGATAGTTTGTCAAGTTAGTGTTGTTTTAACCTTCACAAGGACCAAAGGTAGCCACACTCGGTTCAACTAAAGTTGGAGAAAGCAGACACCCGCTAGTCACTGTGTGCAAACGCGGCGATAAAACCAATCTCGCGTAAGCGTCTGGCGTAATGTCGGTCGGGCGCTTCATCCAACAATACCGCTGAACCAAAGTATGACATGCTAGTAAGCGGTATGACTTGTATCGCCCACAACTCACTTGTGTTCTACTTTCGTATATATGACATCTACGCATAAAACCGAGGCTCGGATGCCACCGTTGGGGAACGTAGTAATTTCAAAAACATTCCCTACGCACGCAAGATCATGGTGATGCATAGCAACGAGAGGGGAGAGTGTGTCCACGTACCCTTGTAGACCGAAAGCGGAAGCGTTAGCACAACGAGGTTGATGTAGTCCTACGTCTTCACGGCCCGACCGATCAAGCACCGAAACTATGGCACCTCCGAGTTCTTGCACACGTTCAGCTCGATGACGTTCCGGACTCGATCCAGCGAATGTCGAGGAAGAGTTCCGTCGACCTGACGGCGTGGTAGCGATCTTGATGTGCCTCTTGTCGCGGGGCTTCGCCTAAGCACCGCTACAATATTATCGAGGACTATGGTGGAGGGGGGCACCGCACACGGCTAAGGGATCAAGAGATCAATTGTTGTGTCTCCAAGGGGTGCCCCCCTCCCCGTATATAAAGGAGTGGAGGAGGGGGAGGGCGGCCCTCTCTCTATGGCGTGCCCTAGGGGAGTCCTACTCCCAGGAGTAGGATTCCCCTTTCCTAATAGAACTAGGAGCCCTTCCACGTAGAAGGAGTAGGAGAGAAGGAACGGGAAGTGAGAAGGAGAAGGAAGGAAGGGGGCGCCCCCCCTCCCTAGTCCAATTCGGACTAGTCCATGGGGAGGGGTGCGGCCACCATTTGGGGCCTTCTTCTCCTTTCCCGTATGGCCCATTAAGGCCCAATACGAATTCCCGTACCTCTCCGGTACTCTGAAAAATGCCCGAATCATTCGGAACCTTTCCGATGTCCGAATATAGTCGTCCAATATATCGATCTTTACGTCTCGACCATTTTGAGACTCCTCGTCATGTCCCCGATCTCATCCGGGACTCCGAACTCCTTCAGTACATAAAAACGCATAAACTCATAATAAAACTGTCACGAAACCTTAAGCGTGCGGACCCTACGGGTTCGAGAACTATGTAGACATGACCGAAACACGTTTCCGGTCAATAACCAATAGCGGAACCTGGATGCTCATATTGGCTCCTACACATTCTACGAAGATCTTTATCGGTCAAACCGCATAACAGCATACGTTGTTCCCTTTGTCATCGGTATGTTACTTGCCCGAGATTCGATCGTTGGTATCTCAATACCTAGTTCAATCTCAAGTTGCAAGCAAGTCTCTTTACTCGTTTTGTAATGCATCATTCCGTAACTAACTCATTAGTTACATTGATTGCAAGGCTTATAGTGATGTGCATTACCGAGAGGGCCAGAGATACCTCTCCGACAATCGGAGGACAAAACCTAATCTCGAAATCGCCAACTCAACATGTACCTTTGGAGACACCTGTGGAGCTCCTTTATAATCACCCGATTCGTTGTGACGTTTGGTAGCACACAAAGTGTTCCTCCGATGGAACGGGAGTTGCATAATCTCATAGTTGTAGGAACATGTATAAGTCATGAAGAAAGCAATAGCAACATACTAAACGATCAAGTGCTAAGCTAACGGAATGGGTCAAGTGAATCACATCATTGTCCTAATGATGTGATCCCGTTAATCAAATGACAACTCATGTCTATGGTTAGGAAACTTAACCATCTTTGATTCACGAGCTAGTCAAGTAGAGGCATACTAGTGACACTCTGTTTCCAGTTAATACAATTCTACCATGAATAATAAACATTTATCATGATATAAGGAAATAAATAATAACTTTATTATTTCCTTTAGGGCATATTTCCTTCAAATTCCACATACCACCGTAGAGAGTATAATATTTCACAAATCTAATCTGCCGACACATTTCATAACGTGACATCACGCCATGGCCCGGTCATTATTCGAATCCTTTTTCTCAACCTGCCACTGCAGGTGTTGCGAGGCGGTTTTCTCGGCACGTCTTGTCGAAGCGTAGATCGTGTCCCCTTATCACGGGATTCTCATCAATACGGGTGTGGGTAACCCAACCGCGCCATTAATCACGACGCTTGGGGAATAAGCGAGTCTACCAGGCAAGTGGGGAGGCGCTGCTGCCTTTATAAGGGGATAAGAACTCCCTTTCGCACCCACGCTTTCCTCTTCCCGATCCATTCCCCTTCGCTCGAGCTCCAGCGCCCGAGCATTCCTCTTCTCCGCCCACAAAGGCCTTCCAAAAATGTCCGGATCCGGAGCAGGAGGCAAGTGGATGGCCTCTACTGTCCGGGAGAAGGATATCAAAAAGCTTCGGGAGGCCGGTACAGCCAAGAAAATCGCCACCGCCTCCCGAATGACGGACAGATCGTCCTACTCAGGAACCCCACGAGAGGGTTGTATTCCTCCCTCATTTTGTCCGCGGGCTAGGGTTTCCCCTCCACCCATTTGTTCGCGGCATTATGTATTATTACGGGATTGATTTTCATGATCTATCGCCCAATTCCTTCCTCAACATCTCGACATTCATAAATGCAGGTGTGCGAGGCTTTTCTCCGCATCTCGCCACACTTTGGCTTATGGCTGAAGATTTTTAATGTGAAGCCCAAGGTAGTGAGTGGCGAGCACGCCGAGTGCGGGGGCGCTATGGTGAGTAGGATACCCAACGTCACATGGCCGACAGGTACCTTTAATGATTCCGTCAAAGAGTGGCAACAGTAGTGGTTTTACATCACCGAGCCGCTGCACGGATGGGCCTTGCTTCCCGAAGTTTCGATCCGAAGCCCTCTGCGGCTTACGTCACGGCACGAGAAAGGCACTGAATCGGTCTTCGCTTCGACAAGCGCCGGTGCTCCAGACGCGCGTTAAGGATATGGAAGACAAGAACATCGAACTTGTCAATGTAGTCCAGGTGATGTTAGTTCGCCGGATCCTGCCTTGCCAACACCGGACTTGCAATCTATGGGAATTCGATCCGGCCAAGCACCAGACCCTGCGAGAGCTCTTTGGCTCCTCGCACAAAGACATCTGGAAGGTGCTTTTCAAGTCCAGCAAATCATGGCCGGACTCGGCCGAGGACGGCGGGTACCAACTGTCCCGCCCTGCAAGATCGATAAGTTATTATACGTTGTATCCGCATAACCCAAGGGAAATGCTTAGTGTGTTTTCCTCAACTCTCCTGGGGCTGGACGAAGAAAGCGGAGCGGATCCACCGTCTGCCCTCACGGGTCAAGAACCGGCCGACCCACTTCAGCGAAGATGCTGGTCCGGCGCCATACAAAGGTCTTAGAAGAAGAAGGCCGAGAAGGAGGCCAAAAGAATCGGGGTGCCTTAAATCGCCGTGGCACTTCGGACACAATATCCGAAGGTTCCAACGCCGCTCGCCTCCGAAGAGGATGAGGAGGAGGAGGAAACGAATCCCAATGAGGGAAGAAAGAAGAGGTGGCCTCCATACACTTGGAAGCGAGTCGACTAAAGGGGAAAAGCTCCTCTTAGGAAGAGTCCACTTTGCCGCCGCTGCAAACATGACCGGCGTGGGATCCACAATCGTCTCCAACGTATCAATATTTTTTTTGATTGCTCCATGCTATATTATCTTATGTTTTGGACATTTTTGGGCTTTATTATTCACATTTACATTATTTTTGGGACTAACCTATTAACAGGAGGCCCAGCCCAGAATTGCTTGTTTTTGCCTATTTGAGTTTCAGAAAAAGAATATCAAGCGGAGTCCAAACAGAATGAAACCTTCGGGAACGTGATTTTGAAGCGAACATGATCTAGAGGACTTGGACCCCACGCCAAGAAAGCTACTAGGAAGCCACGAGGTAGGGGGCACGCCTACCCCCAGGCGCACCCTCCACCTCGTGGGCCCCATGTTGCTCTACCGACGCCTCCTTCCTCCTATATATACCTCATTGCCCCCAAACGATCAGAGACGGAGCCAAAAACCTAATTCCACCGCCGCAACCTTCTGTACCCACGAGATCCCATCTTGGGGCCTATTCCGGAGCTCCACCGGAGAGGGCATTGATCACGGAGGGCTTCTACATCAACACCATAGCCTCTTCGATGAAGTGTGAGTAGTTTACCTCAGACCTTCGGGTCCATAGTTATTAGCTAGATGGCTTTCTCTCTCTTTTGGATCTCAATACAATGTTCTCCCCTCTCTTGTGGAGATCTATTCGATGTAATCCTCTTTTGCGGTGTGTTTGTTGAGACCGATGAATTGTGGGTTTATGATCAAGTTTATCTATGAACAATATTTGAATCTTACGAATTCTTTTATGTATGATTGGTTATCTTTGCAAGTCTCTTGAATTATCAGTTTGGTTTGGCCTACTAGATTGATCTTTCTTGCAATGGGAGAAGTGCTTAGCTTTGGGTTCAATCTTGCGGTGTCCTTTCCCGGTGTGATGAGGGCAGCAAAAGGCACGTATTGTATTGTTGCCATCGAGGATAACAAGATGGGGTTTTTATCATATTGCATGAATTTATCCCTCTACATCATGTCATCTTGCTTAAAGCGTTACTCTGTTCTTATGAACTTAATACTCTAGATGCATGCTGGATAGCGGCCGATGTGTGGAGTAATAGTAGTAGATGCAGGCAGGAGTCGGTCTACTTGTCTCGGACGTGATGCCTATATACATGATCATACCTAGATATTCTCATAATTATGCTCAATTCTATCAATTGCTCAACAGTAATTTGTTTACCCACCGTAATACTTATGCTCATGAGAGAAGCCACTAGTGAAACCTATGGCCCCCGGGTCTATTTTCAATCATATTAATCTCCTGACAACAAGCTTTTTCTGGCGCCATTTTCATTTTACTTTCTTTACTTTGCATCTTTATTATAAAAATACCAAAAATAGTATCCTATCATATCTATCAGATCTCACTCTCATAAGTGACAGTGTAGGGATTGACAACCCCTTATCGCGTTGGTTGCGAGGATTTATTTGTTTGTGTAGGTGCGAGGGACTAGCACGTAGCCTCCTACTGGATTGATACCTTGGTTCTAAAAAACTGAGGGAAATACTTACGCTACTTTGCTGCATCACCCTTTCCTCTTCAAGGGAAAACCAACGCAGTTCTCAAGTGCTAGCAAGAAGGATTTACAGGCGCCCGTTCTGGGAGGTCTACATAAAGTCAATATACCAAGTACCCATCACAAACCCTTATCTCCCGCATTACATTATTTGCCATTTGCCTCTCGTTTTCCTCTCCCCCACTTCACCCTTGCCATTTTATTCGCCCTCTCTTTTCCGTTCGCCTCTTTTGCGTGTTTGCTCGTGTTGCCATGTGCCTTCTAGATGCTTGCATCTTAACACTGAAAATCTATTGATATGGATCCACTTAAAGTGTTTTACTTGGATCATCTTGATCCTTATCTTTCGTCTTTGAAACCCCAACTAGCCTAGTTGACGGGAAATATTTAGATGAGCACGCTCATTTTGTGCGTCACCGTTTGTCTGAAAAAGGGAGACTCTTATGGAATCAAATAAATAAATTGCTATGCTATGCTGGGAATCTTTGTGAAATGTGTGATTTTACTTGCTGCTCTAAGAACCCTAAAAAACACCTTCCCTACCTATGTGAGTTCAATGATAATGAAATCTTATCTTCTTATGCAAAGGGTGTTTATAGTTACTATGATATTGAACAAATTGAAGAATTTGTCGTTTTTAAGGGTGCTCATGAAGTTGCTTCTTTGATTGAAAAGTATGATTTTACTCTCAACAAATTTGAAAATTCCGTCATACTTAAATATTGCAATGAAAACTTTGCTCATAATGTCTATGTCCAAGAATTTATTGAAAGAATGGCCGTTGCTTTGGAAAAAAATAATGATATGCGTGAATCTATAGATAATGATGATTCCGATGATTTGGTTGAAATATCCCTTGATGAACATGATGCTTGCTATTCTTGTGGCCATGATGCCAATATTTATGAAGACGAATTTGCTATAGTTCTTATGTTAAAAATGAGATTGTTGATATTGCACCCATGCTTGATACTCCCTCGATGAAAAGCATGATTTCAATGATTTTACTATAAATTCTCTTGATTTCAATTGTGCTAATAATATGCAAAACCCTAAGCTTGGGGATGCTAGTTTTGCTATGTCCACTACTTGTTGCAATGATCATGATTGGGGTGATTCTTCTTATGATCTTGAAAATTTATTTAAGCCCCATGATGAATATGAGATTGATAATAGTGTTTGCAATAATATTGAAAGTGGGTTTGGAAGAGTGTCAACTTTAGATCCCACATATTTGGATTTTGATCAATCTTATGAAGTTTTTGATAAAAGTGGGTTTGGTGAGGTCATGACTTTAGTTAATGATAATCCCACTATTTTGGAAGAGTGTCAACTTTGCATGCATGTGGATCGTGTTGAAAATATTTTATGTGATAGCTATTTTGTTGAATTTGCTTATGATCCCACGTGTAATTATTATGAGAGAGAAAAATATGGTCGTAGAGATTTTCATGATAATAAATTACCTCTCGTTATATTGAGATTGCTATTGTTTCTTTCCGCTTCCTTGCATATGCTAGTTTTTGCTTGCTATGATAATTTGTTTGCCTATAAGATGCCTATGCATAGGAAGTATGTTACACTTAGATGTGTTTGTCATGTGTTTCATGATGCTCTCTTTGCGCTTCAATTCTTGTCTTTTATGTGAGCATCATCGAAATCTCAATGCCTAGCTAGGGGCGTTAAACGATAGCGCTTGTTGGGAGACAACCCAATTTTATTTTTAGTTTTTTGCTTTTTGCTTCTGTTTAGGAATAAATATTTGATCTAGCCTCTGGTTAGATGTGTTTTATGTTTTAATTAGTGTTTTGTGCCAAGTTAATCCTATAGGATCTTCTTGGATGATAGTTATTTGATCTTGCTGAAAATTGCAGAAACTTTCTGTTCACGAAAATAATTGTTAGAAATCACCAGAACGTGATAAAATATTGATTCCAATTGCTGCTGATCAAAAAACAAATTTTATAGGTCATCCTATTTTGGCTGAATTGTTGCAGTTCCAGAAGTTTGCGTTAGTTACAGATTACTACAGACTGTTCTGTTTTTGACAGATTCTGTTTTTCGTGTGTTGTTTGCTTATTTTGATGAATCTATGGGTAGTAAAAGAGTTTATAAACCATAGAGAAGTTCGAATACAGTACGTTTAACACCAATATAAATAAATAATGAGTTCATTACAGTACCTTGAAGTGGTCTTTTTTTTCTTTCGCTAACGAAGCTCACGAGATTTTCTGCTAAGTTTTGTGTTGTGAAGTTTTCAAGTTTTGGGTGAAAGATTTGATGGATTATGGAACAAGGAGTGGCAAGAGCCTAAGCTTGGGGATGCCCATGGCACCCCCAAGATAATCTAAGGACACCAAAAAGCCAAAGCTTGGGGATGCCGGAAGGCATCCCCTCTTTAAATCTACTTCCATCGGTAACTTTACTTGGAGCTTAATTTTTATTCACCACATGATATGTGTTTTGCTTGGAGAGTCTTGTATGATTTGAGTCTTTGCTTTTTAGTTTACCATAATCATCCTTGCTGTACACACCTTTTGAGAGAGACACACATGATTCGGGAATTATTAGAATACTCTATGTGCTTCACTTATATCTTTTGAGTTATATAGTTTTTTTCTCTAGTACTTCACTTATATCTTTTAGAAACACGGTGGTGGATTTGTTTTATAGAAACTATTGATCTCTCATGCTTCACTTAGATTATTTTGAGAGTCTTAAATAGCATGGTAATTTTCTTAAATAATCCTAATATGCTAGGTATTCAAGATTAGTAAAAACTTTATTATGAGTGTGTTGAATACTAAGAGAAGTTTGATGCTTGATGATTGTTTTGAGATATGGAGGTAGTGATATTAAAGTTGTGCTAGTTGAGTAGTTGTGAATTTGAGAAATACTTGTGTTGAAGTTTGCAAGATTCGTAGCATGCACGTATGGTAAACGTTATGTAACAAATTTGGAACATCAGGTGTTCTTTGATTGTCCTCCTTATGAGTGGCGGTAGGGGAATGGCGATGGTATTTTCCTACCAATCTATCCCCCCTAGGAGCATGCGCGTAGTGCTTGGTTTTGATGACTTGTAGATTTTTGCAATAAGTATGTGAGTTCTTTATGACTAATGTTGAGTCCATGGATTATACGCACTCTCACATTTCCATCATTACTAGCCTCTTTGGTACCGTGCATTGCCCTTTCTCACATTTGAGAGTTGGTGCAAACTTCGCCGGTGCATCCAAACCCCGTGATATGATACGCTCCTTCACACATAAACCTCTTTATATCTTCCTCAAAACAGCCACCATGCCTACCTATTATGGCATTTCCATAGCCATTCCGAGATATATTGCCATGCAACTTTCCACCATTCCGTTTATCATGAAACGTTCATCATTGTCATATTGCTTTGCATGATCATGTAGTTGACATAGTATTTGTGGCAAAGCCACCGTTCATAATTCTTTCGTACATGTCACTCTTGGTTTATTGCATATCCCGGTACACCGCCGGAGGCATTCATATAGAGTCATATTTTGTTCTAGTATCGAGTTTTAAACATTGAGTTGTAAATAAATAGAAGTGTGATGATCATAATTTTCTAGAGCATTGTACCAAGTGAGGAAAAAAAATAGAGAAAGGCCATAAAAAAGGGCCCAAAAAATGAGAGAAAAAGAGAGAAGGGACAATGTTACTATCCTTTTTACCACACTTGTGCTTCAAAGTAGCACCATAATCTCCATGATAGAGAGTCTCTTGTTTTGTCACTTTCATATACTAGTGGGAATTTTTCATTATAGAACTTGGCTTGTATATTCCAACAATGGGCCTCCTCAAGTGCCCTAGGTCTTCGTGAGGAAGCAAGTTGGATGCACACCCACTTAGTTTCTTTTGTTGAGCTTTCATATATTTATAGCTCTAGTGCATCCGTTGCATGGCAATCCCTACTCCTTGCATTAACATCAATCGATGGGCATCTCCATAGCTCATTCATTAGCCTCGTTGATGTGAGACTTTCTCGTTTTTTGTCTTCTCCACATAACCCCCATCATCATATTCTATTCCATCCATAGTGCTATATCCATGGCTCATGCTCATGTATTGCGTGAAGGTTGAAAAAGTTTGAGATTACTAAAGTATGAAACAATTGCTTGGCTTGTCATTGGGGTTGTGCATGATGAGAGCATTCTTATGTGACGAAAATGGAGCATGACTAAACTATATGATTTTGTAAGGATGAACTTTCTTTGGCCATGTTATTTTGAGAGGACATAATTGCTTAGTTAGTATGCTTGAAGTATTATTATTTTCATGTCAATATTGAACTTTTATATTGAATCTTTCAGATCTGAATATTCATACCACAATTAAGAAGAAATACATTGAAATTATGCCAAGTAGCATTCCACATCAAAAATTCTGTTTTATCATTTACCTACCGAGGACAAGCGAGAATTAAGCTTGGGGTTGTTTGATACGTCTCCAACGTATCTATAATTTTTGATTGCTCCATGCTATTTTATCTTCTGTTTTGGACATTTTTGGTATTTATTATTTAGTTTTATATTATTTTGGGACTAACCTATTAACCGGAGGCCCAAATTTAATTGCTGTTTTCTTGCCTATTTCGTAGTTTCGCGAGAAAAAGAATATCAAACGAGTCCAAAGCGGAATGAAACCTTCGGAATGTGATTTTCGGAACAAACATGATCCGGAGGACTTGGACCCTACGTCAAGAAAGCTACCGGGAAGCCCACGAGGTAGAGGCGCGCCTACCCCCAGGCGCGCCCTCCACCCTCGTGGGCCCCCATGTTGCTCCACCGATGTACTCCTTTCCCCTATATATACCTACGTACCCCCAAACGATCGAGACGGAGCCAAAACCTAATTCCACCACCGCAACCTTATACATGCCCACGAGATCCCATCTTGGGGCCAGTTCGAGCTCACGGGGGGGGCATTGATCACGGAGGGCTTCTACATCAACACCATAGCCTCTCCGATGAAGTGTGAGTAGTTTACCTCAGACCTTCGGGTCCATAGTTATTAGCTAGATGGCTTTCTCTCTCTTTTTGAATCTCAATACAATGTTCTCCCCCTCTCTTGTGGAGATCTATTCGACGTAATCTTCTTTTGCGGTGTGTTTGTTGAGACCGATGAATTGTGGGCTTATGATCAAGTTTATCTATGAACAATATTTGAATCTTTTGAATTCTTTTATGTATGATTGGTTATCTTTGCAAGTCTCTTCGAATTATCAGTTTGGTTTGGCCTACTAGATTGATCTTTCTTGCAATGGGAGAAGTGCTTAGCTTTGGGTTCAATCTTGCGGTGTCCTTTCCCAAAGTGATGAGGGGCAGCAAGGCACGTATTGTATTGTTGCCATCGAGGATAACAAGATGGGATTTTTATCATATTGCATGAATTTATCCCTCTACATCATGTCATCTTGCTTAAAGCGTTACTTTGTTCTTATCAACTTAATACTCTAGGTGCATGCTGGATAGCGGTCGATGTGTGGAGTAATAGTAGTAGATGCAGGCAGGAGTCGGTCTACTTGTCTCGGTCGTGATGCCTATATACATGATCATACCTAGATATTCTCATAATTATGCTCAATTCTATCAATTGCTCAACAGTAATTTGTTTACCCACCGTAATACTTATGCTCATGAGAGAAGCCACTAGTGAAACCTATGGCCCCCGAGTCTAGTTTCCATCATATTAATCTCCCGACAACAAGCTATTTCAGGCGCCATTTTTATTTTAGTTTCTTCACTTTGCATCTTTATTATAAAAATACCAAAAATATTATCCTATCATATCTATCAGATCTCACTCTCGTAAGTGACCGTGTAGGGATTGACAACCCCTTATCGCGTTGGTTGTGAGGATTTATTTGTTTGTGTAGGTGCGAGGGACTAGCGCGTAGCCTCCTACTGGATTGATACCTTGGTTCTCAAAAACTGAGGGAAATACTTACGCTACTTTGCTGCATCACCCTTTCCTCTTCAAGGGAAAACCAACGCAGTGCTCAAGAGGTAGCAGATCCCAGGGCCCAGCCCCTGGTGAACTCATGAGTATAGAATCCGAACACATTTATGCGTCCAGTCTTATCATGGCGTAATAGTTTGACCCGAGCCATATTTTTTGTAGTCCGGCGAGGTCCCGCACCGAACGATCCTCATCAGAGGATTTGCTGAGGTCGGATGCTATGGAGAGCGAGACGCCCCCGAAGGCCCCTTCCCCGAAACATCTGGATAACACCGAGGCTTCGTCCCAGAAGGACCCCGACCAAGGAAGGGAGGAAGAGATCGTGAAAGCGGCACACGGAGGTCAAACTTGAGGCCGGAGACATGGGGGAGAAGATTCCTATGGGAGTTGTCGGCGGGAGCCATCTTGAATTCGGCTCCCAGCCGGACGCAATTCCGGAGACCAATACGGCTCAAGAATTAAGCAGGCGGCCTCCCTCGGCTGGAGGGGGCGTGCCTGTTCCATCGGCAATCTCTGTCCAACCAGAGGTGCCGGATGCTTTGTTGGCGGCGCTAAAGAGCGCCTCCATCGTCGATGAACATCGTGCCCTTATGGGTGCGGTGATTGGAAGATTCAATCTGTCGAGAGTGGACTGAATGAAGCCTGCATCAGCCTTATAAGAGGCTTTGAGGTATGTTTTATGAGGTTTCGAAGAATGTCATGGTATGGATAGTAGCCTCTGATACGCTGTTCGGCGAAAGAAAGAACCGGACAGAGGATCAAACTTTATGTTCGCAGGAAGACTCATTTGGTGACATCTATCTCTCTTTTATAAGCAGGCGTCTGCAGCGGCTGCTGCCTCTCATACTGCAGAGATCTCCGGACTGAATCAAAGTCTGGAGCAGACCAAAGAAGAACTTGGCCAGTTGCAAAGGCAGTTGGAAGATAAGCAAGGTATGCGCAAGCCTTGTTCGCGTTTAGTGTGAACGAATTTCCAGTATGATAAAATATGTTCCATGATTTTCTCTAGGGACGGTGACCAAGTCGAGGCTCTTAAGAGGGCTGTGGCGAGGCCGAGGAAAGGCAGCCATGAGCGAGCTCTTCGTGAGAAGCATGAGGCCGGGGTTATTGAAGCTGAGCAGAAGCTTTAGGAGGCCGTTAAGAAATGCGAGACCTTGGAGCAGAGTTTAATGGAGAAAGAATCCGAACTCACCAAGGCTCATCAGGCCGCGCGTGATGCCCAGGGGGAAACCCAAGGCGCCCTGCAGGAGATCCAAGGGGCGAGGAAGATCGCAGCGGGTAAGGCTCTTTTCCATGTAAATTGAGTATTTGAGGAGAAAATCATGTTTCTAATTTTGAGTTCAGATTTCTCCAGGGGTGTTTGCGGAACTGCCCCACAATATATCAGACGCCGCCCAATTCTACCGAGCCGAAGAAAGGAACTGCGGATAAGCTCTTACGCTTTCGCGATGTCGCAATCAATTATCCGGTGCCATTTGCCAATCTCTTGCAAAACAGCTGATCGAATCGCATAAGGCGGCGGAACTTGCCATGAAGGATTTGATTATCCGGCTATGGCCCATGAGCCGATCCCACCAGCTACGCCGGGCTCGTGAAGCGGCTTGTAAGTGCACCGCCCTCGACTTGACGTCATCAAGCGGTCGGTATGTATAGAGGGTGCACGAATGGCCTTCGCCCGTGCAAAGGTGCACTGGGGGAAGATGGATGCTGAAAAGCTGGTGACCGAAAGAGCACCGCAAGCCCGAATTATATTATGAAAGTGTCCTGAAAGGATCCTATCTTGCGGCGGAGTTATGCACCAAGGACGTTATATTTCCATGAATGCAAATCATGTTATCCTTTGTAATCTTTGAACAAGGTCATTTCTATTATTTATTGCCTGTTATATAAAAGTTTATCCTCCTGCACGGCCGTTTTATATATTAATCCTGAGAGTTGGCCATTGAAACTCGCCTTTACGTAGGAAGTATGCAGGGGTGTTGAGATAAACCCGATCACTCTTTATCCCAATTTTGGGTCCTTTGAAGGAGGTGTTCAACTGTGAACCGAGCAATCGGACTATAGGGCTTTATCACTCTCACTTAGCCATAGGAGCTTTAGGAAAGGAAGGTAGGCGCAGCCCCTGGTGTTAGGAAGACCACATGGGGGGCTATATAAGCACCTGATCGGAAGAAAAACCGATCCATCGCACGCTGCATTGGTTATGGCATTATGCGGGAGAAATCCTTAAAGATTTTACAACATCTCGAACAGCTGACCAACTCTCGACATATCATGACAGTCAGTTTTCAGCTTTCTCTACTGAGGTGCTCGTCCGGAAGAACTGGGACACAATCGCAGTAGTTCTCCCTGTGCCGCCTTAGCTGATATAGCGGAACATAAGGCAGCAAAACATGGGAGCCGAGCAAACCCAACATTTGACCCAAGACATGATTCGGAGCTGATGCATATAATGCTATAAGTTGAGTGCCGAACTTCCATGAAGGTGTTAGGACTTTATTGCCGTATTATGGGTAAAACGAAGCCCCTGGCATATTTAAGGCATATCATGGTGTACAGATGCCACTTGACAAAAGAATTTCAATTAAGAAATATCAGCAGATAAGTGTCATATAAATCCACATATTGTATTTGAATAGTACGTCGATGCGTATGAGTACGGGTAATGCGATAAAAAAAGAAATATGACTGTGGAACCTGCTGAGACCAGGGGGAATAAGCTGTGTGCGGATCCGGAGTATAGTCGGATGGTCACCGCGGGGAATATCTAAGGATTCTCTTTCGCGTTCGAGCTGCTTCCATATCACCGATCACCCTGGTCTGCGCAGTTGAAACCGCAAGGAAAATGTAAGAAATGCTTGTTTGCCTTGCAGAGCGGTTGAGCCGTGATATGCGGCCTATCACAACCTTCGCCAGGTGTTTTTAATTGAGCTCTCGACGAGCCTTTTTATTCTGCCGCAAAGTAGTCCAGAGTCCTTTGGCGGTGTCCGGGAGACTAGCCGTCGACTCGAGGTTCGATTGAGAGGTGCCAATCGTTGCTCCTGCTATTAAAGCAGCTGTATACTTTTTGGTGCCAAGGGAAAGTTCAGTCCTGCCATTGACCGTGATGACGCCGCACGGACCGGGCATCTTGAGCTTATGGTAGGCATAATGTGGCACCGCGTTGAATCGAGCGAACGCGGTTCGTCCGGCGATGCACGATAATTAATGCGAAAGGGGCGATGTCGAAGATTAACTCTTGACGCGGTAATTGCACTGGTGATCCGAAGACCACCTTAATGGCAATGGAGCCTGTACAGCTGGCCTCCACACCTGGGATAATACCTCTGAAGGTGGTTTTAGTGGGTTTGATCACCGTATGATCGATGACCATCTGGCGCACTGTGTCCTGGTAAAGCAGGTTTAGACTACTGCCCCCATCCATAAGGACTTGTGTGAGGTGGAACCTGTCAATTATTGGGTCGAGGACTAGTGCGGCTAGATTGCCCTGATTGGTGTTAAACGAACGATCCGTGCGGTTAAAGGTGATCGGCCTGAGTTTATATTGTGGGACGATTGGTTCCGTTAAGTCGATATCCCTAAGGGTGCGCATCCAGTCCGGGTTGGGAGTGTGGGTGCCGTTTACCACGTTCACCGTTTGGATTTGTGGGGGGAATTTCTTTTGCCCTCCTGTACTTGGTGGTCTAGGCTCCTCGTCGCCATCATCTCTTTGAGACTCTTTATCCTTGTTTTTGGCGCCTGACCTGCCGGCTTGTTTGAAGACCCAACATTCTCTGTTGGTATGATTGGCTGGTGTTCCCGAGGTGCCATGAATTTGGCATGGGCGGTCAAGTATGCGGTCCAGACTGGATGGACCCGAATTGTCATTTTTGAGTGGCCCCTTCCGCTGGCTGGACTTAGAGCCACTAAATCCGGCATTGACTGTCGTATCTTCGGTGTTTTCACCATGTTTGTGGCGCTTGTGTTTATTGCGTCAGGGTTTTCCGTTGCTATCTCTGGCCTCTGATGTGCCAGGGTTGCTTGCTGTGTTGCTGCTACGGGCCAACCAACTATCTTCGCCCGCGCAAAAGCAGGTCATGAGTGTCGTGAGGGCTGCCATGGATTTTGGCTTTTCTTGGCCGAGATGTCGAGCAAGCCACTCGTCGCGGATGTTATGTTTAAAGGCCGCTAGGGCTTTGGCATCCGGACAGTCGACAATTTGGTTCTTTTTAGTTAGGAACCGAGTCCAGAATTTCCTGGCTGACTCTCCGGCTGTTGTGTTATGTGACTTGAATAAATCGACATCCGGTGGCTGCACATAAGTGCCCTGAAAGTTGTCCAGGAATGCGTCTGCCAAGTTCTCCCAACTTCTGATGGAGTTTGCTGGCAAGCTATTCAGCCAATGCCGAGCCGGCCCTTTGAGTTTTAGCGGGAGATACTTGATGGCGTGTAGATCATCCCCGCGGGCCATGTGAATGTGGAGGAAGAAGTCTTCTATCCATACCGCGGGGTCTGTAGTACCATCGTATGAATCAATGCTCACGGGTTTAAACCCTTCTGGGAATTCATGATCCATTACTTCATCAGTGAAGCATAGGGGTTGTGCGGCGCCTCTGTGCCTGGCTATATCACGACGTAGTTCATACGAGTCTTGTCTGCTGTGTTCGGACCGGTCGGATTTGCTTTTAGTATATCCGGCGTGACTGTAGTCATCACGCGTTGGGGCACGCCCACATGATCCATAGATCGATCTTTTATGTCCTGCTTTGTTTTCCAATACGTCTCGCAGGTCCTGCGTGCTGCCCCGGGCCTTGGTGTTTTTGTTTCACCGGCGGCGGGGTGCGGGCTGGACTTGACTTTGATATGCCGCTTTGTCTCAGCCACAAACCGGCGGTCGGCCGCATCATATCTTTGGAAGCGTGAGGCTTTAATGCTTCCTCCTCGAGTTGGGGTAGCAACCTGCGCTTTGGGTAACTTTTGGTTGGGCGTTCGAGTTCGTATTCCTCGGCCGCGGGACCTCGATCCATCTATCCGCTAAGCGGATCTTGGTCAACTTGAAGTGTTGTTGCTTTTATTTCAGGCTTTTGTTGTGGCTATAAGCCGACGCTTGAAGCGCCTCCTGCTCGATGGGATCCTCGAGCCGCGATAAATTCTTCGTCAGCCGAGGCTCACCTCGTCTTCGGAGAGAGAGGCATGTAATTGTCATCCTCTAATTCTCCGTCTCTTGCTGTTCCTTAGGGCTAGCTTGCCCATCCTCCGGCTCAATCTGGTGGAGGATTGTCTTCGTCTTCGGCACTATCCGCAGCGTTGTTGTCTCTTCTGCCGGTATCGCCGTTTTTTCTATGGCGGGGCTTAGAGCAGTGCCGTTGGCGCCAGTGCTTAGATTGCTTCTCGAGGGGATTATCCTCCGTTGCCTTATTGCCATCGCTTTCTTTGGGGGTGTCCACCATGTATATATCATATGATGAGGTGGCAGTCCAGCGCCCTGTGGGCGGTGGTTCCTGTTCTTCTCCTACATCGTCGTCCATGTCGTCGATGTCTTCGGAGCCGAAATCAAGCATGTCGGTTAAATCGTCGACAGTAACTATTAAGTGGGTGGTGGGTGGGGAACGAATTTCTTAAATAAATCCGCTTCCCACTCAAGCCGAACAGTCCAGCCAAGAGCCTCCCGACAAGGAGAGACCTTAATAATTTAGCACATCACCCGGTAGTCTTTGAAAGATATCCGTGGAGGAAAACACCATGGTCGGTGCCCAATCAGATTCGATAGAATGCTGGCAGCGGCGGTTCGGAGCCCGTGGCCAGGGACGAATCCAAGAATCTGGCAACACATGTCTCATAGAAGGTGAAGTCAGTATTCGGCTCTATTGCAACTGAATGTGCGGCCTCCGCGGCGGGGTCCATCCACCCGTCCTCGGATGGCGCAATCTGCTCCGGATTGAGGGCTGGAGTAGCCACAGGTGTGATCTCCCGAACACCGTCCGACGGCGGAGCTAAGTCATGCTCGTCGTGACTGTGTGGCGCACCTGTCGTGGCCTCGAATCCGTCAAAGATCAAGTCTCCGCGGATGTCGGCAATATAGCTTAAGCTTCCAAACCCGACCTGAAGGCCAGGGGCGTAGCTCTCGATCTGCTCCAGATGGCCAAGCGAGTTGGCCCGCAGTGCGAAGCCGCCGAATATGAAGATCTGTCCGGGGAGAAAAACCTCACCCTGGATCGCATCGTTGCCGATGATCGAAGGAGCCATCAAGCCTTATGGTGACGGCACAGTGGAACTCTCAATGAAAGCACCAATGTCGGTGTCAAAACCGGCGGATCTCGGGTAGGGGGTCCCGAATCGCGTCTAAAGGCGGATGGTAACAGGAGGCGGGGGACACAATGTTTACCTGTGTTCGGGCCCTCTCGATGGAGGTAATACCCTACTTCCTACTTGATTGATCTTGATGATATGAGTATTACAAGAGTTCATCTACCACGAGATCGTAGAGGCTAAACCCTAGAAGCTAGCCTATGATTATGATTGTTATTGTCCTACGGACTAAACCTTCCGGTTTATATAGACACCGGAGGGGCCTAGGGTTACACAGAGGCGGTTTACAAGGGAGGATATCTACACATCCGAATTGCCAAGCTTGCCTTCCACGCAAAGGAGAGTCCCACCCGGACACAGGACAAAGTCTTCAATCTTGTATCTTTATAGTCCAACAGTCAGGCCAAAGTATATAGTCCGGCTGTCCGAGGACCCCCTAATCCAGGACTACCTCAGTAACCGCACTTTATTAGATATGGTGCGATCTATGATGTCTCTTACCGATTTACCGCTATCGTTTTGGGGTTATGCTTTAGAGATGGCTGCATTCATGTTAAATAGGGCACCATCTAAATCCATTGAGATGACGCCATATGAACTGTGGTTTGGCAAGAAACCCAAGTTGTCGTTTCTTAAAGTTTGGGGCTGTGATGCTTATGTGAAAAGCTTCAACCTGATAAGCTCAAACCCAAATCGGAGAAATGTGTCTTCATAGGATACCCAAAGGAGACTATTGGGTATACCTTCTATCACAGATCCGAAGGCAAAATATTCGTTGCTAAGAATGGATCCTTTTTAGAGAAGGAGTTTCTCTCGAAAGAAGTGAGTGGGAGGAAAGTAGAACTTAATGAGGTAATTGTACCTGCTCCCTCATTGGAAAGTAGTTCATCACAGAAATCAGTTCTAGTGATTCCTCACCAATTAGTGAGGAAGCTAATGATGATGATCATGAAGCTTCTGATCAAGTTACTACCGAACCTCGCAGGTCAACTAGAGTAAGATCCGCACCAGAGTGGTACGGTAATCTAGTTCTGCACGTCATGTTACTTGACCATGACGAACCTACGAACTATGAGGAAGCAATGATGAGCCCAGATTCCACGAAATGGCTTGAGGCCATGAAATTTGAGATGGGATCCATGTATGAGAACAAAGTGTGGACTTTGGTTGACTTGCCCGATGATCGGCAAGCCATAGAGAATAAATGGATTTTCAAGAAGAAGACTGTCGCTGACGGTAATGTTACTGTCTACAAAGCTCGACTTGTTGCGAAAGGTTTTTGACAAGTTCAAGGAGTTGACTACGATGAGATCTTCTCACCCGTAGCGATGCTTAAGTCCGCCCGAATCATGTTAGCAATTGCCGCATTTTATGATTATGAAATTTGGCAAATGGATGTCAAAACTGCATTCCTGAATGGATTTCTGGAAGAAGAGTTGTATATGATGCAACTAGAAGGTTTTGTCAATCCTGAAGGTGCTAACACAGTGTGCAAGCTCCAGCGATCCATCTATGGACTGGTGCAAGCATCTCGGAGTTGGGATATACGCTTTGATGAGTTGATCAAAGCATATAGTTTTATACAGACTTGCTGTGAAGCCTGTATTTACAAGAAAGTGAGTGGGAGCACTACAACCTTTCTGATAATTATATGTGAATGACATATTGTTGATCAGAAATAATGTAGAATTTTTTCTGGAAAGCATAAAGGAGTGTTTGAAAGGAGTTTTTCAAAGAAAGACCTCGGTGAAGCTGCTTACATATTGAGTATCAAGATCTATAAAGATAGATCAAGATGCTTGATAAAGTTTTTCAATAAGTACATACCTTGGCAAGTTTTTGAAGTAGTTCAAAATGGATCAGTCAAAGAAGGAGTTTTGCCTGTGTTGCAAGGTGTGAAGTTGAGTAAAGACTCAAAACCCGACCATGGAAAAAATTAGAAAGAGGATGAATAGTCTTTCCCTATGCCTCAATCATAGGTTCTATATAGTATGCTATGCTGTGTACCAGACCTATTGTGTACCTTACCAAGAGTTTGGCAGGAGGGTAGAATAGTGATCCAGGAGTGGATCAACTGGACAGCGGTAAAAATTATCCTTAGTGCAATAAGGAAATGTTTCTCGGTTATGGAGGTGACAAAGAGTTCGTCAGAAGAGTTTAAATCGATGCAAGCTTTGACACCGATCTGGATGACTCTAAGTCTCGATTTAGATACATATTGAAAGTGGGAGCAATTAGCTAGAGTAGCTCCATGAGAGTATTGTAGACATAGAAATTTGCAAAATACATACGGATTTGAATGTTGCAGACCCGTAGACTAAAATTTCTCTCATAGGCAAAACATGATCATACCTTATTACTCTTGGGTGTTAATCACATAGCGATGTGAACTAGATTCTTGACTCTAGTAAACCCTTTGAGTGTTGGCCACATGGAGATGTGAACTATGGGTATTAATCACATAAAGATGTGAACTATTAGAGTTAAATCACATGGCAATGTGAACTAGATTATTGACTATAGTGCAAGTGGGAGACTGAAGGAAATCTGCCCTAGAGGCAATAATAAAGTTGTTATTTATATTTCCTTATATCATGGTAAATGTTTATTATTCATGATAGAATTGTATTAACCGGAAACTTAGTACATGTGTGAATACATAGACAAACAGAGTGTCCCTAGTATGCCTCTACTAGACTAGCTCGTTAATCAAAGATGGTTAAGTTCTCTGACCATAGACATGTGCTGTCATTTGATGAATGGGATCACATCATTGTAGAATGATGTGATGGACAAGACCCATCCGTTAGCTTAGCATAATGATCATTTAGTTCTATTGCTATTGCTTCCATCATGACTTATACATGTTCCTCTGACTATGAGATTATGCAACTCCCGAATACCGGAGGAACACCTTGTGTTGGGGATATAACTATTGAGTATAAACCACCTAGGAGGGGCCGGGTTATGCTCATGATGATCTACCAGTATTGAAGCCCATGAAGACATAGAAGATGGCAACTTACGAAGGAGACTTAGTAAGAAGGCCCAAAACCCAAAGGTGGGTTAGGGCCCATAGATATAAACCACCATAGGTGTATGACTTGTATTGTAAGATAGGAAAGAGTAGATACGGAGCCGGACACGTTTATGAGCCGGTCGGGATCCTGTGAACAGCCGGGCGTCAACCTGTCTATATAAAGGGACGACCCGGCGGCGGTTTAGGGACAAGAAACAACATATCAAGAGTCAGGCTAAGCGTATTCGCTCCCTGGTCATCGAAACCCTAGCAATACCATCTCAAACTGGATTAGGCCTTTACCTTCACCGCAAGGGGCCGAACCAGTATAAACTCCTCGTGTCCTTTATCCTGATTAACCCCTTTAAGCTAACTTCATTGCGATGGCTCCACGACTAAGTCCTCACACTAGGACATCTGCCATGACAAACCCACGACAGTTGGCGCCCACCGGGGCTATCATACGATGGTTTCAAATTCTTAGAGGGCAACTTCGAAGGGATCAAGGGGTACGCCGAGGGCTGGGTGACCAAGAGTCATCGCGGCAAGCTCTACATCGACGACGCAGGCTGGGGCCCCGAGGCCTGCTCAATTGAGTACGTGTACCGGGTCCCCTTCGGCGGAATTCACGTCTTCGTTGGCAAGACCGGCGAACCGGGCCCAGAGCCGGACATCTGCACCGACATCATCGAGATGGCTCAGCGTGCGAAACCCGCCCGGGTTCAACCCGCCATGAATCGTGCCTTCGTGGGATTCATCCATGGAGTGGAATCTGAGGATAAATCGGCATCTGGTGGTGAGACGGTTGTCTACTCTGATGACGAGTCATCCACCGGTGAGACCGAGTCATTGTACCAGCTGCAAGACGGTCGGCTTGGGGGCTATTCCGATGGCGACAGTATTCCTGACCCCTGTGAGCCGCCGAACCGGGTTGCAATCTTCAAGGCCGGAACACAACCCGTGCAGCACTCGTCGAATCGATTCCCGGGTCGGCGGCAACGGCCGCCGGCAGGAGGCCCTGTCGATGCCGCTCAGTCTTAATCGACTTCTTTGGATAAGCTGACAGCATTGTTAACAACAGTAGTTAACCCGGCGGATCAGGATTAGCGTAATGCGGCGGTCGCGAAATTGCGTGATGAGATAGCACAGGTCAAGGAGGAGCTAAACATGGAAAATGCGAGGATGGCCGAGGAGTGGGCTGCTTTGGATGCTCAGGCACAGCGGATTCAGTCGGAGTCTTACCGACTCATGCTAGATCAGAACGCTTCAAACGATGTCATGAGGAGGAGGCATCAGACTCGTCTGCCCCCGGTTTACAAGGCAAGAAATCTCTTTAACACGCCAGGAGCAGGAACCAGTAACCCGCCAGTGGTAAACCGGGTGTAAGCGCCTGGGATGGGTACACCGTTTCAGCCGCGCACGACGGACCTGCCTCGTCAAAACAATAACCCGCCGCAACACGTGCCGACGCCGCCGGGTCATTACTCTAGCCCTTTGGATAACATGATCGCTGCGGCGTCACGGTTGGCAGCCCTCCCGGCTGAAGGCGAGTCTCTGACGGCGGATGAAACACGGAGGGCTAGAGAGGTCTTTCAGACAGCTTTGGTTCAGCAGCAAGCTTATTCTTACAGTCGTGACAGGATTCATTCCACCCCTCGCCCGAGCCGGAGTTACAGCAGGCATATCAGCCGGCTGTCTCAAGAAGTGGACGGAACCATAACCCGCCCCTTGGACATAACCCGGCGGGTGGTGGTGCTAATGCTCAGAACGTAGTGGATCAAGGTTGATCACGTAAAGAGGTCGAACTAGCAGCACAGTATGCGGCCAGTCAACCTACTCCGGTTCGTCCAACAACTTCGGTGGAGCCAGGTGTAACCTTTAGGAATTTGGGCGTGCTATGTTTGGTGCCGGCTCTATGTAATGAGCGTCTGTCCAAGGATTTCAAAGGTCCTCGCAAGGTGCCTAACTACACAGCCGACTTACCTCCTGAGGCATGGATCGAGAGTTATGAGATGGCCATGGAATTGTTGGATGTTAGTGATGCTGCGTGTGCTAAATACTTCCCCTGATGTTGGGGGGAACGACCCGTACTTGGTTGAAGGGGCTCCCTGCCAACTCCGTTGGGTCATGGGCCGAGTTAAAGGCCCGATTTATCCAGAATTTCAAAGATACATGCAAGCAGCCCATGTCAATTGTGGATTTAGCTGCCTGTGTCCAAGAACAAGGTGAATCGACAACTCATTGGGTGCGCCGGGTTTCAACAATCATGCACTCATCGGATCGCATCAATGCCAATTCAGCACACTTGATGTTGGAGAACAATTGTCGTTTCACGCCCCTGAAGCAGAAATTAGGGCGGCTCAAACGTCACTTCAATGACATGGGACGCTTATGGCGGCTCTGGTTAAGTATGCTGACTCTGATGGTACCAAGGACCCCGAGTCTGATGATGAAAAGCCGGGAAAGGGAAAGAAGAGCAGCAGCATCAAGGGGCAGAAACATAACCCGGCGAATCAGGGAGGCAACGATAAGCGCAAGGCTGATAATAGCTTGGACTTTGTGGCTAACACCAATACGCAGAATAATGGCCAGCGTCGTAAGGGTAAACCGCGCCCACGGACTGGAGGATTAGGCATTAATCTTGAGCAGTTGCTGAATCAGCCTTGCCCAAGGCATGGTACGTGAGAAAGACCATCCGGCCACCTCTGGAAGGATTGCTTCATTATGAAGGAGTACAAAAATTCTGATCTTTTTCAAGACAGTCATGGGCCGGGTGGTGGCTCAAGATCCGGCTCTCATGGACCGGGTTATGGCGGTGGCAGCTCTAGCTCTGGATTCCAAGGTAGTCAAGGCAATCAAGGTCATCAGGGTGGCTATCATCAGCAATCATGTCAGGGGAATCAACAGCAGCAATTTGGGTATAACCCAAAGCAGTTGAATAGTGGGTGAGGGAGTCCTGGACTAAGGGGTCCTCGGGCGTCTGGCCTGTTATCCCTTGGGCCGGACTGATGGGCTGAGAAGACATGAAAACCGAAGACTGTACCCATGTCCGGATTGGACTCTACTTGGCGTGGAGGGCAAGTTAGGCGACCAACTACAAAGATTCCTTCTTATGTAACCGACTCCACGTAACCCTAGATCTCTCCGGTGTTTATATAAACCGGAGAGCGTAGTCCGGATAGGGAGATATACATTACCATAGTCATACAGGCTAGACTTCTAGGGTTTAGCCATTACAAGCTCGTGGTAGATCAACTCTTGTAACACTCATATTCATCAAGATCAATCAAGTAGGAAGTAGGGTATTACCTCCATAGAGAGGGCCCGAACCTGGGTAAACATCGTGTCCCCCGTCTCCTATTACCATCGATCCTAGACGCAAAGTTTGGGACCCCCTACCCGAGATCCGCCTGTTTTGACACCGACATTGGTGCTTTCATTGAGAGTTCCACTGTGCCGTCGGCAAAGGGCTCGATGGCCCCTTCGATCGTCAGTAATGACGTTGTCCAGGGAGAAACCTTCCTCCCCGGACAGATCTTCGTATTCGGCGGCTTCATACTGCGGGCCAACTCGCTCGGCCATCTGGAGCAGATCGATAGCTGCGCCCCTGGACACCAGGTCAGATTTGGAAGCTTGAACTACGTCGCGGATACTCGTGGAGACTCGATCTTCAATGGGTTGGAAACCGCAGCGATCGCTCCCCCTCGTCCCGATGAACATGACTTATATCTGTTATCGGATTACATCCAGGAGATGGATCCTGTTGCTGCAAAGGCCTCAGAACTGAAGCAGATCGCGCCCTCCGAGGCCACAAAGTCCGCGGCGTTGGAGCCGCACACAGACTCGACATCCTGCAATGTTTGCGTCAATGGAACTCCGGACTCGTCTCCGGCTATATGTTTCGGACCAGGTACGCCTGCGGACTCCGAGCTGGATCGGTTATCGATTTTTGAATTTAGCGCCACAGACATCTTACGGCATTCACCTTTGGGTGACGTGCTAAATTATTTAAAGAACTTTTCCTTGGAGGAGGACTCACAGCCAAACTATGTTCGGTTCGAGCTAGAGGCGGATGACGAGGAATTTTGCTTCCTACCCGCCACCCACTTCATAGCCACTGTCGAAGACCCAACCAACACGCTTGACCCCTGCTCCAAAGACATCAACGGTATGGACGATGATGAGGGGCAAGGCCAGAACTTACATCCGCTAGACGCGGGATGACCACTTCCTGAGATGTGGGGCGACGTGCTAACCAACGGTTGGAAATAATAGTAACCGGCAGCGTGATACGATGTCATAAACAGTTATCAGCAAATTGGACTCGTGGAATATTGTATTCTCTACAATTATATGCACAGGTCCGGATATACTTACTGCATCCGAAGACTATTCTGGAGTTCGGAAGGAGGGAACCCGCCTTGCAATGCCGAAGACAATCTGCGCGCCGGACTCCTCGTCATTGAAGCCAGGTCCGAGGCTCTTGAGGGAGTTCACGGACTAAGGGTCCTCGAGCGTCCTACTGTTATCCTTTGGCGGACTGATGGGCTGAGAAGACATGAAGACCGAAGACTGTACCCATGTCCGGATTGGACTCTACTTGGCGTGGAGGGCAAGTTAGGCGACCAACTACAAAGATTCCTTCTTATGTAACTGACTCCATGTAACCCTAGATCTCTCCGGTATTTATATAAACCAGTGAGCGTAGTCCGGATAGGGAGATATACATTACCATAGTCATACAGGCTAGACTTCTAGGGTTTAGCCATTACGATCTCGTGGTAGATCAACTCTTGTAACACTCATATTCATCAAGATTAATCAAGCGGAAGTAGGGTATTACCTCCATAGAGAGGGCCCGAACCTGGGTAAACATCGTGTCCCCCGTCTCCTATTACCATCGATCCTAGACGCACAGTTCGGGACCCCCTACCCGGGATCCACCGGTTTTGACACTGACAGTGGGTAGTACCACGTTTTCACCACAAGTTTATGCAAACGGGATCAGAAGCTTCATAAAAGGGCGGTGAACGCCGTTGAACCGGCAGTTCCACGTTACTTGCGCCCGTCTGAGCAGCCCAGTGTGGAGTCGGGAAGATCACCTGCCCCGGGTTGATAATCCGGGTCACCTAGCATTGGTGGTCCCACCTCAGGTTGGAGGGTATAAGTTCACCAAAGTACTCATGGACGGAGGGAGCAGCATCGACATCCTTTATTATGAAACTTTCCGTCGCATGGGGTTGACAGATAAAAATCTTAAACCGTCGAACACTGTTTTCCACGGCGTGGTGCCTGGTAAATCGGCGTACCCAGTTGGTAAGATAGCTTTGGAGGTTGCTTTTGGAGATGATCATGATTCTAGGTCGGAGACGTTGACCTTTGAAGTGGTGAAGATCAAGAGCCCTTATCATGCCCTGTTTGGACGGCCGGCTTATGCTAAGGTCATGGCCAGGCCTTGTTATGTTTACCTACAGCTCAAGATGCCAGGTTACAAGGGAACTATCACTGTGCATGGAAGCCGGAAGATCGCTTTGGAGTGCGAGGAAGGTGATGCAGCCTATGCTGAGGCGGTTTGTGCGACAGAGGAGTTGAAATTTTACAAAGATAATGTTGACCCGAGTGACATGACATCTTTGAAAAAGCCAACCACAGAGCATGACCCGGCCTTGAAGTTTAAGTTGGCAGATGATACTAAGATGGTTGATTTCGTTCCTGGCGATTCATCCAACCAGTTCAGCATCAGTGCTAATCTGGTCCGAACTAGGAAAGCGCGCTCATCGAGTTCATCCGTGAGAACCAGGACATCTTTGCATGGAAACCTTCTGACATGCCGGTGTACCGAGGGAACTTCGTGAGCACACTCTCAATATTGATCCCAAGTTTAAACTGGTCAAGCAGTTTCTTCGTCGTTTTAATGAAGAAAGGTGTAAGGCCATTGGTGAAGAGGTAGCCCGGCTCTTGGCAGCTGGGTTTATTGTGGAAGTTTTTCATCCTGAGTGGTTGGCTAACCCGATGCTAGTACTTAAGAAGAACGACACTTGGCGTATGTGTGTGGATTACACGGATTTAAACAAAGCTTGTCCGACTGATCCTTTTGCTCTCCCTCGTATTGATCAGATTATTAATGCTACAGCGGGTTGTGAGCGTTTGAGTTTTTTGGATGCTTATTCTGGTTATCATCAGATCAAGATGGCAGTTAAGGACCAGGAAAAGACGACTTTTATAACTCCCTTTGGAGCCTTCTGCTATGTGTCTATGCCTTTCGGGTTCAAGAGTGCCCAGGCGACTTACCAGCGATGTGTGCAGAATTGCCTTCACAATCAGATTGGGCGCAATGCTCATGCTTATGTAGATGACATTATGGTGAAGTCAAGAAAGAAGGAGACCCTAATTGATGATTTGAAGGAGACGTTTGACAATCTCCGGGTCTACAAGATGATGCTTAACCCGGCCAAATGTGTCTTTGGTGTACCAGCAGGCAAGCTCTTTGGTTTCCTGGTCTCCAACAGAGGATTGAAGCTAACCCCGAGAAGATCAAGGCCATCACTTCTTTGGCTAAACCGGCGTGTGTTCACGATGTTCAGTATCTGGCGGGTCGCAATGCGGCTCTGAGCCGGTTCATAAGCTGGCTTGGTGAGAAGGTTATTCCTCTTTATCAGATGATGAAGAAGACGGATCACTTTGTTTGGAGTGACACTGCTAATCAAGCATTTGAGGATCTGAAGAAATAGTTGGCTGAGCCGCCCATTCTTGTTGCTCCTATTGATAAAGAGCCGTTATTGTTATATGTGGCTGCTAATGCCCGGGTGGTCAGCGTAGCCATTGTGGTGGAACGGAAGGAGGCAGGTAAAGAGTACCCGGTTCAAAGGCCGGTTTACTACATCAGTGCGGTATTGATCGAGTCCAAGTAGAGGTATCCGCATTTGCAGAAGGTTGTATATGGGGTGTTTATGGCCAGTCGGAAGCTTAAGCGATACTTTTTGGGTCATCTTATCACTGTGGTTAGTTCTGCTCCCTTAGGGGATATTATTCAAAACAGAGAAGCTACAGGTCGAATAGCCAAGTGGGCCATTGAGCCTGGACCTCATGGTTTGAAATATATGCCTCGCATGACCATCAAGTCTCAAGCACTGGTGGATTTCATCAATGACTGGACAGAGCTGCAGATGCCTGAGGAAAAATCGGGTAACACGTATTGGACTATTCACTTTGACGGGTCCAGGCAATTGGAGGGCTCGGGGGCTGGAGTTGTGCTAGCTTCCCCTCGAGGTGATAAATTTTGTTATGTTCTCCGTTTGATGTTCCCTTGCACTAACAATGCAGTTGAATATGAGGCCTTGCTCCACGATCTTGGGATGGCTAAGGAGATGAACTTAAGCCGGGTAAGGTGCTTTGGTGACTCCGATTTGGTAGCTCAACACGTCTCTGGTACTTGGGATTATAAGGATCCACTCATGGAGGCTTATCAACGAGAGGTAGACGTTATTGCTGGTCACTTCAAGGGTTATCAAGTTGAGCATGTTGATCGGAGAAAAAATGAAGCGGCTGATGCCTTAAGCCGGTTGGGTTCTCAACGTAAACCGGTGCCGCCTAATGTCTTTCTTGACGTTTTGCATAACACGTCGGTCAAGATACCTACAGAGGAGGATTTGGCTATTCTGACCGGAAGCTTCGATTGGTGGCATTTGTTCATGCTATTACTGATTGGATAGTCCCTTATTTGGCTTTTATGACCCGGGGCGAGTTACCAGAGGATGAAACCTTAGCCAGACAGATAACCCGGCGGTCTAAGTCAATGACAATTGTCAATAGAGAGCTGCATCACTGCAGTGTTACAGGGGCCTTTCAACGTTGTGTTTCTCCAAAAGAGGGCCGTGAAATCCTGCGTGAGATTCATGAAGGAGACTCTGGTCATCATGCCGGTTCAAAGTCTCTCATGGCTAAAGCTTTTCTTCATGGATTTTATTGGCTGACAGCTCATCGCGTCTTTGAGGAGCTGGTCGAAGAATGTGATGGTTGTCAGAAGTTTTCACGCGCCCATGTGCCAGCTCAAGAATTGAGGATGATTCCAATTACTTGGCCGTTTGCGGTTTGGGGGCTGGATATGGTTGGACCTTTCAAAAGGTCCAAGGACAAAAAGACACACCTCCTGGTGGCGTTTGACAAATTTACAAAGTGGGTTGAGGCAGAGCCGGTCAGTAAATGTGATGCGGCGACGGCAGTTTAGTTCATGAAAAAGGTGATTTTCCGTTTTGGCTTTCCCCACAGTATCATAACTGATAATGGCACTAATCAGTCCAAGGGTGCTATGAAAATGTTTTGTCAACGTGAGCACATTCGACTTGATGTATCGTCAGTGGCTCACGCCCAATCTAATGGTCAAGCTGGGAGAGCCAATCAAGAGATTTTGCGAGGCATCAAGCCCCGCTTATGGTTCCCCTGCAGAGGACGCCGGGTTGTTGGGTGGAGGAGTTACCTTCCGTGTTATGGAGCATTAATACCACCCCCAACAGGTCTACGGGTTACACGGCTTTCTTCATGGTTTATGGAGCAGAGGCGGTTCTCCCTAGTGACATCCGTCATGACTCGCCCTGTGTGGCGGCTTATGTTGAAGCTGACAAAGAAAAAACATGTCAGGACGCACTTGACCTGTTAGATGAGGAGCGTGACATCGCAGCAGCTCGTTTGGTGATTTACCAGCAAGATCTGCGCCATTACCACAGCCGCCGTGTTAAAACCAGAACTTTCCAAGAAGGCGATCTAGTGCTCCGGCTCATCCAGGATCAGACTGATATGCACAAGCTATCCCCGCCTTGGGAAGGACCCTTTGTGGTTAGCAAGAATCTGAACAACGGGTCATACTACCTTATCGATGTTCGAGAGCACAAAGACTCACGTAAGTCAGAGGAGGAGACCCACCGACCCTGGAATATTGCTCATCTTGACCTTACTACACACGAGCCACCGGCTCTTTCCGATGTACATATTTTGACAATGTATATATTATGATCAAATATAATAAAGTCGGCATCCCTGTTAAAGCAGGGCCTATGTTGTTTTCTCTTTAAACAACGAGTTTTTGGTCACTTGGGGGTTTCTGCTTTATAGAGCAAAGTTATGATTACCCTTTGATCCGGCTTATAGGACACATAAAAAACTTGGGGCTTGCTACCCGAGTTAAAGGGACCAAAGAGAGTCCATTGCAAAGCACAACTCAAACATAGGTACCCATTGAGCATAGCTCAGAAATATTGCTTGGGGGCTCTTTTGTTCTAAAGAACAAGAGTTGCTATAACCCTTGTGATAGGCTTAAAAGCCAGGCTTGGAAGCCAGGTGTATTCACCTAAACCCCGGGTTATCCTACCTTTTTAAGTAAGCCACTCCACCGTGTATTCTCGAATGACCCACGAGCGTTTGACAAGTCAATCTTATGCAGACCCTGAACTTGTCAAAGTTAAAACGACGATTGGTTATGTGAGGTCCATCTTATAAGGTTTGTAAAACGGTTTAACTCAGTGGCCTATGCAGCCCGTGAAAGCACTCGATTTTTGGCCTGGCAGCCCATGAAAAGCCTCATTTTTGCTTGTTTTTATTCGACAGATCTTTTGAGGTTTATTCAATAAGGCTTATAGCACTTTAGGGTTACAATTCACTGGTATTTATTAACCCGGTCTGGTTTTTGACTATAAGTCGCCAGTATGAGATAAGAAAATGTCCGGTGTTTATTAACCCGGCCTGGCTTGTTCATCAGTCGGCAGTATATGATAATTATCAGTGCTCAAAATGCGGGTTATCACCCTTACTACACTGGTTTGGTAAACCACCAGTGTGATCAGATATCACAAGTATGATATATTTCCAATTATGAATGGTTATAATTAAAGGCCAGCCTTGGTTATCAACAATTTATTTTCCCATGGCTTTATATTGGGCGTTATGACCCGTCAAGCGGCAAACCGCTAGGACAGTTTTAATCTGTTGTATATAGGAACAGATTCAAAATTGCTAAATATCATGCGCATACATGGCATATTTTAACATGGCGGATTAGCAGTGTCATGCAAAGCAAAATATGCACGATGGCCTAGCAGATCAAGAGTCTAAACTAGCCTATTACAAGGCGTTCGGTGCCCAAAAGAACAATTGTTTTCAACAAGTCTTGCGAAGCGGATGCTAAACCGGACCCGGTTTATGAATCTTGGCCGGGCTGACTTGAAGGTTGTGGATCATCCAGCACCGGCTCATCTTCCTCTTCTCTACCCAGTGGCTGGAAGTCATTGGTTGTCCAATCGATCCCAGTTAAGGCTTTGAATATAGCTTCATCACTTATAGGTGTGGAGGGATCAACATCAGGGGCATAGGTATGCTTACGGATTGGAGGAATAAGATTTGGAGCATCATAAGTTGGTGCAGTAACTCTCTTGTTGTTGGCATCATAAATCGACTGATAATATGAAAGATTGGTCTGTTCAGCTAATTTGCTAGCCAATGGGCGCATTTCCCTCGTCAAGGCTCTGAGCTCATCATTATCAAAGTCTGACCCGTCCTCTTTTATGCTCGGATAGCCGTTTCCCACATCAGCCGGATCAAGATCAGATATCCATGCTTTGGCCCGAGTTAGTGCAGTAAGAGCACCCACCCTGGCAGCTGATTTCTTCAGTTCTTCAAACCGGGCAGGCATCATCGCTAGCCTTTCCAACGTTTCCTTGATCAAAGTCCGGGGTGGTTTGTTATGGGAAGCTGTGCAGATAACCTGTTGTACCCCGGTATATAACTGCTCTATAAGTGTATAGGCGGCTTTCAGTTTTTGCCGCATATCTGAGCCAAGATGAGCAACACGTGTTCCTGCATCATAAAAAACATCTATAAACCGATAGTTTCCTAGATAATACATGTTTAAAGCTTATGAAGAAGCTATTTACCAAAAACAGCAGTAGTCATGGCATTTCTTTGTCGTTTCAAGCTAGTCAGCTCCTCTGCTACCGGATTAAGGGCCGCTTCAGCGTCCTCAGCCCTCTTTAGTAGAGTTTACTTATCTGTATCCCAACCTGCCCTCTCATTCTTGAAGCTCTCCTTCAGTTTTTCCATTGCTGATAAGGCACTGGTCAGTTCCTCCTTGGCCTTGGAAGTCTCTGCTTGTTGAGATTTGATATTTTCTTGAAGGTCAGCAATTTGGGATTCCTTCTTGGTAAGCTTAGCCTGCAAGAGACATGCAATTTATGAGTTGACAGCATATTCTAAGTCCCAAGCACATAACAAGTAATATACTTGGCACTTGGGGGCTAACGTCTATTACTTCTTCTCAAAAAAATTACAAGTCCCAAGCTCAATACAAGTATTATTCTTGGCACTTGGGGGCTAATGCATATTTGCTCCAGTTAAAACTATGGATTTTTCAACCACTGATCAACTTGGTGATCAACCGGTTTATAAAGGTCCTAAAACAAGCATTTTGAGCTTTACAACATAATTAGTCCCAACTTAACATATTTGTTAAGTCGACCCTTGGGGGCTACATAGGCAAAATTGAAGGGTTGTTATTCTAAAGTCCCGGTTCATCTTGAAAGTATAAACCGGCCCTTAAGGGTTACACAGGCAAAATTGAAGAGTTGTTGTTTTACAAGTCCCGATTCATATTGATATTATAAATCGGCCCTTGGCGGCTACTGGAGTTGATCTATACGGTTCTTGGAAGTTCGCAGAACACTCTATTCTTTTATGACCAGCAAACTTGGCGGCTAAGGGAAGAATATTCATGCAGAGTTAACAACATTTACCTCATATAGCTCCTTCATCATGTTCAGTAAACCGGCTTCATAATCATGGCTTGTGTACAAACGGTTTAAGAACCTAGAGTGAATATCTTGAGCGCTGAGGTGGGCATAGTTTTCCAAGTCTACCTTCCACTTGCCTTTGTCAACAGCAGAAAATTCTTCTTTGGCACTATGTTTTGACAGAACAGTGGGGTTGCCTGGGGCTGTATAGCTGACACCAGTGACTACAACATCGTCAGTTTTATCATCAGCAGCTTTAGTTGGGCTCGGCGGCTTATCAGCATGAATCATCGGACCAATTTCCATATGTTCAACTAAGGTTTCATGATCTTGCAGTGGCGGATCATCAAGAATAGCTTCATCATTTGGAGTAGACTGTTCTGGGGTTTGTTCCGGATCAGTTGGAATGCTGTCATCAGCCGGTTTATTCAGTTTGGCCTTTTTACTGGCTGTGGCTTGGGCCCTGAAAATAATAAGTATAGATCAGGTCAGTATAAAGATCAAGTATAAGACATAAGGAGTCAAAACAACATGTTTACCCAGGAACAGTTTTGAGGGTTGGAATTTGTGTTCCTGTTGACTCGCCAGAGGAGGAATGAGAGGTCCCCTAATAATTGGAATCAGACGGGTTAAGAGGTTGTCGAAAATAACCCGCCTTGGGGTAAAATACGTCAGAAATATGTAAGACCTCTGGACGGCGTTTGCGAAGTGGAGTGTTTGGTAAACCGGCGTAGTGATCACGTTGTTGCTATCTTGCCGTTGTGCGGCGAAGCTTCATGTTGTTGTTTCTTCAAAAGAAAGTTTGGATCCAAGTAAGCTAGAGGGTGAGAAAATCTTACTTTCTGGTTTACTTGACGAGTTTTTGGAGTTGGCAGAGGTTCTGAGCCGGAGGAAAGAATAATTACCTCTGCGTCACCAGCATGGCTAGCCTCTGCATCATCCTGATAAAAGTCATTGTCAATGAGATGTATGAAAAAGGATCCAAGCGAATCAAGCTCTACCTCTGAATCATGAATATCATCGTCATCATCAATGTTTAACTCGGTGGACTCGGCGGCGAGGGAGTCCTGGATTAGGGGGTCCTCGGACAGCCGGACTATATACTTTGGCCGGACTGTTGGACTATGAAGATACAAGATTGAAGACTTCGTCCCGTGTCCAGGTGGGACTCTCCTTTGCGTGGAAGGCAAGCTTGGCGATTTGGATATATAGATCTCCTTCTCTGTAATTGACTCTGTGTAACCCTAGCCCCCTCTGGTGTCTATATAAACTGGAGGGTTTAGTCCATAGGACAAGAACAATCATAATCATAGGCTACCTTCTAGGGTTTAGCCTCTACGATCTCATGGTAGATCAACTCTTGTAATTCTCATATCGTCAAGATCAATCAAGCAGGAAGTAGGGTATTACCTCCATCGAGAGGGCCCAAACCTGGGTAAATATTGTGTCCCTCGCCTCCTGTTACCATTAGCCTTAGACGCACAGTTCGGGACCCCCTACCCGAGATCCGCCGGTTTTGACACCGACATTGGTGCTTTCATTGAGAGTTCCACTGTGCCGTCACGATAAAGGCTTGATGGCTCCTTCGATCATCGGCAACGATGCAATCCGGGGTGAGGTTTTTCTCCACGGACAGATCTTCGTATTTGGCGGCTTCGTACTGCGGGCCAACTCGCTTGGCCATCTGGAGCAGATCATAGTTACGCCCCTGGCCATCAGGTCAGATTTAGAAGCTTGAACTATACTGCCGACATCCGCGGAGACTTGATCTTCGACAGATTCGATCTCATGTCAGGTGCGCCGCACAGTCACGACGAGCATGACTTAGCTCTGCCATCGGACGGTGTTCGGGAGATCACACCTGCGGCTACTCCGGCCCTCAGTCCGGAGCAGATCGTGCCATCCGAGGACGGGTGGATGGACCTCGCCACGGAGGCCGCACACTCAACGGCGATAGAGCCGAATACTGACTTCACCTCCTATGAGACCTATGATTCGTCCCCAGCCACAAGCTCCGAACCACCTGCGTCCGTGCCTATCCAATCTTATTGGGCACCGATCATGGAGTTTACCTCCGCAGATATTTTTCAGCACTCACCCTTGGGCGACGTGCTAGATTCATTGAGGTCTCTCTCCTTGTCAGGAGACCCTCGGCCGAACTATGTCCGGCTCGAGTGGGAAGCGGACGACGAAGAAATTCGTTCCCCACCCACCACCCACTTAATAGCCACTGTCGACGACTTAACCGACATGCTTGATTTCGACTCCGAAGACATCGACAGTATGGACGACGATGCGGGAGAGGAACAGGAACCACCGCCCACAGGGCGCTGGACAACCACTTCATCATACAATATATACATGGTGGATACACCCAAAGAAAACAACGAGAGGAATGGAAGGATGCAGCGAAGGATAATCCCCTCGAGAAGCAACCAAAGCGACGACGTAGGCGCCGCTCCAAATCCTCCCTCAGCAAAAATAGCGATAACAGCGCAAAAAAGAATAATACCCCGGTCGACTCCAAAGGAAACGACGACCACATGGACCCGGCGATGGAGCAGGATGAGCCAGCAGACGGCGAACATAGTACGGAGCCGCTGTCCGATCACGGTAACGCCGAGGATAAAGCTCATCAACCCGTCTCCGGAGAGGAGAACAGTCCGGACGACGATGCACACATCATCTCGAAAAGGCACTTGGAACAAGAGAACCTCCATAGAAGGCTTATTGCCACCGCGAGGAGCCTGAAGAAGCAGAAGCAAAGGCTTAAGGCGCCGCAGAATACACTCAACAGCAGATGGAACAAAGTGCTTGACACTGAAGAAAAGTACGGTGGCAGTCGCCACACAAAGAGTTATCCAAAGCACAAGCTGTTGCCTGAATTCAACGACGAGGCTTTAGATCCCATTCAGCCGAAAAATAAAACGGCCGATCAGCCGGATCGACCACCCTGTGGCCGCGACAGGGCGGCCAACGACGTCGCACACAAGTCAGCGCACGATTTACGTGAGGACCTGCACAAAAAGGCCGATATGGCCAGGTCCATCTACGGATCTAGGAAGCGCGCTCCGGGACAGAATCATGGCTGCCCAAACGACTATCTTGACGAATAACAGCTCGGAATCAAAAGGAACACTACAACCGTCGGAAGAATGCCATGACACATCCAAATACGGGGTGCCGCACCCCTATGCTTCACCGATGAGGTGCTGGATCATGAATTTCCAGAGGGATTCAAACCCCTGAACATAGAGGCATACGACGGAACGACAGACCCTGGGGGTCTGGATTGAGGACTTTATCCTTCACATCCACATGGCTTGCGGAGATGATCTCCACGCCATCAAATACCTGCCCCTCAAATTGAAAGGACCAGCTCGGCACTGGCTGAAAAGCCTCCCCGAAAACTCAATTGGAAGTTGGGAAGAACTTGAGGATGCTTTTAAGGCTAATTTTCAAGGGACCTATGTCCAACCTCCGGATGCAGAAGATTTAAGTCACATAATTCAATAGCCCGGAAAGTCAGCCCGAAAGCTTTGGAACTGATTTCTTACGAAGAAGAATCAAATCATCGACTGCCCGGATGCCGAAGCCTTAGCGGCTTTCAAACACAGTGTCCGGGACGAATGGCTCGCCAGACACCTCGGCCAGGAAAAACCGAGGACAATGACAGCCCTAACAAGCCTTATGACTCGCTTTTGCGTGGGCGAAGACAGTTGGCTGGCCCGTAGCGGCACCAGCAACCCAGGCACATCCTAAGTCAGGGATGGCAATTGGAAACCGCGACGCAATAAAAGCAAGCGTCGAAACAATGAAGACAACCCATACAACACGAGGTAAACGTCGGATTCAGGGGCTCTCGACCCGGTCAATGGAAAAAGCCATTTAAAGGCAGGAGAGATGGACCGTCCAGCCTAAACAAGATTCTAGACAAATTATGTCAGATTCATGGCACGTCCGACAAACCTGCAAATCACACCAACAGAGAATGCTGGGTCTTCAAGCAGGCCGGCAAGCTAAACGCCCGAACACAAGGGAGGAGACACCAGGTGAAGACGAGGATGAGCCTAGCCAGCCGAACACCGGGGGACAGAAAAAATTCCCACCAGAGGTCAAAACAGTAAACATGATTTACGCAACTCACATACCGAAGAGGAGGCGCAAACGCACACTCCGAGACGTATACGCCGTGGAGCCCGTCACCCCCAAATTCAACCCTTGGTCGGCCTGCTCGATCACTTTTGATCACAGGGATCACCCGACTAGTATCCGGCATGGAGGATCGGCTGCCTTGGTGCTAGACCCAATAATTGACGGATACCATCTCACCCGAGTCCTTATGGATGGCGGCAGTAGTCTTAGTCTGATATATCAAGACACCATCCGCAAAATGGGGATAGACCCGACAAGAATCAGCCAAAGCAATACTACCTTTAAAGGAGTAATATCAGGCCCAGAGGCCTGCTGCACGAGCTCTCTAGTACTAGAGGTTGTATTCGGTTCTCCACACAACTTCCGAAGCAAAGAATTAACCTTTGACATCGCTCCATTCCGAAGCGGCTATCACGCACTACTCAGAAGAACGGCCTTCGCTCGTTTTAATGCAGTACCGCATTACGCCTATCTTAAGCTTAAGATGCCCGGTCCACGTGGTATCATCATAGCTAGTGGAAACACAGAGTGTTCCTTACGTGCGGAGGAATATGTGGCGGCTCTAACAGCCGAACACTGAACGGCCTCTCCAACCAGAATAAATGATCGGTCGTCAAGACTGCTGACCCGGTTAGACGAGTCCAGCGCACCACTAGCTGTAACAGCTCAGATAAACCTGAGATTGGGTCGATGAAAATACCCCCATAGGTGGTGCTAGGGGATTCCCGCATGTAAAAAGGGCTACAGTTCAGCTTGACCCTATTTAGATTGCATTTTAATGGTTCATTAAGAATAACCAATTTTTCGCACGAAGACTTTCACCTGGGGTTTTCTCTTTTACAGATGATCATCGTGCTACACCCTTCGAGGATACTGCACAACGGAGACACAGCGCAGACGTGCAGCGGAGGCCCAGCTCAAAGGTTTCTTTTTAGATTAAGACCACATGTAAACCTTTTTTACTGTCTCTTGTTGCTTCACACCCTCCGGATACTCAACACAACCGAGAGGGATGCTGGCGTTATTGGCATTTCGTCAGGTCAGACTAATGCACGTACCTGGAAATTCAGGGCTCATTATCGAGGGTGTTACTCAGCCCAGTATATGTTGTAAAGTTCGAATACCTTAGGGAGTGTTCGGCGTCGCGAGTTTGGTCTTATATGCATCAGCTCAGAATCATGTCTTTGGTCAATAGTTGGGTTTGCCCGGCTCCTGTGTTTTGCTACCTTACGTTCCGCTCTATCGGCTAAGGTGGCACCGGGAGAACTACTGCAATTGTGCCCTGGTTCATCTGGATGAGCACCTTAGTAGAGAAAGCCGAACTGACCGTCATGATAAAGCGAGACTGGTCAACCACTCGATGACTCAGCGGAATCTTCACGATTCCTCCGCATTAACGGAGGACCGGTTTTCCGGTCATGTATGTACGCGCACCGTATTCGGATGAGAGCGGAAGTACCAGGGGCTATATAGTAGCCCCACCGTCAAACTCCTATGGCTAAGTGAAAGTGTTAAAGCTATATAGTCCGATTGCCTTGTTCACCACACTATCACCTCCTTAATGGAACAAGACGTTGGATCAAGTGTGAATCTGGCGCTTTTACGAACACCCCGCATTATATGCGTGGGGCTGAAAGCTTGACGATCGCAAACTTTTAGGTTATATACATACATAAACGGCCGCATGAGGCATCATACTACTTTCGTGAAAAGTATAAACACAACCTTTATAATCCAAATAGCATTGTTTTTACAATTGGGATACATGTCACTCGAACATGATACTCTTGAGCACTGAGCCTCTATCAAGCAGGCGCCTTCTAGGACTTCTTCAAAATAGTGCTCGGCGAGAACTGGCCTCTGGCGGACCTCGGGTTGCAATAGCGGTGGCCTCCATCTCCCCGGTATGTCTTAACACGGGCAAGAGCCATCCGCGCACCCTCTATGCACACCTACCTCTTTACAGCGTCGATATGCGGCACAACACCAAGGAATCGTTGCACTAAACCAAAATAACTATTCGGCCTTGGTCCCTTCGGCCAAAGATGATCCACGACAGACCTCATGGCAAGTCCGGACAACCTATGGAGCTCGGCCCACTCGGCCATTTGTTCATTTAACAGCAGCGGACGCGTTGGGGCATTGAACTGCGACCAGAACAACCTTTCCACTTCATGATCTTTTTGATCTTTGAAAACTCAATCGCATCGGTAGCACTCATTGCCAAGTCCAAATGCAGCGTCTGCGGCACTCCATAATTGATCCAGAGGGGCATACTTTGGATCTCCGAACTTCGTCCTCAACAAAAAAGGCTTCCCAGCTCCTCCTTCACCGCTCTGATTTTAGAGCGGGTTTCCTTGGCTGCTTCCATGGCTTTCTTCAGGTCCCGCTTTCGCTTGGCTTTCCTCTTTAAGAAGCTCATATCGGCTGGCGGCATCTTTCAGTTCAACAGCCATCTTGGCTATTTTATCTTCGCTCTGGCGATGAGCAGCCTGTTCGGCTCTTAACTCTTCGGCCGCCTTTAGGGCGGCCGCATCACTTCTCCTGGCTTGTTCCTTGGCTCGGGCAACTTCCGCCCGAAGGATCTCCGCGGTGACAGCTCCATCTGCAGTCACAACATATTATAGATACTAGCATCATGCTCCTCTTAATATTTGTTGACCACCCGAAAATACATACCCTGTGCCTCGTCAAGCCGCTTGTTCACAAGCGCGATGTCGGCATCTGCCACGTCAAGCTCCCGCCTCAGTTCGGCAAACTCAGCAGTCCGGCCAGCCACCGGACTCTCAGCCGCCTGCACATGAAAGCAGCGCGATCATTACCTGGGACTATGATCCTCTGGTTTTCGCCTCTGGACAGCAACCAGAGTCTCAGGGGCTACTATCTGTATAGAGCACACCTAGCGTGTGTGGTACCGTCAATATATATATATATATATATATATATATATATATATATATATATATATATATATATATATATATATATATATTACTTTGTGTAACTCAAAGCCTCTTAGCAGGCTCGTAAAAGCTTCATGCAACCCAATTTTGGCGGATGAAATCCTCTCAACCACCGTACCCATTAAAGTACGATGCGCCTCTGAGATAGCCGCTTGCTCCAGAAGACCCATCAGTGCGTCCGGTTGTGCACCGGACAGTCCCGGACTCTTTCTGTTGCTCTCCTTAGGAGCCTAATACTCCAAACTTTGGGTGGCCGAAGGGTTACCTTCTGGCCCTGGCGGATCAGGAGAAATCCTCCGTGATGACACCTCAGGGTCGTCCGCCCCATGAGGCGGGGAGGCAGGAGGAGGCGTTTCGCTCTCCATCATCTCCGGAAGAAGATCCCCCGAAGACGAACTCTGTCGAGAAGGGCTACGAGCCGGACTGCAAGATATATGCCTCGGTTATTGTCCTCGGAGATAAAGCAGGATATATTTGCCAAAGTACTCTTGTTCACTTACAGCTCGGTGGAGGGCTGGCCCCCTTGCGGGCGCTGTGCGGTAAGGACGCCCTCCGGGGCAGGGCCCCCTGGCGAAGGTTTCTTCCCTCGTTTGGAAACCTTCGTTTCCAAGTCTTCAGAGGCGGTCCTTTTCCTTCCTTGGGGAGAGGGGATTCTAGATTCTTCTCCCCGATTATGCTCCTTCACAGAGACACTAATTCCCCCGGTTTGGATGTGTAATGTGTGAAGCCCGCTTTCGGCTTCTTTATTCCTCCCTTTATCTTCCCTTGATGGCACTTGATAAGGTGCGTGCTCAAGCATCCTGGCTAGTACAGGATCTGGTGAGCCTTCGGGAAGGGGGGGGCGAACACCTGATCCTCTCCGCCTTTCTTATCCAGTCCTGGCCGAGAGCGATTTTTCAGAATGATGTTTTGACAAATAGAAAGACAACATGTTCGGCCGCAGAATTACTTACGTGGGTATCTAGACGGTTGTAGTTGAGACCCGCATCCTCGGTCGTGTCCGAACACTTTATTCGTGATCCGAAGAACAATCCATACATCTCTTTGAGCGTCACGCCGAAGAATTGCTGAATAGTTCACGGTCCTTCCGGGTTGAACTCCCACATACGGAGAGATCGACGTTGGCATGGCAGGACCCGACGAACTAGCATAACTTGCATTACCTTGACAAGACTGACATCCCTCTTGAGGAGATCTCAGATGCGACTTTGCAATGTCAGCACGTCATTAACTGGCCCCCAGTCCAGCCCCTTGTTGACCCCTGACGCCAGTTGCGGTGGAGTGCCCGAGCGGAAGGCGGGGGCAGCTGCCCACTTTGTACCTCGGGGAGCTGTAATGTAAAACCACTTTCGCTGCCATAAGTTGGACACCTCCGGGAAGGAACCCTTTGGCTATAGGGCATCGGCACCTTTGCTTATTATGGCACCTCCGCATTCTGCATGTCGCCCATCGATCGTCTTCGACTTCACATTGAAGGTCTTGAGCCATAAGCCGAAGTGTGGGGTGATGCGGAGGAAGGCCTCACACACGACGATAAACGACGAGATGTGAAGGATGGAATCTAGAGCTAGATCATGGAAATCTAGCCCATAATAGAACATGAGCCCTCTCACAAAGGGATCAAGACTAAAACCTAGCCCTCGGAGGAAGTGGGAGACAAATACGACACTCTCGTTGGGTTCGGGAGTGGGGATGACCTGCCCTTGAGCGAGGCAGCACATGTAAGGGATTTTCGGTCGATACAGCTTCCCTTAGCTTCTTGATGTCCTCCTCTATGTGAGAGGAGGCCATCCACCGACCTTGAAGGTTGGATCCGGACATGGTTGAAGGTCCGAAGCACTTAGCCTGAGCTTTGGGTGTTGGAACTCGAGGTGGGGGAAGGATCGAGCGTGAGAAGAAAAGGATAGGCCTTGGCCCCTTTATAAAGAGGGTGAATATCAAGCGTCCTCCGCATGGCCGTTTGGAACTTGCCTAAAATCGAGGAGTCATACTAACAAGCACAATTGGGTTACCCACAGGGTGTTGATGAGAATCCCGTGATAAGGGGAACACGATCTCTGCTTCGACAAGACGTGCCAATAAAACCGCCTCGCAACACGTGCAGTGGCAGGCTGGGAAAAATGGTTCGTAATGACCGCACCACGACAGGATGTCACGTTATGAAAAGTTGTTAGCAGATTAGATTTGTGGAATATTATACTCTCTCTACGGTGGTATGTGGAATTTTTTCTGAGCCGGACACTATCCTTGTGTTCAAAATCTTCTATGGAGTATTCGAAGAAGGAACCTGCCTTGCAATGCCGAAGACAATCTGCGCGCCGATCTCATCATCATTGAAGCCTGGTTCAGGGGCTATTGAGGGAGTCCTGGATTAGGGGGTCCTCGGACAGCCGGAATGTTGGATTATGAAGATACAAGATTAAAGACTTCGTCCCGTGTTCGGGTGGGATTCTCCTCTGCGTGGAAGGCAAGCTTGGCGATTCGGGTATATAGATCTCCTTCTCAGAATCGACTCTATGTAAACCTAGCCCCCTCCGGTGTCTATATAAACCGGAGGGTTTAGTCCGTAGGAGAAGAACAATCATAATCATAGGCTAGCTTCTAGGGTTTAGCCTCTATGATCTCGTGGTAGATCAACTCTTGTGATACTCATATCATCAAGATCAATCAAGCAGGAAGTAGGGTATTACCTCCATCGAGAGGGCCTGAACCTGGGTAAACATTGTGTCCCTCGCCTCCTGTTACCATTAGCATTAGACGCACAGTTCAGGACCCCCAACCCGAGATCCGCCGGTTTTGACACCGACAGGCGGTTTTCTTCTTGGCAGGCTTCTTGGTGACCTTGGTCTTGGGGCGAGTTGTTTTGGCCGGTTTATCCTGCGGTTTCCTCTTCCAGAATGGATCATCACCCTCTTAAAAGTTGAAAAGATCATAAGACAGTATTAAAAAATATGGATTAAGCAGGAGTTAGGCAATTCTTACAGCTGGCGGTTTATTCGAAGCGCAGAAAGGGCTAAGCCTTGTTTTGCTGCACTCGGCCACCGGTATATCCAACATTTTCTTGACGGCTTCAGTAACTTCAGCGTCGGTCAGCTGAATATCAATGTGGCGTTGAGGATCTTCCACATCCCCTGTGTATTCACACATTACCCCGGGGCGACGACTTAAGGCTAAAATACTCCAAGACACCCAGCAACGGACGAAATCGACGCTTGTTAAACCGTTTGCCACAAAGGCTCTGAGCTTTGAAAGTTGTGGTGCATACTTAGCCCGTTCTTTTGCGCTGAGTCTTTGGGGGAGTGGATGTATACTGCTAAGCCGGTGAGCACGGTAACCCGACAGAGGATTATCATCAGCTGGAGATGTATCTTGGCAATGGAACCAAGTTTGATTCCAGTCTTTGGGATGGCTATGATGGTTAGCGTGCGGGAAGCTAACATCTTTTATCTTTTGGATTGACACCCCGCCAAGTTCAGTATTGGGCCCGTCCACAAATTCTATGCGGCGGTTTAAATAGTAGAAGTCTCTAAACAGTTCGACCGTGGGCTCCTCTTGCAGATAAGCTTCACAAAACACTTGAAAGTTGCAAATATTGGATATGGAGTTAGGTCCAATATCTTGAGGGTGAAGTTGGAGGAAATGGAGCACATCACGGAAATTTTTTGATCCGGGAGGGCTGAATCCTCGACTCATATGGTCAACAAAAACGATCACTTCCCCTTCCTTGGGTTCAGGAGGACATTCAGGACCAGGGACTCTCCAGTGGATGACTTCCTTTTTGGCTAAAGCGCCAGTAGCAACACACCCATTCGCTTTTTCTTACGTAACCCGAGATTGAACCGATTGCCAATAAAAAGACTTGGCCGTTTATTTGATAACCTGGAAGAAGGTTTGTGCGGTTTAAGATTCACGTTTAATCCGTTAAAGGTTAAAGGCAGAAAGTATTGAAGCATGCAAAAGTGTTAAACCGGAGATTGGCATTATCAAGTTGCAGAGATGAGCAATCGGCGGTTTAATAGGGGACTAATGGTACCTGGCGGGTTATTATTTTCTGAGTTAAACCGCCTACACAGGTATTGAAAGTATAGATCTGAAGTTGGAAAATGAGTAAGTGATGAAAAATAGTTTTCACAGATTGATATAACAATTTCGGATCTACCGCGTGTCAGAAAAAGAAAATATATTCAGACCCAAATATTGGTGCTTGAATAGTTTATGAAGTTCTAGATTGGGTTTTCTACATCAAAGAGATGATCGATGGAAAAGAAGGACTATGGCTACTACCGCACATGAAAATATCAAGTTTGAATCTGCCATTTATGCTACGGTGAAGAAACGGTGAAGAAACGACACCGAACCTCCATGCGCTCGTGCGAACCCTAATCAGATCTACGGAGGGGAGGAGGAAGAACTTACTGAGGCTGTTGAATGGCGGAGGCGCGCGAGTGGAATCTGGTCCAAACAGGTTGATGCAGCGGCCTACGTTGAAGCAGAGGTGAAGCTTGACGGCGGCGGCCGAGCTCAAACGCTAGGGCATCGCAAGGAAGACGACAAGACGAAGAGGCACGCGGGGGGGGGGGGGGGAGTGAAAGGGACCCCCGGTCCTATTTATAAGGCGAATGGATAAGTGGCAAGCGCGGGAATCGAGGAGGTCAAAAAACAGATATGTAAACGTGCAGACGCCTCGATTTTTGGAGATTCATTAAAGATAAGGAGATACATTAAAAGATTTTGGCTTTGTATGAAATTAATGACAGGTGACGTCATGGCGAGTTATGAGGATCTCAGGAGATGACGTCACGACGAGTTACAAGTCTTCGTGAAGGTAATGAAGAAGGAATTTTTCTAAGTGTTGAAGATTGACATGAACAAGTTCAAATCAACCTGGGGCCTAATGTTGAGGATATAACTATTGAATATAAACCGCCTAGGAGGGGTCGGGTTATGCTCATGACGATCTACCAGTATTGAAGCCCATGAAGACATAGAAGATGGCGACTTACGAAGGAGACTTAGTAAGAAGGCCCAAAACCCAAAGGCGGGTTAGGGCCCATAGATATAAACCACCGTAGGTGTATGACTTGTATTGTAAGATAGGAAAGAGTAGATACCGAGCCGGACACGTTTATGAGCTGGCCGGGATCCTGTGAACCGCCGGGCGTCAACCTGTGTATATAATGGGACGACTCGGCGGCGGTTTAGGGACAAGAAACAACAGATCGAGAGCCAGGCTAAGCGTGTTCGCTCCCTGGTCATCGAAACCCTAGCAATACCATCTCAAACTGGATTAGTCCTTTACCTTCACCACAAGGGGCCGAACCAGTATAAACTCCTCGTGTCCTTTGTCCTGATTAACCCCTTTAAGCTAATCTCGTTGCGATGGCTCCACGATTAAGTCCTCACACTAGGACATCTGCTGTGACAAACCCACGACACCTTGTGTGCTATCAAACGTCACAACGTAATCGGGTGATTAGAAAGATGCTCTACAGGTGTCTCCTAAGGTGTTTGTTGGGTTGGCATAGATCGAGATTAGGATTTGTCACTCCGAGTATCGGAGAGGTATATATGGGCCCTCTCGGTAATGCACATCACTATAAGCCTTGCAAGCAATGTGACTAATGAGTTAGTTACGGGATGATGCATTACGGAACGAGTAAAGAGACTTGCCGGTAATGAGATTGAACTAGGTATGATGACACCGACGATCGAATCTCGGGCAAGTAACATACCAATGACAAAGGGAACAACGTATGTTGTTATGCAGTTTGACCGATAAAGATCTTCATAGAATATGTAGGAGCCAATATGAGCATCCAGGTTCCGCTATTGGTTATTGACCAAAGATGTGTCTCGGTCATGTCTACATAGTTCTCGAACCCGTAGGGTCCGCACGCTTCACGTTCGATGACGATATGTATTATGAGTTATGTGATTTGATGTACCGAAGGTAGTTCAGAGTCCCGGATGTGATCACGGACATGACGAGGAGTCTCGAAATGGTCGAGACATGAAGATTGATATATTGGAAGGTTATGTTTGGACACCGAAATGGTTTCGGATGAGTTCGGGCATTTTCCGGCGTACCAGGGGGTTACCGGAACCCCCCCGGGATTTAATGGGCCTTCATGGGCCATGGTGGAATAGAGGAGGAGGCGGCCAAGTGGTGGGGTGCGCCCCCCAAGCCCAATCCGACTGGGGAGGGCCGCCCCTTTCCTTCTCTCCCTCTTCCCTTCCTTCCCCCTCCTAGTTGGACTAGGAAAGGGGGGAAACCTACTCCTAGTAGGAGTAGGAAACCCCCCTTGGGGCGCACCCTAGGAGGCTGGCCCTCCCCCTCCTACACTCCTTTATATACGGGGGAGGGGGCACCCCATATACACACAAGTTCATTTTAGCCGTGTGCGATGCCCCCCTCCACAGATTTCCACCTCGGTCATATTGTCGTAGTGCTTAGGCGAAGCCCTGCATCGGTAACTTCATCATCACCGTCACCACGCCGTCGTGCTGACAAAACTCTCCCTCGACCTCAGCTGGATCTAGAGTTCGAGGGACGTCACCGAGCTGAACGTGTGGAGATCACGGAGGTGTCGTGCGTTCGGTACCTGATTGGTTGGATCGCGGAGATGTTCGACTACATCAACCGCGTTACTTAACGCTTCCGCTTTCGGTCTACGAGGGTACGTGAACACACTTTCCTCGCTCGTTGCTATGCTTCTCCTAGATAGATCTTGAGTGATCGTAGGAATTTTTTGAAATACTACGTTCCCAAGCAATAGGGTGGCGTCCTCTCATGAATAGTGCCGTGTTCTGCACAAAAGGAATCTAACTCACTCGAGAAGTACTCTCCACCACGATCTGACCTGACTCGTTTAATTTTCTTTTCAAGTTGATTCTCAACTTCTGCCTTATAGATTTTAAAGTAGTGTAGAGCCTCATCTTTAGTATTTAGCAGATACACATAGCAATATCTAGTGGAATCATCTATCAATGTCATGAAGTATTTCTTTCCACCTTTAGTCAACACACCATTCATTTCACAAAGATCGAATGTATGAGTTCTAATGGTGCCAAGTGTCTCTCCTCCATGACCTTGGGAGGCTTGCAAGGTTGCTTAGCTTGCACACATTAAAGGCACTTAGAACCTTTGGCTAAAGTGAAACTAGGGATTAAATCCAACTTGGCTAGCCACGTCATAACACCGAAACTAATGTGACAAAGACGTGAATGCCAAACTTCAGATTCATTAACATTCGAATGAATATGGTTCACGACTTTATTACAAAAATCTACGAGGGAAAGGCGGAACATCCCTCCGCTCTCATAACCTTTTCTAACAAAGAGTCCATATTTCGTAACAACTAATTTATTAGACTCGAAAACCAACTTAAATCCTTCTCTACATAGAAGGGAGCCACTAACGAGGTTCTTCTTGATGGCGGGGACATGCTGCACGTTCTTCAGCTGCATGATCCTTCCCGAAGTAAACTTCAGTTCGACCGTACCAACACCATGAACAGAAGCACTCGCGCCATTCCCCATCAATACGGACCCGTGGCATGTGACCTGGTAAGAAGAAAACAATGAAATGTCAGCACACACATGAACACCTGCACCTGTGTCCACCCACCAATCGGTGGGCTGAAACACTGAAAAAACAGTAAATAAATTATTGTATCCAGATGCACCATTCTCAGTGTTGCCCACAATCATGTTGACAGACTTGGAGTCATGTCCTGGCTTCTTGTACTTGTTTGGGCACTTGTTGGCCCAATGTTCAACCGAACCACAAGTAAAGCAGCCCTCATCCTTCTTGTTTTTCTTGAAGGTCTTCTTACCCTTCTTACATTCGGTATTGTTTTGGACACTATTCTTTCCCACAGGCTTGTGGGAGTTGAAGTTCCTCTGGTTCACCATGTTGGCGGCAAGTCCCTTCGCCCATTTTCCATGCGAAGTCTTTTTCCCTCAAATTCTGCTCAGCACTCAGATGGCCAATGACATCCTCCACAGAGAATTCACGCCTCTGATGTATCAGAGTGGTGGCAAAGTTCCTCCAGGAATTAGGGAGCTTAGCGATTATGCAGCCCGCGATAAACTTTCCCGGTAACTCGCACTTAAGAAGCTCAAGCTCCTTAACAATGCATGTTATCTCATGAGCCTGCTTCAATACAGGACGGTTTTCAACCATCTTGTAATCGTGGAACTGCTCTATAATATACATCTCGCTCCCGGCATCGGCGACCCTGAACTTAGATTCGAGCGCCTCCCACAAGTCCTTGGCGACATGCACATGTAAATATGCGTCGACCAGTTTATCTCTGATCACGCTAAGAACTACTCCGAGAAACACAACGGTGGCCTCCTTGAACGCCTTCTCCTGTTCAGGAGCAATCGTTCCCGTGGAGACACCGGTGACCCAGAACACGTTCATAGCCATGAACCATAAGTGGTCTTAGTCTGCCAACGCTTAAAGTATGTACCAGTAAACTTATCCGATTTCAGTGCAGCAGCAAAGCCACTTGCCAAAAATTCCTACACATAATAGGTTTTTGGATTGCTGAGTAAATAGGCAATTTTTTGACTAATTTAATCCATAGATAAATCACTAGCATGGCATTGACTTAATTAACAACATATTGATACTGATATAAGCAAGCACGTACTACGCAAACAATAGACACATCTACACATACTGCTAGTACTGCTAATACGAAAGTAAACAGGAGCGGGATAAACGTGTTATACCCTCTAGTAGGCCATGCAGAAGCAGCCGCGGCGGTAGCGGCGGCAGAGGCGTCCTCGGCGGCCTTTTGTCGGCCTCGAGCTTCTCGGCGGCGACACGTTCGGCATCGGTGGACATGGTGATGATGAAGGCAACACAGACGTAGAGGAAGTAGTGGATCGGAGGCGAGCAGTCGCGTGGTCGCTTCCCAAAAACATATTCGCCCCTCTCCCGTACAGGAACCGGAGGGGCGGGGTTTCGGAGACCTGCTCTCCCATCGACCGAGTACACGGCAAACAGGATGGAGTCACCGGCGGCAGTAGCAGCAAAGGAACGACGGTGGGCGTGTGCATGAGCAGATGTGATCTGTTCGTGGCGGCTAGGGTTAGGAGACACCACACATTTATATAGGCGCAGCCGCGTGGAGAGACGTGGGCTCGACCCACGTCCGAGTCCGTGACAGCCCACGATCCGACGTCTCAAATCGTGGCCCAGCTGTCAGAGAACTCTTCGTTAGTGACCGTCAAAAATAAGCGCGTATGTGTGAGCTCGGCTCGGCTCAATCCCGCAACCCGCGGCGCGGCGTGACAGGCGGCGGAGGAGTGCGCGAGGGCCTCTTCTATTCTCAAGCTCCAATAGCATGTGAAAGAACATCCCTTATAAAGAGGTCCAACTCCTCTTCCACTTTCGGGGTGGGACTAAACTTTCTACCTCCACCTAGTGCCAATAAACCACATGGACCCTTAGAGATTTTCAGAAATTACTATATGGGCCTTAAGCCCATTCCAAATTTCAGCAGGAAGCGGCGAGCAAGCGGCAGAGTGAGCGTCGAGTGAGCGGGGAGAGCGCGCGTGGCAGTGTGGAGGCCGCGTGGCGAGCGCCGCAATTTATAGGCGCGCTCGAAGTGATGCGCCAAATCTAGCGCGCGAGCTGCCACCTTTTCCCGCGCTTCCCGCGCGCGCTAGTTTCCCGCCATCGCTGGAGTGCGCCAAAACGTCCCGCGCGCGCTAAAGTGAAAGTTTACGCTGCGCTCGCGTCTTTTGGCACTGCTGTTGGAGATGCTCTTAGGAAGTATAGGATAGACTAGAATTTTGTCCTGCCTTGGCTTATTTTTTCGATAAAGGGTAGATTTTATTAGCTCAAAGAGGAGCATCAAGAGGATACAAACCCAAAGAACACACACCCGGCCTCTGCATAGCTAGGATGCACACAGCCAACACCAACACACGTACACCAAAAAACACGCCAGATAGCAAAGTCATATAAGACTAAAGCTATGTGTAGGCGAGTAAAAGAAAAACCCGAAGCGACCAGATCCACGATCGGCAAACTATATCAACGATCATATCCGCACCAACCATCTCATGACATCACACAGACGACGAGGTTCTTCAACAGTAACGCCTTCAAGAAGGGAGCAACACTCAAGTGTTGCCATAACCGGATCCAAACACCAAGGCCTGAATCTAGGTTTTCACCCTGAAGAATCAGTGCAAGCATATCCGAGCAATGCCTTCAACAAGGTAACGACGTAAAAAAACATCCCCATTGCCAGGTATAACCAGCTCAGGTCAACCTAGGCTTTCACCCCGGATCTCGCGACCGGGTGCTCACAGCACCACCTTCGAAGTCACTCAAGTGTTGTCGCCACCACTTTTCTGTAATCCCAGCAGCTACATACGATGACCGCCGCCACTGCACAACCATTCCTCTGCGTCAAGCCGACGTCTATAGTTTGCATCTCATCACCGAAGTCAACCATTGGACATAGAGAGATTAACCCTCCCGAAGATCCCTCGGTGACCACTGTCGCCGTGGAGCCGCAAGAGGTCACTGCAAGACAGTCTGCAGTCACCCCACTCGACCGATCGAATCTGGATCACCACCACCAAGCCGTCTAGATCTGAATTGAGCAACCACGCCGGGTCGGTCATGAACAGACCATGATCCAGAGTCGCCGGAGCCCGCGACCTCGTTGCCTCCACGCCCTGCAGCAAGCCGGAGCCAAGCCACAAGAAGAGCCAAGCCGGCGTCGCACGAAGGCGCCCATCCAGCAGAGGGCAGTCTTGCCATCGCGGGAGATCTGTGCCGCCCGACCATCAAGTCGCCGCAGCAGGACGCCCATGCAGGAAGTGGAGCTGCATCGTTGCCTCGTGCAGCCATGAACCGAGGAGCTTTCCCCATGCAGCCGCCGCCACACGCAGATCCAGAGCGCCGAGGAGCCGCCTGCCGCCAGAGAGAAATCTCATCGCCGCCGGCACCGCGCGGGCCTTGCCCGGTGGCACGCACCGGCGGCGGCTGGGGAGGAGGGAGGTGGTGGGGAGCCGAGGCCTGCTAGGGTTGGGGCGCCCCGGTGCCGCTCGGGAGCGGCACGGGAGCGAGGTCCTGCCTTGTCTTATACTTCAAATTAATTTTTATATTCCTATATATATATTCACGAGGTACAAAAAATACAATAAAGAACGATTCCATCAATCCCTCCCTTTTCCTTCTAACAATCGTGCCGGATGCGACCAGCGAGGGATCCCAAAAGGTACAAGCAAAGCAACACATCGCGGCGATTGGAGGCCGCATCGCCGTTCTCCGGAGTCCACGGCCACGCCCACGTCCTGGAGCGCCCCGGTTCAGAAAACAAATGGAAGGGTCCATTTCATCGTCAGGCCCAGCCGATCGTAAACTTTCTGGTAAACTTTTCTTCAGAAATAATCGTAAACTTTTCTAGTCTCCACCAGCAAAGTTCCCTTTTGCATCTTGGATGATGATTGATTCCTCTTCTGACGCGCTGCGCCCGTGGCCAAGACAGGGCTGCTCTGAGTAATTTATTTATGGTATGTCCAGACTACAGACACATACTACACAACTCTGGGTGTTTTGCTGGGGTCTTTCGTTGACTTTGGATTAACCAAGTGTCTCTCGCCGTGTTAATAAAACATGGCCTGACATCATGGAAGGACCGCAGCGGATTAGAGTATTGAGTTTCCCTTGCGTTTTGGCCTCTGCTGCCATTGGTTGAGACAGAGCAGAACTGTGCTGGCGGTGTTTCCTGTCAACTATACTATGCACATTTCGCAACTCTTTCAAGCGAAAAATATACTACCACTTCGGAACCGGAACAAGAATACTAATACTTACCTCTCAGACGAGAACGTCATTCTACCTACTTACATGGCGTTTTAGTCCAACGTCTTCATCATCTAGCTACGTACGTGAGCCGGACAAAGAGGCAGTTCAGGACTTGCAACCTCAAGAACAGCAATAATAGGATCGCTTGTTCCGCTTCTCCTTTTACCTGAAACCAGAGATACAGATCTCTGCCTATTGGTTATTGCATTTGCTTAGTATATCATTTGATGATAGGTGTAGCTTCTTTTGCTTCCCAAAAAAATTGTACCTGTTTCATGTTCAATGTTTAGATTTCACAATGGACACGAGCAATCGATACGCTTTGCGGTTTCGTTGCGTGTGTGCTTCTCTAGAGGTGTGTTTGCTTTCAGTCACAAACTGTATTGACAAGGGTCGAACTTGCACCAGGGCCTCGCTCCTTTGTTTGGTACGTAACCGGAATTGAACCAGGTCATTCCCACCGAGCGAATATTCGGCCGAGATCCCTAAAGCAGTCGTTCTTCTAAATCGATGGAACGATGGAGAACCGGACCCTGCTCGCGTCTCTCTCTCTCTCGCTTTTCTCCCGACTCACCCAGCCGCGTCTCACCCCTCTCTCCCCCTCAATGACCATGGCGGCCTGGAGGTTGATTCGTGCTCATCCCATGCGCCTCCATTACTCTGACTGAAGCCCTTGTTGTCGCCGCACCATGGGGCATCTACAAGCGGGCCCCTTCTTCACCAGACGGATTGTTGCTGTCACCTTGACATGAGTTCTTTTTTCCTGCCAAAGCCTTCTTCGCCCGTAGGGCCGGTAAAGCTTATTTCTCGTTTAAGGCGCCAACTACAGGGAGCTCCTATTCGACGCCCAATGCATCCAATAGCACCATGACGCACATGGGACTTTGTATTGGGCTAGCCCAAGCAGCAGCGGAACAATGTAGCATTTTGTGATTGGTGCCCCTATGTCTCGCACTAAGCGAGACAGGAGCAAACGAGAGCAACTAGTTAACAACGAGCGTTTCTTCGGGAGCCTCAAAATAATCAACGCCACTTGGCGCGCTCTCAGCCACCCGCCATGTGTCACGCTCTGGGAGCTCCCTCTGGATTTTGTTTTTTATTTTATTTTTTCGCACGCGTTTTCGGCTTTTTAAACGTGGTTTTTCCATCGGTCTTTCTTAACTTTTGAACCCAAAAAATTGGAATTTTTTCCCACAAAAAAACATGTTTTTTTGTCATCCGGCACAGGCACGGTTTTGCTTCTGAGAGAGGCATGCTTTTGCTTTCGCGAGAGGCACGACCATGACTCCCGGAAATAGGGAAAAACGCGTTTTCTGTTTTTTTTTTCATCCGCCAGAGGCACGGTTTTGCTTCCGCGAGAGGCACGGCCATGACTCACGGAAACGAAAAAAAACGTGTTTTTTTTCTTCCGCTGGAGGCACGGTTTTTCTTCTGCGAGAGTCACGGTTTTGCTTCGCGACATGCACGATTGTGCCTTTCGGAAACAAACAAAAAATGCATTTTCTGTTTTTTTTTCCTTTCAAGAGAGGCACGGTTTTGTTCCCGCGAGAGGCATGGTTGTGCTTTCGCGAGAGGCACGGCCGTGCCTTCTCGGAAACGGAAAAATAACGCGTTTCTATTTTTTTCCTTTCGTGAGAGGCATGATTTTGCTTCCGCGGGAGGCACGATTGTGATTTCGCGAGAGGCACGGCTTTCGGAAAGGAAAAACCCGTGCTCCCTGTTCGGCTTTTTCGTCTGATTTTTTCATCCTGTTTTTTCGTGGGAAAAAAGTTCGTCAAAGCGTATCAACATGGGATCCAGTTTTGAAGATTTCGACCTGAGAAATCCAACGGTGAAAACGGTTCTAGATTTCGACGCACGGTTTAAGAGATAAAACGTTTTGAACAAATGGATCTACGAAAACAAAAGGAAAACTATCAAGTTGCGAGAAGTGGCACACATGCAGCACGCCACTTGTCACAACCTGGGAAGGTGGGAGTGATCTTTGCTAGAGGTACTCCTCAATTAGTGATTTCGGGAGAAACCCCTCGCTCAAGGGAACAATCAGTTGGACCGGACCACGCGCGCGGGAAACACCAGCCTGTTTTCTATTTTTTTCATGCTTATTGTTTTGGTATTTTGCTTTCTTTTTTACTTTGTTTGTACTTTAAAATATTTTAAATATATATTAAAAATACTCTTCAAAAAACTTCGATTTTTTTTGAAAGGGTATCTGAAAAATGTTGAACAAGTATTTCAAAAAGGTTGAACAAGTATTTCAAAAAGGTTGAACAAGTATTTGAAAAGATGTTGATCATGTATATAAAAATGTTGAACAAGTATATGAAAAATGTTCATCATGTATATAAAAATGTTGAACAAGTATTTGAAAAAAAGTTGAATAAGTATTGAAAAATATAAATCATGTATATGAAAATGTTGATCATGTATCAAAAAACCAACGGAAAAATATTGACCGTGTATTAAATAATGTTAATTTTTTATTTGAAAAATATTAATCAAGCATTTGAAAAATGATGAAATACGTTTATAGAAAAAATGTTGACCACATATTAGAAAAATGTTAGATCTGTATTGAAAAAGCGTTAAACTTGTATTAGGAAAATGTTGTTGACACATACAGAAAGTGTAGAATGAAAACCAAAAGAAACAAAGAAAGCCAAAGAAATGGAAAACGAAAAAGAAAAAAATGGAAAAACTAAAGGAACAAATGAAAAAACGGAGAAGGAAAAAAGAAAAGAAACAAAAGAAAACAAAAAAAATACATTGGGAAAACTGAATAAAACAGAAAAAAATGGTGGAGAAAATCGGCTCTTTTACATTAAGTAGGTCGCGTCATATCTACGGTATACCTCAATACAAGACAAGCACTAGAAAGGATATTCAAGAAAAACTGCGCTATCACCCTATCTAAAAGTACAACTAATCTCCGGGTGGTTTTGGTAATTGATAACAACATATAGCTCATTGAACTAATATCCATTCAAGATAAATATTTTAGGTTGTTCAATGATTGGCACAGCATGGACTGTGGACCCCTCAAAATGGTAAGGAAAAAGTTTGACAAAAGCTCAAGACTCTTTATTTCTATTTTAGTGATCCAAGATCACATTGAGACCATAGGAAAGCCAATACTATTAAAAGGGGATGATGTGTTGCTTAATGGTCTACTTGCTCAAGTTCTTAGTGATATTGCTCCAAAACCCTCAGCCACTTTCTCCATCCAAATATGTCCCAAACCTAAATCCAAACTCGGCCCCACCGATTCTTCCTACCCGGAGCCACCGAATTTACTTGACATAGCCACTGCCAGAAACCCTAGCTATTTAGTCTCACTGATACGGATCTCGATCTCACCGAGATGGCCTTGTGAGCGCCCTGTGATCTATTGCATTCTCTTCGGGCTTGGTACGTCTCCAACGTATTTATAATTTTTGATTGTTCCATGCTGTTATATAATCAATCTTGGATGTTTTGTAATCATTTTATAGTCATTTTTTGGTACTAACATATTGACATAGTGCCAAGTGCCAGTTGCTGTCTTCTGCATGTTTTTTACATTGCAGGAAATCAATATCAGACGGAGTCTAAACGCAACGAAACTTCGCGGAGAATTTTTTTGGACCAGAAGGAAAATAATGGGCCCTGGCTGCGCCTGGGGGTGCTCCGAGGGGGGCACAAGCCACCAGGGCGCGCCTCGTTACTCTATAAATACCCCAATATTCCAGAAACCCTAGGGGAGTCGACGAAATATTCATCCAGCCGCCGCAGAGTCCAGAACCACCAGATCCAATCTAGACACCATCTCGGATGGGGTTCACCACCTCCATTGGTGCCTCTCCGATGATGCGTGAGTAGTTATTTATAGACCTTCGGGTCCGTAGTTAGTAGCCAGATGGCTTCATCTCTCTCTATGAATTCTCAGTACAATGGTCTCTTGGAGATCCATATGATGTAACTCTTTTGCAGTGTGTTTGTTGGGATTGATGAACTCAGAGTTTATGACCAGATCTATCTTTTTATATCCATGAAAGTATTTGAGTTTCTTTGATCTCTTTTATCCATGATCTCTTATAGCCTCGTATTTCTTCTCTGATATTTGGGTTTTGTTTGGCCAACTTGATCTATTTATCTTGCAATGGGAAGAGGTGCTTTGTAATGGGTTCGATCTTACGGTGCTTGATCCCAGTGACATAAAGGGAAACGACACGTATGTATCGTTGCTACTAAGGATAAAACGATGGGGTCTATCTCTACATAGATAGATCTTGTCTACATCATGTCATCGTTCTTATTGCATTACTCCGTCTTTCCATGAACTTAATACACTAGATGCATGCTGGATAGCGGTCGATGTGTGGAGTAATAGTAGTAGATGCGTGCGAGTCGGTCTACTAATCTTGGATGTGATGCCTATATAATGATCATTGCCTGGATATCGTCATGAGTATTTGAAGTTCTATCAATTGCCTAACAGTAATTTGTTCACCCACCGTTTGCTATTTTTCTCGAGAGAAGCCACTAGTGAAATCTACGACCCCCGGGACTCTTTCTCATATATTTGCCTTTGCGATCTACTTTTTCCTTGCATTTATTTTCAGATCTATTAAACCAAAAATACAAAAATACCTTGCTGTGTTTTATTTCTATTTATTTTATTTGGCGTTCGATCTATCAATCTACTACAATTTACCTCACGCCCGTTTGCCTATCTTGAGGCGTCGTACCCTGGAAGGGATTGACAACCCCCTTTAACACGTCGGGTTGCAAGGATTTGTTATCTGTGTGCAGGGGCTGTTTACATTGTGTTGCTTGGTTCTCCTACTAGTTCGATAACCTTGGTTTCATATCTGAGGGAAATACCTACCGCTGCTGTGCTGCATCATCCTTGCTCTTTTGGGGAAATAGGGACGTAGCTTCAAGTGACATCAAAAGGAATTTCTGGCACTGTTGCCGGGGAGGATCTTCAACATATACCAGGTTCCTAATCACAAATCTCATCTCCTTGTAATTTACATTATTTGCCATTTGCCTCGCGTTTTCCTCTCCCCCACTTCCAAAAATTTGTCGTTTTATTCGCCACTCTTTTTCATTCGCCGTTTTCTCTCAGATCTATCCTTTGTTTGCAACCATGAGTGATTTCGGTATGGCACCAACAGATGATGGCCTTACTACTAAGATTGGACGTACGAGCAATCTGGATGCTAAAACTTTTATCTTGGGGTAAGGGAATGTAATGGGAAAAGAACGTATCCAAGAATTTTTCAATTGTGTGGGAATTTGAGTCTTGATGATGCTCCTATACTTAAAACTACTAGATCTTATGCGGATGCCATTTCAGCACTAGTTGTGAAGCTTGGAAGCAAATTTATTTGTACCCATCCTACTTTGCAAAGATTGTTTTTTGAGCTTCCCGACATAAAGAGTCCTAGGGCTAAAAAGTTGGCCACTCTCGTTCTTATGAATGAGTTTGCCTACATAATACGGGAAGCTAGGGAAATCTTTGATTTTTATGGTATGAATCATGAAAAACCTGTGATAGATGAAATTCTTTACAATAGTGACTATGCTTTAAGACATTTTCTTGGGGATAATAAAATCTTTTATGAGAACCTTAAAAAGGAAGTCCTCGTTTTAGATATAATCCAACTAATTTTCAACAATGTTAATCAACATTACTCTTGGATTGTTGCCAGAAACCAAAGGGGTTACCATAAAACCAACTTAGGAATGCTAAAGTTTCCATGGATAATATGTTTTATGTTGTGTTTACAAAACCCCATGATGAAACCACCTATAAGAAAATTAATAATAAAGATGACAAAACGTAGATCCTTGCTTTATGCCTAGCTAAGGGCGTAAAACTATAGCGCTTGTTGGGAGGCAACCCAATGAATAAAATTTATTTTTTCTTTTTGCTTTCTGTTATTGAGTGTTTACACAATTATGCTACTGTTATGATTGTTTTTTTGTATCTTAATTAGTGTTTGTGCCAAGTAGAACCAATAGGATCTTCTTGGGTGATAGTTGTTTGATCTTGCTGAAAAAAACAGAAACTTTGCGCTCACGAAAACAATTGTCATTTTTTATCATAAAGAGATTTTTCACTGATTCTTTTTGCACAAGATTAATATACAAATTACCCAGGTTTTCCTAGTTTTTCAGAATTTTTGGAGTTCCAGAAGTTTTCAAAATAGTCAGATTGCTACAGACTGTTCTGTTTTGACAGATTCTGTTTTATTTGCGTTGTGTGCTTATTTTGATGGCTCTATGGTTTTTTTGATGAGTTTTTGCCATAGAAAAGTTGGAATACAGTAGATATAATGCAAAAAAAAGATGAATTGGTTTGGTACAGTACTTATAGTAGTGATTTGCTTTCTATTACTAACGGATCTCACGAAGGTTTTGTTGAGTTTTGTGTGATTGAAGTTTTCAAGTTTTGGGTTATCTTATGATGGATTTTGGGTTTGCTTATGTTTCATTTTATATCTCTATTTGAAAATCCCGTATTGTCATCAATCCACCAAAAAGGGGGAGATTATATGGGCATATTTCTCCCTAAGTGGTTTTGGTGATTGATGACAATGTTTTGCGGGCTAATCGTGTGCATTGAGCATTTCAGATATCTCATGTATAGGCACAAGACGATTCGTGCCCCTCGGAGCCTATCAAAGACGACGTTTCTCTATGTTTATTTTCGGTGGAATTGAGTCGTAGGAAAGCCGTACTATTAAGAGGGGGTCCGCTTCGGAAAGGTTAGGGTGGAATCAACACGTACACCTTTGTTCCTTTACACCACCTATCCTTACTTCTTTGGAGCACCAGTTGTTCCCCTTGTCATTGCGAACATGATGGCCTCCGAGTGCTGCTGGTCTGTGGCTTGCGGTAGTACTGCTCAAGGGAGCAGTACTACCGTAGCAGGCCATGGTAGTACTGCCCAGGACAGCGGTAGTACCGCAAGTGCGTAGTACCACTCCTGGATCGCAGTAGTACCGTGGCCTCTGGCCCAGTACTGTGGCATGAGCGGATGTAGGGGTGGAAGTAATTTTTTACTTCCGCACCCGACGCGGTAGTACCGCTCCCAGTGAGCTGTAGTACTGTGCCGGATTTTCACTCACCGAAACTCAGCGGAAGTAGCCACGGATGTAATTTTAGTAGTCCGTGCCTTCCCAACCCAGTATGAGCCCTGCCTTGCGGTATTACCGCAAGGGCGCGTGGTAGTACCGCTCCGGTGGTTCTACCGCTCGTTGCCTTGTGCAACAGGGCCTCACCTGGCCCCTGCCGCGCGAGCGGTAGTACCGCACCTCGCAGCAGTAGTACCGCAAGTCATTGCGGTAGTACCGCGGATCTGTGCGGTAGTACTGCATGTCGCGGGCTGAGTTGGTGGGTAACGGTTGGATTTGTCCTCACACTGTATAAGGGGGGTATTCTTCCCGTAGTTGACTATCTCCTCCCTTCCCAATGTCCATTGTTGCTCAAAGCTCCATTTTCACCCGATCTCTCTCCCTAGCCAATCAAACTTGTTGATTTTCTAGGGATTGGTTGAGAAGGCCCCGATCTAAACTTCCACCAAGAGAAATTTGATTCCCCCACTAATACCTTGTGGATCTTGTTACTCTTGGGTGTTTGAGCACCCTAGATGGTTGAGGTCACCGCAGAGCCATAGTACATTGTAGTGAAGCTTCGTGGTGTCGTTGGGAGCCTCCAATTAAGTTGTGGAGATTGCCCCAACCTTGTTTGTAAAGGTTCGGTCGCCGCCTCCAAGGGCACCAATAGTGGAATCATGGCATCTCGCATTGTGTGAGGGCGTGAGGAGAATACGGTGGCCCTAGTGGCTTCTTGGGGAGCATTGTGCCTCCACACTGCTCCAATAGAGAAGTACTTCCTCTCAAAGGGAAGGAACTTCGGTAACACATCCTCGTCTCCATCGACTACACTCTTGGTTATCTCTTACCTTTACTTATGCAAGCTTATATTGTGTTGTATCCCTTGCTTGCTTGTGTGCTTGTTGTTGTTGCATCATATAGGTTGCTCACCTAGTTGAATATCTAGACAACCTACTTTGATGCAAAGTTTAAATTGGTAAAGAAAGGCTAAAAATTGTTAGTTGCCTATTCACCCCCCTAGTCAACTATATAGATCCTTTCAATTGGTATAAGAGCCTGGCCTCTTCATTAAGGACTTCGCCGTTCGAAGAGTATGGTTGACACCGTAGAGGGTGGGGAGGAGTACTCTAGTGTGAATCCGTTCTCGTCTACGGCCAATGGGGGAACCGCGGTCTCTCGTGAGGAGTTCAATGTGGCTTTGGACACATTGAAAACCTCCATGACGACCGAGGTTGAAAGCATGCTCAACAAGTTCTTAGAATGCCTTAAGTTATCCACTGCACAAACGAAAGTGGGTGATCCTGCTAACAAGGTGATGGATGCTAACTCCGACAAGGGGGAAGCTACTAGTGACAAAGTTCCCTTATATAATGGTAGAAATGGAAGTGGCATCTTTGCCCATATTGAACCTCCACTTACTTATGGAGGACCAGTTCCCCCCACTCATTTGAATCATGTTGGTACTCCTCCTAATATTGTAAAAAATGAGGATTTTCACTCTTGGGTCTATCGCTTTAAACGTCATTTAAATCATGTTAATACTAATCTTTGGAGAATCATTGAGCAAGGTTTCTATCCGCATGACCCAAGCAACTTCACCCCTAGAGAACCCGCGGATCATCAATTTAACAAGAATTCTCTCTTCATCATCCAAGATGCAATTCCATCCGAAGATATTGCGCATCTCCGACCTTTAACCATAGCCAAGGAAGCATGGCACCATGTTGTTTCCATTTATAAGGGAAGCACAAGAATACAACGCTCCAACTATGAAGTGGTGCAAGATGAAGCCGATGAGTTTGCAATGAATGAAGATGAAGAACCTCGTGAGCTTTACCGGAGATTAACCACTCTTGCGGTCTCACTCCGAGATCATGGGAGCAAGGATACGAATGACAATTGGATCAAGTGCAAGTTTCTCAAGGCCATGATGCCCTACCATAAGGCCATGTCCACCGTCATCCATCAAAGGCCGGACTTCCACACCTTGTCCTCAAGTGAAGTGTTGGATGAGTTTGTGGCGATGAGGATCTTGGACAAGACCGCCGACAATGCGGTGTTGCGTTCTCAAAGAGCAAAGAAACCCAACCTTGCCTTGAAGGCCAAGGCTAGTGTGGAAGAAGAGGACGAAGAGGAAGAAGAGGAGAGTAACCCCGAAGATACAAAATATGCTTATCATGAGCACATGGCTCTCGCTTCAAGGTAATTTTGGAGCAAGAAGAACTCAAGGCCCAACTTCAACAAGAACAACTCAAGTGGCACCAAGGGCAAGCAACGCGTGAGGACTTGCTATAATTGTGGGAATGTGAGCCACTTCGTTGCGGAGTGCCCATATGAGAAGAGGGAAGACAATGGTGGCAAGCTCATCCGAAAAGACAAGGCCAAGTCCTTCCCCAACAAGAACAACTTCACCAAGAAGACTCCCCCCAAGGGATTGCTGGCATAAGAAGAGTACAATGAGGATTATGATGATGATGAAGATGGTGAGTCGGTTGCCATGGCCTCCGTTGCCATTGTGACAACTCCACGGGTGTCCCTCTTCGACTCACCCAATGAGAACATCACCGCCAAGTGCCTCATGGCTAAAGCCACCAACAATGTAACCTCCAACATCAAAACCACCATCATTACTAATCCTTCTTTGATTGATTGCGTTGATAAAAGTGTGGGGTCTAATGAGGAGGAAAATGAATTTGAGTCTTTTATGAGTAAGCTCAAGGGTAAGTCCAAGAAGCACTTTGTTGCTCTCTTGGAACAACTGGTGAGGCCAATGACATGGTCGAGGCTCTGTCCAAGAAGCACTTTGTTGCTCTCTTGGAACAACTGGTGAAGCCAATGACATGATCAAGGCTCATGAAGAAACCATCTCTAAGATGGAGAGGCATAGTCGTGACTATGCCGATGAGATATCGGATCTATCTAATGCGCTTGAGGAGGAGCGTGGTCGTCGTTTGGCTCTTGAGGAGTCACACAACGATGATCATGCTCTTGTTGTATCTCATGTGCTAAATTCCGAGAAGGCCAAACTTGGGGTTGATCTTTCTAGACTCAAGGAGTAGTTTGATATACTTGACAAGGCTCACAAGGCCTTGAAGGGTACTCATGCTAGCCTTAAAGAGTCTCATGATCAACTACAAGTGAAGCTAACCAAGGAGAAAGCCACCTTTCCTCATATGGTTTTAATTGATAACGCAAATGCTACTAACCCATGTTGTGAGCATGTGCATCTTGTGGAGGAGAATGCAAAGTTAAAGGAGCAACTTGGGAAAGGCCTTGTGTCTTGCATAGAAGGTGAGAACAACCTCAACGACCTTTTGAGCAATCAAAAGGAAGTTGTGGCCAAGGAGGGAATTGGGTTCGCACCCAAGTCCAAGAACAAGAAGAAGAATGGCAAGGCCAAACGACCTCCTCCTCTCAAGCAAACTTTTGTGAAGGAGGGAGAGGTTGCTTCTAAGGAGAATAAGAACAATGTGAAGGGTAGTGGTGTCAAGAAGGGCAATGCCACCCCTTCCAACAAAGCCGGCGACTTTAACCCTTCTTATGTGTTATGTCGTGCTAGTGATGGCATGTTTATGCTAAATTTGTTGGTTCTTCTTATGAGTACATTGAATGGTCTATTTGGGTTCCTAAGACCCTTGTCACTAACATCAAAGGACCCATTACAAAATGGGTACCTAAAACCAAGCATTGATCTCTTGTAGGTGTTTGCTTCCGGTGGGGGATCGTGGTTGCTCGATAGTGGAGCCACAAATCATATGACCGGAAGCAAGGACTTGGTGGTGGACGTGCACAATATTCCATCTATGCCCACCAATGTCGAGTGGGGTGATGCCTCGTCTTCTAAGATTGTGCTTGCAGTGCTTGTATCAAAGGAAAGCTACATGAGAAGGCTCACCCTCCCACGACTATCATCTACTCGAAGAGGCCTTTGGAACTCCTTCACTTGGATCTCTTTGGGCCTCCATCCTTTGATAGTCTTGGGGTAGAAAGTATTGCTTGGTGATTGTGGATGGTTATTCAAGATACACTTGGGTATACTTCTTCAAGAGTAAGAGTGAGACCCAACAAACCGTCATTGACTTTGCAAATGAAGCTCAACGCCAACACAATGCAAAGATCTTGACGATAAGAAGTGACAACAGCACCGAGTACAAGAACTACACCTTGGTTGAGTTTCTTAGTGATGAGGGGATCAAGCATCAATATTCCGCACCTTACATCCCTCAACAAAATGGTGTAGCGGAGAGGAAGAACTGGACGTTGATGGATGCGGCAAGGACCATGATGGCGGAGTTCAAGTCTCCATACAACTTTTGGGCCGAAGCCATCAACGCCGCTTGTCATGCATCCAATCGGCTCTATCTCCACAAAGGCTTGAACAAGACTCCATATGAGATACTCACCGGTAACAAGCCCAACCTCAAGTACTTCCGGGTGTTCGGGTGTAAGTGTTTCATTCTCAAGAAAGGTGTTCGTTTGTCTAAATTTGAGGCTAGAGCTCATGAGGGCATATGTGTTGGTTATGCTACAAACTCTCATGCTTACCGTGTCCTCAATAGGTCCACGGGACTTATTGAGGAGACGTGTAACGTGGAGTTTGATGATAATAACGGCTCCCAAGTGGAGCAAAGTGGTACTTGTGATGTAGGTGATGAAATTCCTCCCCAATCCATAAGAAGAATGGGTGTTGGTCTTATCCTACCCATTGAGGAACCCCTTGTGGCCAAAGGAGAAGGACAATGTTCCACTCAAGTGGAACCATCACCAACCCAAGACCCACATGCTTCCGAAGAACAAAGTGAAGGCCCTCAACCAAATGAACAAGATCAAGGGCAAGATCAACCACAAGATGGTGGTGAACCACCAAGTGATGCCCAAGGTCAAGTTCTCACCATCGAGCAACTTCAAGATCAAGAGCAAGCTCAAGATCAAGAACAAGCTCAAGACGACGCTCAAGATGATCAAGTTTCCGCTCCTCAACTCACTCCTGAAGAGGAATTGGAGCCTCGTGCCGCTAAGATTGCATCCAAGCTCACTACCAAAGATCATCTCATGACGAATGTTCTTGGAAGCTTAAGAAAGGGGGTAAGCACTCGTAGACAATTAGCAAACTATTGTGAACATCACGCATTTGTTTCTTGTGTTGAATCCCAAAAGGTCTATGAGGCGCTCGAGGATCTGGATTGGCTTAACACCATGCATGAAGAACTCAACAACTTCGAGCGCAACAAGGTGTGGAGATTAGTGCCAAGGCCAACGGGGAACTGTAATGTCATTGGAACCACGTAGATATTCAAGAACAAGCAAGATGCTCATGGAATTATCGTTCGCAACCAGGCTCGTTTGGTAGCACAAGGCGACTCCCAAGTCGAGGGTATCGACTACGGTGAAACCTTTGCTCCTATTACTCACCTTGAATCTATTTGTTTGTTGATTGCTTATGCTTCTCATCATAACTTGAAGTTGCAACAAATGGATGTGAAGAGTGCTTTTCTTAATGGTCCTATTAATGAGTTGGTGTATGTCAAACAACCCCCCGGGTTCGAGGATCCCTATTTCCCCGACCATGTGTACCAACTCGATAAGGCACTCTATGGCCTTAAACAAGCCCCATGTGTGTGGTATGACCACCTTACCGAGTTGTTGCAAGATCACGGGTTTGAAATTGGGAAAATCGACCCCACTCTTTTTTACTAACAAGGTTAAAGGGGAGTTAAGTGTGTGCCAACTATATGTTGATGATATTATCTTTGGTTCCCCTAACAAAGCTTTCAATGAGGAATTTACCGCTCTCATGACCTCAAAGTTCAAGATGTCCATGATGGGAGAGTTGAAGTTCTTTCTCGGGTTCGAAGTCTAGCAAAGAAGAGAAGGAACCTTCATCAACCAAGCCAAATACACTCAAGACATGCTCAAGAGATTCAAGCTAAGTGATGTCAAGCCGGCTTCCACTCCAATGCCCGTCAAATGCCAACTTGACATAGATCCCAATGGTAAAGCGGTGGATCAAAAGGTATATCGCTCCATGATTGGCTCCTTGCTTTACCTTTGTGCATCTAGACCGGATATCATGTTGAGTGTGGGAATTTGTGCATGGTTTCAAGCCGCACCTAAGGAAAGCCACTTTGTGCGGTCAAGCGAATCTTTAGATATTTGGCTCATACCCCAAACTTTGGCTTATGGTACCCAAGAGGAGCTAACTTCAACCTTGTGGGCTTTTCGGACTCGGATTGGGCGGGAGACAAAGTGGATAGGAAGTCAACTTCCGGAGGGTGCCAATTCCTTGGTTGCTCTTTGGTGAGTTGGTCTTCTAAGAAGCAAAGTTGTGTGTCTCTCTCGTCCATCGAAGTGGAGTATGTGGCTGCCGGTAGTTGTTGTGCGCAACTTCTATGGATGAGGCAAACTTTAAAGGATTGCAGTGTCATTTCTGACAAAGTGCCTCTTTGGTGTGACAATGACAGTGCCATCAAGATTTCTCTCAACCCGGTGCAACATTTCAAGACGAAGCATATTGAGATTCGGTATCACTTCATCCGGGATCACATTAGGCGAGAGGAGATCGAACTCAACTATGTCAACACTCATGATAACCTTGCAGATATCTTCACGAAGCCCTTGGATGAAGCAAGATTTCATGAGTTAAGGCATGAGCTAAATATCATTGATTCAAGAAATGTGGCTTGAACCCTTGCACTCCCCATCATACTCATCTTGATGTCTTGTTTAGGTGTAGTCATGGACATAGGGGGAGTGTTGTTCTCTCAATGAACTCTCCCTCCCCCCTTTATGCATAAATCTATCAACTCTTTCACATTAGCCATTTTTTATGGTACTTGTGCTTCAAAGATGAGTTTTGGTCATTGCCCAAGGATAATTCTTCACGGTGCCATACCAATTGACTCAAATATAGGTGGCTCCGGCCACCGCCCTCTCTTTGGAGAGGTTGTGTTTCGTGTTTGGTCCTTGTTGTCTTTTGCCTTTTTTTCTTTGAGTTGAGCTAGTGCTTGAGTTGCCTCATGTGTTAGCTCTTTTGTGTGTTCGGTTGCTTGAGTGTTGCATTGCAAAGGCCATGTTATTTTCTGTTTGTCGAAACTTGCACTTTCTTGGGTTTGCGGTACTATCGTGGCAAGCCACAGTACTACCGTTGGAGATGGGTTACCCTGTGCGTGCACAGCGGCATCCCCGGAACGGTACTACCGCTTCCATCGCGGTAGTAATTTTTTACTTCCGCTAGAAGAGCGGTACTACCGCCCTACAAGCGGTACTTTCGCCTGGGCTATACTACTGCAAGGACCTGCGGTACTACCGCGCCATCGCGAGTGGGTGGTGGTTAAGAGCGGGGCAGGGGGAGTTCCATCTCCCCCATACCCATTCATCTCTTTTCCCCACCCCGTCTCTCTCTCTCTCCTGCCCAAGAACGGCGCCGGAGGACCTCGCAGGATCTCCGTCTCCAGCCGCTCTCCTCGCATTCCAACCGGTGGGATTGTTCCCCACCTCGCCCTCTTGCCATGGACCCCGGTATTTCCCCAAGTCCTTCCCTTTTTGTTCCGCTCTGGTGCTTCTAGATCTTGGGGAGATGCATGTGTAGGTCGTGTGATTTTTGGCTAAATCTTTGCAAGAGGGGATTGTAGGAGAGTGCTAGTGCAGTAGGCATGCTATTTGGAGTGATACAACAGTATAGTTTGATCAACGGTAGTACCGATTTATTACTGCAGTTGTTTCTAGATCCGGGTCTGGTGTTCGTGGGGATTTCAAATCCGAGCGGAACCACCGCTCCTCCTGGACCGGTACTACCGCATGCTTGCCCTTGAACTATCCTCGTGCGGTACTACCGCTCCGCTGGAGCGGCACTACTGCCCGTGGCACGGAAGTAAAAAATTACTTCCATTCCAGGCGCAGTACTACCGAGCCACCCCGGTACAGTACTACCGCGGCTAGAGCGGCTGTAATTTTTTACATCCGTAAGAAGGTTCGGTACTACCGTAGAGTTGCAAACTATGTTGTTTTGTCCTTCCACATCTCATGTTTGCTTGTTTCATTTGGTGTTGGCCCTCGTCTTTGCAATAATCCTTCTTGGTTTTTCTCGTGTTTGTGTTGTGTGTCTTATGTGGTGGCTACGGTTCCAATGTCCGGCGCTCGAATTCCAGCCGTGATACGGGCTCGAAGCGCCTGCGCAATCAAGAGGCCCCAGAGGGCTCCAATGCCCAACAACGCAATGTCAAGACCACTGCTAGCAAGTTCAAGGAGCCATCTTTGGGCATGGATGAGATACCTCTAGCAGAGTTTGTCTCTCACAGGAAGCTCAACCCTATGTGAAGCCCCGTGAGAATTTCCAAGGGAATGATTTGTTTTGGACCAAGCAACAGAATCTTATCTTCCTGGATGTGATCAAGGCCAAGCAGAACATCTACGTCGACGTGCACTTGATTGACATGGTTCATATGAGGAAGGATAAACACCGGCTATATTTTGGTGAGGATTTGGACCTGGTGGAGCAATTTTGCATTGAGGACTTGATCACGTTCCACATGGACTATGACCCAGAGATTGTGGCTCAGTTCTTTGTGTCAGTCCACTTCCATACCGATGAGGAACGGACCATGACGTGGATGACCAATGGGCAGAGGATGACTGCTAAGTGGAAGGAGTTCATGGAGCTGCTTCATGTTCGTGATGAGGGGCTCAATGTGCCTGTTGTCATCCTCCCTCATGCCAACCCTGAGTCGGCCAACAAGAACAAGCTTCAGCCGTACCTTGATGAGAAGAAGCTTGGCACTGACAAGAAGACTTGGGTGCTGAATCCTTTCCTTGACATCATGCACCTGATCTTCCGCAACACCCTCTTTCCGTGCATTGGTGACAAGGAAAGGTGCATGCTTATCTCATGGACATGATGCTCATTTGGGAGGAGGCGCGTCTACAACAGATGCAACCACTTGATGTCTCTCATATCATGTGGTGTGAGCTGTAGTTCGCAGTGTTCAACCGTAAGGTACCCATCTATGGACCTTACACACTACAAAAAATACACTTCCGTGATGATACGTGTTTGTCACAGTAAGTCACGTTTTATGTCATGCATGTACATCCATGACAAATTTATGAAAAAATCAAGATAGTCATACCCGTGCTATCGTAGAAGTGTTCCATGACATTACCAAAATTATCATTACGGAAGTGTCCACTTCCATGACGATAAATCGCGTGTCACAGAAGTGCTTTCGTCAAGGGTGACCGACATGTGGCATCCACCGTAACGGAACGTCATTAAGCTATCGGGTCCAGTTTTGGATCCGATAACCCGTTAATAGCCCCGACCAATGGGGATTTTCCATGTGTAAAATCATCATTGGCTGGAGGAAACACGTGTCGGATCACCGTTGGGACAGATGTCATCCACTCATTGGGCCCAAAGCGCCTATGATATGTCGACACGTGGCACGGCCAAACAGAGGCCCATTCTTGTGAAAAAGGCCGGCCCGGTTGACTTGGTCAAACGGTGGCGGGCCGGCCCACGGCAAGCCTGTTAATGGCCTGTTCGGATATAGCCCATTTACAGCCCGCTATCCCAGGGCCCGTTTAAGGCCTATCCGAATTAGGCCCAGTAGCGTCATCTGGGCCGTCGAATATAATTCCAGCGCGTTTTTACTTCGGCCCATGTATGGCCCATGATGTCTTTCGGCCCATATGAGGCCCTTAGTAACCCTCGGCCCCTTAACGGCCTGTGGTAAAACTGGCCCATAATGAACAGTGTATCACTTTACACCCATTAACGGCCCATTAATCCGTTGGGCTGTTTCCAGCCCATGATATCTTTAGGCCTTCTCAGGGCCTACTTATTCTTGGGCTCATTTCCAGCATTCGGTTACTTACGGCCCGTTACTGTCATTTTTTGCTTGTGGGCCAAATTCAGCCCGTGGTTACAGTCGGCCCGTTTGTGGCCCGTTAATACGTTGGGCCGTTTTCATGTCGAAAAAAACCCGTTGGGCTGTTTTCATAGAGTTATCAAATACGGCCGATAAACGGCCCGTTATTGTCCACGAATAGTACGACCCATGATTGGCGAAATGATGATACGCCCCGTAGAAGGCCCATGGATCCTACGGCCCGTAAAAGGCCCATGGATCGTACGGCCCTTAGAAGGCCCATGGATCGTACGACCCGTATAGAAGGCCAATGGATCCTACGGCACATAGAAGGACCATGGATCCTACGTCCCGTAGAAGGCCCATGGATCATACGACCCGCAGGAGGCCCATGGTTACAACAGTCCGTGTGTTGCCATGATTATTTTGGCCTAGTTTCCAAAAATAGGTTATTGTGGCCACTAGAAAAACAAGAAAAAGAACTGCAGTGACTACAAGCAAACAACTAAACAATACAATAAGGAAATAAAAAACAAGCAATTAATGCTAGCCTATTACCGCTATTACATATTACATCCACTGGGCATCAAAGTTCGCCACCAGTGCAAATATAGGGAACAAAGCAGCATATTACATACACTGGCCGTCAAAATTGCCCACCAGTGCAAATAAACGCGGCAGCAAAACAAGAGCATAACTGAAACAACTTTAGAAGAGATCAAGAAACATGGTATCCACCATGTTGGCAGTAAGCTTAGCAAGCTTATTAGCTTTGTCCTGTTTGGCGCTAAAATCCTCCAGCGCTTGCTGTTGCACCAGAAAGTATGCATTTGAATGCTCCAGGGACTTCCATGATCCTTCCGCTTCTTGTCGCAAAGACACCGATCGATGTCTTTCAGCTTGTAGTTGAGACTCAAGAAACCAAACTGATTCAGACAGTGAGTTTGAATAGCTTGTGCAAGCGGTAGTGGCCAGTAACTCCAACACTAAACCAAGCCAGGATTTTGGGCTTGTCTCACTGTCTTCGAGATAGTCTGCCCTAGCTGTTTTATCAGCTTTGTTGGAGACCAACAAGGATGTGTCACTATCCTGAACCTTATCTGCATTACTTCCTTTACCATTGCTTAATAAGGCACTCTTCCCCAATATTTTTTCAGCATTCTAAAAGAAGAAACAAGCAAACACATAACAGTTTAGCATGTACTAGTATATGAAACTCATTTCGGTGAACCAGTTCATTAGTAAGGTGGACAGGATTAAACTACCAAGTCTTCTATTGCCAAGTACTAGTACATAATAGAAGCATCAAACAAACATATATCTATGTCCTATGGTCACTGCATTGTCTTGCCAAATCAAAATAGAGACACGGTTCAAATCATATCAGTTCAAGGCAAAGCAGCAATGAAAGAATACAAAGCGTGGGAAACTACACGGCACAACAAGATTTCAGATGGGTGCCACGGGTCTATATGTACAACAACACTATTGGCTCTGTTGTGATGCTAGTAATGTGCATGATATGAGAAGTCAATCAGATACACAATTGAAATTGAAATCAACAGAGCTATTGATAAGAGCAAGCCTGTTAAAGAAACATGTGTGAACATACATTGTGCCATTGCGATTTCGATTGGATCCTTCAATTTAAAAATAAGTTTGTATGAGTAAATACAGTGATACAAGAGCAAAGCAATATGCACGATAGCAATCATAGTTAAAAAAGGCGCGCCTAAGCGAGCGCTTAAGCGCGCCTAGGCTCTAGGCGTTGGTGAAACGCATTGCGCATAACTATGCTTAATCTGTGCATAAGCTAGCATAAGCATGCGCTTTGGTCAAGAAGCGCAAGGCGGTGGCAAAACACACAATTAATGCCTAGCGCTTTTTTGAACTATGATATCAATGGTATCTTAAATTAGAACAGTTGTTCTTCAGGTTTAGGAACTTGTTCTACATGAACAAAGTACAGTAAGACGCAAGAATATAGTACTTAAAAATAGAAAATGAGCTCATATACCTTACCACGTTCTTGGTTCGGGATCAGTACAGAACAAGGCGTTCCCAGTCATCGTCCAGTAAATGTGTCTCAGGAGAATATAAGGGAATTTGATGAGTTTCTTTCTTTGGTGAAGTACGCTTTCTTGAGTAATTACGACATCGCCACCAAGCATTCTTGAAGATAGCAGAGGTATTAGCACAGGTTACCTTATCCCTGAGTTTCCAAATCGGTCCTTCTCTATAGAGAAAAATGGGAAAATTTGCTGTATTATAACCATCATGGAGGTAGGATGTATGGGATAAAGCAAAGTAATTGCCATGAATAACATTACTTACACATAACTCCTCGACAAACACCTGCAACTGGCATCTTCCTTCTTCTTTAGTATAATATTTCCAAGATGGGAGGATACGCACATACAATTTAACAACATCAAATGTGATAGATGCTAAACTACGACTAGCTGGTTGTGCTTTCTCCACAAGAATAGGCGTACTAACTGGTGGTGTTGGGGTTCGCTGTGGTAGTACTGGCCCTTTGGGCACTGGAGCTGCCTTACTAACTGCTCTTGTTTGGGAGCTCTGTGGTGGATATGGTGTTGTGTCAACAGGAACTGGGTTACTATCTGCTGGGGTTGGGGTTAGATTGGGTGAAGCTGGTTCTCTGTCCATCACAGTAGGGGTACAATCTGCGAGAGTTTGGGTTATGTGTGGTAGGGCTGGTTCTCGTGCATGTACAACCGGGGTGCTATCTCCACCAAGAGGTAACACTGTTTTTTTTGAAGACCGTGTTTTTAGTCCGCTAGATGCCAGCATCACCCGCTGCAATTCAAATGGCTGATAAACAGGAAACATAGTTGAATGTACAGACATTGTATGAGAGACAGATGCAAAAGATAGTGTGGAAAAAACAGGGCATGAAATAGTTGACATGTATATTGTTTAACTAAAACGGGTAGCATGACATAATTTCACATATATGATGTCTATCTAAACTGGATAGCATTGCATAACATAATTCAAAGTTATGATGAATAACTAAACAAGATCGCATGACATAATTCACCTACATGTTATCTAAGTAACCGGGATCGCTTCATTTAATTCACATATGTGATTTATATGCTAAACAGAGGGCATTAGATATGATGTCTGAACTAAGAACATGGTGTTTTGAATATTGTGTATATGATGTCTAAACTATGCAATGCAAGACACCATATGCATGATATGAGCAGTATAACTGTACCAAGTTAGAGTATACACCTCGGTGGGGGAATAGGACTGGTCATCTGTCTCTAAATCCATCTCTGAGGAGCTATCGGGACCCAACAAGAGATCTGCTTCGACAGGTAGCACTATCTGCTCTGAAGGCCTTGTTTTCACTCCAGATTTTCAATCTCCCACCCAAATGGCTGATTCACGAGAAGTAGTTTAATGTACAAACATTGTCGACAAATGGAAATGTAATGAAGAAAAGGATGGGCAAGATATCATTCAAATATATGATGTCTGGTTAAACAGGATGGCATTGCACATTTCACGTATATTATGGCTGGCTAAAAGACATGAGACTGCATAATTCCAATATATGATATAGAAACTAAACAGGTGGCATTACAGAACATGTCTAAACTAAGCAGATGACATATATGATGTTAAAAGTAGGCAATGCAAGGCAACATATGCATCATATGACTAAAATCATCATGCCAAGGTAGAGCAAACACCTTGGGGGGTAAATAGGAGTGGTCGGTGATTATGCGAATCCGCCTCGAGCAGATATCTTCCTCTGGATTACAATCTGGAGAGGGGTGGGGAGGGTTTGCCATTGAATCCACCATGGAGCAATGTCTGCATGACATTGTATTGCCGTGCAAAACTCTTCTCTTTTTCTCTACATGTTCAGCATGAATGTGTACAATATCTGACATGCATACGAAAAAAATATGGTGAGATTATGTAAGGAGAGCATGGAGAAATTTAGAGTGATGGTAACAACCAGTGGATGGATCCAAAAATAATGATAGCAGGCGTAAGATGTCAAGGCTGAAGCAGCACAAGACAGACATCGTCAATCTCAAGTGGGATTCTAATAGCATCTCCAATAGATGATGTAAAATAGATGTAAAATTTACATCACCAAAAACCACCTGACTACAACAGATGAGGTAAAAACTGGTGACTCAACTTAACTGTCGAAACTGAAATTTCTTGTGGAATCAATGTTACTGTCAAACTGAGCATAATGGTAGCAGAGAGGCACTTGACATGTACTTTAGGGAGGGCTCTGCGGTTCATCTTCAACTGCACCGCCGAGCCGCCACCACCACCACCGAACCGCCAGCCACAAGCCGCCTCGCCGCCGAAACAACTCCCCATCGCCGGTCCGCCGCCTTGGCCAGCCCTATAGCCCCCGCCCCACCCTGAACCCTAAGATAGATAGTGGGTACCTCTTGGCGAGCCCCCAGCCCTTCAGGTGGTTCTTCCTTAACTCCGGCGAGCCCCCACCCCTGAAAATCGATCGACCCAAAAGTCGATTCAACGATCAAGTGTAGCTAAATAATCGAGCAGCAAAGAAGACGAAAGCGAGGGGAGAGCAGCAGAGAGCAGGCGAAGCGAGCAAGCGAGAGCCGGAGCAGCAATAGCTGGGCGAGTGAGAGATCGAGCGAGAGCCGGAGCAGCAGTAGCAGATCCGGCTGGTATGGACGCCGCCGCTGAAGGGGCCTCACACTGGGGGAGAGCCGCCGTGGAGATGTCGCCCGCGGCGGCGACTTCAAGGTAGCCGCTCCATGGGGGTGTGGGACGGAGCACCGTCGACGCCGGGAGGTCGAGCTAAGGAGAAGGTGCGATGTGATGAGTGTACAATCTCTTTGGTGGTGCCGAGTAGGCCTCGGCTTCGTCCGAGGAGTCGATGAGGATGCTGCGGTTCCGGTGGAGCAGGTTAAGGCGACGCTGTGGGGATGGAGCAACCACGATAGACGAGGCGATCGTCGGAGCAGCTCCTTGGAGGTGGAGGACGGGGCGGCTGAACCGGCGGGACAACGAGATGGACGACGGATCCTCATCCGAGGAGGTGGACGAGGGACGTCGAGCTGTTGCGGTGGACGACATCTTCGGGGAAGAGGCTCCGGCTGGGCAGCGGTGAGGTGGCGGACGGAGGAGGGTGGGGTTTCGTGGCTGGAGCGGAGAAGTTATGGCGTCCTGGGATATCGAATGGCAAAAAGGAGGCGATGGGAGGGGGTGAACCATGACTTAGGGACGCGCTTGTCCAAAATGTAGGGTGTGTTACAAAAGTACCCAACACCGATTTGAACTAGCGGCCCTTTCGGCTCAGGGTTAGAAGCCGCGTGTCGGGATTTGGCAGCTGGAGGGAGTTTTCGCATGCGTTATAATTTCGGGATAGCAAGGCGCGGGTTGTGAAGGCGCCAGTTTTGGGAGCATGATATCTAAATTTTCGGGATATAACAAGGCGCGGGTTGAATTTTAGGGACAAGCCTAACGTGTAATATTGTACTTGTACGTACCAAATCAATTCGCGCTTCCCTCAACCAAAAAGAAAACTAAAAAATAAAACTATTCACACCACACAAAGAGAGAGTCTTGCCTCGTTTTACTATAAAAATGTTATTTAAAGCTACTCATACCAACAATTTAGTGCAATTAAATGCTATTCGGTAGTATGAATCCATGTTATGTCCAATTAAATTTTTTCGCTTGCTGTATAATGCATGTAACCTACTCATACCAACATTTTAGTGCATTCCAAATGTCTATACTACCGCTGCAATTCAAACTAAATTTGAATTCGTTTCTCTATTTCAATAACAAATCTACAATCATGATTGTTGCCAACTTCAACCATCATTCGTGTATTACCTTAATAACACACCACATGATTACTATAGAGATAGATATGAACTATGTGTACTAAATGAACTCGAATTTTATTTTTTGAATACACTTGATGTTGATTCCAGATAATAGTACATTTGATGTACTAACTATATATTCATAATCTAAACAATGTTCCATACGTGTACACCGTGTTTATCACACATAGTATAGTGCCCCGCCCCCTACATTATGACAAGTATTTAGACCTGAGCTGCAAGAGCCACACATTAGCCCAAATTATGATCAATGTTCTATATGTTATACGTAGTACTAGCAAGATGCCCATGCGTTCCACAGAACATCAACATGATCAAGGGGAGGCCTAATTTGCAAATATGGAGAGGGGTGTGGGTATCTTTTTTCAAAATTGCCATAGTTTCCTTCCTATCCGTCAGATATAAATCGAACGGCCTATATTGCAGGATGGCACCATCATCAACAACTCCTTTTTTATAAGAGTAGAGATAAAATATATTATATGTAGTATAACATGTTCATAACCACACCATGTGCATCACCGTTATATATATTCACACATGCGTCGGTTTAAAACACTATGATAAATTCTTCAAATATCTGAATTCGCTTTTTATAATGAAGTATGATCTCTATTCGTCTTTTACACCCACACAATCCTCTTATCTTTGTAGCTAGCTAGCGCTAACTTTCTCTCGTGCATGCAGACGCCCGCATCCCTCTAACCCTCCCTCAGCATTCTCTAGCTCCATCGTGCAAATTCGTCTTTTCACTTTAGGTCATTCACCCACGCTGTGTGTAGGCCCCCCCAACTCCTTCTTTACGGCACACATCGATCGATATGCCTCTCTAGCTAGGTGTGCCTAGCACAAAACACAAGCTTTCCCTCTTCTCTTATCACCGTCCATGCCTCACTCCCACCACTCTTTTCATCGATCTCGTACTCGCACACTTCTCCCCCCTCGATATAGTATGACTCTCGCACCACCTCCTAGATGCATCCATCTCTCTCTATCCTTCTCCCCGTGCCTCATTTGCTTCTAACACACACATGCGTGTATACCGATCGATCTCCCAACATATACCTAGGTCGACTTTAACTATTCCCCCCATCGATCGACGTACCTCACAAGTTATGTCTCTCCTTTCTCTGACAAAGGACGATTGGTCTTCCTATGTAATTATGTCTGCTTACCACAACCATATCTTTCCCCCCTCATCATTCGTGCATGTTTCCTGACCCGTCTCTCACACGCACATGCACAGACAGGCAGCCATCCCCTGTCTTATTGATATTGCAGGCGTGCCCTTCGGTTGTCTAGCAAGCCTATCCCACGATTTGTTAGAAGCAACTCCACTACCACCCCCTCCAACACTCTAGCTCTTTCTCTCAACCTTATTCCTCTCCTACACATATGCATGGATGCCGATCAATCTCCCTTAATACATGAGGTAGATCGATCTCCCTTAATACATGAGGTAGGCCTCTCTGCTCCTCCACACATATACCAGCCATTGTACCTCTATAGTTAATTAGGCCTCCCTCCCGCCACCACACACCGATAGTCGACCACTGTAGGTAGGTATCCATGCCACCGAGACAAACCACACCTGTCCCCCCTCTCGTTCTAGTAGGCCAGCCACTCTATATCTTTGACGTGGGCACACACAAATTTGATGGCACTCTTTATCGACCACGCGCGCGCACGCACACACATCATCCCTCTCTTCGATTCTATGGACACCTCAATTCGATGATACCTCCACTCTCTTCTCGTGGATCGCCCCCTCTATATATATTATATATCCAGGACTCTATTTCACACACATTGCATATGTTACATTTTTTGATTGACCCCCCCTAAAAAAACTCTCACGAACCCACACACTATATCTCTCTACGTTTGTATCTCTCTCACACAACCCCACATAGATGGTGTACGTATACAAGAAGAGAATAGGTGCACCGTGCATGTACTCACGCTTCGGTGCCCAGCCACACTCGCGCGGGTACACGGTGGAGCTCATTTCTGTACGAAATGGCAGCCCACGTGCTAATTTGAACGCGTGTAGCGGTTGTTTACCTACGGAGGTCGTGTACCACGCGTGCACGAAACAAAGTTTGACTTGATGCGTTGGCGCGTTATTTTTTAATTAAGTTATATCGCTCAATGGCACGTACACAGGATATAAAACGATTTTTATGGAGAAAAAGGTAGTCCGCTCCACTATATACAATGGAGTCTCCCTGCCTGGTTTGTCTCTCTTCAGAGTATCTCACACAAGGCTGCGGTGGCCTCTCTCTCTCTCTCATTGTTGGTCACTGATCCGGCCGCATCTCGTCCGCCGGCGAAAAGGGAGGACGTGCACCGTTTCTCCGTTCGACGGCGCCGAGGCAGCACGTCCTGATCTGCGGTACACGCTGTTCTCTTTGACCAAGCTCCGGTGTGGTAGGGCCTACGCCACCTGCTCGCTGCCGCAGTATGGGCAGATTCCGCCTGCCGCCGCTCACCTAGTTACATCCCGATGACCTCCAGGTATCCCCTCCGGCCTTGCTCCACTGCCCGTCTTCCCACGTCGCTGCATGTGGATCTTCCAGAGTTCTTTGCACAAAAGGTAGCTCATCCGGCGTACTTTCCATATTGCAATCTCGTCCTCACACCTTTTAGACAAACACAACCGTGTTGTTATCTTCCCTTAGGATAAGGAATATGCTTCTTTTTTGTCGTCGCAACTGTCATCAACAATATTTGTCTTTTTACAAATTTCAAATGGGCATATTTTAGAGTGTAGATTCACTCATTTTGCTTCGTATGTGTACTCCCTGCGTTCCTAAATATTTGTCTTTCTAGAGATTTCAACAGGTGACTACATACGGAGCAAAATGAGTGAATCTACACTCTAAAATATTTCTATATACATCTGTATGTAGTAGTCCATTTGAATCTCTAAAAAGACAAATATTTGAGTAGTCACTCGTTAAAATCTCTAGAAAGACAAGTACTCAGAAGTATATTTAAGAACCGAGGGGGTAGTGCACAGCCGCATGGGAGACTCAGACCGGTCGTTGCGCCGCATTAATAGTGAGTAATGAGCAGTCAAATCATAAGCCCCACCTTTACATTTGTAAGTTGCTCGAAGAAGCAACCATCAAGACGCTCTTCTTTGAATCCGCTCATACTACTCCATCTGTCACTGTTTATAGAGCGCGCTTCAGAAAAAGAGAAAATCTCTGGGACCAAGGCGACTAGAGATCGGCCTGAAAAATAGCATTGGTAGTTATAGCACGGCCTCTATTACTAGAGGAAATAATGCTACACACATGCATGCAGTGCTTCCACCCCGGGTAGACACATGCATGCACTTACTCCACTCCGTAGTACTACATCGAGAGAAAATTGCGGTTACCATGCCCTAATTAATTGAGCATGAAACCAAACGCGTCCAAAGTCTCTCTGGTGGTGGAAATGCATTGAGAGAAATGCATCATAATGAAGCACGCCCTGTAAACTGTGACGGAGGGAGGAGTAGTATGAAGGTGCAAAACCAGAAATGCAGCGTATGGCGGTCGGTCAACGCACCTCCTCTTGGCATATCACTGACATGTGGGACTGGAGTGTGAGCAAACCGATCTCAATTGACGGCAAAATGGCTAACCCACCGTTCCTTGAGAGAGACGAGGAGCGAGAACACACAGACAGGCTCGCACGAAGGCCAAGATATATTCGAGCATGGTTGATCGATATCATCATTACATGTTGGGCTGCCATTTTCCGCCCTTCTCCGGAATAAATGTGTACTTTATCAAAGATTAATAAAAATAAGAGTATAGAGGCTCCACCATGTGGTTCTAGTAGTAGTACTACTCGTACTACTAAACCTTGCGCTTGGCTCTTCGCCTCTTCGTGAAGTCGAACAATGATGGTACTCTGCATGTTCGGTACTACAGTGTATGCCTCTGGCAATCTGACACCGAATGAACTGATGCATGTCCACCTCCTGGGCGAGGGTACATTGCATTAGTCAAAAGGCGTAAGCGAGCTTCACCTTGTCCTGCAAGCTTCTCCTCGTTCTGCCAGTTGACGGGACACACCAACAAGTAGTGCTAGTCCATACTCCCTCCCTTCCGGTTAATATGGCTTAATCTTTTTTGCGGGTAAATGAGAGTGCTTTATTCATATATAAGCATTCTTAGGACGATCAGCCAAGACACTGGTCACTAGGAAGTGAGGTACCCTGCAAAAAAAGTAGGAAGCGAGGTGTTTCATCAAGCCAGCTCTCGGCCACATTCAAAGTGCAGCAAGCACGGTTCGCACAAAGATGCGCCGCAAGGTTTGCTGATCTGTTTACATGTTGAATAACAAAAAAAGAGGAAATATTACCGAGCGCTCCTATTTGTAACAGGATATGAGCAAGAATTAAGCGAGAACTGTGGCGAGTGTTCCATGCAATCAACTTCCATTATCACATGCGAGAACCCTCGAAGAGAACCAAATGTGTTGAAGATTGCTTTATCACATTTTAAAAATATAATAAGAGTGCAGACGCTCCTCCATCCGGTTCCTAGTACTAGTATAGTACCTCTATAGACTATAGTAGTAGTACTAGTAAACTTTGCGCTTGGCTGTTCGCCTCTTCGGGAAGCGCAACAATAATAGTGCTACTAGTATAATGTATGCTTCTAGCAATCTGACACCGAATTAACTGTTGCACGTCCACTGCCTGAGCGAGGACAGCTTGCATTAGTCAAAAGTTTCTCCTTGTCCCGTGAGCCACCACGCACAAGCTTCTCCCGTCCTGCAGGCTTCTCCTCGTTCGGCAAGTTGACGGGACACAACAAAGTAATGCTAGTCCATATTGCCTCCTCTCCGTTTAATATGGCTTAATTTCAAACGAGATAAATACACCGCCATGTCATCCTTTGTATATTTGTAAAAATACGGTCGATGGACTTCATAATACGCTCATTGCACTCAATATATACATTTTCCGATGTTTATACGGTCACTAGCTCACCACAGCTGAGTATGTGTGTGCATGCACGTGTAGGTTGAGCACTTGAGCGTGACCGTGTGTGTTTCCGTGTGCTCGGACATGCATGCATTAGGGCGTCATGGCGTTTTTGCGTCGATGTATGCGTGTGACTGTTGCATACGTAGGGGGAGTACGGTAGGGGCCACTAAAGGAGCAGTCAAATCACACACAGTAAGTTAGTCGGAAGAAGCAACCATCATTTCACTCTTCAATGACACGTACACAATATAAAATGGTTGATATGGAGAGAAAAAGAAAACCACTATATATACACTAGCAGGAGCCTAAGCTACCAGCCTGCTTTCTTGGGTTGCTCTCTTCACAAGCATAGAACGATGGTGGCCACACCGCTGGTCACATATCCGGCCTGATCCTGCAGCTGGGGGAAGGGAACAATGTTCTGCGTAGACGCGGTTGACATCGGCGAGGGAGAAAATCCATAGTCGGTGCGTCCCAATCGGGGGTCACCGCGGTATGGGCCGATGCCACGTCCCAACCGCCCTTCTAGCTACTGACCCGACGTCCGCTTTCAAAATATTAGTGCATGTCAACAAAAATTATACTAGTATCGTTGTTCCGTTTTCAAAAAAGCATATAAGCTGTTACTTCTTACCCAAAGGATCTTTATATCCAATGCAGACACAAAATATCCATTCGATCGCTCAAATTACTTTCATCGTTGATCGATGTCGAGGTAATTGCTGCATTGCCACCAAAACCCACCATCTCTTAAGCTAAAGTAGACCGAGCTAACCCCTATATTAGCATATTACTAAGATAAAATGTAAGGCAATCAGAGAATCATTTAGGACGTGAGCTTGTCAATCTGAATGTGGAGGGACACCAGCTTAGCCTCGGCCAGCAGCCTTTGGGCGGAACTGTGAAGAAGGTCACTCTTGCACGGCGACGCCGCCGGGATCCTCGCCGCTTGTCACCTCCATTTCCACCTTGATGGCGTCGGTCCGCCTTTGGGTTCCCCGGGCCGCTTCGCCAGCTTGGCCAATGAGTGCGATAGTGGGGACGCCCGCTCGATGCGCATTTAACCGACATGGTGATAGGCGCGCCGATGTCGAGCACGCCACGACCAAGAAAAATGTGCGGCTGTCCTCCTCCGCGCGAACAGCAAGAGCCGTGGTTCGGCTAAAGGGCACTTGCACCGGAGCGCCTTTGCCGTCTTCGATCCTGTGCACGGGCATGGGATGCACGGTGCTGATGTGGTGGAGAGCACCGGCGATGGGCCTTCGTAGCCACAGACGGGCACGGGGCATTTGCAGGGCACGAGCGGACACACACTCTGGTGATCGGCGAGCTTGTGGTAAGTGACGAGAGCCCAGCCTTCGCGGCGGGCACTCCACCCTCACCGAGGAGAGGACAGCGTCCACCGCCGTGTTCCTCACGTCGAAGCCACCCCCGCGCTCGCACTTCTGGCACTGCTGCTGGTTCCCGGGGCGCTCGACGCGGCAGTTCGTGCAAGCCAGGTGCCCACCCTGCACCTTGCTCGATCAGCCGAACGGACGAGGTGTATTCGAACCTCATACACTTGAGGCTTCAAGGGGCAGTGGAGCAAGGTGAGGTCCATCGAGACCATAGAGAGCTCCATCACCGGGTCCTATCGTATGCATGATCTCGCCCTCCCCGTGCACAACCATCTCTCGCTTTATTAGGGCCGGGGCATTACAAAGCTTTACCGTCACATATTCATACTACTTCAAGGTGCATTAAATCAACACATGCAAGTATCAAAAGGAGAGTCACGACATGCATGTGTTGTAATTAATGCATCGGTAAATGCAAATTATTGAAATATATCGAGTGCAGTGCTTTGATGTGTCGCGTCAACTCGTACAAGACCGAGAAGTTTGATTACTACAACGCCCTCTCGCCTTAACCGCACATGCCTTTGGCTGCATGACATTGGGCCACCGACCTGTTGGGCCCACTGTCATGGACGCAAAGGCAGGAGCGATAAGTCAATGAAGTTGCGTCCCTCCCTCGCCCATGAGCGTGGTGGTGGCGAGGACTAGGAGAAGCTGTCGCTACACGCCTCCCTCCCGGACGCAGTGGACATGCAGCAGCTCAATCGGTGTCGATGGCCACAAGCATCTTGTAGTACTCCTCCACTGCAGTAGTACTCCATCATTTTGTTCAACTTCCCGAAGAGGCTAAGAGCCAAGCATAGCCCGGACGCTCGTGTGGCAGTTTCATGTGTAGAGTAGTCTAGGATAGCGTGTACCGTGCCTGTAAGCTTAAAATCGTTGGGGTCGGCTCCATGCTATATTTTTTTGATTAAAATAATCTTCTGGCCCTACCTGTGATCCTGGTGATTCTAGTTTGCATGCTCATCTGGTCAAGACAGGAATATATATTTTAATTTGTGGTGGGGTAAATGTTAGAGGTTGCAGCAAATGGAGTATTGTACATCATGGGTCTTTCAGCCAAGTTTAGAGGCAACCATGTGGGGCTAGTGCTATGATGTGTCGCGTCAACTCGTACAACGAGGAGAAGCTTGATTTTACTACTACACGCCTTCTCCCTCGCCCATGCGCGCGGTGGCTCACAGATGAGGACATGCTTTTGCTTATAGTACTAGTACAACAAGCTATCCCTCCCGCTCGCAACAGTGGATTTGATACTATAGAAGCAGTAGTAGTAACATCATTGTTCGTCTTCTCGAAGAGGCGAAGAGCCAAATGCAACCCAAACGTGGCAGTTGTGAACCTTGGAGCACGCATATAGCCAATCTCTTGCATGAGACAAAATTGCTATGTGAGCCCACTATTGTAGTACTCCCTCCGTCCGGAAATACTTGTCATCAAAATGAATAAAACGGGATGTATCTAGATGTATATTAGTTCTAGATACATCTTTTTTATCAATTTTGATGACAAGTGTTTTTGGACGGAGGGAGTACTTGCTAGTATAGCCCTGTAAGCCAGAAAGGAGTATTTTCCTTTCTAGAGATTTCAACAAGTGACTAGACTACACCGAGACGGAGTACATATGGAGCAAAATTAGTGAATCTACACCGTAAATAACTACGTAGTTCTCTTGTTTTCCTCTCGGCCTTGGTCGCGGTGCACAATATTGAGTATACTAGTACTATCATCTTGAAATTTATGAAGTCACCATAGGCACCTCGTCGTCGACGGGAACGTCTCCTGACACACGATAGATGCGAGCGGCAGTCGCCTCCATAGGTGCTTGAATGCCAAGGAGGGAGAGGGTAGCGGTTCCCGAGACGTTAAACGGTCAATGATGCATCCTCAAATTACTCTACATGCAGAGGGAATTAATTGGAGAAGCAGAATAGAGCCAGCACGATGTGAATGCAACAGAGTTTGGATTCTCATATAAAGGCGCCCGACCACTCCAATCCATCTACTCCTAGTCTCTGCGCAACACCGCCGCTCCAATCCAAGACCAAGTGACCAAGCCGAAGAACCTATGGAGGCGATGGCGGACGCGAGCGACATCTGGCATGCCAAATCATCCAAGGCGCTGGCACAGGCCCCGCGACCGCACAACGCTTCCAGACGATGGCGATCGCCGGTGTCGTAGCCCTCGACGCCGGCTTCGCCTCGCATGGGCGACATGATGGTCAACACCATCCGCAAGTTCACCACCGTCAAGAAGCGCTGGACGACCTTGCCGTCTCGCTTCCAGCCCGCGCACCCAGGCTCCTCATTGCCTGCCACCCTCATCGGCCTCCATGGTGACGAACTCTTTCAAGCCCTGGTGGCCCTGCAGGCGCCGGAGGTCGCGACAAAGAATGTGCACCTCGAGGTCGCGCTCATCGCGCAGCGCCTCGCCATGCAAGAAACCGTCGACCTGCACATCCACGTCTACAAGGAAATCGTCTACATAGGCCACTACAAGGCCAGCAAGGACAGAAAGATGTTGGCCTTCTTCCAGCGGCTAGAATCTTTGGACGCCATTGTTCAGAAGCACGTCGACCTGGCCATGAAAGCCGCTGCTACATAGCCGCTGCTCAAATTGGGCCGGGCGCTCGAGTCGAGTAGGTGTACGTAGACTATGGATGCATCTCTTCTTCTTGCCTCCTGTAACCAGCACTGCATCGCCTCGTGGCATTAATGTTTTATTAGTATAGGAGTATATGGCATTTTTATTCCAGTAGTAACGTCTTCACTGTGAGGTGGGGCCGCAGTTGAGCAAACCGACCATCGACAAATCCCCACCCCTCCAATCCATCTACTCCTAGTCTCAACGCAACACTGCTCACTCCTAGTCTCTGCGCAACACTGCTCACTCCAAGAAATCCGTGATTTTGCGGGACTGAACTTTAGCCATGTTTCTTTTAGCTTCGCCCCGCGGGCTCATGAGTTAGTTGCCTACGGTGCCCGTCACCAAGTTGATCAGGAGTTCTGGCTAGAGGACATGCTAGATGATGTAAATGTTCGTATGGCCAGCATCTTGGCTGGACCTGTGTGAGTTATGGAATCGAGTGTTCCGTTTCAAAAAAAAGACCAAGTGACCAGAAGCCAGAAGCACCTATGGAGGCGATGGTCGTGAGCGGCAGTCGGCTGTGCCAAATCATCCAAGGAGCCTGCCTGCGGCCTCGCACCACGCAGCGTTTCCAGATGGTGCTGGCGACCGCCGGTGTCGTAGCCCTCGCCGACGCCGGCTTCGCCACTCGCATGGACGACATGATGGTCAACTCCATCTGCAAGTTCGTCGCCGTCAAGAAGCGTGTAGCGAAAGCTCCTACTAGTCCTGCCATCTACCACGTTCATGCGCGAGGGAGGGACGCAGCTTCATTGACTTACTACTCCTGCCTTTGCGTCTATGACAGTGGGCCCAACAGTGGTTGGCCCACCACATGCAGCTAAAGGCGTGTAGTTAAGGCACCGGAGCTCAGTCCGCGAGGGAGAGGGCGTTGTAGTAATCAAACTTCTCGGTCTTGTATGAGTTGACACGACACATCAAAGCACTGCACTCGAAATAAGTATTTTTACACATTTCAAATGGACTACTACATACGGTTGTATGTAGACATATTTTGCTTCGTATGTAGTCACTTGTTGCAATCTCTAAAAAGACTTATATTTGGAAACGGAGGGAGTACAATGCATGCATGCATGCCGTGACTTCTCTTTTGATATTTGCATGTGTTGATTTGATGCACCTTGCCAAATTTTGACTATAAATTTAACTAACCAAATTTTCATGCATGTCACGAAAAATTACGGGGCTGTTTGGATTGTGACTATATTTGTCTTATGTTGCCACATTATTTTTCCCACACTTGCCACACTTGCCTAACTTGAGTTGCTCAAATTGTTAGACACACTTTGTCTTGCCTAAGGGAATCTTGCCACACTTTTTGTATCTATGACATGTGGGGTTCACTGCTAATAAAAAAATTCTTGTCTTAGGAGTGGCTAATAAAAAAGACTTATATTTAGGAACGAAGGGAGTAGAAAATAAATAATAATGCATGTTGGGGCAACCCACGTTTCCGATAATTTTAGCCGTGGGCTTGTTCACAATTTTTACGAGGGGGTGGTTGTTCATTTAATGGAGGGACTTGTACCAGACTTGAACGATACAAAGTGCGACCTGGCACACCGTAACACCACTTGGAACAAGCAGGTAGCTATCTCAAAAAACAATCAAAAACAAAAAAATGGCGTCCTGGCATGTAGTACACAATTTTAAACGATTGTTTTGATGGAGTGAAAAAGGAAAACTACCCCACTACGTATATATAGGTCGGAGCCTCCGCGCTTGCGTGCTAGGGTTGCTCTATTCACACACTCTCATCCTTTCCAGATCATAACAAGATAGGGGTGGTAACACTGTCTTTCTCCCTTCAAAAAACACTGTCTTTCTATCCTCACCGTTGGTTACAGATCCGGACGTATCCCCCTCCGCCGGTGAAGGGGGGGGGAGGGGTAGCGTTTAGGCCGTCGTCGACAGCGAGGGAGGAGACCCACTGTCGGCCGCACCGTTATCTCTGGCCGAGCGCCGGCGCGGGAGGTCCTCCGATCCCTTCGTCGTTGCCCTAGTATGGGCGGATCCGGCCTCCCGCTACCCACCTATCCACATCCATACGACCTTCATGTATATCTTCCTTCGAAACCACCCTATCTCTACTTCCCCAGCTCGCTATGTCGCTGCATGTGCATCATTTTCTACCTCTCAGCCCCTCTCGATCGGATGGTCCAACGTTACCTATTTTTTTCTTCTATTGTTAGAGGTAAAGCTACTTCATGGAGTCGAATCTTGTACTTGGTTCAAACAAGAAATAAATTTGGGGTGGGGGAATTTAGTATGTAGTACATCGGACTTGGTACAAACAGGAAGGAAAGGGGTTGAAAGTAGTACAGACTGGTCATCCAACCGGTCTCTTGGTCGAAAAGGGAAATATAGGGGTAACGCTGAACACAGTGGTATGACCAGACTAGATTTGCTATCCACACATAGGAGTAGGTGCCTAGAGTGAACAAAATGGGACCAACCCATATATGTTTCTTGGATGTTCGTTTCTCGACAACAAACTATGAATCACCACTTTATGCCCCGGTTTAGTTACATGGTGCTGGACTGCTGGTGCACCCACTGTCCCATGCCCTTATACCAAATATTTAGTTGTTCTTAATCTAATGCCCCTGGTAAAATGAAGCCATGCCACTGTTAGAAGGCATGACATGTTTAGACAAGTGTTTCTACCTGTAATTGTTTGAGACTCTGACTGTTTCCTCTGTAGCTTTTTGTGTAAACAGGGATATCCATTTCACCTGGTTGCTGTTGTGACCTTTTGGTGCACTGCACAAAACTCTTCTTAAAAGAAGTGACTTTTGTGCTATTTAACTGGAATGTCAGAATGGAACAGTTGGTTCATTTCGGTGGAACTGCACAAAGGGAGATCTGTGTTCCAATCCTCATCATCCATATTGGCACCATAACCTTCCTTTAGGTAAGAATGATATTTAATGCATGTGTTCATCTCTATGTTGCGACTGCCATGAGAAAATAATGCTAATTTTTACTAGTGCAATTGTACTCCCTCACTGACAAAACCAATTCTGAAATAGAAGGCCAATCATGTACTTGGTTTCACCAACTGGTGAGGAGAATGAGAAACAGAGCATGAAGAGGAAGAAGAAGAATAAACAGTGCCAAGGCAATCTTGCTGAAGCCAGAGTCCTCAATCAAGGCCATTCAAGGGCTCCGGCAACGACTACCTTACATGTGAGACGATCCTCCAGGGAGCCCTTCCACTTCTGCCGTCTCACTTAATTAATTAGGAGTACTCTAGTACCACTAATTTATTGCTGCCTAATTTTCCTGTCGGAGTTAAACAAATCTTTAGTAGCACCCTATGTTGAATCATGTACGTGTGTATGTTTGTCTATGGAGGTGAATCATGTGGTCGAGCAGGGAAGGAATATTATTAGTGTCATGACATAATAGTGCTATTGTTTTGCATGTCAATTTATTGCCATTGGTTCAATGAGGCAATGTTTTGCATATTGTCCATCAGGAATTTGATGCTACTGTTAGAGTAATATGCTAATGTCTTTCTATCCTTTCTCACTAAGCTAATGAAGGTTTCACCTTGTTCGTACTTGTGCAAACAGGGACCATGTTGTGCCAATCATACATTTTAGTGGAACTACACAAGACAATACAATGAACTGTATCCCATCCTGTGCTTTAATTCTGCTGGAAGTTCTTGATAATCTTTCAATATAATCTCAGCACTGGTAAACAAGAGTGATTTCAACCATACATTCGAAGTGCACAAAAATATATACTATTGAGTGTCGGTGTCAAAGCCGGTGGATCTCGGGTAGGGGGTCCCGAACTGTGCGTCTAAGGCGGATGGTAACAGGAGGCGGGGGACACGATGTTTACCCAGGTCCGGGCCCTCTCGATGGAGGTAATACCCTACTTCCTGATTGATTGATCTTGATGATATGAGTATTACAAGAGTTGATCTACCACGAGATCGTAGAGGCTAAACCCTAGAAGCTAGCCTATGGTATGATTGTTGTTGTCCTACGGACTAAACCCTGGGGGCTAGGGTTACACAGAGTCGGTTACAAGGGAGGAGATCTACATATCCGTATTGCCAAGCTTGCCTTCCACGCCAAGGAGAGTCCCATCCGGACATGGTTCAAAGTCTTCAATCTGGCATCTTCATAGTCCAACAATCCGGCCAAAGGATACAGTCCGGCTGTCAAAGGACTCCCTAATCCAGGACTCCCTCAGTAGCCCCTGAACCAGGCTTCAATGACGATGAGTCCGGCGCACAGATTGTCTTTGGCATTGCAAGGCGGGTTCTTCCTCCGAATACTCCACAGAAGATTTTGAACACAAGGATAGTGTCCGGCTCTGCAAAACAAATTCCACATACCATCGTAGAGAGAATAATATTTCCACAAATCTAATCTGCTGACACATTCTGCAGCATGACATCACACCACGGCCCGGTCATTATTCGAACCGTTTTTCATAACCAGCCACTGCGCATATCGCGAGGCGGTTTTCTTGGCACGTCTTGTCGAAGCAGATATCATGTCCCCTTATCACGGGATTCTCATCAATACGGGTGTGGGTAACCCAACCGTGCCATCAATTACGACGCTTGGGGAATAAGCGAGTTTACCAGGTAGGTGGGGAGGCACATAGCTTCTTCCGCCCTTATAAAAGGAAAAGGATTCCCCGTTTTTACCCACGCCTTCTTCCTCCTTGCTCATCCATTCTTGCGCACTCGAGCTCCAGCACCCAAGTTCGCGTTTTTCTCCTCAAACCACTCCAAGCATGTTCGGAGCGGGAGGCAAGTGGATGGTCTCCTCCGTCACGGAGGAGGACATCACAAAGCTGCGGGGAGCCGGATACCTGGCCGCGAATATCGCACACTGGCTGCCAGATGCAGGGCAGATCATCCCTACTCCAGAACCCCATGAGAGGGTGGTTTTTCTTACCCACTTCGTCCGCGGACTGGGATTTCCCCTCCACCCGTTTGTCCGTGGGCTCATGTTCTATTACGGGCTGGACTTTCACGATCTGGCCCCCAATTTCATCCTCAACATCTCGGCATTTATCGTCGTGTGCGAGGCCTTCCTCCGCATCAAGCCCCACTTCGGCATGTGGCTGAAGAGCTTCAATGTTAAACCGAAGGTGGTGGTCGGCCAGCAAGCGGAGTGCGGAGGCGCCATGGTAGGCAAAATGCCCAACGTCACCTGGCTCGAAGGCTCCTATGTGGAGACCATAAAGGGGTGGCAATTGGGGTGGTTCTACATCACCGAGCCGCGCAACACGGTGGCGGCCCCCGAATTTCGATCCAGAATCCCCATGTGGCTCACCTCCTGGAAAGAGAAGGGCCTATCCTGGGGTTCCTCGATAGAGCTGACCGGACTCCAGACATGCATCAAAAACATGATAAGCAAGAAAATCAAGCTCGTCAACGTGGTTCAAGTCATGCTCTTTCGTCGGATCCTCCCGTGTAAAAGACGGGCATTCAATTTGCGGGAGTTCGACCCGGCCGAGCACCAGACGCTGCGTGAGCTCTTCGACACGACGCACAAGGACGTCTGGAAGGTGCTGTTCAAGGGCGCCGAGGTACCTCCTCCCCTCACCGAGGACCGCAGACTCAGAGCAAAGCGCCCCGCCAATCCGGTAAGTCTTTTACATCTCATAAGATGTTCTTTTCCCCAGTATGACCATGCGCGGGATCTAAGCCTCCACACTATTTAACAGGACTGGGTAGCGACAGCGGAGCAGATCGATTGTCCGGCTCCCCTGCCCGAAGATCCAGCAGATGCTCTCCTAACGGAGATGCTGGTTCCGGCGCCTTATGAGGTGCCGGAGAAGAAGGCCAAGAAGAAGGCCACGGGGACCAGGAAGGGTCTCTGGCACAAGGTTATATCGGACTCATCGTCCGAAAACACTGAGGCACACTCCTCCCACGAAAACGAGGTGGAGGAAGAGGAAAGTTCTCCCAGCCGGGGAGACAAGAAAGGAAGGCCGCCCGGTGGCTGTCAAGGGTCCAAGAAGGGAAGGACCCTCCTTCCGGACAACTCCACAACCGCCGCCAACAGCGATGACGAGTGGCTGCCCAGGGATAAGCCCCTGGCAAAGTCGTAAGTATCCGGATACCATAGTAATTCCGGTATGTTTTGTTTTGTTGCTTCTTATCATGTCGAACATGATCATGAAGCCCCTCCAAAGCTCATATCGGCGTATCCTCTTCGGAGGAGTCCTTGGGTGAGTCGGAGATGAACAGCGATTCGCTCCCGACCGCCTCCTCCCCCCGCCCTACGGATAACGTCGAGGTGTTGTCTCAAAGGGCACCGAACCAAGGGGAGATAGTCCCGGAAGCGCCCCGAGGCGACATTCCGGACACCGGGCGCGTGGGGAGCAAGACTCCCCTGGGCCCACATGACGGGGGCGGCAGGCTTAGCCCCCAGCCGAATACGGCGCCGGACCCTCCCATGGTTCCGGATTCTGTCAGGCAACCCCTTGCTAAGGAGGGCAAGCCGTCTGTGTCGATGGCCTCTGTTCATCCAGAGGCATCGGACAACTTGCTGGAAGTGCCTCGCAGCGCTTCCATTGATGAAGAGCACCGCACTATCATGAGTGCGGTGGTCAAGAAGGTTCAGTCTGCCAAAAGTGGATTGACTGAAGCCTGTGCCAGCCTCCTAACAGGCTTTGAGGTAAGTAATCAAATTATAATAGAATGTTAGCTCATAGATAGTAGCCCCTGATGCTCTGTTTGGCGTTCGCGAAGGAAGGCCGAATAGAGGATCAAAAATCGCAGGAGTCTAATCATAATATGTCTATGTGCACATGCAGGCTTCACTGCTGGCCGCTGCCGCACGTACTGCGGAGGTTGCCGCACTGAAGCGGGACCTTGAGCGGTCCAAGGAAGAGCTCGGCCTTACCAAGAGGCAGCTCGAAGAGAACAAAGGTAAGTGATACCCCGTCTGTATAAAGAAAATTTTGGTTTTGGAATAATAGGATCGTCATGAATTTTGCTAGGGGCCACGACCGAAGTGGCGGCCCTGCAGAAGGCGCTATCCGAGGCCGAAGACAAAGCGGCCAAGGAGCGCATCGAGCGAGAAAAGCAAGAAGCCCGAGTAGGCGAGGTGAAGCAAGAGCTCTAGGCTCTCGCCAAAAAACACGAGTCCTTGGAGCGTGACTCTAAGACGCAAGGGTCCGAGCTTGCGAAGGCCCTCGATAGCGCACAACACGCCAAGGCCAAAGCCCAAAAGGCCCTCCGGGAAATTGAGGCGGTTAAGAAGATAGCGGCGGGTAAGGCATTCATTATGCAAAGCAAGCATGTGAAGGAAACTTTCTTTTTACTTACCCGAGTTCGTGAGCTCTCCAGAGCGTTCAAGATCTACCCTGCAGCGGTGTCGATGTCATGAGTTCTACCGGCCCGGGAGGGGAGCTCGACGGAGAACTTGTTCTCGTCTCGATATCTGACCGAACACCCAATGCCCTTGAGCGACCAAATTTGAAGCAACTGGTCAAGCTCCACAAGGCGGCGGAATAGGCCATGAAGGGTCTTATAGTCCAGATGTGGCCTGGCGAGCCCCTGCCTGATAGCTACTTTGGTCTGGTGTGGCGGCTTGTGAATGCCTGCCCACAGCTTGAAGTCATAAATCGGTCCATCTGCATCGAGGGTGCGCGCAGGGCTTTTTCCCAGGCGAAGGTGCACTGGGCGAAGCTGGATGCCGAAAAGCTGGTGAAGGAGGGGCCGCCGGAAGGCAAGGAGCATCGCCACCCCGAAAAGTTTTATGAAAGTGTCCTGAAGGGTGCTCGCCTTGTGGCGGATGAATGTGCGGAGGATGTAATATCTGAATAAATGTACTCATGCGATCCTGTAATATGAAACGATTTCATTTGCGCTATGCAACGATTGTGAATTTAAAATATTACCTTCTATGCGGCCGTTTATCAAATCTGAGAGTTGGCCAGTCGTCGGCTTCTGCCCCCATGTAACTAGTACTGGGGTGTTCGGGATAAATCTGAGCACTCTTTATCCCAATTTTGGGTCCTTCGAGGGAGGTGTTCAGCGCAACGAACCAGGCAATCGGACTATAAGGCTTTATCACTCTCACTTAGCCATAGAAGTCTACAATTTTAAATTTTGGTGAAGCCCCTAGTATTCGGAAGGCCGAATTTGGGGTGCTATATATGCCTAAGTCGGGCAAGGCCGACTCCTCGCCCGAAGCGGAAAAAGTCTCGAACAGCGACCAGCTCTCGCCTTATCATGACAGTCAGTTTTCGGCTTTCTCTACTGAGGTGCTCGTCCAGAAGAACTGGGACACAATCGCAGTAGTTCTCCCAGTGCTACCTTAGCCGATATTGCAGAACGTAAGGTACCAAAACATGGGAGCCGGGAAAACCCAACTATTGACCCAATACATGGTTCGGAGCTGATGCATATAATGCTATAAGTTCGGGGTGCCGCACTGTCGAAAGTGTTCGGACTTCTCACGCCGTATTTATGGGGTATACTGAAGCCCCCGGCGTACTGGTCGTACCAGAATGTACGGGTGCAATTTGTGGTAATTAAACAGACAAGAAAAAAAGAAAGGGTAATGCAATAATAGACTAATGCTATGCATTGTTATGAAAATAATACGTCGAAGCGTACGGATACAAGTAGTGCAATAAGCAAAAAATAGGACTATTTGACATGTCCTATCCAAAGGCAAGCTATGTATGTGTATTTAAAACAGGTATTTCGATCGTTATCAGAGACCACCTGGGGATTCCCTTGTACGTCTTAGCTTCTTGCCGCCTTGGTATTTCCTTCCCGTAATGCGTCCAGCAATCAGACTGCTGAAAAGGGCTTCCAGAGAGTAAGGTCCTGAAAGAGAGAAAATGATAAAGGTATACAGCCCCTGTGGCGGTTGAGCCGCATTGTGGGGCGTGTCCTGGCCGTGCCCCCGCCTATGCCCATGGTATTTTTAGAGCGTAATTATGTACGCGCGGCAAAGATTTCGTCGCTTGACTGGGACTAGGACGGAGGCCGAATTGCTAGGCGAGCTCTGAATGTGCCAGGCGATCCTGTTGCAGGTTACTCCGAACTCGCTTGAAGGTGTCTGGGGGCTTTATCGCCGAATTGGTGGTTTGCCTTAAAGGCTGCTTTGTGCTTCTGCTGCGAGGGCCGCAGTGTGCTCCTCCGTGCGGAGCGAGCGCTCTGTGTTTCCATTGACTGTTATAACCCCACGCGGTCCTGGCATTTTGAGCTTGAGGTATGCATAATGCGGTACCACATTGGATCTGGCAAATGCGGTTCGTCCTAGCAGTGCGTGATAGCTACTGCGGAACGAGACCATATCAAAGACTAACTCCTCGCTTTGGAAGTTGTCCGGAGATCCGAAGGCCACTTTCTAGTGTGATTGAGCCCGTGCAGCAGGCCTCTACACCTGGGATGACACCTTTAAAGGTGGTTTTAGTGGGTTTGATCCTCGAGGGGTCTATACCATTCTGCGCACTGTATCCTGATAAAGCAGGTTCAGGCTGCTGCCACCGTCCATAAGGACTCGGGTGAGGTGAAATCCGTCAATCATGGGATCAAGGACTAATGCGGCAGAACCGCCATGATGGATACTAGTGGGGTGGTCCCTACGATCGAAAGTGATCGGGCAAGAAGACCATGGGTTGAACTTTGGGGCGACTGGCTCCATCGCATAGACGTCCCTTAGTGCACGCTTCCGCTCCCTCTTGGGAATATGGGTTGCGTATATCATGTTCACCGTTTTCACCTGGGGAGGAAATTTCTTCTGTCCTCCTGTGTTCGGCGGCCGGGACTCCTCCTCATCGTCTCTATGTAGCCCCTTTTCCTTGCTTTCCATATTCAACTTGCCGGCCTGCTTGAACACCCAACATTCTCTGTTGGTGTGATTGGCTGGCTTATCGGGGGTGCCGTGAATTTGACATGAGCGATCAAGTATGCGGTCCAAACTGGATGGGCCCGGGTTGCTTCTTTTGAACGGCTTCTTCCGCTGACCGGATTTAGAGCCACTGAATCCGGCATTGACTGCCGTGTCTTCGGCGTTGTCACCATTGTTGCGGCGCTTGTGTCTGTTGCGACGTGGTCTGCCGTTACTATCTTTGGCAGCTGAATTGCCATGACTTCTTGATGTGTTGCTGCGAGCCAGCCAGCTATCCTCGCCCGCGCAAAAGCGGGTCATGAGTGTCGTGAGGGCTGCCATAGACTTCAGCTTCTCCTGGCCGAGGTGCCGGGGGAGCCACTCGTCACGGATGTTATGCTTAAATGCCACTAAGGCCTCTGCATCCGGACAGTCGACAATTTGGTTTTCCTTGGTTAGGAACCGGGTCCAGAATTTCCTGGCCGATTCCCCTGGCTGCTGAGTTATATGGCTCAAGTCGTCAGCATCCGATGGTCTTACATAAGTGCCCTGGAAGTTGTCAAGGAATGCATCTTCCAAATCCTCCCAACTGCCAATGGAGTCTGCTGGCAAGCTATTCAGCCAATGCCGAGCTGGTCCTTTGAGTTTTAGTGGGAGGTACTTGATGGCATGTAGATCGTCACCGCGAGCCATGTGGATGTGGAGGAGGAAATCCTCGATCCATTCCGCGGGATCTATTGTACCATCATATGATTCAATGTTTACGAGTTTAAAACCCTCTAGGAATTCGTGATCCATTACTTCATCAGTGAAGCATAGGGGGTGTGCGGCGCCTCTGTGTCGGGCTATATCACGACGCCATTCATACGAGTCTTGTCTGCTGTATTTGGCCCGGCCGGATTCTTAACCGCCTCAATTTCTTCATCGTCCGCATCCCATTCTAGCCGGACATAGTTCGGCCAAGGGTCTCCTGAAAAGGAGAGAGACCTCAATGAGTTTAGCACGTCGCCCAGTGGTGAGTGCTGAAAGATATCCACGGAAGAAAACTCCATGATCGGTGCCCCATCAGATTCGATAGGCACGGACGCAGGCGGTTCGGAGCCCATGGCCGGGACGAATCCAACGGTTCGGCAACACGGGTCTCGTAGGAGGTGAAGTCAGTATTCGGCTCTATCGCCACTGAGTGTGCGGCCTCCATGGCGGGGTCCATCCACCCGTCCTAAGATGGCGCGATTTGTTCCGGATTGAGGGCCGGAGTAGTTGCAGGTGTGATCTCCCGAACACTGTCCGACGGCAGAGCTAAATCATGCTCGTCGTGATTGTGCGGCGCACCTGACATGGGCTCGAATCCGTCGAAGATCAAGTCTCCGCGGATGTCGGCAGTATAGTTCAAGTTTCCAAACCTGACCTGATGGCCAGGGGTGTAGCTCTCGATCTGCTCCAGATGGCCAAGCGAGTTGGCCCGCAGTATGAAGCAGGCGAATACGAAGATCTGTCCGGGGAGGAAAACCTCACCCTGGATCGCATCGTTGCCGATGATCGAATGAGCCATCTAGCCTTATGATGATGGCACAGTGGAACTCTCAATGAAAGCACCAATGTCGGTGTCAAAGCCGGTGGATCTCGGGTAGGGGGTCCCGAACTGTGCGTCTAAGGCGGATGGTAACAGGAGGCGGGGGACATGATGTTTACCCAGGTTCAGGCCCTCTCGATGGTGGTAATACCCTACTTCCTGATTGATTGATTTTGATGATATGAGTATTACAAGAGTTGATCTACCACGAGATCGTAGAGGCTAAACCCTAGAAGCTAGCCTATGGTATGATTGTTGTTGTCCTACGGACTAAACCCTCCGGTTTATATAGACACCGGAGGGGGCTAGGGTTACATAGAGTCGGTTACAAGGGAGGAGATCTACATATCTGTATTGCCAAGCTTGCCTTCCACGCCAAGGAGAGTCCCATCTGGACACGGGTCGAAGTCTTCAATCTGGTATCTTCATAGTCCAACAGTCCGGCCAAAGGATACAGTCCGGCTGCCCCAGGACCCCCTATATTAGGACTCCCTCATTGAGTGATTCTAGTGAGTGCTTTATCGTCTCTTATGGGACTACATGAATAAGCTTTTTTCCTCAGGTTGGTACGGGCCTAAGGCCTTCATCCATATTAGTTTGCTGTCATCTCTATTTGTATCGTACATCTTGTCATGAGAAACTCCTTTATCTTTGCACGTTAAAGTTTTGCAACCTATGATACATGGCAATGATTTGAGTGTTGAGCTAATTGGCACTGATTAAATAAACTAATACCTCTCTTTAAGCAAGACTACTATGTTGCTAACTTTACCCATTAAGATAATGAGGGTGCTTCTATTTGTTAGTGTATGTTTCATCAACTAGTCCCACTATTACAGTAATCTCACTCTCTCACTATATTTGCCATGTGGATGCTCGATTTTGGTGGAACTGCACAAAAACTTTGGGTGCTTCATTGCCTCGACAGCTTCCGTCCTTTCCTGTCAGTCGCTAATCTGGGCCTGCTTTCTTCCTTTGCTGTCAGTCGCTTGGCTTATCTCGGCTTCCAGTCAAAGGAAAAAGTAATTGATATGCTACCTCACACAGGTTGGTACTGGTCTTTATCCTGATTATTGTGCTTGTCATGTATTGGTAATTTGGTATTGTGCTACTGTTTGCCAATTTTATAAAGGATTAACTTGGAGCCTGAACTCGCAGGCAAATCATTGCATTAGGTGATTTCAGTAGAACTGCACAAAAAGATCAGATGGACAGATACTTTTGCTGCTGCTATGTACTCCAAAGTTCACTCAGACAAGCATCGATGTTGACAAGAAGTGACTATATTCATTCGAGTATCAACCGGCGTCAACCAGTTGTCAAACTCCAAGTATTAGGTGAGTGAACACTAAAAATATTGCTTGGCGCATAGCCCAGAAAAACACAGACCGGTGTTTGGTCCCAACTTGTGCCTTTTGGTTATCGGCAGATATGGTAGCGAACTGTATGGCATGGAGTCTAAAGATTCCACACAAGTTGGTTGGCGCGTATATTCATCTGGCACTTAATCAGTTTGCACGCCAGGGATGCTCCATTTCAGTTGAACTGCAAAAAAAATTTGGATGGTTCATTTTCTCAACCGCCTCCTTTCTCGTCTGCAATGTAGAATTTTGGCGAGCTACATGACCAAAATGAGCCAGTAAACTAGTTGGATGAAAGTAGTGGCCAAGTTGCTCAAACGTACTTCAGCACGAGGCCACTATTTGATGATAAACCTACAAGCAAAGCTCAGATTGTCTGTGTTGCCTCTTATGTACTCGGAAGTTTACTCGTACAAGCATTAATTTTAGCAAGAAGTACCTCCGACTGAACACCATTTACCAGTCTGCAATGTAGAATTTTGGTGAGCTACAGGACCAAGATGAGCCAAGAACTAGTTGGATGAAAGTAGTGGCCAAGTTGCTTAAACCTCACTCGGCACGAGGCAACTAATTGAGTATAAACATACAAGCAAAGTTCAGATTTTCTGTGCTTCCTCTTATGTACTCAAAAGGTTACTCGTACAAGAATTGATTTTAGCAAGAAGTACCTCCGGGGAACACCATTTACCGCCTATACCCTAGGTAATTAAAGTTCGTCCATGGATCATATTGGCTGTGATCTCAATCATTTGGATGCATAAACATACTGAACATGTGTATATCTGAATCTTTTTGTGAATTATCTATGAATATTGTTGTGTGATCTATATATCATTTGGATCCATAGACATGCGAACTTGTGTATATATGAATCTTTTGAGTTGTTGATAGTGAATGGTGGCTATGAATATGAGCGTGTCCTGTGAACCTGAGTTTGATACGAATGTTTACCTTTTCTGTTGTGCTTGTGTGTGAACTTGTTAGTATGCCTACTGTGGGGTATGTGACGTGTGGGTGTCAACGGCACACCTTCTTCCCGAGAAGAATTTCACATGCTTTGTTAGGGTAGCAACAACGCAGCTCTTTTTAATCTTTTTGCTCTGTCTTGCCCCCTCCCCCGCTCAACCCCTGCCATAATGTTTTCAGCCTCAAAACAAACATAGTATTGCGTTGTTTTTGGGGCTTGATGAAAAATCGAGTGCTGGTTTCTGTAGGTTGGCCCGCCCAGCAAATGGGCTGCTGGTCCACCACGGACTGGGAGGCTAAAAATACAAGTTGTATGGTGCGAGAGGCAAGTAAAAATACGCCATCGAGAGCCATCCATCAAGAAAAAAATCGCCTCTGATGTGCTTCTTCAATGTCATGCCCGCCCTCTATAATCCAGTTCACTCGGGGATCTGGTATCATTTTTTCCAGAGGGCGAACAAGTATCAACTAGGCCTAGGTTTTGTATTTTAACATGCGTAGCCCACGACATACGGTGACAGTGGTTTCAACTTATTTTTTGAGGTCCATACCGGCCTATGGGCTTTTTCTTAAAGATCGGCAGCCCAATGTATTTTTTAACCACATTATATATATTTATATTATTACTATTATCGTATATTTTATAGAGACTTATATATACATTATAAAAACATCCCACGTGTTATTAACTTATAAAAGCAAATGTTTAACAGAAATTGGCAAGGAAAATCCTGGTTGTTTTTGACTCACAAGCAAGGAAAATCCTGGTGATTGTGTACAAAAGCTTGCGAAGATTTTAAGGACCAATGTAATAATAACGCGCTCATTTTTATTTTGAGCAATAACTCGCTAATTTGTTAATTATGTATATAAAAAATGTGCCTCTCCGGTTTATTTTTTATATTAATTGTTCGTTCTAACATAACATTATATGTATAACGAGCCCAACTAATTCGTGTATTTGAAGGAAGTGCAAATGGGCTGGGATTTCTTAGATAATATAAATGGACTGCATTGACGCGAAATTATTTGTTCACCTAGCGCAGCAAATGGACTGTACATTCTAGAAAACATGGGCTAAATATATGCCACATTTTTGCAGGCTGACATGTGGGCCAATAGGTCGAAGCCTACGCAGGGCGTTGTCAACTTGGTCGGTCCCTCGTCTTCTTTCTCCAGCGTCGTCGGGACCGCCTAGTCCGGCCTCCGGCGGCTAGCGGCTTTGCTTAGCACGCATCGCTGCGAAGCATTACCCCACCACCGGCCAGGCTGTCCCTCGACACCTCCTGTTATTCTCCACCGACTGCAGCCCCACGCCGGACCGGAACCAGTTATAACCCTTCTCCTCCACTCAATCTGCGACTCCACTACCGCGTCTTCCCATTTCCGAGTCATTCCATCCGGGGCCTCGTCGTTGTCCACCACCTCGCGGCGCTCGGTGCGGCGTGGTCAACAAACGTGAGTCATCGGAAGAGGACTGTACGTGGAGAGCCAGACGGCTGGGACCCACGAGGTCCATGGTCGCACACAAGGAAAGTTCCTCCTTATTAAGCTGAAAAAATGTTTCATCCACCTGACAGCTAGGACCCACCGGCTGTATCTTTGCATGGAAGGAAGTGCCTCCTTGTTATGCGAAAAAAATTATTCCTCCCGTTGACAGCTGGGACCCGTCAGATTTGGTGGCTGACTTGTGGGCCTACTAAGCGGACGTGTACGCAGGGCTTTGTCAACTTAATCAACAAATGATTCTAGCAGCTGGACCATTGGATGTTAATCCAACAGCCCTGCTCCTTCTTCAACCTCTGTTCTTGCTCCTATCTCCCTTGGGCGGCACCGCGGCTATGCTGCCGCGCACCCGAACCAGTCAAGTTTCCCACTCCTCTCCATCTGCGACTCCACTGCCCTGTCTTCCCCATCTCTGGGTCGTTCCAGTCTGGGGCCTCGCCGTCGTCCATCAGCCTTTGGTGCGCTTGGCACGGTGTGGTCAACATCGTCAACAACCAAGAGTCATCGGAAGATGACTGTACATGAGAGGCTGACAGTGGGGACGCACCACAACCATGGACGCATGCATGCAACGGAATGCGGCATGGTCAACGTGGTCAAGGAACGGCTTCCATCGGACGTGGACTGTACGTGGAGAGGCTGACAGCTGGGTCCACGACGGCAGCAAGGAAGTGCCTCCTTATTACACGGAAAATAATGATTCCTCCACCTGACAGCAGGGACCCACCGGACGGGCCACCATATTTCACGAAAAAAACATTTCCCCCTGACTGCTGGGACCCATCGGACGGGCCACCGTATTGCGCGAAAAAAACTTTCCCCCCGCTGTCAACTTGGACCCACCGGAAGTGCCTCCTTATTACACACAAAAAATGAATACTCCCCCGGCTGGTTGGGACCCACCTTGGTGGGAGGTTGACTTGTGGGCCTACTAAGTTGACGGGGACGGAGTGCTTTGTCAACTTAGTCAATATGAACGATTCTAGCTCCGGTGACCGTGCGAGGTCCATCCAACGGCCGTAGTGCTTCTTCAACCTCTGGTCTTGTTGCTCCAGCCGCCCAAAGCAGCGCCGGTCGTGCCGCATGCTCCTGCCTCCCGTGGCCGGCTGTGCTGCCGCAGAGGCCTCACCGCCCCTACTATTCCCACCGCTGGCCAGGCCCTGCGGCGACGGAAGCCTCACACCGCAGCGGGCTTCCACTGCCGCGTCTTCCCCGGCTCCGCGTCGTCCCCTTCCTAGGCCTTGCCGCCGTCCACCGCCATGGTGCTCTTGGCACGGTGAGGTCAACATGGTCAAGGAACGACTTTCATCAGAAGAGTAATGTACGTGGAGAGGCTGACAGCTGGGTCCACGGCGGCCGCAAGGAAGTGCCTCCTTATTACGCGCGAAATAATTATTCCTCCACCTGACAGCAGGGACCCACCGGACGGGCCACTGTATTTGGCAAAAAAACGTTTCCCCCTAACTGCTCGGACCCCTCGGACGGGCCACCGTATTTCGCGAAAAAAACGTTCCCCCCGCTGTCAGCTCGGACCCACCGGAAGTGCCTCCTTTTTACGCACAAAAAATGAATACTCCCCCTGCTAGCTGGGACCCAGTATAGTAGGAGGCTGACTTGTGGGCCTACTAAGTTGACGGGGATGGAGGGCTTTGTCAACTTAGTCAATATGCATGATTCTAGCTCCATTGACCCTACAATGTCCATCCAACGGCCTAGTGCTTCTTCAACCTCTGGTCTTCTTGCTCCAGCCGCCCAAACTAGCGCCGATCGTGCCTCGTGCTCCTACCTCCCATGGCCGGCTGCGATGCCTCGGAGGCCTCACCACACCCTACTACTCCCACCCTAGCCAGGCCATCCCTCTACTCACCCACACCCCCTGTTATTCTGCGGCGACGGCAACCTCACACCACAGCCGAACCAGTGAACCCTCGTACTCCTCTCCGCGTGGGCATCCACTGCCGCGTCTTCCCTGGCTCCACGTCGTCCCCTTCCTAGGCCTCACCGTTGTCCACTGCCTTGGTGCTCTCGGTGCGGCGTGGTCAATGTGGTCAACGACCGACTTCCATCGGAAGAGTACTGTACGTGGAGAGGCTGACAGCTGGGTCCACGGCCGCAGCAAGGAAGTGCCTCCTTATTACGCACAAAATAATTATTCCTCCACCTGACAGCGGGGACCCACCGGACGGGCCACCGTATTGTGTGAAAAAAACATTTCCCCCTGAGTGCTGGGACCCACCAGCTACATCTTCGCACGCAAGGAAGTGCGTCCGGGCAAAATACGATTCGCCCCCCTGATTGCTGGACCCACCAGCTACATCTTCGCACGCAAGGAAGTGCCTGACAGTCGGGACCCACCTGGTTGAAGCGTACGTAGCATTGTCATTCTGGTCATGAACGTGTATGTACATACTGGTCAATGTAGAGGCGTGCACGTGTCGTAGTAGAGGCGCGCACGTAGCATGTACACTTACGTACAGCGGCCAGGGTGTAAGAAAGTAAATACGGCCACGTACGTACATACGGGCGGGGTCTCGAACGCCTACTCGCGCATACGTACGGCCAGGGCTCATGTACATGGCTGGGTCGGAACGGAGAAACAGCATCGTCGCCGTGTTCATGGGGAGCCAACCGGTTAGGTCAGAACGGAATGCGTCATCGTGTTCATCGGGAGGGCTTGGACGGAACAGCCGATGGAAACAAGGCCTGGCGTACCGTAGAATAGAGGAAACGGCCTTGTGTTCGACCGGCCACGTTCAAAACGGGATCTTGTTCATCGGGAGGGGTCTGGCGTACCACAAAACGGAGGAAACAGACCTCCTACGGGCAAATTGGGGGTCCTGTTGATCGGAAGGGGTGTGGCGTACCGCAAAACGGAGGAAACGGACTTGTGTTGGAGCGCTATGGTCGAAACAGGGGTCCTGTTCATCGGGAGGGGTGTGGCGTACCGCAAAACAGGACTCCACGGGATACTGTTCATCTCCACATCGACCCCCTCCAGCCTCCACGGGCTACTGTTCATCCACCGTCGACCTCCTCTAGCCTCCACCTGCGACTGTTCATCCACGGGCTCCTATTCTTCCAGCCTCCACCACCTGCTACTCCACCGGCTACTGTTCAACCAGCCCTCTCCATGGGCTCCTGTTCAACCACCCCTCCACGGGCTCCTGTTCATCCCCGCCTCCACCGTCATCGCTCATCCTGCCCTCCATGGGGTGGTCCTGTTCATCCAGCCCTCCACGGGGTCCTGTTCATCCAGCCCCAACCGGCTCGATCGATCGGGGTATTGTTCATCCAGAGGCAACACCACGGGTGAGGGAGTCCTGGACTAGGGGGTGTCCGGATAGCCGAACTATCATCGCGGCCGGACTCCTAGACTGTGAAGATACAAGATTGAAGACTTCGTCCCGTGTCCGGATGGGACTTTCCTTGGCGTGGAAGGCAAGCTTGGCGATACGGATATGTAGATCTCCTACCATTGTAACCTACTCTGTGTAACCCTAACCCTCTTCGATGACTATATAAACCGGAGGGTTTTAGTCCGTAGGATCTAACAACAATCATACCATAGGCTAGCTTCTAGGGTTTAGCCTCCTTGATCTCGTGGTAGATCTACTCTTGTACTACCCATATCATCAATATTAATCAAGCAGGAGTAGGGTATTACCTCCATCGAGAGGGCCCGAACCTGGGTAAAAACATCGTGTCCCTTGTCTCCTATTACCATCCGCTTAGACGCACAGTTCGGGACCCCCTACCCGAGATCCGCCGGTTTTGACACCGACATTGGTGCTTTCATTGAGAGTTCCTCTGCGTCGTCACCTATAGGCCCGATGGCTCCTTCGATCATCAGCAACGACGCGGTCCAGGGTGAGACTTTTCTCCCCGGATAGATCTTCGTATTCGGTGGCTTTGCACTGCAGGCCAATTCGCTAGGCCATCTGGAGCAGATCGAAAGCTACGCCCCTGGCCATCAGGTCAGATTTGGAAGCTTGAATTATACGGCCGACATCTGCGGAGACTTGATTTTCGACGGATTCGAGCCACAGCCAAGCGCGCCGCACTGTCTCGATAGGCATGATCTAACTCTGCCGCCGAACAGTGTCCTGGAGGCCGCACTAGTGTCCACTCCGAACATTGATTCGGAGCCGATCTCGCCGATCGAGGATGGTTGGTTGGACACCACCTCGGGGGCTGAAATCTCTACGGTGATTAAGCCGAACACAATCCCTGTCCTTTGCGAAGACCGTGACTCCCAGGTGCCGGACTCCTCTCCGGACTCCGAACCCTCCGCGCCCCTGCCAATCGAATCCGATCGGGCGCCGGTCATGGAGTTCACTGCGCGGACATCTTTTCAAAGACTCGCCCTTTGGCGACATCCTGAATTCACTAAAGTCTCTCTATTTATCCGGAGAGCCATGGCGGGACTACGGTCAGAAGGTTGGGATGCGACGACGGCGAAGAAATTCAACGCCCACCCACCACCCACTTTCAGAGCCACTATCGAGCTTACACGGCGTGCTCGATTTCGACTCAAGACATCGACGGTATGGACGACGATGTAGGAGACAACCATGAACCAGCGCCTATAGGATGTCGGACAACCACCTCATCCCATGATGTATACATGGTGGATACACCTAAAGGAAATGAAGACGAGGAACAACGGGACGCTACGAAGGATAAATCCCTCGAAAAGCAGTCAAAACGGCAACGTAAACGCTAAACCAAGTCCCGCCTCAACAAAGACCCAGCCATAGAGCAGGGCGAACCGGTGGACGACGAACATGCTATCGAGCAATCGTCATAACAAGACAACTTGGATAAACAACCCGTCCCCAGCGAAGATAACAGTCCGGACGATCTCACGCCGGACAAATTGTTGGAGCAGAATAACCTCCACAAAAGGCTCGTCGCCACTGCGCGTAGCCTGAAAAAGCGGCGGAAGCTCAAAACAGCGGAAGATGCACTCGAGAATCGGATGGAGCAAAGTATTCAACACCGCAGACAAATACGGCGACGATCGCCGACCAAAGAGCTACCCAAAGAGAAAACTACTGCCCGAATTTGTGACGAGGAGGCCATAGAGCCCCACAATAAAAAGTAAGAAGGCCACCCGGTCGGATGGACGACCCCATGGCAAAAAGAGAGCGGCAAATAGCGCCGCACACAAGCCGGCACGCGATCCGCATAAGGATTCACATCAAAAGGATGGCCCAGTTAGGTCCATCTATGGGCCGAGAAAGCAAGCTCTTCAAAGCAATGCAATACGCCAAATATCCGAACATCACGGCACACCCAAATATAGGGGCGCCGCACACCCCCTGTGTTTCACCGATGAGGTGCTGGATCACGAATTCCCAGCGGGATTCAAACCCGTAAACATAGAGGCATACGACGAGAACAACATACCTCGAGTCTCGGATTGAGGACTATATCCTCCACATACACATGGCTAGAGGAGATGATCTCCACGCCATAAAATACTTACCCCTCAAGCTCAAAGGGCCAGCCCGGCATTGGCTCAAAGGCCTCCCAGAAAATACCATTGGAAGTTGGGAAGAGCTCGAGGATGCTTTTCGGCAAATTTTCAAGGGACTTATGTCCGTCCTCCGGATGCGCACGATTTAAGTCATATAACTCAACAACCCGGAGAGTCAGCCCGCAAATTCTCGAACAGGTTCCTCACCAAAAGAACCAAATAGTCGACTGTCCGGATGCCAAGCCTTAGCAGCTTTCAAACACAACGTCCAAGACGAATGGCTCGCTGAACACCTCGCCAAGAGAAGCCGAGAACCATGGCTGCATTAACAAGCCTCATGACCCGCTTATGCGGGAGAGGATAGTTGGCTAGCAAGATGCAGCACCAACGACCCAAGTACATCCAAGTCGTGGATGGAAATGGGAAACCACGGCGCAACAAGGACCAGCGCGCCGTATTAAGGAACGGTCCAAAGAGCGCGGCGATAATCGGCGGATTCAAAAGCTCACGGCGTAACAATAAAAACTGCCCCTTAAGGACAACAGCGATGAGCTATCCAACCTAAACAAAATCTTGGACAAGATATGTCAAATCCACAAGATTCTGGAGGCCCGCAAACCATACCCACAGAGATTGCTGGGTCTTCAAACAGTCTGGCGTACTCAACGCCCGAACACAAGGGCTCGACACACCAAGTGAAGATGATGAAGAGCACCACAAGCAGAGCCCCGGGAAAAAAAATTCCCACAAGAGGTTAAAACAGTAAACTCACTTCACGTAATCAAAGGGAAAAACAGAGCGGCGCCCACTGGAATGCGCGCCGCTAAACTACCCTAGCGGAGTACCAACACCGGGTTGTCAAAACCAATCACCTTCGACCATCGTGACTATTCCAAAAGTATCCGGACGCAGGATGGATCTGCCTTGATATTGGATCCTATAATTGGACGGATTCCAATTTACACAAGTCCTCATGGATGGCGGCAAGGTGACATAAACCTCGATATATCGTGACACAATCCGCAACATGGGGATAGACCCAACCAAAATTCTCCATAGCAACACCTCCTTCAAAGGGGTAATGCCCGCCCGTATGCCCATTATGCGGGCTCCCTTCTACTAGAAGTTGTGTTCGGATCATCCGACAACTTCCGCCATGAAAAGTTAACCTTCCACATCGCCCCATTCGACAAAGAGCTATCAAGCACTACCGGGTGTGAAGCTTTCGCCCGCTTTAACGCATAATACCGCATTATGCATCTCTTACACTTAAAATGCCCGGTCCACGCGGCATCATCTCATTAAAAGGGAGTATTAAGTGTTACTCGAGCACGGAGGAACGTGAGACTGCCTTGACAGCCCCACACCTATCCGGCTCCGCTAGTCAAAGAACCTGAATAGGTCATTCAAACCCCGGACACGGCTAGACGAGTCCGACGCCTACTAGCGGCATACCCCCATACAAGGGGTTGCATGCATGTACAACAAGAGACAATAAAGCTCAATTTTATTCACTTCTTCGAATCGTACTCTGTTTATTTAATATAAAGTACATCTTTCGCACGATCTTTTTTCTTTTAAACTAAGTTCCTCTCTTTTACGTGATGAACAACGTGCTACACCCGTCCAAGATACGGCACAACGGAGACACAGTATGAGGCGTGCAAGAGGGACCCGTTGCAAGGATTCTTTTTGATTAAGACCTGCGTAAACCTTTTTCTTGTCTCTTGTTGATATACATCCCCGGTTTCTTACTATAACCGAGGAGGAGGTCATGCGTTTTGGCATTGGCCGCACCAGAATTTTTTGGCGTGCACTGGACACTGGGGCTTAGGGCATTATTCTGCCTGCTTTTATAAAGACCGAATACCTTAGGAAATATTCGGCATCTCGAGTTAGGCCTTATATGCATCAGCTCCGAATCATGTCTTTGGTCAAATGTTGGGTTTGCCCGGCTCCTGTGTTTTGCTGCCTTACGTTCCGTACTATCGGCTAACGCGGCACCAGGAGAACTACTGCGATTGTGCCCCGGTTCGGCCGAGCGAGCACCTCAGTAGAGAAAGCCAAAAACTGACTGTCATGATATAGCGAGAGACTGGTCAACCACTCTATGACTCACCGGAATGTTTAGAATTCCTCCGCATTAACGAAGGACCGTTTTTCGGTCATGCACATACGCATTCTCGAATTAGGGAGAGTGTGGTGCCCCCAGGGGCTATATAGTAGCCCCACCCTCGAACTCCTATGGCTAAGTGAAAGTGATAAAGCATTATAGTCCGGTTGCCTAGTTTGCTACGCTACCACCTCCATAACAGGACCAAGACGTTGGATTAAGTGTGAAAAAGCGCCTTCTTTGCAAACACCCCACACTATGTGCGTGGGGCTGAAGCCAAAGACTGCCATCTTTCGTGTTATATATACATATACATCAACGGCCGCACAGGGAGTAGTTTACTACTTGAACGCACAAGTATAAAAAGCTCTTATATTATATCGAAACATTGTTTTCAAAAATCATACATGTCATTTAAACATAATATCCTTCGAGCACTGCGTCTTATTAAATGAGCGCCCTGCAGGACTTGCTCAAAATAGTGCTCGGCAGGTACTCGGCTTCTGTCCGAATCTTGGGATGCAACGTCTGTGGCCTTCATCTCCGCCTAGTATGTCTTGACACGGGCCAGAGCCATCCGCGCTCCCTCAATACACGCCGACCGCTTCATTGTGTCGATACGCGGTACCGCACCAAGCAACAGCTGCACTAAACCAAAATAACTCTTCTAGAGGTCCGCTCGCCACAAATGAGTCATGACATGCTTCATGGCAAGTCGGATAATCGATTCAGCTCGGCCCATTCGCCAACCGATCGGTCAACGGAAGAGGACGCTCCGGCTATGGAATTGCGACCAATATAGCTCTTCCCTTCGTGCCCCTTCGGCCTCGGAAGTGCTCAATCGCGTCCATGGCGCTTCGCCCGCTAAGTCCAGATAAGCATTCTCCGAACTCTACAACTTGTCCAACTGAGCATACTTCGGATCCGTATATTTCCTCCGCAGCAGAAACGGTTTTCCAGCCGCAATAGCCCCGGCCTGACTCAACTCCTCCTTGGCAGCTCTCAAAGCGGAACGGGCATCCTTGGATTCGGCGGTGGCCTTTTTCAGGCCCACTTGCTCCGCTTGCCGTTCTTTTTCAAGAACCTCGCAGCGGTCGGTAGTATTCTTCAACTTCATGGCCATATCGGCCATTTCCTCTTTGCTACGGCAGTGAGCAGCCCGTTCGGCTTTTAGCTCTTCGGCCGCCCTTAAAGCGGCCGCAATACTATTTCTGGCTTGCTCTTTCGCTCGGGCAAGTTCCGCACGCAGGTCCTCCACAGCAGCGGCACCACCTGCATTAAGCATACAAGTAGTAAGGCATGGCCGTCAAGCTCCCTTACCAGGTGTCCGTGTAGAAGTCGCATACCTTGTGACTCGTCAAACCGTTTATTGACTAGCGCGATGTCCACATCCGCCTCGTCAAGTTGCCGCTTTAGTTCGGCATATTCATCGATCCGGTGGCCATCGGACGCCCGCCACCTATTGAGGAGCGGCGATATGTTATAATCGAGATTATGATCCTCGGCACGCTATCAATTTTGACAACATACCGAGTCTCGTGGGCTACTATCTATACAGGCGCATTCTATATGCATAACTGCCGGAAAGGTACATCATTTTGCGTACCTCAAACCCCGTCAGTAAACTTCTGGCGGCTTCATGCAATCCGCTCTCAGCGGATGCAATTCTTTCAATCACTGTACCCATTAGAGCACGGTGATCTTCTGAGATAGCCGCTCGCCCGAGCAGATCCTTCAGCTCCTCTGATCGCACGTCAGTTGGCGCCGGACCTTCCGGCCCCGCCGGACTTGGGGAAACCCTCCGCGATGACACCTCAGGGTTGTCCGCCTTGCAAGAGGGTGCGACAGGTGGAGGCGTTTCGCTCTCCATCATCTCCGGAAGAAGATCCCCCGAAGACGAGCTCTGCTGAGAAGGGCTGAGATCCGAACTACAAGGTACAATTTTGGTTATCTTTAGAAATAAATACAGGGACGTTCCTTATTTACAAGACCCCTTCTTTTTACTTACGGCTCGCTGGAGGGCTGATCCCCTTGGGGAAATAGTGCGGCTGGGATACTTCCCAGCGCTGGACTCTCTGGCGAAGATTTCTTTCCCCTCTTTGAGGCCTTGACCTCCGGTTCTTCCGAAGCGGTCCTCTTCTCTCCTTGGAGGGTGGGACTTTGATCCCTCCTTCCTCGAAGCCTCCTTCGTGGAGGCAGCTTGCTCCCTGCTCCCCCTTCGCCTTCTTTAAAAGGCGCGGCCTTCAACATCTTGGTCAGCATGGGATCCGGCGTGGTCTCTGGGAGGGGAGCCAGACACCTTATCAACTTTGCCTTCGCTATCCACTCCTGCTCAAGAAACAGCTCCTTTAAGGGCAAGTTTATGATAAATGAGCAGACTGACAGCCCGTCTGCAGGACTACTTACTTGAGTATCTGGGTGATTGCAGCTCAGTCCTGCGTCCTCAGTCAGGTCCGGACACTTCTCTTGTGATCTGAAGAACAGTTTATACATCTCCACGGGCGCCGTACCCATAAAATGTTGGAAAGCTCGTGGTCCCTCCGGATTAAATTCCCACAGTGCGGAGGCGGCGTTTGCAGGCGTATATGCCGAATCAACATAACATGCGCCATCGCAACCAGATTGATCTCTCTTTCTTGGAGGTCTTGAATACGGTCCGCAACAAAGGAACGCCCTGGACGGCCCTCCGAGCCCCTTGTTGACCCATGACGCCACCGCCGTGGTGGACTGAGCGAAGGCGGAAGCGCCACCCATTTGGTGCCCCCGGGAGCGGTGATATAAAACCACTCCCGTTGCCACAAACCAAGCTCCTCTTGAAAAGAGCCCTCGGGCCACGGAGCATCAAGACACTTGCTTATGACCGCCCCTCCGCTTTTCGCTTGTTGCCCCTCGATCATCTTTTGTCTCCACCTTGAAGGTCTTGAGCCACAATCCAAAGTGAGGGGTAATATGGAGGAAGGCCTCACATACGACAATGAATGACAAGATATGGAGGATGGACTCCGGATTCAAGTCATGGAAATCCAGCCCATAATAAAACATGAGCCCCCGCACAAAGAGATCCGTCGGGAAGCCTAAACCCCGAAGGAAGTGAGACACGAACACCATCGGTCGTGCTGGTCGGAGCCGGACATCGTCGAAGGTCCGAAGCGCCTAAATCTGAAGCTTTGGGTGTTAGAACTCGAAGCGCGAGGCAAACTCGATGGAGGGTGTAAAAAAGAAGAGGGCCTTGGTCTCATTATAAAGAGGTTGAATACCAAGAGCCCTCCCCGTGGTCGATTAGGACTCGCCTTTGATAGAGGAGGCGTGCCAACGGGCACAGTTGGGTTACCCACGTCCGTATTGATGGGAATCCCGGAATAAAGGGGCGCGATCTACGCTTTGATAAAGACGTGCCAAGGAAACCGCCTCGCTAAACGCGCTAAGGTGGAACAGTAAAAAACGATTCATATAAAGGCTTGGCCGTGGTGTGATGTCACGCCGGAATACATCGCCAGATCTGTGCAAAAGTTATTCCCTCTATGGTAGTATGTGGAACTTGTTTTGCGAGCGGACACTATCCTGGTGTTCAAAACCTTCTATGAAGTATTCGGAGGAGGAACCCGCCTTGCAACACCGAAGACAATATGCGCCACGGACTCGTCGTCATTGAATCCTGGTTCAGGCTACCGAGGAGTCTCGACTAGGGGTGTCCGGATAGCGAACTATCATCGCGCCGGACTCCTAGACTGTGAAGATACAAGATTGAAGACTTCGTCCCGTGTCCGGATGGGACTTTCCTTGGCGTGGAAGGCAAGCTTGGCGATACGGATATGTAGATCTCCTACCATTGTAACTGACTCTGTGTAACCCTAACCCTATCCGGTGTCTATATAAACGGGAGGGTCTTAGTCCGTAGGACGAACAACAATCATACCATAGGCTAGCTTCTAGGGTTTAGCCTCCTTGATCCCGTGGTAGATCTACTCTTGTACTACCCATATCATCAATATTAATCAAGCAGGAGTAGGGTATTACCTCCATCGAGAGGGCCCGAACCTGGGTAAAAACATCGTGTCCCTTATCTCCTGTTACCATACGCCTAGACGCACAGTTCGGGACCCCTACCCGAGATCCGCCGGTTTTGACACCGACAACGGGGTCCTGTTCATCCACTCCCACTGGGAACTGTTCATCCAAATCCCCCCACAACGCTCACTGTTCATCCAGAAGCAGCATCGATCGGCTTTAGTTAGCAGCACTAGCGAAGGAATCGCTCGATCGGGTTCAGTTAACAGCCATCGATCGATCACTCGGGTTCGATTCTGCCAGAGCCTGCAGTAATCGCCAGTTCGATTAGAGCCCAACGCCTCGCACCCACGCGCGTGTGTGTATGAGAGAAACGTGCATCGCTCGGTCCCGACCACCCACTGTAACCGGGAACACCCCGATATTTTCCTCGCCCCCGCTTCTACCACGGTTTTTTCCATCATGGACGGCCCAAAGAATGTCATGCAGCTGCGTCTCTGGCCCGCCCAGGACGAAAATCCCATTTTCTGTCATGATTATTTGTCATTGAAGTAGGACCCCACCACATCTATGATGATACCGTGTTTTGTCACAATTACGTCATAGAAGTGTCATAAGTATGACAGAAAAGATTTTCGGTCGGCCCAAAATGTCACGGATGTGTCTTTTTTTGTAGTGGCATGTTTCTCCTGATCTCGAGGACTTGGGAGCATCTCTTACCCAATGAAGAGTTTGTTGCCCCCAGCTGGATTCGTCATGAGCCCATCAAGCTATGCATCAAGAGCGAGTGGGCTAACACCACTACCCGAGCAAAGGCAGAGGCTGCTAAGATGGACGTGGATGAGGATGAGTTTGAGGAGGAGGAAGCGGATGAGGACAGCTCTGGTGGATACTCTCCTCCATCTTCTGAGCCCACTTGGGCTAAGAGGCTAAAGAACAAGATGAAGGCTCTGTTCTGCATGCAGGCCAAGGGACAGTACATGTCCCATGTTGCTCAGAAGGAGAGTCGCCGGCGCGACAAGAGGATCTTGAGGACGTTCGGCGGGCAGGTCTCGAGTGGGTCCGGGAAGCACATCACTCCGGAGGCTGACTGGATGGTGAAGCAGGGCTACCAGTGGACTGAGTCAGAGGAGGAGACTATTCCCGCTGCCGAGACCGATGAGGAGCGCGATGAGTGATCACTGTAGCTGAGCTACCACTTGTGTCGTAGGTGCCCTCTCTGCCTTTTTGGTGTCTCGATGCCAAAGGGGGAGACAGTGTAGGATTTGCGAGTCTTGAGTCATGTCTTGTTTCGCTTTGTCGCTTTGCGTTCGTTTTGTTGAACCTCGTTTGCTTTGGCTCACTGGTTTGTGGTTGTGTTCGTGTAAGACTATCATATGGTGTAAGACATATGTCCTCAGCTTATCTTTCTATCTTATCATATTGTCTAGTATGTTTAGTAGGTTGTGACCCTATCATGCCATGTGCCCTTTTCACTTCATGCTCAACTCTATTCCTTGCCATGCTCATTGTCATTCACATTGTTGCAAGGATTGCCTTGTTTATAAAATATAGGGGGATTGTTGATCCTAGTAAGTGTGCCGTATAGTCCAAAGCATTTCTCTAGAGAGCACACATCTAGGGCGAGCCCGTCTATATTTTATAGATTTTGGGTTTCCTTAAGTTTCATTTTATATCTCTACTTGCAAATCCCGTATTGTCATCAATCCACCAAAAAGGGGAGATTGTAAGGACATATTTCTCCCTAAGTGGTTTTGGGGATTGATGACAATGCTTTGCGGACCAGTCGTGTGCATTGAGCATTTCAGATATCTCATGTATAGGCACAAGACGATTCGTGCCCCTCGGAGCCTATCGAAGACGGTGTTCCTCTATGTTTCTTTTCGGTGGAATTGAGTCGTAGGAAAGCCTTACTATTAAGAGGGGGGCCACTTCGAAAAGGTTAGGGTGGAATCAACACGTATGCGTCTGTTCCTTTGCACCACCTATCCTTACTTCTTTGGAGCACCGGTTGTTCCCCTTGTCATTGCGAAGATGATGGCCTCCCAGTGCTACTGGTCTGTGGCTTGCGGTAGTACTTCTCAAGGGAGCAGTAGTATCGCAGCAGGCCACGGTAGTACCGCCCAGGACAGCGGTAGTACTGCTCCTGGATCGTGGTAGTACCGTGGCCTCTGGCCCAGTACTGTGGCATGAGCGGATGTAGGGGCGGAAGTAACTTTTTACTTCCGCACCCTACGCGGTAGTACTGCTCCTTGTGAGTTGTAGTACCGTGCCGGATTTCTGCACTGACCGAAACTTAGCGGAAGTAGCCACGGATGTAATTTTATTAGTCCATGCCTTCCCAGCCCAGGATGAGCCCTTCCTTGAGGTAGTACCGCAAGGGCGCGTGGTAGTACCGCTCTGGCGGTTCTACCACTCGTTGCCTTGTGCAATAGGGCCTCACCTGGCCCCTGCCGCCCGAGCAGTAGTACCACACCTCTCAGCAGTAGTACCGCAAGCCAGTACGGTAGTACTGCGGGTCTGTGCGGTAGTACCGCATGTCGCGGGCTGAGTTGGTGGGTAACGGTTGGATTTGTCCTCACACTATATAAGGGGGGGTCTTCTTCCCCAAGTTGACTATCTCTTCCCTTCCCAAGCTCCATTGTTGCTCAACGCTCCATTTTCACCCGATCTCTCTCCCTAGCCAATCAAACTTGTTGATTTTCTAGGGATTGGTTGAGAAGGCCCCGATCTACACTTCCACCAAGAGAAATTTGATTCCCCCACTAATCCCTTGCGGATCTTGTTACTCTGGGGTGTTTGAGCACCCTAGACAGTTGAGGTCACCGCGGAGCCATAGTCCATTGTGGTGAAGCTTCGTGGTGTCGTTGGGAGCCTCCAATTAAGTTGTGGAGATTGCCCCAACCTTGTTTGTAAAGGTTCGGCCGCCGCCTCCAAGGGCACCAATAGTGGAATCATGGCATCTCGCATTATGTGAGGGCGTGAGGAGAATATGGTGGCCTTATTGGCTTCTTGGGGAGCATTGTGCCTCCACATCGCTCCAACGGAGACGTACTTCCTCTCAAAGGGAAGGAACTTCGGTAACACATACTCGTCTCCATCGGCTCCACTCTTGGTTATCTCTTACCTTTACTTGTGCAACTTATATTGTGTTGTATCCCTTGTTTGCTTGTGTACTTGTTGTTGTTGCATCATATAGGTTGCTCACCTAGTTGCATATCTAGACAACCTACTTTGATGCAAAGTTTAAATTGGTAAATAAAAGCTAAAAATTGTTAGTTGCCTATTCACCCCCCCCCCCTCTAGTCAACTATATCGATCCTTTCAGCCGCTGTGTTGCACCATCCTACCTCTTTGGGGAAATACCGATGTAGCTTCAAGCGACATCAGGGCTCACCGAGTTCATGCAATCGGTCTCGCCGAGTTGGCTTGGCAGATTCTCTGTTGCTTATTGCTTCACTTCGGTCCCACCGAGTAGATGCAATCGGCGCCATCGAGATGATTTTGCCCTAAGCCCTAGCACATCGGTCCCACCGAGTTGTTCCAGTCGGTCCCACCGAGATTCCTAACGTTCATATTTTTGAACTGATCGGTGCCACCGAGATGGGTCAAAAGTGTGTAATGGTTGGATTTTGTGTGGAGGCTATATATTCTCCTCCACTCCCTTCTCTATTTGTGAGAGATCCATCAGAACGTGTGTCGGTGTCAAAACCGGCGGATCTCGGTTAGGGGGTCCCGAACTGTGCGTCTAGGCGGATGGTAACAGGAGACAAGGGACACGATGTTTTTACCCAGGTTCAGGCCCTCTCGATGGAGGTAATACCCTACTCCTGCTTGATTAATATTGATGATATGGGTAGTACAAGAGTAGATCTACCACGAGATCAAGGAGGCTAAACCCTAGAAGCTAGCCTATGGTATGATTGTTGTTCGTCCCCACGGACTAAAACCCTCCGGTTTATATAGACACCGGATAGGTTAGGGTTACACGTAGTCGGTTACAATGGTAGGAGATCTACATATCCGTGATCGCCAAGCTTGCCTTCCTCGCCAAGGAAAGTCCATCCAACACGGGACGAAGTCTTCAATCTTGTATCTTCATAGTCCAGAGTCCGCCAACGGTGATAGTTCGGCTATCCGGACACCCCTAATCCGACTCCTCAAGAGCCCCGAACCAGGCTTCAATGACGATGAGTCCGGCGCGTTGATTGTCTTCGGCATTGCGAGGCGGGTTCTTCTCCAATTTCCATATACTTGTCGAATAGTGTCCGGCTTATGATAAATATTGTGCCCCTTGGCTTCTATGCCCAATAATGGCCATCTTCCACGTGTTTGAATGAATGCGAAAAGCCAGAGTATTTTTACACTTACCCCCCTAGCTGCGCAAATGAGCTGCCTATAAAAGGGGCGAGGATCTAGATCCGAGTCACACCATCCCCCCTTCGCGAGCTTTCATCGGAGCACCTCTGACCAAAGCCCATTCCATCATGGACGATCGGCGCTTGGCTCCTCCTCTCGCTCCTCGGCCCTCAGCCCGAAATTGGGAGAGATGCTCGATCCAGCGTGGCAGCTAGCTATACTCCAAACCAAAGGGATTTCTTCCCCGGCCTTCATGGTTCCGATTCGAGCCGGACTTGCCACCTACAAGGGCGGAAAGCAAGCGGAGAGTGTCCCCGATCCCTCTAAAGGAGAGCGGGTATGCTTCTTCTCTTATCTAGTAAGAGGACTCGGATTTCCAATCCATCCATTTCTCCGGGGGCTCTTGGAGTTCTACGGCCTCCAGCTACACCACCTTACGCCTGCCTCCATTTTGCACATCGCGGGCTTCGTGGCCCTTTGCGAACTGTTCTTGGGCGTCGAGGCTCATTTCGCGCTGTGGAAGAGATTATTCTGCCTAGTACCCCGTTCTCATGAGGGGTCAATATATCAAGTGGGCGGAGCCGAACTATGGCGCATCGCCGGGACCGGATATCTATCCGGAACCCCGAAGAAGGCGTCAAGACTGGCCTTCGGAATGGTTTTACATGGAGGACGTCCCGCTGCCGGATCCTATTCGGATCGGCCTTCCGGAGTTTAGCAATGCTCCTCTGAAGAAGCGCCTAAGCTGGCGCCCTCGGAGCCCCAGAGGGAAAATGACCGGGATGTCCTTTACTTGATGAGTCGAATAAGATTACTGGCTCATGCCGGATTGACCATGATTGGAGTGATGGCAATCTGCATATGAGGGGAGTGCAGCCGCTCCAATATAGGGGCCACCCCATGTGGGACTTCAACGGGGAGGACGATGCCACCTGCCATGGCCGCAAAGGGCCGGGATCGGTCACCGAACTGGTGAAGATCTTGTCTTCCATGTATAAAGGGAGGAGGAGGACTTCCTCGCGCCAACCCATCGAGCGAAGTTTTCTTCAATAATCCTCGAAGTTGGGTAAGCAAACATCTTTGTGGCCTGTCCGATCCATGTTCCCGTGATTAAATATCTCATTTCATGGTTTTCGCTAGAAATCGCTACGGGCTGTGGAGAAGATACACAGCCCGCCCCCACAACCCGAGGATCCAGAACGGTCCCTTGATCCGGCCTCCGAAGAGGATCCGGATATAAAGGTGGAGTTGATCGACAGGGTGTTCTACCAACTTAGCATCGACAATGCTTTGGTTGCCATTACGGTCGATTACCCCGGAATACTTCCAGCCTCGCAGGTAACTGAGACCGAGGTCCCAATATTCTGATAATGACCCATCCGTGCTTATTTTTGATCACCGTATACCAATGGTGTTTCACAGGGGGTACCTTCGAGGCAGGAAGCCGAGCACGCGGCGGCTGGCCAACAAGGGGCGACGGCCCGCAGTTAAAAAGAAGTGCGGTCCGGATCGAAACTCCGCCGCAACGGTATGGCGTGTCACCATGTTCCTAGGATTGATTTCTGGAAGGCGTACTAACGCTGATGCTCTTTTCAGGAAAAAGAGCGCTCGCCGCACTGAGTCCGGAGAGGTTGCCAATCGGACCTCCGCCAGCCAGGCTCCAAAGCCGGGTCCAGAAGCGGAGGCGAGCACGAGGCGTACGTCGGATGCTCCTCCGACAGAGGATGCCGACAGATTATCCGCCACCAACTCCGAGGTGGAGAGCGCCATGAATCACAGGCGCCGCCGGACAGTTCTTCGTGACGCATGTTTCTCCCAAGAGGCCTTGAATGCCTTCAATTCAGGAGATGCGCACCTCCGTGCCGCTCAAGATGGTCTAGCCAGAGCCACGGAGCAGTGTGTAAAGGACATACGGGTGAGGAAATTTGTGATTATATATGCCAAGAGTCTCCCGAGACTTAAAATAGTTAGAATAACTGATTTAAGGATCATTTGTTATCTGAGGACCTTACAAAAAATGTACCCGACTGTCCCGGAGCTTGAAGAATGCAAGGCCCAACTTGAGGCCGCACTAGCCGCCACAGGGGAGCCACAGAGACCCCTTCCGTAATATACGCCTTCAAAAGATAAATAGTTTATGAAGTGCGGCGGGTGTGTAACCGACAAAAATATTGCAGATGGCGCCGGACTAGATCCGGACAAGCAACAGCTCTTGCGCCAGCTAAAGGCCGGCGAGAGCGTGCTTACGAGGGTGCGGCAGGAGAAAAATAACCTCCAAGGTGCCAACACCAAACTGGGTGAGGAACTAAAAGATGTCCGTGCCCAGTTGTCTGACTCCGTAAAGGAGAATCGACGACTTCGTCGCGGCATTTTCAGTAAGTGCTTGAGCGAACTTTGAAAGAGTTCAGCGAGGAAGGCGACTAACATAAACATGTATGTAGGTTTTCTCACAGGTCGTCCTGAGGAGGAGATGCCCAAGATTGGGTGATCTTCTTCCCGAATCGCTACCTGCACGAACGAAGTTCGGCAGGTGATGAAAGGCGTTAGCCGTGCCTTGTGGCCATCTATCTCCCCGCCTCAAGGCATTGGGGAGCTGGCAGAGCGGCTTCAAGGAGCACGGCGGCGCTCCGACTATGGAAAATATCGGCTGCCGTCAAGGCGCCAGGAGGCTCGGGCCATGGTAAAGACGCTGTACACGGTTGACCCAAACCACATGGCCGAGGTCGCACTGTGGGGGCCCGATGGGAAGGAGATCCTCAGAAAGTTAGTGTACGGCCAAGTAGAATTGGCCGCCAAGTATTCCCAGCAATATTGTAAATTAGATAGCCTATTAGATGGCATTGAGGAGGAATACAATGAGTCGAGTTGACTATGTAAAAATATGACATGAAAAATGTCTTCTAGCCGGATTGTAGATCGTTTGTCATAAGCGGACCTTTTCGCTTCGACCTCGTGGACCCAATAGTCCGGGTGTGTCCGAATACCTTCGTGGTTATATAAGAAACGGGGTATGCATGGAGACAAGGCGTAGGGGTCATTATTGTTGTATCGCATAAGTGCCCAACTAGTTATGTTATATTACATGGATAGTAAGAAACATCTTCCAGGGAGAATAGTTCCGTTAAGGGTTCCTTTCGCTGGGATGCATGCCCTAAAGTGCATGTCAAAGCTGCTAGGAAAGCAAAAAATTATCTGGGAGCAGATGGGTAAATAGTTAAAAATCATCTTTCAGTTCACCGACCGAATATTCCCTTAAGAATGCTAGCTTTCGGCTTCACCCAGTCTGAGGTACACATCCGGCTGACCCGGCAGTAACAATCGCAGAGGTGCTCCCTTTACCACCTAGCCGAACAATCGAGAACGTAGGGGTAAGCACAGGAGCTAGGCAACCCAGCTTGGCCAAAATGTAAGTCATATCGATGCATATAATGGTGAATAAAAGGTACATGCGGAAGTTGGACGCATGTGTTGGGCATGGAGCCCGTATAAAATAAGCTTCTGGTAAAGAAGCCCTGTGTATAATGAGCGCAACAAGCGTCAAATATGTGTGAACGAAGCGCAAATGAGCCTCTAAAGGCTTCAGGAAGAAGGAGGAGGAAGGAGAGAAATAAAAGACAGCAAAAATAGAAAATGTGGACGGAGGAAGGAAACGAACTTGGAGTCCGGCGCTTAAGCGTAGAATCTTCATAGATGGGTTGCGTTCCATGGGTTCGGCTCGAGTCGGTTATCCGATGCGTTTCGCAGACGGTATGCTCCGCCAGTCAGGACCTGGTCGATGATGAAGGGACCTTCCCATTTGGGCTTGAGTTTGTCCTTTTTCTTGTCCGCAGCGAGAACTAGTTCGCCAATGTTATAAGCTTTGGCCCGCATTTCCTCGCTTTGATATCTTCGAGCCTCGCTGTTGATAGAATGCGGAACGAGCTTTTGCCACGTCGCGCTCCTCCTCCAATGCATCCAGACTGTCCTGCCGATAGAGCTCGACTTCTCTTTCTTCATACATGCGCACGCGAGGTGAGTCATGAATTATGTCGCAGGGCAGGATCGCTCGCACTGCATACACCATAAAAATGGTGTGAATCCGTAGTACGATTCGGCGTGGTCCGCAGCCCCCGTAGTACGGAGTCGAGCTCCTCAACCCAGTGCGTGTTAGATTCCTTGAGGGACCGCACTAGTCTGGGTTTAATGCCGCTCATGATTAGACCGTTTGCTCGTTCGACTTAGCCGTTGGTTTGAGGATGATAGACTGAGGCGTAATCGAGCTTGATGCCCATGTTTTTGCACCATAATTTGACCTCATCGGTCGTGAAGTTGGTGCCGTTATCGATGATGATATCGTGGGGACACCGTAACGGTGAACTACCCCGATATGAAGTCTATCACCGGTCCGGATTCGGTCGTTTTAACAGGTTTGGCCTCTATCCATTTGGTGAATTTATCCACCATGACCAATAGGTATTTTTGCTTGTGGGTTCCCCCCTTAAGGAGTCCAACCATGTCAAGCCCCCTGCATCATGAACGGCCAGGTGATGGGTATAGTTTTGAGGGCGATGGGTGGCATGTGGCTTTGGTTAGCAAAAGTCGGCAACCGACGCATCGTTGGACTAAGTCCTGCGCATCTGCCCGGGCCGTCGCCAATAAAATCCTGTACAGAAGGCCTTGCCTACAAGGCCCCGGGCTGCGGCGTGGTGCCCACCTAGTCCGGCATGAATTTCAGCTAGGAGGTTTCGCCCTTCCTCTTTGGAGATACACCTTTGAGGGACTCCTGTTGTGCTTTTCTTATAAAGCTCTCCCTCATGGACTTTATAGGCTTTAGATCGCCGTACTATGCAGCGAGCCTCATTTTGGTCTTCGGGGAGTTCCTGCCTAGTTAGGTAGGCTAGGAATGGCTCCGTCCACGGGGCGATAACCGCCATTATTTCGTGGGTGCAGGGTGTTATCTCGGTGGCACAGCCGCCGATTGTGTCAGAGTGTTCGGCCTCAGGCAGTGTGGTTGGGTCCGGATTGTTATTTCCGGACTCCCCTTCCCATAGTACGGATGGCTTGAATAGCCGTTCCAGGAAGATGTTGGGTGGGGCGGCATCGCTTTTTGCACCGATGCGTGCCAATATGTCCGCCGCCTGGTTGTTATCCCGGGCTATATGATGAAATTCGAGCCCTTCGAATCAGGCCGACATTTTTAGGACCGCATTGCGACGCTGCCATTTTCGGATCTTTGGCATCAAAGTCTCCGCTATTTTCGCGAGGTTCAATCCCCGCGCACCTCTAGGGGTTTAATGCCCATGGAGATCGCCATCCGAGGCCGTGCGTAAGGGCCTCTTATTCGCTGCGTTGTTGGAGTCCGTATACATTATCTCAAGAACGTATTGGACTGTGTCCCGGTTGGGGACGCCAGACGACGCCAAATTTCGTGCCGCCAACATTTTGGAGCCGTCGAAGTGCATGATCCAATTGAGTATGCGCCGTACTCTTTAGGGAGTTTGGCTTCAGTCCATTCGGCCACGAAGTCGGCCAAAACCTGCGACTTAATAGCTCATCGTGGCTTATAAGTTATGTCGAATGGAAGGAGCTCTATGGCCCATTTAGCAATCTGGCCCGTCGCGTCAGCGTTGTTTATAATGTCGTTAAGAGGTACTTCGAGGCTACCGTTATTGAACACTCTTGAAAGTAGTGTTGCAGCTTCCGGGATGCCATGAACACCGCGTATGCTATCTTTTGATAGTGTGGGTACCGGACTTGCATGGAGTTAGGACAAGGGACACATAGTAAACCGGTTTTTGAAGAGGGAACCGTGTCCGTCCGCTTCTCGCTCGACGACGAGCACCGTGACAACTTGATGTGTTGCGGCGATATATAATAGCATTGATTCATTTACGCCATGCGCTGCCAGACCGGATTTGTTACCAATATGGCTTTTATCTCTTCAAGTCCGGCCGTGGCGGCATCCGTCCACTCGAAGTGTTCGGTGCGGCGGAGGAGGCGGTAAAGGGGTAACGCCTTTTCTCCCAAATGGGAAATAAAGTGGCTTAGAGCCGCTATGCATCCCGTCAATTTTTGTATTTGTTTGAGGTCTTTTGGAATATCCAATTGTGACAGAGCTCGGATCTTGGCTGGGTTTGCTTCAATTCCTCTACCGGACACAATGAAGCCCAGAGCTTTCCTACCGAACGTCAAGACTCATTTTTCCGGATTGAGCTTGATGTCGTATTTTCGAAGATTGTCGAATGTGAGCCTCAAGTCGTCTACTAGAGTTTCGACATGCTTGGTTTTGACGACCACGTCATCTACATATGCTTCCATTGTTTTGCCGATCTGGTTTGCCAGACATGTCTGAATCATGCGCTGATATGTTGCGCCGGCGTTTTTGAGCCCGAAGGTCATTGTGTTGAAGAAGAATGGGCCGTATGGAGTGATGAATGTTGTTGCAGGTTGGTCTGGCTCCGCCATCTTGATTTGGTGGTAGCCGAAGTATGCGTCGAGGAAGCACAATGAGTCGTGGTCTCGCTGGCGTCGACAATTTGATCAATTCGACGGAGGAGGGATCCTTTGGGCAAGCCTTATTAAGGTCTTTGAAATCAACACATAGGCGCCAGGATTTGTCCTTCTTTGGTACCATCACCAGGTTTGCTAGCCAGTCCGGATGTTTTATATCTCTGATGAATCCGGCTTCCAAAAGTTTGGCTAACTCCTCTCCCATAGCCTGTCTCTTGGGTTCGGAAAAGCGCCGAAGAGCCTGTTTGACTGGCTTGAATCCTTTTAGGATATTTAGGCTGTGCTCTGCCAGCCGACGTGGGATTCCTGGCATGTCTGAAGGGTGCCAGGCAAAGATGTCCCAGTTTTCTCGTAGAAATTCTCGTAGTGCGGCGTCTACATCAGGGTTTAATTGTGCCCCAATGGAGGCCGTCTTTGCTGGGTCCGTTGGGTGGACCTGGAATTTGACTATTTCATCCGTTGGTTTAAAAGAGGTGGACTTGGATCTTTTATCAAGTATCACATCGTCCCTATTCACCGTGGGAGCGCATCACGGTGAGTTCCTCGCCGCTAGGGCTTGGATAGTGCCTCGAGGGCTAGTGCGGGCTGTCTTGTTTTCGCCATGAGTGCTATGTTCGGATCACTAGCGAGAGTGATGATTCCGTTAGGTCCGGGCATTTTAAGCTTCATGTACCCATAATGGGGTATAGCTTGAAAAATTGTGAATGCCTCTCGCCCTAATAAAGCGTGATATCCGTTGCCGAACGGGGCCACTTGAAATGTGACCTCCTCGGACCTGTAATTGTCCGTGAGCGAACACTACGCCTAGTGTGATTTTTCCTGCAGCATGCTTCCGGCTAGGGATTATTCCTCTAAAGGTTGTGCTGCTTCGCTCAATGCGGTTCCAGTCTATTTCCATTTTTCGGAGGGTTTCCTCATAGATGAGGTTTAGTCCGCTGCCGCCATCCATGAGTACTTTAGTAAGGCGAAAGCCGTCCACTATTGGATTGAGGACCAATGCGGCTGGTGCTCGGGCTGTTCAAAATTTAGGTTCGTCACTCGCATTAAAGGTAATAGCCGTGTCACTCCATGGATTTATTGTTGCTACTTGGTAGACTTCGGCAAGGTTGCGGAGTGTTAGTTTTCGCATGTTATTTGATGCGAAAGTCTCGAAGACTGTTAACACCGTGATCGTGTTGCTGGGCTGGGATTCAAGCTAGAAGCTCTTCGCCACTTTTGGCCACCGTCGTAGTATCCAACATGCTCAAGGCTATGAGTTGGAGTGGCGCCTACTGTGCTATGAATTTTGCAGGTCCGCTTAGCCAACCCTCCAAAGACGGTTCCGTACACTTTAGGGGGTTTTGGTTTTTGGTGTTTAACCGTGTGCTTGATAATGATGCACCCTTTTATTTCGGACTAGGGATGTATTCGGGGCCGGATTATCCCAAAATTTACTTTCGGTTTTCCAGGCGCTCTCCATCACGCAGTACTTTTGTACTATGGTCACCAAGTCAGCAAAGCGTGTAATTTTGCAACGACTTATGGCGTTTAGGATTCCCTTGTCCGTGCAATTATTGCAGAAAATTGGGATTGCGTCCTCCTCTCGGCAGTCCTTTATCCTGTCCATAACCAGGAGGAATCTGGCCCAGTAATGATGTACTGTTTCAGCGGGCTCTTGCCGAATTCGGGATAGATCGCTAATGTTTGGGTGGGCGGGTGGGACTAGATCCGGAACTCCGTCCAATTTAAGACTCAGGGCCGGAAGTTTCCGAACTCGGAAGTTTGGATTTTTGAATGCTATCCAATGAATCCATCCCGTCGCCTGACTTTAAGTTCAGGGCTTGATCGACATCCCTCCCTCTGCGGGAATCCGGTATGGAGGGATCGGGAATCCGGACGTAATTAGTCCTTAAGATAGAAGAAGAATCGCCGCATTGCTCCTCTATCACAGCAACATGATGGGTAGCCTGGGGAGAGTTGATCTCTCTCAGATCGGTTTTAGGCCCAATCCGGTCGTAGTCTGTGGCGACTCCCAGGGCGGCGATGCGATCCAAGAGCTCGTTTATGGAGGAGAGCTCGATCGGATCTAACTGTTCGGCAAGTTCCAAATTAACGTGAAGATTGGTTTCGATGACTCGAGAAGTCATCGTCAAGAAGGGACGAATCAAGCGGTCATAAGAAAACCACCTAGCGAAGAGTCCGACCAAGGCCAAGAATCCTTTGGCGATAGTATCGCCTTTAAAGACGTGATGAGGCATCCTTCCCGATGGCGGCAGCACGCAGGAACTCTCAATGAAAGCACCAATGTCGGTGTCAAACCGCGGATCTCGGGTAGGGGTCCTGAATCGTGTGTCTAGGCGGATGGTAACATGAGACAAGGGACACAATGTTTTTACCTGTGTTCGGGCCCTCTCGATGGAGGTAATACCCTACTCCCGCTTGATTAATATTGATGATATGGGTAGTACAAGAGTAGATCTACCACGAGATCAAGGAGGCTAAACACTAGAAGCTAGCCTATGGTATGATTGTTGTTCGCCCCACGGACTAAAACCCTCCGGTTTATATAGACACCGGATAGGTTAGGGTTACATGTAGTCGGTTACAATGGTAGGAGATCTACATATCCAGACGCCAAGCTTGCCTTGCACGCCAAGGAAAGTCCATCCGGACACGGGACGAAGTCTTCAATCTTGTATCTTCATAGTCCAGGAGTCCGGCCAACGGTGATAGTTCGGCTATCCAGACACCCCCTAATCCGGGACTCCCTCAACGTGCCTACACTTCCACCATCCATTTTCTAAGAGAGAGCCACCTACTCATTTGTTGGGATCAAGATATTCCATTCCAACCTTTTGAACCTTGATTTCTAGCCTTCCCCAAGTTGCTTTCCACTGAAATCCCTCTTCCACCTTAGCCAAATCTGTGAGAGAGAGTTGAGTGTTGGGGAGACTATCATTTGAAGCACAAGAGCAATGAGTTCATCATCTACACATCATCTATTACCTTTTGGAGAGCGGTATCTCCTAGATTGGTTAGGTGTCGCTTGGGAGCCTCCGTTTTGATGTGGAGTTGAACCAAGAAGTTTGTAAGGGCAAGGAGATCGCCTACTTTATGAAGATCTACCCGAGTGAGGCAAGTCCTTCGTAGGCGATTGCCATGGTGGGATAGACAAGGTTGCTTCTCCTTGTACCAGCTTCATGGGTTGAGCCCTCCATGGACTCGCGCAACCGTTAGCCTTCGTGGGTTGAAGTCTCCATCAACGTGGTCGTACGATAGCACCACCTATCAGAACCACGCCAAAAATCTCCGAGTCTCCATGGCGTTTGCATACTCCAAACCCTTCCCTTTACCTTCATATGCAATGTTTTACTTTCCTTCTATACCCTTAGAATTGCATGTGTGGGTTGATTGCTTGACTTGTGCTAATTGCTAAAATCTGCCAACAACTTAAATTGGGGAAAAGATAGATTTTTATTTGGTCAAGTAGTCTAATCACCCCCCTCTAGACATACTTTCGATCCTACAAGTGGTACAAGAGCTTTGGTATCCATTAGCCTTGATTTCCATAGCTTTGGTGTTCATAGCCTTGGTTTCACAACCTAGGAGAGTATGGCGTCTAGCGAGGGAAACTATCGCCATAGAGGTCCTTACTTTGATGGTACAAATTTTGCTAGTTGGAAGCATAAGATGAAAATGGATATTCTTGGTCATAACCCCGCCTTTTGGGCTGTTGTGCGTGTTGGCTTGCAAGGTGAATTCTTCGAAGATGGTAAAGAACCGTATCGTGAGGCAACCACGATGAATTAAAGATGTTGCAGTACAATGCTCAAGCTTGTGATATTCCCTTCAATGGTTTGCGCCTCGAAGAATTCAACAAAATCAGCCGCCTTGAGAATGCAAAAGAAATTTGGGATACTTTGGTTGATATGCACGAAGGTACCGAGTCCGTCAAGGAATCTAAGTTGGATCTGCTTCAAAGTCAACTTGACAAGTTCAAGAAGAAGGATGGTGAAGGAGTCGCCTAAATGTACTCTAGGCTTGCTCTCATCACAAATGAGATTGCCGGCTTAGGAAGTGAAGAGATGACCGACAAATTCATCATCAAGAACATCCTTAGAGCCTTGGATGGAAAATATGATACCATGTGCACTTTCATCCAAATGATGTCCAATTACAAAGATCTCAAGCCCACAGAAGTCATTGGTAGAATTGTTGCTCATGAGGTGTCACTCAAGGATAAGGAAGAGCTTCACAATAAGTCAAGTGGTGCTTACAAAGCTTCAAGTGATGCCCCTACAACATCAAGTGAGAAGCAAGTCTCCAATGAAGAATTGAGCTTAATGGTGAAGAACTTCAACAAATTCTACAAGACTAGAAGCAAAGTGAGAAGCTCCAAGTCAAGGTCCTACAATGACAAAAGATCTTCTAGTCGTGATTGTAATTTCTACAATTGTGGAAGACCTGGACACTACTCCAATGAGTGTACGGCTCCCTACAAGAAAAGAGAAGACTCGCCAAAAAGAAGAAGTAGGAGAGATGAATCACATCCAAGAGAGAGAAGGAGTAGAGATGATCATTATGAACGAAGTACGATGCTAAATCCAATGTTGTTGCTTCTAGTAGTTCTCTTGATTCCACTAATGATTCTCTTAGCCCAAGTTACACTTGAGCAAGAAAATAACTTATTGAAGGGAATTATAGAGAAAGGTGTTTACAAGAGCCTTGCCGGGAGTAAGCAATTTGAGGAAATTGTACGCAAGCAAGGAAGACACCGAAATAATCAAGGTATTGGTTTTGAACGAAAGTTCAATGCCAATGGAGTTGAATGGGAAGAAGATCAATACCCCAAGACGAAGGTTGTTCCTCAACAAGAGAAGTATGACCCTACTTCTTTTGAGGGAACACAAACTCAATATGATCTTCCACCACAAGACCACAAGCTAAAGGGAAGGACAAGCTTCAATAAGAGATTGACTCATTTGAATAAACTCCTAAGGCCATGGTCAAGTGGGTTCCCAAGACTACGTCAAGCTCTACTTCATCAAGTACTACTACAACTCCAAGGATTCCCGTCAAGTTGATGTTGATCCCAAAGAAGAAGAACTAGAGTGTTCTTGAGGGTGACTCCGCCAACATACTTCACTCATATTCATTATGGAAAGGACTTGTGCAATCAACTTACATATCTTGCACTAGTTCATAGAGTCACAAACCCTCTTGTTGGTAATACAAGGGACAAGGTAATCTAATGCTTTCATGGACATCATCATTTGTGCAATTCACTCTATGTCTATGGATATTCTTGTATGTTCCTTGTGGGACTAACCCATGTAGGTATTGAAAGTGCAACACTCCAAGGGATTGCTCCAAATGATCTACATCAACATTGAGCATCCATATCTTCACTATCTACATGAAGTCATCATCGACAAAACCTAAGGTTATTTCATCCCTGTTAGAGGGGATATCACATCTAGGGGGAGATTTGCTCTAAAAATTGAGCTACATCAACTCTAATGGTGTGAACACACTGATGCTTTATGTAAAAGTGGTAACCCACCTCTGCTTAAACGATGAGTATGACCTATAATCAAATGTTCTCATGTGACTCCTAAGTCAATATACTCATATATATATAGATGACCTAGTCACCTCCAATTGCTTGATAGATGCTAGAATTGTTAGTGCATGCTTTGATACATGTTTCATTTGATATCTTATTGTGTGAGCATGTTGGTTGCATGTTTTCTTCATTCGAGGACATCCATTTGTTGTTTTGATTGTCTTGGTTTTTATTGACCCAATGGATGGACAGGAATGCCTAAGAACTTTCTCTAGCTATCTATGCTCTTCTTGTCTCAAACTCTATTCATGCTATATCACAAAAGTTGAACAAGTATTTTTTGGACCCCCGAGTGAAGAGCACTCGTAGTCATCGATCCGTCAAGGGCTGCCTTCCAAAACCTTCTATTGCATTTCGGTCAGACCAATTCACTCAAACTCGGTCCCACCAAAATCATTAGACTGGTCTAGGTTTTCATCTCGGTGCTACCGATTAGACCGACTCGGTCCCACCAAGTTGCTGTAACTGCACGCAGTTTAACATCTTGGTACCACCAATTCGTTCCACTCGGTGCCACTGACAGCACATGGGTATATATTCCAGCGGACCCGTATGGTTGGAAAAATCTTCAAGTGTTTCGAGCCTGCGCCCCATTGCTGCCGCTCCCTTGGTCTCCGGGTCGTCACCGTCTTCGCATGTGCATCTCAGCCGCAGGTCTCCATCACCGTCAACGGGTATCTACCCCGCCGTTGCCACCGTAGAGGACCGTCACCAAGTTAGGGTACAATTCGATCTCCTCATGCTTTCCCACTCCGATTCAATGCACAAGGATAATGCCTAGTATCTTGCCACGTTTGAGATCCTTCTATCCACCGAAAAGTTCCTTTAGAATAGATACGAAGAAAAAATTTAGGGTTAGGTTTCCGCCGAACTCATCTTGGACCGGCCGAAATGAAACTTTTGATCCCACCGATTGGCTCTGGCCATTGCACTAAGTACAACTCGGTGCCACCGAAATGTACTAATCGGTGAGACCGATAGTAAAATCTCAGTGAAAGCTAGCATCTTGAAGTCACCGAACCACAACTCGGTCCAACCAGAAGTATGTGTTTAGACTCTGTTAGTGCTTCGATGTCACCGAGATGATCATATCGGTAGCTCCGAAATGCTTTCTGTAGAAAACTAAAACTAAAGTTTGGACTCAAGTTTTTTTGAAAAACTGCGCTTTTGTGATACTCATCTACTCTGCCCATACCCATCTATTCACAAGGTGAGCTTTGCAAGATGTCAGATGCCAGTGATAGCCAAAATCAGTCAGAGCACAATGTCAACTCAGTGAGGGTACAAGCCCTAATGGCAGCTATGATGATGGCAGTAGAAGCACTCCTAGTAACTTGCCAAAGGATGCAACCAGAACAACGAAGAGGAGAACCTCAAAGAATGAGGATGAAGACTTTGTTGCAGATGAGGAGGTCTCTTCCAAGAAGAAAGCAGTTCTTAGAAAAGAATGTGGTTCTGTAGCTTCTACCAAGCCTGGTCTTAAGAAGAAACCTCCTGCCACAAGAGTTCCAATGTCAAAACTAGGAAAACTACAACTCCACAAGAGACAATGACTTTCACTCTTGAGCCATCAGATGGTGAAGGAGCTGCTGCTGGTAAGAAGAAGAAGAGGGCTAGGAAGACCACTGCCACTGTGCTTGGCAAGCCTTCCATGAGGGAATAAGATGAAGAAGAAGAGGAGGAACCAGTTGCACCTCCTGCCAAAGCTCAAAAGCTCATGGCTGATGCCATGAAGTCAGCTGCTGCTCCCTCCAAGCCCAAGCCAAAACCCAAAGCTGTTGCACCCAAGAGGTCAACTAGAAACATCTCAGCTGCTGAGAAGAACAAGGCCCCGGTGCCTAAAGTTCAGGATGATGATGAACCACTAGTACTCATAAAATTGAAGCTCAAGATCCCAGATCATGATGATGCTCATCTAGTTGCTGAGAATATGAAGCTCAGAAAGGACAAGGGGCTGAGAGAGTGGAGGAAAGTGGATCCCTATTCAGTTAGGATAAGGACAGCTTGTGACTATCGTTTCCACACTAGGTAACAACAAGATTTCTATGTAATAGTTTTGCTTGATAAGAAGCCCATTCTTAGTGATACAAAGTGGGTGGACTGGAAGTATATAGATGCAAATGAAGACTACTTCCCCTAATTCATGAGAACTTCGAACTTGCTGGAGTTGATGCTTTTGTTGGTCAGAAACTTAAAAAATGGAATGATGAGATGGTCATGCAGTTTTACTCCACAACACATTTCTATCCAGATGAGAGGATCGCATGGATGACTGAGGGTCAGAGGTACCGGTCATCAGTCTTTGAGTGGGCTGCTCTCATTAATGTTGTAGAGGAAGATGAAAATGATGTTGATGTTTATGGGAAGCCCGAATGGACCACAACACTATGGCAAATATGTACAAGTAAATTCCTTCAAAGGATCTTGAGAGTCATAAACTTGGATCAATATATCATTTGCTAGCTGGTTTGGCCACCACAAACACCATTTTAAGGCACACTCTGTTGCCCAAATATGGAGATGAGAGGATGATCCGTGGCCACTCCATCAATTTGCTTCACTTGTTCAATACCCCACCTCAGAAGTTAAAAGTTACGAGTTTGATTGTTGAGACAGTCAAGAGGAGTGCTGTTGACCAGAAAAGGTCTTGTGGATATGCCCCTCACATTAAGATGCTTATCAACTCCAAAGTTGGTACATATACATATCTACTTGATCAGGAGCACCTTCCTCTTCAGCCAGAGTTCGAGGACAATGTAGTGGTGATGGATCCTTCACACCCTACTTCAGTTGAGGCTCAAGAGAAGGCTGAGCCAGCAGCAGCGGCAAGAGCAGAAAAGGAAACCAATGCACCAAATGTCTCAATAGCTAATCTCAAATCCAAGCAATATCAAATGACATATCTACTGGAAGCAACACTGAGGATTGAGCGAAGTCTGACCAACTTAGCCAAGAACCAGGAGAGCCTAGAGCGGATAGCGGAGGACAAGATGTACAATCTAGATGTCAAGGTCACAAAGATACAATCTATTGCGGAGAAGCTGAGAGATGATGCTGAGGATGGAGATGACAGACCAACCATTAACAGGTTTCACTCTGTGCCAAGGGCACCCAGATCTTCAGCTGTGCTAGTTGCAGACACGAGACCTACTCACTCTGCACCTGCCACTACTGCTGGTATGCCACCTCCATTATCTACACCACCAGCTCAGCAGACTTCAGTAGAAGCATTCGCCGAGGCAGTTCTCTCAACGCCATCTACGCACACTAGAGCCACGAGCCAGAAGACACCTTCAGGAGCTCTGGAGGATCATGCATAGAGAGACGTATATCACTGTACTTTTTCAAGTTTTTTGGTAACTTGTTGCCAAAGGGGGAGAAAATGTATAGATCATAGGCTCCGAGAGAGAATGTCTCATTCTTTTGCTATTTGGTTTTTATTGCTTGTTGCTACAATATTCGTTTGTTTCGTGCTACTTGGTTGTTTTATGCTCGTGAGCTACTAGGTTTGGTTGTGTGATTGATCATACTATGCTTAATGTGTGATTTATGCTTATCTCCATGATTATGTGTGTATGATCATTCACTTATGTATTTGGTGATACATGCTTATTACTTCACTCATATCATTTTGTGCGCTCCACCAAGATGTATGTGACATGGAAGAGTGAACCATGATCCTAATCTATTGTGCATTTGCATTCAAACGCAAATTTTAAATAATGCACAAATTTAGGGGGAGCTCTTGCTTATCACATACTTCTCAAAGCGACGATGTATTTCATTCTTTAATCATTTGTCGAAGCTTTGATCTATATGTTGTCATTAATTACCAAAAAGGGGGAGATTGAAAGTGTAACTAATCCCCGGGTGGTTTTAGTAATTCATAACAACATATATCTCATTGAACTAATATCCATTCAAGATAAATATTTTAGGATGTTAAATGATTGACATGGCATGGACTAGAGATGTGGACTCCTCAAAATAATAAGGACAAAGTTTGGCAAAAGCTCAAGACTCTTCATTTCTATTTTAGTGATCCAAGATCACATTGAGTCCATAGGAAAGCCAATACTATTAAAAGGGGATGAGGTGTTTCTTAATGTTCTACTTGCTCAAGTGCATAGTGACATTGCTCCAAAACCCTCAGCCACTTTCTCCATCCAAATATGTCCAAAACCTAAATCCAAACTCGGCCCCACCGATTCTTCCTACCCGGAGCACCGAGTTTATTTGACATAGCCACTGCCAGAAACCCTAGCTATTCGGTCTCACCGATACGGATCTCGGTCTCACTGAGATGGCCTTGCCAGCGCTCTGTGACCTATTGCATTCGCTTTGGTCTCACCGAGTTCATGCAATCGGTCTCACCGAGTTGGCTTGACAGATTCTCTGTTGATTATTGCTTCACTTTGGTCCCACCGAGTTGATGCAATCGGCGCCACCAAGATGATGTTTGCCCTAAGCCCTAGCACATTGGTCCCACCGAATTGTTCTAGTTGGTCCCACCGAGATTCTAACGTTCATATTTTTGAACAGATCGGTCTCACTGAGTTTTCTGATCGGTGCCACTGAGATGGGTCAAAAGTGTGTAAGGGTTGGATTTTGTGTGGAGGCTATATATACCCATGATTGCTTGTATTTGCGGTTGTATTCCACCGAAGAGGAGAGGATGATGCAGCACAACAACGGTACGTATTTCCTTCAGTTATGAAACCAAGGTTATCAATCCAGTAGGAGAACCAAGCAACACTATGTAAACGGATCATGCACACAAGCCACAAATACTTGCAACCCAACGCATAAGAGGGGTTGTCAATCCCTCCTCGGTATTAAGATAGATAAGATTGTATGAGATTGGATAAATAGATCTTGCAAAAATACAAAATAAAATAAGTAAAGAAAAAGTGCAACAAGGTATTTTTGGGTTTTTGGAAAAATAGATCTGAAAACAATATGATAGAAAATAGACCCGAGGGCCGTAAATTTCACTAGTGTCTTCTCTCGAGGAAATAGCATACGGTGGGTAAACACATTACTATTGGGTAATTGATCGAAGAGCAAATAATTATGACGATATCCAAAGCAAGTTGTGGACAAGATCTATTCATGTAGGAATAGACCTCATCTTTTATCCTTCATAGCAACGATACATGCATGCCACACTATCCCTTCTGTCACCGGGTGAGGACACTACAAGATCGAACCCATCACAAAGCACCTCTTCCCATTGCAAGAAAAAACAATCTAGTTGGCCAAACCAAACAAAGTTTCAGATAAGAAATACGAGGCTATAATAATCATGCATATAAGAGATCAAAGAAGACCTAAATAATATTCATGGATAGATCTGATCATAAACTCACAATTCATCCGATCCCAACAAACACACCGCAAAAAGTCATTACATCTGATAGATCTCCAAGAACATCGAGGAGAACATTGTATTGAGAATCAATAAGAGAGAAGAAGCCATCTAGCTACTGCCTACGGACCAGTAGGTTTGTGGTGAACTACTCACGCATCATCGATGGAGCACCAATGAGGATGATGAACCCCTCTTTGATCGTGTTCCCCTTCGGCAAGGTGCCGGAATAGGGCTCTAGAATGGATCTCATGGTTCTGGAACTTGCGGCAGCTGGAATTGTGTTTTGTCGACTCCCCTAGGGTTTCTGGAATATTTGGGTATGTATAGAGCTGAGAGGCGGTGGAAAGGACCTCCATGGGCCCCACGACCGATCAGGGTGCGCCAGAGGCCTCCGGCGCGCCCTGGTGTCTTGTGGGCCCTACGGGCCTTCCCTCGTGCACTTCCTTAGCTCCCAAGTTGTCTTCTGGACAGAAAAATTCTCCAAAAAGTTTCGTGGTATTTGGACTTCGTTTGGTACTGATATTCTACAAAGTAAAAAAACAAGCAAAAAAACAACAACTGGCACTGGGCACTATGTCAACAGGTTAGTCCCAAAAAATGATATAAAGTTGCTATGAAATGAATATCAAACATCCAAGAATGATCATATAACAACATGGAACAATCAAAAATTATAGATACGGTGGAGAGGTATCAACCCCTCACCCCCTTCTCCATTTGTGAGAGAGCCATCAGAACGTGCCTACACTTCCACCATCCATTTTCTAAGAGAGAGCCACCTACTCATGTGTTGAGATGAAGATATTCCATTCCAGTCTTTTGAACCTTGACTTCTAGCCTTCTGAAGGAAATATGCCCTAGAGGCAATAATAAATTTATTATTTATTACCTTATTTCATGATAAAAGTTTATTATTCATGCTAGAATTGTATTAACTGGAAACTTGATACATGTGTGAATACATAGACAAAACAGAATGTCCCTAGTATGCCTCTACTTGACTAGCTCGTTAATCAAAGATGGTTAAGTTTCCTAGCTATAGACATGTGTTGTGATTTGATGAACGTGATCACATCATTATAGAATGATGTGATGGACAAGACCCATCGGTTAGCTTAGCACTATGATCGTTTAGTTTGTTGCTATTGCTTTCTTCATGACTTATACATGTTCATGTGACTATGAGATTATGCAACTCCCGAATACTGGAGGAACACTTAGTGTTCTATCAAACATCACAACGTAACTGAGTGATTATAAAGATGCTCTACAGGTGTCTCCGAAGGTATTTGTTGGGTTGGCATAGATCGAGATTAGGATTTATCACTACGAGTTTCGGAGAGGTATCTATGGGCCCTCTCGGTAATGCACATCACTATAAGCCTTGCAAGCAATGTGACTAATGAGTTAGTTACGGGATGATGCATTACGGAACGAGTAAAGAGACTTGCCGGTAACGATATTGAACTAGGTATTGAGATACCACGTTTGAATCTCGGGCAAGTAACATACCGATGACAAAGGGAACAACGTATGTTGTTATGCGGTTTGACCGATAAAGATCTTCATAGAATGTGTAGGAGCCAATATGAGCATCCAGGTTCCGCTATTGGTTATTGACCGGAGATGTGTCTCGGTCATGTCTACATAGTTCTCGAACCCGTAGGGTCCGCACGCTTAACGTTCGATGACGATTTCTACTATGAGTTATATGATTTGATGTACCGAAGGTTGTTCGGACTCCCGGATGAGATCACGGACATGAGAGGAGTCTCGAAACGGCCGAGACATAAAGATTGATATATTGGAAGGTTATAATCGGACATCGGAAGGGTTCCGAAGTGTATCGGGTATTTTTTGGAGTACCGGGAGGTTACCGGAACCCCCCGGGGAGTCTATGGGCCTTATTGGGCCCTAGTGGAGAAAGAGGGCAGCAAGCAAGGTGTGGGGCGTGCCCCCTAGGCCCAAACCGAATTGGTTTAGGGTTTGGGGGCCGGCTCCCTCTTTCCTTCTCCCCTCCTCCTCTTTCCTCCTTCTCCTAGTAGGAATAGGAAAGCGGGGCCAAACCTACTTGGAGTAGGATTGCCCCCCCCCCCCTTGGCGCGCCTCCTCCTGGGCCGGCCTCCTCTTTGCCCCTCCTTTATATACGTGGGAGGGGGGCACCCCATAGACACACAAGTTGATCTTTTAGCCGTGTGCGGTGCCCCCCTCCACAGAAACACACCTCGGTCATATTGTCGTAGTGCTTAGGCGAAGCCCTGCACCTGGTAAATCATCATCACCGTCACCACGCCGTCGTGCTGATGAAACTCTCCCTCGACCTCAACTGGATCAAGAGTCCGAGGGACGTCACTGCGCTGAGTGTGTGCAGATCACGGAGGTGCCGTACGTTCCATACTTGGATCGGTTGGATCGCGAAGACGTTCGACTACATCAACCGCGTTACTAAACGCTTCCGCATTCGGTCTACGAGGGTACGTGGACACACTCTCCCGCTCGTTGCTATGCATCACATAGATAGATCTTGCATGATCGTAGGTAAAAAAATTGAAATACTGCGTTCCCCAACAGTGGCATCTGAGCCAGGTCTATGCGTAGATGTTATATGCACGAGTAGAACACAAAGAGTTTTGGGTGATAATAGTCATACTGCTTACCAAAAACGTCTTACTTTGATTTGGTGGTATTGTTGGATGAAGCAGCCCAGACCGACCTTAAATGACCGCGTTCATGAGAATGGTTCTACCGTCGTGCTTCGCACACAGGTGGCTAGTGGGTGTCTGTTTCTCCAACTTTAGTTGAATCGAGTTTGACTACGCCCGGTCCTTGTTGAAGGTTAAAACAGCACACTTGACGAAAAATCGTTGTGGTTTTGATGCGTAGGTAAGAACGGTTCTTGCTAGAAGCTCGTAGTAGCCACGTAAAACTTGCAACAACAAAGTAGACGATGTCTAACTTGTTTTTGCAGGGCATGTTGTGATGTGATATGGTCAAGATGTGGTGATATATAAATTGTTGTATGAGATGATCATGTTTTGTAACAGTTATCGGCAACTAGGAGGATCCATATGGTTGTTGCTTTATTGTATGAAATGCAATCGCCATGTAATTGCTTTACTTTGTCACTAAGCGGTAGCGATAGTCGTAGAAGCAATAGTTGGCGAGACGACAACGATGCTTCGATGGAGATCAAGGTGTCAGGCCGGTGACGAGGGTGATCATGACGGTTCTTTGGAGATGGAGATCACAGGCACAAGATGATGATGGCCATATCATATCACTTATATTGATTGCATGTGATGTTTATCCTTTATGCATCTTATTTTGCTTAGTTCGGCGGTAGCATTATAAGATGGTCCCTCACTAAAATTTCAAGGTATAAGTGTTCTTCCTGAGTATGCATCGTTGCTACAGTTCTTCGTGATGAGACACCACGTGATGATCGAAGGTGATAAGCTCTACGTTCACATACAACGGGTGCAAGCCAGTTTTGCACACGCAGAATACTCGGGTTAAACTTGACGAGCCTAGCATATGCAGATATGGCCTCGGAACACTGAGACCGAAAGGTCGAGTGTGAATCATATAGTAGATATGATCAACATAGTGATGCTCACCATTGAAAACTACTCCATCTCACGTGATGATCGGACATGGTTTAGTTGATATGGATCACGTGATCACTTAGATGATTAGAGGGATGTCTATCTAAGTGGGAGTTCTTAAGTAATATGATTAATTGAACTTTAATTTATCATGAACTTAGTCCTGATAGTATTGTCATAACTATGTTGTAGATCAATAGCTCGCGATGTAGCTCCTCGTTTATTTTTGATATGTTCCTAGAGAAAAACTATGTTGAAAGATGATAGTAGCAACGATGCGTATGTGGTCCGTAATCTGAGGATTATCCTCATTGCTGCACAGAAGAATTATGTCCTTGATGCACCGCTAGGTGACAGGCCTATTGCAGGAGCAGATTCGGACGTTGTGAACATTTGGCAAGCTCGGTATGATAACTACTTGATAGTTTAGTGCGCTATGCTTTACGGCTTAGAACCAGGACTTCAAAAATGTTTTGAACGCCATGGAGCATATGAGATGTTCCAAGAGCTAAAATTGGTATTTCAGACTCATGCCCGAGTCGAGAGGTATGAGACCTCTGACAAGTACTTTGCCTACAATATGGAGGAGAATATCTCAACCAGTGAGCATGTGCTCAGATTGTCTGAGTACTACAATTGCTTGAATCAAGTGGGAGTTAATCTCCAGATAAAATACTCATTGACAGAGCCCTCTAGTCACTATCACCAAGTTACTAGAACTTCATGATGAACTATAATATGCAAGGGATGACGAAAAAGATTCCCGAGCTCTTCGTGATGCTGAAATTGACGAAGGTAGAAATCAAGAAAAGCATCAAATGTTGATGGTTGACAAGACCACTAGTTTCAAGTAAAAGGGCAAGGGAAAGAAAGGGAACTTCAAGAAGAATGGCAAGCAAGTTTCCCTCCCATGAAAAAGCCCAAAGCTAGACCCAAGCCTGAAACTGAGTGCTTCTACTGTGAAGGAAATGGTCACTGGAAGCGGAACTGCCCCAAATACTTGGCGGATAAGAAGGATTACAAAATGAACAAAATGAACAAAGACAAAATGAACAAAATGAACAAGGTGACGATGTGTGTTGGAAGTGATTCCAAGGTTGATAAGATCACCATCGCACACTCCCTTTACCTTCGGGATTAGTGTTGAACCTAAAATAAATTCTATTTGGTGTTTGCGTTGAGCATAATATGATTGGATCATGTTTATTGCAATACGGTTATTCATTTAAGTCAAAGAATAATTGTTATCCTGTTTACATGTATAAAACCTTCTTTGGTCATACACCCAAGGTGGATGCTTTATTGAATCTCGATCGTAGTGATACACATATTCATAATATTGATGCCAAAAGATGCAAAGTTAATAATGATAGTGCAACTTATTTGTGGCACTGCCGTTTAGGTCATATTGGAGTAAAGCACATGAAGAAACTCCATACTAATGGGCTTTTGGAATCACTTGATTATGAATCACTTGATGCTTGTGAACCACGCCTCATGGGCAAGATGAATATGACTCCGTTCTCCGGAACAATGGAGCGAGCAACTGACTTATTGGAAATAATACATACTGATGTATGCGGTCCGATGAGTGTTGAGGCTCACGGAGGGTATCGTTATTTTATGACCTTCATAGATGATTTGAGCAGATATAGGTATATCTACTTAATGAAACATAAGTCTGAAACATTTGAAAAGTTCAAAGAATTTCAGAGTGAAGTGGAGAATCATTGTAACAAGAAAATAAATTTTCTACGATCTGATCGCGGAGGCAAATGTTTGGGTTACGAGTTTGGCCTTCATTTAAAACAATGTGGAATAGTTTCACAACTCACGCCACCTGGAACACGATAGCCTAATGGTGTGTTCGAACATCGTAACCGTACTTTATTAGATATGGTGCGATCTATGATGTTTCTTATAGGTTTACCACTATCGTTTTGGGGTTATGCATTAGAGACAGCTGCATTCACGTTAAATAGGGCACCATCTAAATCCGTTGGGACAACACCATATGAACTATGGTTTGGCAAGAAACCCAAGCTATCGTTTCTTAAAGTTTGGGGTTGCAATGCTTATGTGAAATAGCTTCAACCTGATAAGCTCGAACCGAGATTGGAGAAATGTGTCTTCATAGGATACCCAAAGGAAACTGTTGGGTACACCTTCTATCACAGATCCGAAGGCAAGATATTCCTTTCTAAGAATGGATCCTTTCTAGAGAAGGAGTTTCTCTCGAAAGAAGTGAGTGGGAGGAAAAGTAGAACTTGATGAGGTAATTGTACCTTCTCCCAAATTGGAAAGTAGTTCATCGCAGAAATCAGTTCCAATGATGCCTACACCAATTAGTGAGGAAGTTAATGATGATGATCAAGAAACTTCAGACCAAATTACTACCGAACCTCGTAGGTCAAATAGAATATGTTCCCCACCAGAGTGGTACGGTACTCCTATTCTGGGAATCATGTTACTAGACCATGACGAACCTACGAACTATGAGGAAGCGATGATGAGCCCAGATTCCACGAAATGGTTTGAGGCCATGAAATCTGAGATGGGATCCATGTATGAGAACAAAGTATGAACTTTGATTGACTTGCCGGATGATCGGTGAGCCATTGAGAATAAATGGATCTTCAAGAGGAAGACGGACGCTGATAGTAGTGTTACTATCTACAAAGCTCGAATTGTTGCAAAAGGTTTTCGACAAGTTCAAGGTGTTGACTACAATGAGATTTTCTCACTCGAGTTGTTTCAATAGTTTTATACAGACTTGCGATGAAGCCTGTATTTACAAGAGAGTGAGTGGGAGCACTACAGCCTTTCTGATAAGTATATGTGAATGACATATTCACTACAAAAAAATACACTTCCGTGATGATACGGGTTTGTCACGATGAGTCACGTTTTTACATCATGCATGTACATCCATGACAAATTTATGATGTAATCAAGATAGTCATACCGTGTTGTCAGAGAAGTGTTCCATGAAATTACCAAAATTATCATCACCGAAGTGTCCACTTCCATGACGATAAATCGCGCGTCATAGAAGTGCTTTCGTCAAGGCTGACCAACACGTGGCATCCACCGTAACAGAACGTCGTTAAGCTATCGGGTCCAGTTTTGGATCCGATAACCCGTTAACAGCCCGGACCAATGGGGATTTTCCATGTGTAAAATACTCATTGGCCAGAGGAAACACATGTTTGCTCACCGTTGGGACAGGTGTCGCTCATCCAATGGGCGAGATGTGCAATATCTTGAGCTTGCGTTGGTTTTCCCCGAAGAGGAGAGGATGATGCAGCAGAGTAGCGTAAGTATTTCCCTCGGTTTTTGAGAACCAAGGTATCAATCCAGTAGGAGGCCACGCGCGAGTCACTCGTACCTACACAAGCAAATAGCTCCTCGCAACCAACGCGAATAGGGGTTGTCAATCCCTTCACAGTCACTTACGAGAGTAAGATCTGATAGAGATGATAGATAATATTTTTGGTATTTTTGATATAAAGATGCAAAGTAAAATGAAAGGCAAATTAAAGAGCAAAGCAATAATAAAGCGTAGGAAGATTAATATGATGAAAATAGACCCGGGGGCCATAGATTTCACTAGTGGCTTCTCTCAAGAGCATAGGTATTTTACGGCGGGTGAACGAATTATTGTTGAGCAATTGACAGAATTGAGCATAGTTATGAGAGTATCTAGGTATGATCATGTATATAGGCATCACGTCCGAGACAAGTAGACCGACTCACCTGCATCTACTACTATTACTCCACTCGTCAATCGCTATCCAACATGCATCTAGAGTATTAAGTTAATGAAAACAGAGTAACGCCTTAAGCAAGATGACATGATGAAGAGGAATAAATTCATGCAATATGATAAATACCCCATCTTGTTATCCTCGATGGCAACAATACAATACGTGCCTTGCTGCCCCTACTGTCACTGGGAAAGGACAGCGCAAGATTGAACCCAAATCTAAACACTTCTCCCATTGCAAGAACTACCAATCTAGTTGGCCAAACCAAACGGATAATTCGAAGAGACTTGTAAACATAACTCAATCATACATAAAAGAATTCAGAAAAGATTCAAATATTGCTCATAGATAATCTTGATCATAAACCCACAATTCATCGATCTCAACTAACACACCGCGAAAAGAAGATTACATCGAATAGATCTCCAGGAGAGAGGGGGAGAACATTGTATTGAGATCCAAAAAGAGAGAAGAAGCCATCTAGCTACTAACTATGGACCTGAAGGTCTGAGGTAAACTACTCACACTTCATCGGAGAGGCTGTGGTGTTGATGTAGAAGCCCTCCATGGTGGAATCCCCTTCCGGTGGAGCTCTGGAACAGTCCCCAAGATGGGATCTCGTGGATACAGAAAGTTGCAGCGGTAGAATTAGGTTTTTGGCTCCGTATCTGATCTGACGGGGGTACGTAGGTATATATAGGAGGAAGAAGTACGTCGGTCGATCCTCGAGGGGCCCACGAGGTAGGGGGCGCGCCCTAGGGGGTGCGCCCTCCACCCTCATGACCGCCTCGGAGCTTTCTTGACGGAGGGTCCAATTCTCCTGGCTCTTATCCGATGAGAAAATCACGTTCCCGAAGATTTCATTCCGTTTGGACTCCGTTTGATATTCCGTTTCTTCGAAACACTGAAATAGGCAAAAAACAGCAATTCTGGGCTGGGCCTCCGGTTAATAGGTTAGTCCCAAAATTAATATAAAAGTGGAAAATAAAGCCCAATATAGTCCAAAACAATAGATAATATAGCATGGAGTAATAAAAAATTATAGATACGTTGGAGATGTATCAGGCATCCCCAAGCTTAATTCCTGCTCGTCCTCGAGTAGGTAAATGATAAAAAGAGAATTTTTTATGCGGAGTGCTACTTGGCATAATCTGAATGTAATTCTTCTTAATTGTGGTATGAATATTCAGATCCGAAAGATTCAAGACAAAACTTCATATGACATAAAAAATAATACTTCAAGCATACTAACAAAGCAATTATGTCCTCTCAAAATAACATGGCCAAAGAAAGTTCATACCTACAAAATCATATAGTTTATTCATGCTCCAATTTCGTAACACAAGAATGCTCTCATCATGCACAACCCCGATGACAAGCCAAGCAATTGTTAAATACTTTAGTAATCTCAAACCTATAAGCTTTCACGCAATATATGAGCGCGAGCCATGGACATAGAACTATGGGTGGAATAGAATATAATGATGGGGGTTATGTGGAGAAGACAAAAAAAGAGAAGGTCTCACATCAACGAGGCTAATCAACGGGCTATGGAGATGCCCATCAATTGATGTTAACGCAAGGAGTAGGGATTGCCATGCAACGGATGCACTAGAGCTATAAATGTATGAAAGCTCAACAAAAGAAACTAAGTGGGTGTGCATCCAACTTGCTTGCTCACGAAGACCTAGGGCATTTGAGGAAGCCCATCGTTGGAATATACAAGCCAAGTTCTATAATGAAATTCCCACTAGTATATGAAAGTGACAACATATGAAACTCTCTATATGAAAATCATGGTGCTACTTTGAAGCACAATATATGAGACTCGCAATATGAAGAACATGGTGCTACTTTGAAGCACAAGTGTCGTAAAAGGATAGTAACATTGTCCCTTCTCTCTTTTTCTCTCATTTTTTTGGGTGGGCTCTTTGTCCTCTTTTTTTTGTGGGCTCTTTGGCCTCTTCCTTTTTTTATTTGACCTCACATGGGACAATGTTCTAATAATGATGATCATCACACTTCTATTTATTTACAACTCAATGATTACAACTCAATACTAGAACAAAGTATGACTCTATATGAATGCCTCGTGGTGTATCGGATATGCAATGAATAAAGAGTGACATGTATGAAAGAATTATGAACGGTGGCTTTGCCACAAATACTATGTCAACTACATGATCATGCTAAGCAATATGACAATGATGAATGTGTCATGAAGAACGATATGGTGGAAAGTTGCATGGCAATATATCTCAGGATGGCTATGGAAATGCCATAATAGGTAGGTATGGTGGCTGTTTGTGGAAGATATAAGAAGGTTTATGTGTGAAAGAGTGTATCATATCACGGGTGTCGGTGTCAAAACCGGCGGATCTCGGGTAGGGGGTCCCGAACTGTGCGTCTAGGCGGATGGTAACAGGAGACAAGGGACACGATGTTTTTACCCAGGTTCGGGCCCTCTCGATGGAGGTAATACCCTACCCCTGCTTGATTAATATTGATGATATGGGTAGTACAAGAGTAGATCTACCACGAGATTAAGGAGGCTAAACCCTAGAAGCTAGCCTATGGTATGATTGTTGTTCGCCCCACGGACTAAAACCCTCCGGTTTATATAGACACCGGATAGGTTAGGGTTACAGATTCGGTTACAATGGTAGGAGATCTACATATCCAGACGCCAAGCTTGCCTTCCACGCCAAGGAAAGTCCCATCCGGACACGGGACGAAGTCTTCAATCTTGTATCTTCATAGTACAGAGTCACCAACGGTGATAGTTCGCTATCCGGACACCCCTAATCCGGGACTCCCTCAAGAGCTCTCGAACCAGGCTTCAATGACGATGAGTCCGGTAGCATATTGTCTTCGGCATTGCAAGGCAGGTTCCTCCTCCGAATACTTCATAAAAGGTTTTGAACACCAGGATAGTGTCCGGCTCTGCAAAACAAGTTCCACATACTACCGTAGAGGGAATAACTTTTGCACAAATCTGTTGACGTATTCCATGGCGTGACATCACACCACGGCCAAGCCTTTATATGAATCGTTTTTTACTATTCCACCTTAGCGCGTTTAGCGAGGAGGTTTCCTTGGCACGTCTTTATCAAAGCGTAGATCACGCCCCCTTATTCCGGGATTCCCATCAATACGGATGTGGGTAACCCAACCGTCCCCGTTGGCACGCCTCCTCTATCAAAGGCGAGTCCTAATCGGCTCTTGGTATTCAACCTCTTTATAATGAGACCAAGGCCCTCTTCTTTTTTTGCACCCTCCATCGAGTTCGCCTCTCGCTTCGAGTTCTAACACCCAAAGCTTCAGATTTAGGCGCTTCGGACCTTCGACGATGTCCGGCTCTGACCAGCTTGGCCGATGGATGGCTTCTTCTGTCACAGAAGAAGATGTGCGAAAGCTGCGAGACGCCAGGTATCTAAACGGCGAGATTTCGCATAGGCTGCCTGCTCCAGGGCAGGTCATTCCCACGCCCGAGCCCGACAAGAGCGTGTTGTTCGTGTCTCACTTCCTTCGGGGTTTAGGCTTCCCGACGGATCCCTTTGTGCGGGGGCTCATGTTTTATTATGGGCTGGATTTCCATTCATTTATCATATACATGCCCTTTAAGGAGCCGTTTCTTGAACACGAGTGGATAGCCAAGGCAAAATTAATAAGGTGTCCGGCTCCCCCCCCAGAGACCACGCCGGATCCCATGCTGACCAAGATGTTGAAGGCCGCGCCTTTTAAAGAAGGAGAAGGGGGGAGCAGGGAAGCAACTGCCTCCATGAAGGAGACTTTCGAGGAAGGAGGGATCAAAAGTCCCACCCTCCAAGGAGAGAAAAGGACCGCTTTGGAAGAACCGGAGGTCAAGGCCTCAAAGAGGGGAAAGAAATCTTCGCCAGAGAGTCCGGCGCTAGGAAGTATCCCAGCCGCACTATTTCCCCAAGGGGATCAGCCCTCCAGCGAGCCGTAAGTAAAAAGAAGGGGTCTTGTAAATAAGGAGCGTCCCTGTATTTATTTCTAAAGATAACCAAAATTGTACCTTGTAGTCCGGATCTCAGCCCTTCTCAGCAGAGCTCGTCTTCGGGGGATCTTCTTCCGGAGATGATGGAGAGCGAAACGCCTCCACCTGTCGCACCCTCATGCGAGGCGGACGAACCTGAGGTGTCGTCGCGGAGGGTTTCTAAGTCCGGCGGGGCCGGAAGGTCCGGCGCCAATCGGGCGTCTTGGTCGGAGGAGTTGAAGGATCCGCCGGGCGAAGCGGTTATCTCGTAATATCACCGTGCTCTAATGGGTACGGTGATTGAAAGAATTGCATCCGCCGAGAGCGGATTGCATGAAGCCGCCGTAAGTTTATCGACGGGGTTTGAGGTACGCAAAATGATGTACCTTCCGGCGCTTATGCATATAGAATGCGCCTGTATAGATAGTAGCCCCGAGACTCGGTATGTTGTCAAAATTGACAGCGTCGAGGATCATAATCTCGCTTATAACATATCGCCGCTCCTCAATAGGTGGCGGGCGTCCGTGGCCAGCCGGATCGATGAATATGCCGAACTAAAGCGGCAACTTGACGAGGCGGATGCGGACATCGCTACCGTCAATAAACGATTTGACGAGTCACAAGGTATGCGACTTCTACGCGGACACCTGGTAAGGGAGCTTGATGCCCATGCCTTACTACTTGTATGCTTAATGCAGGTGGTGCCGCTGCTGTGGAGGAGCTGCAGGCGGAACTTGCCCGAGCGAAAGAGCAAGCCAGAAATAGTAATGCAGCCGCTTTAAGGGCTGCCGAAGAGCTAAAAGCCGAACGAGCTGCTCACTGCCGAAGCAAAGTTGAAATGGCCGATATGGCCATGAAGTTGAAGAATACTACCGACCGCTGCGAGTTTCCTGAAAAAGAATGGCAAGCGGAGCAAGAGGGCCTAAAAAAGGCCACCGCTGAATCCAAGGATGCCCGTTCCGCTTTGAGAGCTGCCAAGGAGGAGCTGAGTCAGGCCGGGGCTATTGCGGCTGGAAAACCGTTTCTGCTGCGGAGGAAATATATGGATCCGAAGTATGCTCGCTGGACAAGTTGTGGAGTTCGAGGATGCTTATCTGGACTTAGCGGCGAAGCGCCGCGGACGCGATTGAGCACTTCCGAGGCCGTAAGGGCACGAAGGGAAGAGCTATATTGGTCGCAATTCCATAGTCCGGAAAGCGCCCTCTTCCGCTGACCGATCGGTTGGCGAATGGGCCGAGCTGAATCGATTATCCGGACTTGCCATGAAGCATGTCATGACTCATTTGTGGCCAGCGGACCCCAGAAGAGTTATTTTGGTTTAGTGCAGCAGTTCCTTGGTGCGGTACTGCCAGACGACGCAATGAAGCGGTCGGCGTGTATTGAGGGAGCGCGGATGGCTCGCCCGTGTCAAGACATACGGAGGAGATGAAGGCCACCGACGTTGCATCCCAAGATTCGGACAGGTTTAGTACCGCCGAGCACTATTTTGAGGAAGTTCCATAGGCGCTTGTTTAATAGAGACGCAGTGCTCGAAGGATATTATGTTTAAATGACATGTATGATTTGTGAAAACAATGTTTCAATATAATATAAGAGCTTTTTATACTTGTGCGTTCAAGTAGTAAACTACTCCTTGTGCGGCCGTTGATGTATATGTATATATAACATGAAAGATGGCAGTCCTTGGCTTCAGCCCCCACGCACATAGTGCGGGGGTGTTTGCAAAGAAGGCGCTTTTTCACACTTAATCCAACGTCTTGGTCCTGTTAAGGAGGTGGTAGCGTAGCAAACTAGGCAACCGGACTATAATGCTTTATCACTTTCACTTAGCCATAGGACTTCGAGGGTGGGGCTACTATATAGCCCCTGGGGCACCGTACTCTCCCGAATTCGGGGTGCGTATGTGCCTGACCGAAAAACGGTCCTTCATTAATGCGGAGGAATTATAAACATTCCGGTGAGTCATCGAGTGGTTGACCAGTCTCTCGCTATATCATGACAGTCAGTTTTCAGCTTTCTCTACTGAGGTGCTCGCCCGGCCGAACCGCAGAATCGCATGATAGTTCTCCTGATGCCGCGTTAGCCGATAGAACGGAACGTAAGGCAGCAAAACACGTGAGCCGGGCAAACCCAGCATTTGACCAAAGACATGATTCGGAGCTGATGCATATAAGGCCTAACTCGAGACGCCGAATACTCCCTAAGGTATTCGGTCTTTATAAAAACGGGCAGAATAATGCCCTAAGCCCCTGGTTTCCAGGTACGCGCACAAATTCTGGTGCGGCCAATGTCAAAACGCCAGCCTCCTCCTCGGTTATAGTAAGAAACCGGGGGATGTATAGCAACAAGAGACAGTAAAAAAGGTTTACGCAGGGTCTTAATCTGAAAAGAATCCTTGCAATCGGGTCCCTCTTGCACGCCTGCGCTACCGTGTCTCCGCGCAGCCGTATCCTCGACGGGTGTATCACGTTGTTCATCTGTAAAAGAGAGGAACTTAGTTTAAAAGAAAAAAGATCGTGCGAAAGATGTACTTTATATTAAATAAACAGAGTACAATTCGAAGAAGTGAATAAAATTGAGCTTTATTGTCTCTTGTTGTACATGCATGCAGCCCCTTGTATGGGGGTATGCCGCTAGTAGGCGCCGGACTCGTCTAGCCGTGTCCGGGGTTTGAATGACCTATTCAGGTTCTTTGACTAGCGGAGCCGGATAGGTGTGGGGCTGTCAAGGCAGTCTCACGTTCCTCCGTGCTCGAGTAACACTTAATACTCCCTTTTAATGAGATGATGCCGCGTGGACCGGGCATTTTAAGTGTAAGAGATGCATAATGCGGTATTGCGTTAAAGCGGGTGAAAGCTTCACGCCCAGTAGTGCCTGATAGCTATTGTCGAATGGGGCGATGTGGAAGGTTAACTTTTCGCGGGGGATGTTGTCGGATGAGTCGAACACAACTTCTAGTAGAAGGGAGCCCGTACAATGGGCATACGGGCCGGGCATTACCCCTTTGAAAGAGGTGTTGCTATGGAGAATTTTGGTTGGGTCTATCCCCATGCTGCGGATTGTGTCCTGATATATCGTGTTTATGTCATCGCCGCCATCCATGAGGACTTGTGTAAATTGGAATCCGTCAATTATAGGATCCAATATCAAGGCAGTCCATCCTGCGTTAGGATACTTTCGGAATAGTCCTGATGGTCGAAGGTGATTGGTTTGTTGGTACTCCGCTAGGGTAGTTTGTGCGGCGCGCATTTTAGTGGGCGCCGCTCTGTTTTTCCCTTTGATCACGTGAAGTGAGTTTACTGTTTTAACCTCTTGTGGGAAATTCTTTTGTTTTCCGGGGCTCTGCTTGTGGTGCTCGTCATCATCTTCACTTGGTGTGTCGAGCCCCTTGTGTTCGGCGTTGAGTCTGCCGGACTGTTTGAAGACCCAGCAATCTCTGTGGGTATGGTTTGCAGGCCTCCCGGGAGTACTGTGGATTTGACATATCTTGTCCAAGATTTTTTTTTAGGTTGGATAGCTCATCGCTATTGTCCTTAAGGGGCAGTTTTTTATTGTTCTGTCGTGAGCTTTTGAATCCGGCATTGACTGCCGTGCTCTTTGGACCGTTCGCCTTAATACGGCGCTGGTCCTTGTTGCGCCGTGGTTTCCCATTTCCATCCCTGACTTCGGATGTACTTGGGTCGCTGGTGCTGCATCTTGCTAGCTACCTGTCCTCTCTCCCGCAAAAGCGGGTCATGAGGCTTGTTAATGCGGCCATGGTTCTCGGCTTCTCTTGGCCGAGGTGTCTGGCGAAGTCATTCGTCTCGGACGTTGTGTTTGAAAGCTGCTAAGGCTTCGCGTCCGGACAAATGACTATTTGGTTCTTTTGGTGAGGAACCTGTTCCGAATTTATGGCTGACTCTCCCGGGTTGTTGAGTTATATGACGTAAATCGTCTCAGATCCGGAGGACGGACATGAGTCCCTTGAAAATTTGCCCGAAAAGCATCCTCGAGCTCTTCCCAACTTCCAATGGTATTTTCGGGGAGGCCTTTGAGCCAATGTCGGGCTGGCCTTTTGAGCTTGAGGGGTAAGTATTTTATGGCGTGGAGATCATCTCCTCTAGCCATGTGTATGTGGAGGATATAGTCCTCAATCCAGCATCTGGGTTTGTTGTTCCGTCAGATGCCTCTATGTTTACGGGTTTGAATCCCGCTAGGAATTCGTGATCCAGACCTCATCGGTGAAACACGAAGTGCGGCGCCCCAGTATTTGGGTGTGCCGTGATGTTCGGATATTTGGCGTATTGCATTGCTTTGAAGAGCTTGCTTTCTCGGCCCATAGATGGACCTAACTGGGCCATCCTTTTGATGTGAATCTTTATGCGGATCGCGTGTCGGTTTGTGTGCGCGCCATTTGCCGCTCTCTTTTTTGCCGTGGGGTCGCCCATCCGACCGGTGGCCTTCTTACTTTTTGATTGTGGGGGCTCTATGGCCTCCTCGTCAAATTCGGGTAGTAGTTTTCTTTGGGTAGTTTCTTGGTCGGCGATCGTCAGCCAGATTTGTCTCATGGTGTTGAATACTTTGCTCCATCTGATTCTGAGTGCATCTTCCGCTGTTTTGAGCTTCCGCTTCGCTTTTCAGGCTACGCAGTGGTGACGAGCCTTTGTGGAGGTTATTCTGCTCCAGCAATTTGTCCGGCGTGAGATCGTCTCGATCTGTTATCTTCGCCGGGACGGGTTGTTTATCCAAGTTGTCTTGTTCGGACGATTGCTCGATAGCATGTTAAATCGTCCACCGGTTCGCCCTGCTCTATGGCTGGGTCTTTGTTGAGGCGGGACTTGGTTCGGCGTTTACGTTGCCGTTTTGACTGCTTTTCGAGGGATTTATCCTTCGTAGCGTCCCATTGTTCCTCGTCTTCATTTCTTTTAGGTGCATCCACCATGTATACATCATGGGATGAGGTGGTTGTCCAGCATCCTATAGGCGCTGGTTCATGGTTGTCTCCTACATCGTCGTCCATACCGTCGATGTCTTCGGAATCGAAATCGAGCACGTCGTGTAAGATTTTGACAGTGGCTACGAAGTGGGTGGTGGGTGGGCGTTTCATTTCTTTGTCGTCCGCATCCAACCTTCCTGACCGTAGTCCGGCCATGGCTCTCCGGATAAAGAGAGACACTTTAGTGAATTCAGGGTGTCGCCAAAGGGCGAGTGCTGAAAGATGTCCGCGGCGGTGAACTCCATGACCGGCACCCGATCGGATTCGGTTGGCAGGGGCGCGGAGGGTTCGGAGTCCGGAGAGGAGTCCGGCACCTGGGAGTCACGGTCTTCGCCGCGACAGGGATTGTGTTCGCTTAATCGCCATAGAGATTTCAGCCCCGAGGTGGTGTCCAACCAACCATCCTCGATCGGCGAGATCGGCTCCGAATCAATGTTCGGAGCGGACACTAATCGGCCTCCGTGACACCGCTCGCGGCAGAGTTAGATCATGCCCATCGAGACAGTGCGGCACGCTTGGCTGTGGCTCGAATCCGTCGAAGATCAAGTCTCTGCAGATGTCGGCCGTATAATTCAAGCTTCCAAATCTGACCTGATGGCCAGGGGCGTATCTTTCGATCTGCTCCAGATGGCCTAGCGAATTGGCCTGCAGTGCAAAGCCGCCGAATACGAAGATCTGTCCGGGGAGAAAAGTCTCACCCTGGACCGCGTCATTGTTGATGATCGAAGGAGCCATCGGGCCTATAGGTGACGGCATACGGAGGAACTCTCAATGAAAGCACCAATGTCGGTGTCAAAACCGCGGATCTCGGTAGGGGGTCCCGAACTGCGTCTAGGCGGACGGTAATAGGAGACAAGGGACACGATGTTTTTACCCAGGTTCGGGCCCTCTCGATGGAGGTAATACCCTACTCCTGCTTGATTAATATTGATGATATGGGTAGTACAAGAGTAGATCTACCACGAGATCAAGGAGGCTAAACCCTAGAAGCTAGCCTATGGTATGATTGTTGTTCGTCCTATAGACTAAAACCCTCCGGTTTATATAGACACCGGATAGGTTAGGGTTACACAGAGTCGGTTACAATTGTAGGAGATCTACATATCCGTATCGCCAAGCTTGCCTTCCACGCCAAGGAAAGTCCCACCCGGACACGGGACGAAATCTTCAGTCTTGTATCTTCATAGTCCAGGAGTCCGGCCAACGGTGATAGTTCGGCTATCCGGACACCCCCTAATCCGGGACTCCCTCAACGGGGTTTTGATGCACCGGCGAAGTTTGCACCAACTCTCAATGTGAGAAAGGGCAATGCACAGTACCGAAGAGTCTAGCAATGATGGAAGGGTGAGAGTGCGTATAATCCATGGACTCAACATTAGTCATAAAGAACTCACATACTTATTGCAAAAATCTACAAGCCATCAAAAATCAAAGCACTACGCGCATGCTCCTAGGGGGATAGATTGGTAGGAAAAGACCATCGCTCATCCCCGACCACCACTCATAAGGAGGACAATCAAATAACACCTCATGTTTCAAATTTGTTACATAACGTTTACCATACGTGCATGCTACGGGACTTGCAAACTTCAACACAAGCATTTCTCAAATTCACAACTACTCAACTAGCACGACTTTGATATTATAACCTCCATATCTCAAAACAATTATCAAGCATCAAACTTTTCTTAGTATTCAACACACTCATAAGAAAGTTTTTATTATACCTAGCATATTATTACTAAGCAAATTACCATGCTATTTAAGACTCTCAAAATAATCTAAGTGAAGCATGAGAGATCAACAGTTTCTTTAAAACAAATCCACCACCGTGCTCAAAAAGATATAAGTGAAGTACTAGAGCAAAACTATAAAGCTCAAAAGATATAAGTTAAGCACATAGAGCAAAACTATAAGACTCAAAAGATATAAGTGAAGCACATAGAGTATTCTACACAAATTACAATTAATGTATGGCTCTCTCAAAAGGAGTGTACAGCAAGAATGATTGTGGTAAACTAACAAGCAAAGACGCAAATAATACAAAACGCTCCAAGCAAAACACATATCATGTGGTGAATAAAAATATAGCTCCAAGTAAAGTTACCAATGGAAGTGGATTTAAAAAGGATGCCTTCCGGGCATCCCCAAGCTTTGACTTTTGGTGTCCTTGGATTATCTTGGGGTTCCATGGGCATCCCCAAGCTTAGGCTCTTGCCACTCCTTGTTCCATAATCCATCAAAAAAAATTCACCCAAAACTTGAAAACTTCATAACACAAAAGTCAACAGAAATCTCGTGAGTCTGCTAGCGAAAGAAAACAAAAGATCACTTCAAGGTACTGTAATGAACTCATTATTTATTTATATTGGTGTTAAACCTACTGTATTGCAACTTCCCTATGGATCATAAACTATTTTACTAGCCATAGATTCATCAAAATAAGCAAACAACACACGAAAAACAGAATCCGTCAAAAACAGAACAGTCTGTAGTAATCTGTAACTAACGCGAACTTCTGGAACTCCAAAAATTCAGAAAAAATAGGAATACCTAGGCAATTAGTTTATTGATCAGAAGCAATTGGAATCACTATTTTATCACGTTCTGGTGATTTTTAACAATTGTTTTTGTGAACCGAAAGTTTCTGGAAATTACAGCAAGATCAAATAACTATTATCCAAGAAGATCCTATAGGTTTAACTTGGCACAAACACTAATTAAACCATAAAACCAGATCCAAACAGAAGGTAGATGGATTATTTATTACTAAACAGAAACAAAAAGAAAAAAACTAAAAATAAAATTGGGTTGCCTCCCAACAAGCGCTATCATTTAACGCCCCTAGCTAGGCATAAAAACAAGGATAGATCTAGGTATTGCCATCTTTGGTAGGCAATCCATAAGTGGCTCTCATGATAGATTCATATGGTAATTTTATTTTCTTCCTAGGGAAGTGTTCCATGCCTTTCTTTAATGGGAATTGGAATCTAATATTCCCTTCCTTCACATCAATAATTGCACCAATCGTTCTTAGGAAAGGTCTACCAAGAATAATAGGACATGAAGGATTGCAATCTATATCAAGAACGATAAAGTCTACGGGCACATAATTCCTATTTGCAACAATAAGAACATCATTAATTCTTCCCATAGGTTTCTTAATAGTGGAATCTGCAAGGTGTAAATTTAGAGAGCATTCATCAAAATCATGGAAATCTAGCAAATCACACAAAGTTTTGGGAATAGTGGAAACACTAGCACCCAAATCACACAAAGCATAGAATTCATGATCCTTAATCTTAATTTTAATCGTTGGTTCCCACTCATCATAAAGCTTTCTAGGGATGGAGACTTCCAACTCAAGTTTTTCCTCATAAGATTGCATCAAGGCATCAACGATATGTTTACTAAACGCTTTGTTTTGACTATAGGCAGGCGGAGAATTTAGCACGAATTGCAACAAGGAAATACAATCAATTAAAGATCAACTTTCATAATTAAATTCCTTGAAATCCAAAATAGTGGGTTTAGCAACATCTAAGGTTTTACTTTCTTCAATCCCACTTTTATCAATTTTAGCATCATAATCTAAAAGCTCCGAATTTTTAGAACGCCTTCTAGGTAAAGGTGACTCATATTCAATCTCATAATTATTAAGATTCATATTGCAAACAAGTATTTAATGGGAGACACGTCAATAACTTTTAGATCTTCATCTTGATTTTCATGGAAGTTGGAAGAACACGCTTTAATAAAGGCATCTTTCATAGCACGCATCTTAGCGGTTCTTTCCTTGCACTCATCAATGGAAATTCTCATGGCTTTGAGAGACTCACTGATATCATGCTTAGGAGGAATAGATCTAAGCTTTAAAGAATCAACATCAAGAGAAATTCTATCAACGTTCCTAGCCAATTCATCAACTTTAAGTAATTTCTCTTCAAGCAAAGCATTAAAATTCTTTTGTGAACTCATAAACTCTTTAACACTATTCTCAAATTCAGAGGGCATATTATTAAAATTTCCATAAGATTTGTTGTAGGAATTCCCATAATTATTAGAGGAATTACTAGGATAAGGCCTAGGATTAAAATTCCCTCTATATGCGTTGTTACCAAAGTTATTCCTACCAACAAAATTCACATCCATAGATTCTTTATTATTCTCAATCAAAGTAGACAAATGCATATCATTAGGATCAAAAGAAACACTCTTAGTAGCGAATAATTTCATCAGTTCATCCATCTTTCCACTCAAAACATTGATTTCTTCTATCGCATGCACTATTTTATTAGTAGATCTTTCAGTGTGCCATTGAGAATAATTAACCATAATATTATCTAGGAGTTTAGTAGCATCTCCTAAAGTGATTTCCATAAAAGTGCTTCCCGCGGCCGAATCTAAAAGATTTCTAGAAGCAAAATTCAATCCGGCATAATTTTTTTGTATAATCATCCACAAGTTTAAACCATGAGTAGGGCAATTACGTATCATTAATTTCATTCTCTCCCAAGCTTGTGCAACATGTTCATGATCAAGTTGCTTAAAATTCATAATATTCGTTTCTAAGAGAGATGATCTTAGCGGGAGGAAAATACTTAGAGATAAAATCATCTTTGCACTTGTTCCAAGAATCAATACTATTTTTAGGCAAAGATGATAACCAAGCTTTAGCACGATCTCTAAGCGAAAAAGGAAATAGCTTCAATTTAACAACATCATTGTAAACATCTTTCTTCTTTTGCATATCACACAAATCCACGAAGCTATTTAGATGAGTAGCGGCACCTTCACTAGGAAGGCCAGCGAATTGATCTTTCATAACGAGATTCAACAAAGCAGTATTGATTTCACACGATTCAAGATTGGCAAGAGGAGCAATCGAGTGCTAAGGAAATCATTATTGTTGGTATTGGTAAAGTCACACAATTTGGTATTATCTTGAGCCATAGTGACAAGCAAGCAATCCAACACACGAGCAAATGTAAAAAGGGCAAGCGAAAAGAGAGGAGGAGATTGGGAAAGAGAGGGCGAATAAAACGGCAAGGGTGAAGTGGGGGAGAGGAAAACGAGAGGCAAATGGCAAATAAGGTAATGCGAGAGATAAGGGATTGTGATGGGTACTTGGTATGTTGACTTGTGCGTAGAATCCCCGGCAACGGCGCCAGAAATCCTTCTTTCTACGTCTTGAGCTTGCGTTGGTTTTCCCCGAAGAGGAGAGGATGATGCAGCAGAGTAGCATAAGTATTTCCCTCAGTTTTTGAGAACCAAGGTATCAATCCAGTAGGAGGACACGCGCGATCCCTCGTACCTACACAAAGCAAATAGCTCCTCGCAACCAACGCGAATAAAGGTTGTCAATCCCTTCACGGTCACTTATGAGGGTGAGATCTGATAGAGATGATAGATAATATTTTTGGTATTTTTGATATAAAGATGCAAAGTAAAATAAAAGGCAAAGTAAAGAGCAAAGCAATAATAAAGCGTAGGAAGATTAATATGATGAAAATAGACCCGGGGGCAATAAATTTCACTAGTGGCTTCTCTCAAGAGCATAGGTATTTTACGACGGGTGAACGAATTGCTGTTGAGCAATTGACAGAATTGAGCATAGTTATGAGAGTATCTTGGTATGATAATGTATATAGGCATCACGTCCGAGACAAGTAGACCGACTCCTGCCTGCATCTACTACTATTACTCCACTCATCGACCGCTATCCAAAGATGCATCTAGAGTATTAAGTTAATGAAAACAGAGTAACGCCTTAAGCAAGATGACATGATGTAGAGGAATAAATTCATGCAATATGATAAATACCCCATCTTGTTATCCTCGATGGCAACAATACAATACGTGCCTTGCTGCCCCTACTGTCACTGGGAAAGGACACCGCAAGATTCAACCCAAAGCTAAACACTTCTCCCATTGCAAGAACTACCAATCTAGTTGGCCAAACCAAACGGATAATTCGAAGGGACTTGTAAAGATAACTCAATCATACATAAAAGAATTCAGAAAAGATTCAAATATTGCTCATAGATAATCTTGACCATAAACCCATAATTCATCAGTCTCAACAAACACCCCGCGAAAAGAAGATTACATTGAATAGATCTCCAGGAGAGAGGGGGAGAACATTGTATTGAGATCCAAAAAGAGAGAAGAAGCCATCTAGCTACTAACTATGGACCCGAAGGTTTGAGGTAAACTAGTCACACTTCATCGGAGAGGCTATGATGTTGATGTAGAAGCCCTCCGTGGTGGAATCCCCTTTCGGCGGAGCTCTAGAACAGGCCCCAAGATGGGATCTCGTGGATACAGAAATTTGCAGCGGTGGAATTAGGTTTTTGGCTCCGTATCTGATCTAACGGGGGTACGTAGGTATATATAGGAGGAAGAAATACGTCGGTGGAGCCTCGAGGGGCCCACGAGGTAGAAGCGCGCCCTAGAGGCGCCCTCCACCTCGTGACCGCCTCGGAGCTTTCTTGACGGAGGTCCAAATCTCTGGGTCTTATCCGATGAGAAAATCACGTTCCCGAAGATTTCATTCCGTTTGGACTCCGTTTGATATTCCGCTTCTTCAAACAATGAAATAGGCAAAAACAGCAATTACAATTTTGGGCCTCCGGTTAATAGGTTAGTCCCAAAAGTAATATAGAAGTGGAAAATAAAGCCCAATATAGTCCAAAACAATAGATAATATAGCATGGAGTAATCAAAAATTATAGATACGTTGGAGACGTATCAAGATGCGCCTATGATACGTTGACACGTGGACAGGCCCAAAAGTGGCCCATAAAGATTAAATGGGCCTGCCCAACTAAAGCCCACAAGATTTAGTGGGCCATAATGGGCCGGCCCAGCTAAAGGCCCACAAGATTTTGAAGACCATAATGGGCCGGCCCAGCTAAAGGCCCAACATTCTCAGTTAAGGCCCGTACGGCTAGTGTCAAATCAGCCCGTCAACGGCCCATCCTAAACTTGTCATCATCGCGGCCCATTGTCACTTCTGGCCCGTTAATAGTCCGCTATGAATTTCGGCCGAATTACGGCCCGGTGTGTTTCCGGCCTGTTAAAGGTCCTGCTTCATTTGGGCCCATTTATAGGCCATTGAAACTTTCGGCCCATAAACGACCATGAAGGATATGGGTCATATTCGGCCATGTCTGACATTCGGCCTGTTAGAGGCCCACTACAGATTTGGGCCACTTTCATCCTGTTGTGACTTTCGGCCTGTTAACGTCAAACGAAATCCATGGGCCATATGTGGCCCAATGCCACATCGGGCCCACAAACGGCCCATATAAAAATGACACTAATCAAGCCCGACCGAACTTCCGGCCTGTTAAAGGCCCGTGTAGTAGGTCGGCGCATTTACGGCCCGTCTGAATTTCAGCCTGTGGATGATCCGCATTATAAATGGGCCGACCAGTGGGTTATTTGGCACAATCAGGGCCCAATCTTACTTCCGGCCTATTAAAGGCCCATGTTTTTTATGGGCTCGATATATTTACACATGTAAACGGCCTATTATTATTGAGGGCCCAAATTATATTTAGGCCTGTTAAAGGCCCACAATGGGCACATGCCTACCAGAAAAATATGAAAGCTTATGCTGATTTAGGCCCAGATATTTGTAGTGGGCTACATGCAAATTTCGGCCCAGAATCGTTTTTAGCCCAATTGGAATGGGCCCGACGAATGTTGGCATGTTGGGCTCCTATGAAGCTTTCGGCCAAATACATTACTAAGATAGACCTACACTATACATAAATAGCGTCATAATTACTGCAGCCTTTGGCAGCATCATAAATGTTGTATCACAACAAAATAAATTCCAACCATACAACAAAAGGCCTGTTGGCATAAGTTTACAGTCCTTGCAGATAAAAGCACCATAAGATGTATAGAAGTACAGATCATTTGACCTGAGTGCTTATGCTTCATGTAGTAGAATCTAATGGAGAAGCACGATCTTCCCCTTTTTCCACCATTGGTCTTGAACGGCGAAGCAAATGTCTGATAGTCTGGTTTCAAAACCATTCATATCTTCACGAAATTTGTCAACCACTATTTTTGTTTCTGACACAACATCCATTAGGGACTGGACTTGTGTTTGGAGCATAGATATATCACTCTGTCTAGCCGGAAGATTTTGTTCAGTAGGCGATTTGGATGAGGTTACCTTGAGAACCAACCCAGAATTAAGCAGGAAGGTGCTTTTTGCACTTTTAGTGGAGAGGTACTGACGCACTGCAGCAAGAGGTGACATTGTGCCTGTGGTAGCCTCGTCACCTTCAGGTGGTTGTGGCTGTTCAATCATTTGTTCCATAGCTTGTTGAAAGTTTGAACTTGTAGATTAGTGTACCAGAGAAGTTACTAATGAGACAAAGACAAACAAAGTAGGTTTCACATTTATACATAACTTATTTTGGTGAACTACTGTAATACATTAGCATGTATTGTAGTGCCAACTATATAATAAAATCACTTTCGGAACATATATCCATGTAGCATGCCTACTGTATTGTCTATTTCCTCACATTCGTTGACATCTAAGGATAAAGAGACATGGTTTAAAGTAGGTTGAACATAGTATGACATCATTCATATCATGGGAAACAAATATAAAACAAACAGGCTATTCTATCATTGTGTGCGCACGTGAACATCACAACTAGATTAAAGATCAAGACCAAAAGAATATCCTTCATCTTGTTTAAACCATCTAAGGTGAAATGATATGTTAAGACAACTATGTATAAAAGTGAACAGAGTAAATAACATTGGCTGCAAACCAAGCAGTTAAGTGAACACATCACAGTACCAATCAGTTCAAAGGCAGGAGGAGCAAGGACTTACAACAGCGGCCTGAACTGGTGTGCTCATGCCCTTCATCTTGCTGGTGTGGCAATCCTTGAAGATTTGCACTGCATTCGGTTCAGGTTCTTTTTGGTCCGCACGGGTTTTCCTCTATATTTGGAACAAGTCAATATAGATACGATAATATGGCACAGAAAACAGAAGGAAGTAGCAGCTATTTACAAGAGCCTCGCAGTGTGCAATATAGCTATGAGATCCTGTTGTATGTTGGAATTTCACTTTAGCACGGTTGGTCTTGTTCTTTAAACAGTTGGCCTAGAAGAAGATACACTTGTAAGGCACATACATAAATATAAGTTCAATATGTGGTCTGATCAAATACATATACCCTACCTGATACTTTGGATCAGACAAGTGTTTAACAAGGGCTGTCCAGTCTTCATCTGTAATATATTCCACTGGAGGTGTTTGGGCGATTTCATTGTTAGCATTGCCTTCAAAGTGAGATTTTCTAAGGTGGTACCGATACTGTCGCAGAGCAGACTGAAAAACATGAGTGCATGATTGTTTAGTTGCATCATCTTTCGGATCCAACTTGAACCACATCTATTGAAAAAAGAATGTGAGTCTTATTAGGAGGAAGCTAGAAAGTATGGCACAGAGCAAGACAATATTACAAATTGCATATGGCACAGAGCAAGACAATATTACAAATTGCAATGAATAACATTACTTACTGTTGAGTATAAGGATTATTAGGAAGTATAGGATAGACTAGGATTTGGTCCTGCCTTGTCTTGTACTCCAAGTTGGTCTTTCTACTCCTATATATATGTCCACGAGGCTCAAGCAATACATTAAAACTATTTCACCAAATCCCTCTCTCCCTTCTAACATGATATCAGCCTAATCATGATCCAAACCCTAGCCGCCGCCGCTTCCGCACCCACGCGCCGCCCCCAGGGCTGTCGGCCTCCATGACCGCCGCCGGGGGCTGCGCCGCCCGTACCTAGGGTTCGACCGCCGGTCGTGTTGACCGGCTGCCCTAGAGAGTCTTTTCCCCGAGCCTTGCTCCGGGGTTTTCTCTCCCACCGGTCATCTTGATCGCGTCGTTTCTTTTTTATTTTCCGATCTATTCTTGATCGGTTTGGGTCGCCCACCGCCGCCGTTGACCCCGAGCGCCTCTACTCCGACCCCGGCGCGACCAGCCGGCCTCTCCTCGACCGGCGGCCACGCGCCGAGGCATCCCATCGAGGGCCGCCCGTCTGCGCGTCGGTCCGCCCGTCACCTGCGCCCGGCCGTCACCGCCTGCTCCGACCGGACACTGCATCGCCCGACAGCGGCCTCGCGCCATGCGACGGCCAATCATAGCCGTTGATCGTGCGCCGGCCCGCCCATCGATCCACATCACCCGCCTTCGCCGCATCTGCACGGCAGCCCGGTGGTCTACCTCGCCGGCCTCGTCCTCGTCTGCATTGGGATGGCTGCGTCAGGCTCGTCGGCTGCCTCAACTCGGGCGCCGCTGCTCCGTTGGTCGCTCGGGCCTCGCTGCCCGAGCGCCGACGTTGCTTTGGCAGCCCGGGTGCCGGTGCCGACAAGCTCGTCCGCACAACGTCCCACGCCATCCGTCGTCGCCGGCTTCATCTCGAACTCCGCCACCACCACGCCTCCATCGAGCGGCGTCCCCAACCTTGCACATGATTGGCTTGATCACCCGCTCGCCGCCATGATCCGCCTCATCTACACCACGCGACCGACCTGGGCCGTCGGTTACGCGCGCCTCCGCTGGTCCCGTGAAGATCGTCCCCGAGTTCAGCGCGCCCCTCCGCCGATTGAGCAACGGGCTGCCGCTGCGTCGCCCCGTCGGGCCGCAGCGCCGCCACCCCGTGGTTCTCCTCGCGGCTGCATCGACTCATGCGTCGCCGCTGCGTCGCCCCTTCGGGCCATAGTGCCGCGATACGCGGTCCCCGCCTCCACCCCGGGGTCGTCCTCGCGGCTGCACCGACTCGCGAACCGCCGTTACGCTTCTTCGCCGCAGCGCGTCGCGGCCCACGGTCCCGCCGCCCGAAGTTTTCATGCGTCGCCCGACCGCTGCCGCCGCTGCGTACGCCTTCAGTCAGAAGCGCCGCTGACCGCGTCCACTCCGCCGTCACCGCGCGTCGACTTTCCGTGGTATGCGCCGTGCCGTCTCCCTTGGCACGGTAACACCACCGTCCGCGTCAGTCTTCGTCACGCTGTCAGGGTTCTTCGCCTACTTCGAGCACCGCCGCCGCACTCCTAACCTAGCCGCCGCCGCCGCTCTTCTTTGGCTGCCGCCGTTGCTACGTTTGTAGCCACCGCCACCCGTCCACCCCCTTCGTCTTCATCCAAGCACCAGCCCGTTGCCAGCGTCGCCGTCATCTACCCCGACCACTTCGTCTACTCCGACCACCATTGGTGACATCGGCCCCGCGTTGATGGACGCCGCAATTGTCGTCGAGTTCTTCTCTGCTGACCCCTCTGACTTCTCCGACATGGCGTACAGCTCGTGCAGGTCCCTCGTCTATGCATGCCCGATGCTGGCAACACCGATGCGTGCCTTCATCCACGACGTGTCCCCGGGCCTAGCAAGCCTGGTCGGCGCTTCGTCAACTTCATTTTCGTCCGTCTACGCATGCCCGGTGCTGGCAACACCGGTGCGTGCCTTCGTCCATGATGTGTCCCCGGGCTTGGCAAACCGGCCGCGACGCGTTGTCAACAACATTTTCTTCCCGGTGCACCCCTACTTCAACACCACTGCGCCCATGCTAACTCGGCGCCACCTTGCGCCCGCGGCTCCACGGTGACTTCCTTGACACCGGCCACCCCGACTCGACATCGACCACGACATTCTTCGCACGGCTACCTCGACCATGGCTCCACCACCCACGCTCTCGGCTACCTCGACAACGGCACAAAGGGCTACCGCCTGCTTGAGCAACCTCGTCAGTTTTCACACCAGCCACAACTCCGTGATGCGCCGACCGTTCCGACTGTTGGGGGTGTCCGTCGGCTTGCCTTCGTATTCTTCTCCAGTCTCACCATCTGCGTCGCTACCGTTGTGACTGCAGGGGGATGTTGAGTATAAGGATTATTAGGAAGTATAGGATAGACTAGGATTTGGTCCTACCTTGTCCTGTACTACAAGTTGGTCTTTGTACTCCTATATATATGTCCACGAGGCTCAAGCAATACATAAAAACTATTTCACCAAATCCCTCTCTCCCTTCTAACACTTATGGATAAATGGTCAAGGAAGGTGTTAAACTGGGTATTGCCTTTATCATTCCTGTACTGGATCCACGTTGGGAGGATACGTGCATGACACCTAACGGCAATGGTTGCCTCTGATACTAACTTGGCCGACTCTGTAGCATCACGTGGCCTTTTTAAACCTGCCTCAAAATGGATCTCCATTCTTCCTCCTTTAGATTTTGTTAATCTGTCAAGCATTATACCTGATGTCTCTTTCCGCTTGCGCTGTGGTGCTAGTTCAACAACGAATATGGAAAGAGTTAGTGCACATCAAACTGTGAGAGTACATATAAAGGAGCATGCAACTACAACTTGACTCGGTCAGGTACCGTCTTGGTGTTGATGCTCATGAGGTTCATCTAATCTTGGCAAGTCCTGTTGTGTCGTGATTAGCTTGAAGTAGTGTTAGGTGTGAATGCATCTTGGGAACTGGCGGTTCGAGCAAACGAACGAGTAACTCGTTGAGATCTTTGAAATGCTTGAAGCGGATCTTTGCGGTGGTGGAGCGAGTGATACTATGTTTGAAGATTTAGCCGGTGGACTTGGACCTTCTACTGCACTATAAGTACCGGCAGAATCTCGAGGGCAGATCCTTTTCCGTTTCACCCGACGAGTAACACCATTCCCTACTATATTATTTTCCTTGCTCTTTTTTGACTTTGCCATGTCAAGGCATACCCACAACACAAAAGAATAAAATCGCTCTTCAGAACTCATTGATGCATGATACAGACAAGAAATACTTTGATGTAAGACAACCGTATGCGGATGGAATATGTAAGAAAAATAGGACGGCGTGACATATTCACAGCTACGATGTATAAACTAAGGAGAAGGATTTTCAAAAAATAGAAGTAATGCAAGGTAGACACCATTTGAAAGATGCAACCAATATCACACTGCCTAGTTAAAAGTGTCATGTCATAAGTGGCATTTCGAAAAATTAGAAGCAGTACAATGTAGAAATCAATGCAAGATGCAACCACTATCAAACTGCCATGTTAAAAGCATCCAATCATGAGTGGTGATGCGGGATACACAACAAAGATGCTTTGATGTAAGAACATGGTATGATTGATAGATGCAGTGTATTCTAGACACAGAAAGGCATGTCATATGCACATGTATAACGTATAAACTCAACAGGTGCAGTTTAATCAAAATAGAAGAAATACAGGCTAGGCAACATGTGCAACATGAAACCAATTATCACACTGTCAACTTAGAGCAAGCACCTGCGATGGTGGAGTACGGGAGATGAACTCATAATGTAGACATGGGACTTCAACTTCATTAGCAGTAAATCTAGAGAGTCTCTGTCTGCGTCGGTCCGGAGGACTACCAACATCCCCTAACTTACTCTTTTCCTTCCTATTTTCTGATATTGCCTTATGAAGTCAAAACCAAAAGAAGATGAATAAAATTAGCTCTGCGTAACTGGTTGATGCATGATACAGACGAACACTACTTTGATGTAAGGCAAGCGCAGGATAGGAGGATGGAATATATACAAAAAGAAGACAACATTGCATATTCAAACGTACGATAGGAGGATGGAATATGTATGAAAAACAGTAAGCAGAAGGCATTTCAACAAAATTAGAAGAAATGAAAGCTAGGCACCAATATGAACATGCAACCAATATCACGCTATAAGGTAAAAAGTGTCTCGTCGTAAGTGCCATTTCAAGAAATTAGAAGCAGTACAAGCTAGAAGACAATGCAAGATGCAACCTACATCACACTCCCAAGTTAAATGTGTCTGATGGGTAAGTGATCGTTCATGGTATAAGTTGTAAGCTACGCAGATGCAATTCAACAAAATCAGAAGCAATACAAACTAGACATCATATGGAACACGCAACCACATATAACAGTTCCAAGTTAGAGCAAGCACCTGTGATGGTGGAGTAGGGGAGATGTTCTCATCATCTACACGCATGTTCTAGAAACAAGAACAAGTGTCATATTCACAGGCATTATGTGTAAAGTAAGCAGATGCAACTCAACAAAGTTAGAAGCAATACAAGCTAGACATCATACACAACATGCAACCACATATAATAGTGCCAAGTTAGAGCAAGCACATGTGATGGTGGAGTAGGGGAGATGTGCTCATCATCTACACAACTACGTTGACTGTCTAGCCTTGCATTGTCTTGTGAATCTTGTAGGGAGGATGGCGGAGTAGATTCTGTAGAGACCCTCCGTTTCAGTTGCTCGGAAGGACCACCATCTTCCAATGCCTTACCAATTTCCTTCCGCTTTATTGATTTTGCATTTTGAGGTCAAACCGATAAGAAAAAGGAATAAAATTCGCTCTTCAGAACTCATTCATGCATGATACTGACGAACACTACTCTGATGAAAGGCAAAGTCATGATACGAGGATGGAATATGTACAAAAACTGAATGACTTGACATATTCACACCTATGATGTGGTAACTAAGCAGAAGGCACTTCAACAAATTAGAAGCACTGCAAGTTAGACATCACATGGAAGGTGCAATCAATATCACTCTGCCAATTTAAAACTGTCTCGGCATAGGTGGCGTTCATCAAACTAGAAGCACTACATGCTAGAAATCATATTCAAGACGCAAACCAATATCATATGTGACTGACGCAGGATACACAAGAAGAGTAGTTCCATGTAAGAACATGGTGTGATAGACAGATATAGTATATACCAAAAACAGGAAAGTGTGTCATATTCACACGTATCATGTGTAAGCTAAGCAGATGGAGTTTACACTAATTAGGAGCAATACAAGCTAGACACCATATGCAACATGCAACCAGATATCACACTGCCAAGTTAGAGCAAGCACCTTGGATGGTGGAGTAGGGGAGCGGAGACTTGGAACTTGTAATGCACTAGCAGTACAAGGAGAATCCGTACAGATGCTCCGTTTACGTTGCTGCAGAGGACCACCATCATCGCCTTTCTTACTCTTTTCCTTCCTCTTTTTTGATTTTTCCTTGTCAAGTCAAACCCACAAGAAAAAGAAATAAAATTTGCTCTTCAGAACTCATTGATGCATGATACTGATGAGGACTACTTTCATGAAGACAGTCGCATGATGGGAGGATGGAATATGTATGAAAAACAGGACGGCATGACATATTGACATGTATGATGTCTAAAGTTTAAACTAAGCACAAGGTGTTTGAACTAGTTAGAAGCAATGCAAGCTAGAAACCATATGAAAGATGAAACCAATATCACTCTGCCAAATTAAAAGTGTGGCCTAAAAAATGTATTTGACCAAACTAGAAGCAATACATCGCAACAGGCTAGAAATAATATGCAATATGCAACGAATAAAGGTGTCTCATCATAAGTGATTGATGCATGATACAGAAGAGAGGTAGTCTCATGTAAGAACATGGATAACACATATATGTAGTGTGTACCAAAAATAGGAAGGCATCTCATATTCACAGGTATAATGTGTAAACTAAGAAGATGCAATTTACCCTAATTAGAATCATTACAAGCTAGACACCGTATGCAACATGCAACCACATATCACACTGTGAAGTTAGAGCAAGCACCTGCGATGGTGGTGTAGGGAAGTGCAGTCTTCAAGTACAGAGCTACGTTCAATATCTTCAATTAGGCTTGCTGTTTCTTGAGAATCATGTGGAGAGGATGAAACTGTACTCTTTATAAGAGTAGCGTGTCTCATACTAACCCACGGGCGTGACTGTCTCATCATAAGCGATAGATGCAGGATACACAAGAACAGTAGTTTGATGTAAGAACATGGTGTGATAGGCAGATGTAATATGTACCAAAAACAGGAAGGCGTGTCATATTCACATGTATAATGTGTAAGCTAAGGAGTGCAATTTAACAAATTAGGAGCAATACAAGCTAGGCACCATATGCAACATGCAACCAAATATCACACTGCCATGTTAGAGCAAGCACCTGGGGTTGTGGAGTAGGGGAGATGAGATTTGGAACTTGCACTACAGTAGGGGTAGCAGGAGAATCTGCAGAGATCATCTGTTTCGGTTGCTCCAGAGGACCACCATCATTATGTGCCTTCGTCCTTTTAGATTTTGCCTTGTCAAGTAAACACACAAGAAAAAGGAATGGAATTCGCACTTCCAAATTCGTTGATGCATGATACTGACGAACACAACTTTTATGTATGGCAACCTCATTGTAGGAGGATGAAATATGTACGAAAAACGCTAAGCAGAAGGCATTTCGACAAATTGGAAGCAATGCAATCTAGACACCATATGAAAGATCCAACCAAAATCACTCTACCAAGTTAGATGTGTCTCATTATAAGTGGCACTTCAAAAAATTAGATGCAATACATGTTTGAAATGATATGCAAGATGCAAGCAATATTACATTGTCAACTTGAAGGTGTCTCGTCAGAAGTGACTGATGAGGGATACACAAGAAAAGTAGTTTGATTAAGAACATGGTTAATACAAAGACATAATATGTACCAAAAACAGGAACGCGTGTCATATTCACAGGTATAATGTGTTAACTAAGCAGATGCAATTTACCCTAATTAGAAGCATTACAAGGTAGACACCATATGCAACATGCAACCACATATCAGACTGCCAAGTAAGAGCAAGCACCTGCGATGGTGGTGTAGGGGAATTGCGGTCATCAACTAGAGAGCTACGTTGACTATCTTCATTTAGCCTTGCTGTTTCTTGAGAATCATGTGGGGAGGATGACACTGCACTCTTTAAACGAGTAGCGCGTCTCACAGTAACCCACTCGGGTGACTGTCTCGTCATAAGTGATTGATGAGGGATACAAAAGAGCATTAGTTTGACGATTTAACATGGTTAATAGACATATGTAGTATGTATCAAAACAGGAAGGCATGTCATTATCAAAGGTATAATCAGAAGTAAGTCGATGCAATTTAACCAAATTGGAAGCAATACAAGCTAGACACCATATGCAACATGCAACCACATTTGACAGCGCGAAGTTAAAGCAAGCACCTGGGATGGTTGTGTGTGGCAATTGAGATCATCAACAACAGAGCTACGTTTACTGTCTCCATCTACTGGCACTACGCCCTTTAGAACGCTGAGACGCTTAGTGCTTATCTTCGAATTACACTTGAGCGACTTCTGTCTTTTCTTTTTTGTATTCATCAACACTGCGTCAGAGTCTGAAATACCCATGCATAAAAAAACAATAGTGTGAGTATGGGTGAAGTGTGTGCACAAGTAGTACAGTGTAAAGGTAGCAGATAGTAGGTCGGTGAGAAATAAATGACAGGAGACATATGATAGCTCTACAACATGCATGACACACGAAATTATTACTAGATTCTAGGATTTTGAAATATGAGCACAGGGATGGCTGGGAAATGCAGATGCTCCTCCAGCACACCACAAGGTGTGGTCCTATGAAAATAACAGTCGACAGAAAACAAATAGGTCAGTCCATTTTTTCTGCACCGTCTGATGTACAAAGAACGGGCAGATCGCCTTCATCTACCTCCAGCCAGTCAGTGTTACGATCTTCCTCAAAACGCCAGCGACCACCGGCCCAGTCCCCTTCCTCCGCCCTCCCCTCGACCTCATAGCACCGCCGTGCTTGGCACCGCCCCGACCATCCCTTCAAGCCCCGCCGACCTCCAGATTGGGTGCAAGCAGCTCCTCCGCCCCACACCCCTATGATAGACACTGATGCGCCGCTTCCCCGGCGAATAGGTGGACTAGGTGCTCCGCGTGCCTAAGCGGGTGCTGCTTCTTTTAATTGCGATTCGACTGACCCTGAATTGAAATTCAGGCGGGCTATTGACCTCTAGCAAAGGTGAAATAGTAAATGGGAGGAAAGCTTGTGCATTTAGTATCACGAAGAAGATGCAGTACGAAGCGCTCAACTAGTTTCTTTCGTGGGATGAATACGGTGTGAGCAGAGACGTAAGATTTGCACGGATAAGCTTAGAGGAGTACCTCTTTCTACTGGCAGTGTTATGTCCTCCTTCTGTTTTTCCAACGATCTTCTTGTGGTTCGCTGGAAACGAGAAGTTGTGGAGGACGGTGGAGCCTTGGACGAACCCGTGGCCAAGTTGTTGAGTGTGGTGCCGTGGCCGTTTGACGGCGGCGGGCAACCAGATCCGAGGCGGAGAACGACGGCGTAACGGGAATAGCTCCGGTGCGGTGGACGGTTGCGACAGTGGAGCGGCAACGATGAGGCGTAGGACGGCGTGGTCGAAGTGGTTCTGGTACGGCGCACGTTGGCGTGGGCGTCGTGGAGGCAGCTCTGCCTCGGCTTCAGCTGCTAAGTCCTTGATGGCGTTGCTGTTGCGGTTGCGTTGGACGATGACGTCGGGGTAGCGGCTCCGGCGTGATGGAGGAGGACGGCGGTGGATTGGGCGCGGTGGGGTGGAGGAGGGAGGAGGCTGGGGTTTCGCGGCAGGTGGAGAGGGCGTTTTGGCACCCACAGAGTATGAATGGGGAAACAGAGGAAGGGGGACTAAGGGTGAACAATGTTTTGGTTTGGGACGCGCTTGTTTGAAATTTGGGGAAAGTTACAAACTTTGCACCCATCTAAAATTTTGGACATATTGAGGGTTGGGGTAGGACAAGAATCTCAGTGTCCCAAATGATGGGCGGGATAGATTTGACGAGCGCATGGTGTTTATGCGCCCACGGCGTATGAATGCTTATAGGAGGCGGTTGAGACTGGCGTCTTGGTGAAGTTACAAACCTACCCCGGTTTAGACCTTTGGACATCGGGCCGATAGGCTACACGTGTCAGAGTCAAGACAGTAATTTCCTACCACCAAACATTAGTCTCGCGCGGTTTTGGGTGACCAAGAGGCTTATTTGGCGCTTCGTTCAATATTTGGGAGTAGAAGCATTAACGTTTTCGGTTCTCTTGAATTGAACTTTCAGGATTTCTCAAACTTCACAAATCTTTACTCTTGAAAATCCTAAAACTACGATTATTTTCGAATAGATGGGGTACATTTGAATATACATTGTACACGAGTATATATTAAAAAATATGCAACTTACCTCAGTTCATGCATGGTTCCAGATATAATCTCCTTGGTTGCAAAAAAATAGTTAGACATGCGTATGAATATATAGCATGTTCAAACGCACAACAAAGATTGATGCCCCCTTTTAGATCTGATTTACAAATGCCATTATCTCAGGTTCAAATGAATCAATGCACTTCCTATAAATTCGAATCTTCAAAACCCCCTTTATGTTGAATTGAACATGTATTCTATTTCGTAGCTAGCAATTTGGAATGTATCCATGTAAGTGACAAATGTATAAAGTGCTTCACACTAACAACATGGAGTGCACTAATTAATGTTTTATATATGAATTGCAAAAGCAATGCATTGCCTGTATTTCAAACCGCTCTCACTCTATGAAATAAACACACACACATGTTAGGATTCAATAGAGTATGGGTGTCTGATAGACCAATTTTCGTTCATACGCAAATTTCAAAATTCATGACCTCATCCAAAAATAATAATGCCATTTATATTTTAATTTAATGGGTAGAACCGCCTTTTACAGGTAGATGCACTATGCCTCAGCCCGTTCTCACAAACGTGCTATATATCTCTCTATCTAACGCATAAGTGCACACACTTTATATACATCGGCATTTCTCTTTCACACATGCTCACAATCTCTCCCGGGGTGTCGGGGTGTCTCACGCACACTCTCTCTGTATCTCCCTCTCTCTCTTTCTGACTACTATGTACCACTCTTTTCACTAATCTCAGTTGGAAAACACTATTTCTCTCACATGCGTATATACACACGCACAGTCTCTACTAGCCCTCTATACGCACATATATGTGCCTCCCGCACGCACATTATCTTTAGGCCTCTCTCGCATACATCCCCCCCCCTCCCAGACACACCTCTCTCTTAGTAGTTGGCAGATATGATTCCATCAGATCATTCGGTAGGATATCCCTGACTGTTAGGCTAGATGGTAATACGAGGCAAGGTTTTACCCAAGTTTGGACCCTTGCAATTGAGGAAAAAGCCTACTCCTAGTACTGTATATCAGTGATAGGGGTGTGTACAAAGTACACATGAATACCACGCATTGCGCGTGTGTGTATACTATCGAGGAACTAGCCCCCGGTCTTCTATAACATACTCGGGACCTAGGGTTACAAATCATATATAGTCGGCTTATGACCAGTGGGGATAGAGTCCTCCACGACTCTGGTAGCTTCGTGTTGTACGCCGAGTCCTCCACATGGGTCTTCGTGTAATGCATCTCGGTCCAACCTCTGTGGCGCAGGATGGAACCGACCCATAAGTCCTCATGTTGACCCTCCACAACTAGAAATGATGTGCCCACCCCAGCTAGAAATGATGTGCCCACCACACCACACACGCAATCGGCCACTAAGAAAATAAGCATATACAATAGTACAATGTTATACATGAAATTTAATTGCATGGTGCATCCAAAAATATTTGTTCTACATTGTGAATGTTTATATTTTCTCCTAAAATATTAGTCATGGGAAAGATAAATGAAGGGCATATATCTCCTTGTCTCCACCGGACCCCCCCTTTCTACACCACTTTCACGTACGCACACAAACTATCTCTCGGACCTCTAAAAGTATGCATGCCCATGACACATTCACATGTGATGGTCACTGCATTTCAAGCGAAAGCACTATATGGTCGGTGGACTTCAGAATATGCTCATTACAGTCACCGTATATATTCTCGTGGTGACCATATGTTATCTAGCTCACGATATGTCTCCGTATTTTGTTGATGACACTGACAGACATTGTATTTGATGCGAGCTCTGTATTTTGTTGACGACACTTATGGTCATTGTATTTGAAGCGAAAGCACGATATGGTCACTGGACTTTAGAATAAGCTCATCACGGTCAGCACATACATTTTGTGGTGCTAACCAACCTGTGGTTGGATGGTTAGGAGGATAGTGGTTTCTCGAGCCCACCAGGGTTAAAGTCCTAGTGCTCGCATTTATCCTGGGTTAATTTCAGTATTTTTCCGGCGATATGTGTTCAGTGGGAGGAGACGTTCCACTCGACTACGAGGCACCTATGGTGATTTCATAAAATCTCAAGATCATATGCTGGCTCACTCTCTCGAAGGTGCTCATAGGGGTAGGGTCTACGTGTGTGCGCTTATAGCGGTGAGTGCTTGCGCGTATATATGAGCGCTTGCGTCTGTACCGTGTTAAAAAAATACATTTCATGATTATACGGTCACTGTCTCACTCGTACAACTCCGGTTTTTGTTGATGACACAATCAATTGACCAGCCAAATGTTCCATGTGGCGCAACTAGTGTTGCACCATCGGGGCGCGTAACCGTGGGGCCCACCTGTCAGCGCGTATATGAAAGAAAGAAATGGTAGTTTGAGTCTGTACTGTGTTAATAAAATACATTTTAGGGTGATCATATGGTCACTGGCTCACCATACAGCTCCGTAATTTGTTGATGACACGATCAATTGACCAGTCAAACGGTCCACATTCAGCAGCGCACATTACCATAGGGCCCACCCATCAGCGCGTATATGAAGGACAAAAATGGTAATAAGTTAGTGGTCGGTGGGGATTCGAAGTCGTGAGACCTCTGGTTGGCAGTCGCCGACGGTGGGGGGCGCGGTGATTGGGCGGTGGCGTGGGGATCGCCGGAGAAAATGCTCGGCGCAGGGGGCCTAGAGGGATGGTCGGGGCTGTGGCGGACCGGCGGCGGGGAGTGGTTTCGGGGCGGGCGGGGCGGCGGGGCCACACGGGCCGGCCATGGCCAGCCGCGGCCGCGCGGTGACTGGCAGCTCAGGGGGTGGAGGTCGAAGATAAACTGCAGGACATTGATTTCGTATCCAATGGCTGGAAAATCTACTGACCAGATATGAAAAAGTCAGTCGACTGACGTGTAGCCTCACCCTGCACGTACACATGCACGCACGCAACACTCGCACGAACACACGCACGCATGCAAAGCGCAACATCGACACGCATGAGATAACGAACACACGCACGCATGCAGGCGTGCAACACTGACACGTACACATAACGAACACACGCACGCATGCAGGCGTGCAACACTGACACGTACACATGCACTCACGAACACACGCACGTACGCACACATGTATGCAACACTGAAACGTACACATGCACACACGCAAGACTCGCATGCATGCATGCACACCGCACACGACGCAAGACACACGCTCAACATATACGTGCATGCACCCTTTGTTAAGGACATGGATTGTTACGGGTATTAATCAATCTTATCTTTTTTTTGCAAGGTTTAATCAATCTTGTCTGTGATAAGCAGAACATTGATGTTTGCAGCGGTCTTTATGAATCACAACGTAGCGAACGGGCTATCAACGTTTATATGAAAATTTTAAAATTCTCTTACATTATATAGTAGGCTTAGATGAAATAGATGACGCCACACTCAATGAACAATCATCGGTTTATGAAATGCCCGCTTATGACCGCCCTGGCCCACCAGAAGTTTCTCTGTCGTGCGCTGCCCGCGTTGGGTTACTGACATGCAGGCCATGTACCCAAGGAGCCCACACGTCAGTGGAAGAACGGCGCAGTGTCATACGTCATAGTCGAGGGCCACACTTGATGCACGCCCGGCTGAACACGCCTCCTTGCCGCATTCAAAAGCCTCCATGAAACCCGTGTGGAAGCCGAGAAACCCACTTTGGACACACACGTCCGTTCATGACCGACCCGGCATTAAACGCAACACCGGCCGAGCTCCTCCCGTCCGCCGTCTATTTAATCTCCTATTTAAACGAGGCCAAACACTGGACAAGAATCGCACCCCTCCACCGCTCCCCTATCTCCTCCTTCACCATTTTGTCCACTCTTACAATGGCTTATGAAGAGTAGTTATCCCGCATCCAAGCCAGCTGGGTGGCCCGCCGAGCCTGCGGGATACGAGCTATGCAGCTTTATGATCCACCTCCCTCCCCTCGCCCGACGGAGCCAGTTGCTACCTCAAGCCGGCGCGCGGTTCAGCAACTCGCCGCTCCAGGCCAGCTCGACGAGGAGCGGTGCATGGGCGTCATCGCTGCTGTCCACGCTGCCACCTCGTACCGCGCCTCCGGTGTCTGCGACCGCGTCTCCCGTTTCTCTGGCCGAGACTCCCATGCCGGCGTCCGCGCCATGCAAGCAGAGACAGAAGCCGGGTGCGCGAAGAGCGACGAGTCGGTGGCCAGCGCCTCCGCGTCCGCCGCCATCATCAAGGAGAAGTAGAACACGGGAGGCCGCCGCCGCTTCGGTCCCATGAAGGCCACCACGGAGGTGACGCCGGCGTACACAACAAGTGTCTTGCCGGATCCTTTTGTTGCGAGGACCTTCGTCAACCCCGCATAGGCTCCATGGAAGCGCAGAAGCCTCCTTCCACCATCATCTTGGGCATCAGCCAACCATATCAGTTGGGTAGTGGGGAAGCGAGCCGTCCTTTGCGCTGAAGCATATACCTTTGAGGCTCCCGGCAGTCCGATGATCGTGCTGCCGGACGAGGAACACAAATGGATCGGCGGGCGACCATTTTGGGCCAGGTATTATATACCTGTGCTGTCCAGAACTAGCACTGCTTAGTTGATTTGAATGTAATGAAATCCGTCATGTTTGTATGAAAATCCGGTATTTTATATGAATTTCGTCATTGTTTCTGAGAAATATCGCCGTGCTTGCATGAATTTCGTCCGGTTGGTTGAGTTGCAGTTAGAATGTGTGTGGCTACGGTTGGATGGCGTGATATGCGGGTCGCCGGTCGGTCTGCGGCCGGCTCGGGCGGCGTGGTGGGACAAAAAAAGCACAGCTCCTGCGAGCTCATCTCCAACGTGCGCGCTGGAGGATGCATGAGCACCCGCCATTCCTTGTTCATCGGTGGCAAAGGCACCGGTGGACAAAAGGGTCGCCAAACGGGCAAAATCAAACAGCCCCTCCTAGCAGATTCAAATCCCTCGTTCGTCGTGAAATTTTGCCATGTGTTGTTTTCATGGACAAGCAAGATGCCCGTGCATTGCAGGGAACATCAAGATGCATTTTTTTACAAAACACCTGTTGTGATTGACACATGCAGGAGTAATCCCATGTGTAAAAACTAATGATATCTCAAGAATTTTATCGGAAAAATGGTATCTCGAGAATTTCATCGAAAAAATGATATCTCTACTCCTATAAAAGACTCAGTTGGTGATGATGGTGTGTCTGCCATCCGTCATTTCTGACCATTAGATCTACATCTAATGGTTGCGAGGTAAGTTGTGGCATTTTTGCAACAATAGCCCACTTCTCTGCTCCAATTTGAAGAAAACCCCTTATTATCTTGAAAGCAACCACATCCCTCCCTCGCCTCATCAAAACAACATGAGAAATATATTTTGAGTGAAACATAATATATTTTTAGTGGTATATATGTATATCAAAACAAGAGTGTTTTCTTTCAAGTTTGTGAACAAGTACTATTCTACTTTGGATCCGTTGCAACGCACGGGCACATTGCTAGTCTCGAGAAAGATGAGAGATAAGGTGAGGAGGAGTGGGGCGTGGTGGTGACTGGTGGTCGGACTGGGTGGAGGCATGGGGATGGACGGCACATTATGTCTAGGTTTGTATCTCTCTCACAAACACCCACGTAGGTGGGGGACTTGCACGAAGAGAAGAGGTGCACGCACGGCGCACGTACTCCCATCTCTTTCCCAACCACACCCGCGCGGGTACACGGTTGAGCTCATTTCTGTATGAAAAGGCAGCCCACGTGATAATTTGACATGTGTACTGGTTGTCCACTTGATGGAGGATCGTCTACCACGGGTGAACAAACAAATTGCGACTTGACGCGTTATGTTAAAAAAGAGGCAAACCATGTGGGGCCTATCTTAGAGGCAAGGCTCTATACATTGGAGTACTTTTGATGTGTCCCGTCAACTCGCAGAACAAGGAGAAGCTTGCTTAGTACGCCATCTCCCCCGCCCACGGGCGCGGTGGCTCGCAGGATGAGGTGAAGCTTGCTTACTACTTATTAGTACGCCTTACGTCCGCTCCCTTGCCCACGCGCACGGTGGCTCGCAGGACGAGGAGAAAATTTTACTACTCCCTCTGTTTACTCCTCGTCCCTACCTTGGTTAGAGAGATTATCATATTGTTTGGAATATATGTCCTTTAGTAGTACTCCCTCCTTTCGAGTTTATGGCTCAATTTCCTTGGAGTAGTATATAGGAGTAGTACTAATGCAGGAATTTCCTTGGAGTCCATGGTGCAGCAAGCTACCCTAGGCTATGTTACTAGTGCTCCCTCCTTTCAAGTTTATGGCTCAATTTCAAAATCTCTCCAACCAAGGTAGACGGTGAGTGGTGGAATTGATTTCGTAGTTTGCAAAAGTAATGTACGCTCGTTTTTCTCTAAAAAGTTATGTTTACCGAGGCATTAATTAGAACGAATGCATGCATGACCACTAAATTTCCATGAACTACTACATGCATTGGTGAGTTTTCTCTTGAGAATGCTTGCATCGGGTGATTTAACGCACCTCAAAATCAAACATGTGATGGTACTACTACCACGAGTAGAATTGAGACTTATAAAACGGAAAAACGAAAATTTTTAGACGAGCCCTATAAACCGGAAAGGAAGGAGTAGTAAGTAGTATACTACCTCCATAGTGGGTACGTACTCCATAAAATCAGATTTTCCCAAAACTAAGTCGCTCAACCTTTATTTGCTTGTTTCCCTTCCTTCCTTGTTGCCTCAAACAGACTATGCCAAACTCCTCACGTCACAAGGAAAAGACCCGCCCTCGCCTTTTTTTTAGTCTGGGTTTGTATCGATGGATCGCGCGAAGCAGCAAAAACCAAGCCGTGTCTTGTACTCCTCTGTCAACGCTTGCTTCCATGAATTATGTACTTCCTCTTGCCGACAGGTGGGACATATAGCAACCGCGTCGACATGTCATGCACCAACTAACAGTGCAGAACAACAGGGGGGACGCACCCCAGTTGTAACGCCCCAGTAGTAGTAATGAGCAATGAAACGTCAAATCACAATGCCGCACCTTCCCAGACGGACGAAGCAACAATTATTTCACACTTCGCTTCGCCATCATCTCCTTCAAGAAAACCACGTAGTATTGCTTCTGCCATTGTTCTGCCTCAAGAGGGACACACGCATCGCCTTGGTACATCATGACACGTGGGACCGCATGACAGGCCATGCTCCCCTACCCATCGCTCGGTAAAATAACCTCATTTTTACTACTTCATCCGTATCGGTTTATAGGGCATGCACGTCGTTCTAGGTTGAGAATTTAACTGGCTATATATGTGATGAACAGTATATGTTTAGAAACTACATCCGCTTAAGAATCGAATGATATACTTTTTGTGACATAGTAACTCATATTTAGTTAGTCAAATGGATGACCGAGAACTACGTGCGCGCCCTATAAACCGAGATGGAGAGGGTAGTACAGTACATATCTTCTTAGATCAATATAGTCGGGATTCACCGAGGAGCAAAACCAAGTGGTAGGCTACTACTGTCGTGTTGGCGTAGCAACTCAAGCAGGGTCAGTCCGCACACGAAATGGTGACACACTTAACAGGACCCCTTTGGCCGACATGTGGCTCACCCACCGTCTTGTTCCACGTGCGATGCACCAAATTACAGTTCAGAGTAGTGGTTGGACTTGGAGGCACCCCGGTCGTAGCGCCGCAGTAGTAGTAAATTAGTGATGAGGGGACAAATCACAAAGCCCCACCTTTCCCGCATTAAGCTGGACGGACGAAGCAACCATCATTTCACTCTAGGGCGCAAGAGCATAAAGAAAAGAGAAAACCAATGATGCGTGCGGTGATGTCTACTACGCAAGCTTCTTCTTGTAGACGTTGTTGGGCCTCCAAGTGTAGAGGTTTGTAGGACAGTAGCAGATTTCCCTCAAGTGGATGACCTAAGGTTTATCAATCCGTGGGAGGCGAGATGAAGATGGTCTCTCTCAAACAACCCTGCAATCAAATAGCAAAGAGTCTCTTGTGTCCCCAACACACCCAATACAATGGTAAATTGTATAGGCGCACTAGTTCGGCGAAGAGATGGTGATACAAGTGCAATATGGATGATAGATATAGGTTTTTGTAATCTGAAAATATAAAAACAGCAAGTTAACTAATGATAAAAGTGAGCACAAACGGTATTGCAATGCTAGGAAACAAGGCCTAGGGTTCATACTTTCACTAGTGCAAGTTCTCTCAACAATAATAACATAATTGGATCACATAACTATCCCTCGACATGCAACAAAGAGTCACTCCAAAGTCACTAATAGCGGAGAACAAACGAAGAGATTATGGTAGGGTACGAAACCACCTCAAAGTTATTCTTTCCAATCAATCCGTTGGGCTATTCCTATAAGTGTCACTAACAACCCTAGAGTTCGTACTAGAATAACACCTTAAGACACAAATCAACCAAAACCCTAATGTCACCTAGATACTCCAATGTCACCTCAAGTATCCATGGGTATGATTATACGATATGCATCGCACAATCTCAGATTCATCTATTCAACCAACACATAGAACCTCAAAGAGTGCCCCAAAGTTTCTACCGGAGAGTCAAGACGAAAACGTGTGCCAACCCCTATGCATAGGTTCATGGCGGAACCCGCAAGTTGATCACCAAAACATACATCAAGTGGATCAATAGAATACCCCATTGTCACCATGGGTATCCCACGCAAGACATACATCAAGTGTTCTCAAATCATTAAAAGACTCAATCCGAAAAGATAACTTCAAAGGGAAAACTCAATCCATTACAAGAGAGTAGAGGGGGAGAAACATCATAAGATCCAACTATAATAGCAAAGCTCACGATACATCAAGATCGTGCCAAATCAAGAACACGAGAGACAGAGAGATCAAACACATAGCTACTGGTACATACCCTCAGCCCCGAGGGTGAACTACTCCCTCCTCGTCATGGAGAGCGCCGGGATGATGAAGATGGCCACTGCAGGGTTCCTCCCAAGGGTGCCGGAACAGGGTCCCGATTGGTTTTTGGTTGCTACAAAGACTTGCGACGGTGGAACTCCCGATCTATTCTGTCCCCCGAAGTTTTTAGGGTATATTGGTATATATAGGTGAAAGAAGTACGTCGGGGAGCCACGAGGGTGGAAGGCGCGCCCCCCCTGCCTCGTGCCTTCCTCGTTGCTTCCTTGACGTGGACTCCAAGTCTCCCGGGTTGCTTTCCTTCCAAAAATAACTTCTCCAGAAGGTTTCATTCCATTTCGACTCCGTTTGATATTCCTTTTCTTCGAAACATTGAAACAAGGGAAAAAACAGAAACTGGCACTGGGCTCTGGGTCAATAGGTTAGTCCCAAAAGTAATATGAACGTGTTTAATATAGCCCATAAACATCCAAAACAGATAATATAATAGCATGGAACAATCAAAAATTATAGATACGTTGGAGACGTATCATGCGACAGCTACCTAGGGAACCCTAGGGTAGGGGGCCTCCACTACAAATCCTTTTTTAAAGCGCCTCCACTACAAATCCGCTTCTCCTTCGTCCTCTTGAAGAAAACCGATGATGCTTGTGGCGGTAGGGTTTGTAGGAGTACTACGGCGTGCGGGGCGACGTCGTAGTAAACGGGAGAGGGATTAGTTCAAGTCGACGCCTTAATATGTGTGGGCCGCTTGGTTTTACGGGAACGAGGAAGCATTTTGGGTTTAGAGACCAGTGGAGATATACGTACAAAAAACTGTGGACGTAGGTTCGACCGAAAGGCAATGATGCATGGGCCCTGCATTTTGATATACCCACGTCAGCTTGAAATTTGCTTCTCTACTCAAAACTAGTAAGGTACATGCATTGAACGCATGAGATTTGGAAACCAAATTATGAATAAATACACACTATAGCATGTAAAGCTTTGATTCATATATGCATGATGTAGATGTTCGTTTAGTTCTTATAGTTAATCTCATTAAAAATCAATTAGTTTTATAAAAAGGTTAAGATTCATGGGATTGTGCATTGTAAAGCATAAAGTAAAAAACAAATAATGGCAATTCATTTAGAAAATAAAGTTTGGGCAATTATGATATGGAAGATTCTAGAACAAAGGAGAAGTGCTTGTGTTTTGGGAAAGCATGCACGGCCCACATCTCTTATTGGTTTATATGTCACGAAACAAGAAACGAGGAGGGAGTTAATGTACCGTGCCAAAGTGTTTTGGGATTATTTGGTTTTCGAAAGATGACTTACACACCTAGAGGAGGGAGTACAAAGAGAAAAACTGAATTGCAGTTAAAAGAATGGCATTTCTAACAAAAATGTGAATGTGAACTACATATGTGTGCACGTGACCAACACTTACATTGTTAATGCAAAATTTAATGCAAGAAATAACTTATGAGTAACATGCACGAATAGATGATGTGATGCTTGCATGCATAGAGTAGAAAAAACAATGTGATTTATGACTTGCATGCATGACGTGTTCTTGTGCCATAGTTGCATGTCTAGGAAAAAAGCTACTAGTGGGTTGTACTAGCTATTTAGGAATAGAATATGTATACATGGAAGTTGTAGGGAAAGAGATGACATGTATCTCAATTCCCATGAGTAGGGATTGGAAAAGAGATGTCATTTGGTTCACATCATAGGAACTTCTCTATTGAATCTAGAGATGACATGTATCTCAATTCCTATGAGGAGGGATTAGAAAAGAGATGTCATTTGGTTCACATCATAGGAATTTTTCTATTGAATATACGCTAATGTTTATTTCCTTTGAAATTATGGGAGTATAGGAATCCATTCATATGAACCAAGTGGCTCTAAAGCTATAAAAATGATATCATGTTTATTTCCTTTGAAATGTGGAGTATATGAATCTATTCCTATGAACCAATTGGCTCTAAAGGAAAAAATCCTCTAAAAATCATATCATATAGAGTTCCTATGATATTCCTCCACACCAAAGGATGGTTGAAATTGCTGCAGATGATATGACGGTCTTTCTTTGTAGACTCCTCCTCCATCTTTATAGTTACCTCTCGAAGATGAATGAAATGATATATACTGGGTATTCTATATGTGCATTTTGGTACACGAAAACTCGGTAAAAGTTTGCGAGGTTTGACTTCTCAATAAAGCTATATGGTCTGCATTTTGGAACTGAGGGAGGAGCATACGGCACTTGCTAACACTCACATGGAAGATTTGTGTGTAGGACGAGTGGCTTCTCTATTAAATGACATGGCAAAACTGACACTGTCGGATGCCGATCTAACAGTTCTTACGGCATTCGTCTGGAAACGGCTTATGGCGAACGTTTGTCAGATAATGACTTACGGACACATGCATTGCATTGATACGTGCCCCCTCTCTCTCTCACGCACACACGCACCCTCACGAGTCACGACTCTCCCGAGTCCTCTCGCACCCACCGTCTATCTGCAAGTAGATGCCACACACATATGTGCTCTTCACACCCTACCCTCAAAACTTCTAAAAAATAAAAGACGTCGCGCACCTTTTATTTTAGCTCACACGTCACACACTTATACTATTACTCTTGTGGCGAACGTTCTTTGGGCATAGTATATTGTACTCTCATGAAAAGAAGCGGTGCACACACACACTAGTTCTCTCACACCCACTCGCGGGTACACGTAGGAGTGCATTTTTTTTAAGCTGGTACAATAAAATCACTTCACTATATATATATATATATATATATATATATATATATATATATATAAGCAAGAGCCTTAGCGCTTGCTTTACTAGCGTTCCTCTCTTTCACTCTCTCATGCTCTCCAGATCTAAGCAAGACATAGGTGTCCACACTCTCTCTTCTCACGGCTGGTCACAAATCCCGCCGGACCACCTCAACCGGGGCAAGGGTGTAGATGCATCGTTCACGCTATCGTCAGCGGCGAGGGAGGAGACCAACGGCTACCCGCGCGTCCCGATCGGCGGCCGCGCCGGCTCGGGAGGGCCTCCGACCCCTTCTTCCTCCCTACAGTATTGCGGCCAAGATGCGGCCTCCCGACGCCGTCTTTGCCACATGCCAACGACCCTCGGGTATATATTCCTTCGAAACCTGCCTTGCTCTACTGCCTCAGCTCCCCACGTGGCTGCGTGTGGATCTTTTTCTACTTCCGTCGGCTGTTCCAAAGCCACCTAGACTTTTACTATTATTAGAGGTAAAGCAAAATCATACAGTCAAATCTAAGAGTTGGTTCAAACAAGGAAGAAACTGGGAAAGCTGTAGCATGAATCTAGGACTTGGTTCTAAGAGGAAACGGGGGAAAGTAGTAGATACTGGCTACCCAACCGGTCTATTGATTGAAAAGGCGAAAAAAGCATGGTGGATGGCGAGGGGTGGGGGGAAGTGGACCTGTCTCTTGGTTGAAAAACGAAAGAAACCGAGGGGTGTTGGGGGACAACGCAAATGAGAATGAGCAGGTATAGATTTCCTGTGCTCACATAGGAAAATGTCGCCGAGGAGATAAAAAATGGGACAAATGCAGACATGCTGCCTGAGTGCTTGCCGCTCTCGGCAACCACATCTGCCTCACCACTTTATTCCCCTGCTGTCCCTACGCCATATCGCTACGGTTAATGTAAAATCACATGAAGCATTAAGCAATGCCACCTAATGTCACTATAAGTAATGGTCTAGTGTCGTCGATAAATTGAAGCAATGCCACCACCATTTTATGAAGTGCTTCCGTCTTGCTTTATTTCCCATGAATTGTGTTTTTGCGTACACTTATGAAGTGCTTCTATCTGCGCAATCAAAAGTACACACCTTAGTTTTAGTACAACTGCACAAAATGAGATGGCCATTCCTAGCTGTCATCCTCTAACCACCAGTCTTCCAGGTATTGCTACATTGGTAGTAACTAGGTAGAATGACCAACGTAATCTAAAAGAAGCTGATTCATACGTTTTACTTCCTGAATGCAGTGCAGGGACGAGCGAAAACAACTGCATCCTAGTCCGGAATGCACTTTCTTCCAGTTCATCTATGGACTGAGGACTAGCTAGCATGGCTGGACGGAGGTTCTTGGGACAGGTGCGCGGACAAGAGGCATTGTGGTCTGCTTATTTCTGCAAATAGCGGCACTTAAATTTAGTGGAATGCACAAGACTTTCAGCTGGTCAGTACACTACATGGTTCAGTTCAGCATTCCAGCTGAGAACACAATTATAATTGGTTATTCTGGAATGAGAGAAGCTAACCCTGGATGGTGGCAACAAGAAAAAACCAGAGTGAACTCCAGGAAATTTAAGCTGCCGGAGGCCCTTTGCTCGTAGAAGCCTTGCTTGTTTTTTCCTGATTTGTAAACCTTCTCACAACTTTGTCTTTTGTTGTGAACTAGTATATGTTTGTTAAGTTCTATGAATCATTGAGATGTATAAAATTGCTTAACTTATGCTTTTCAAGTTTTTTATGAAGCCGAGTTTAATGTGAGTGTTCCACATGAACGCTGGACTAGCGTGTGAACGTTTGGAATTTACATTGTGTCCTCAGTTAACTGCATGAACCACTGTAACAAGATACGTAGTTTCTTATATGTCAGACAGCAGATTATTGATTGTTAGCTGGTCGATAGCCTAGTGTTGAAGCGAGCTGACCCAATGTGTTGTGTTTTGCATAACTGCTTACAAGTGGGGTAGCACCAACAATGTTTACAAGTACTTATGTATATGTCGGCGCACATTTCTCAAACGAGTACTCTATTTCATCAAACACACACTGCTCGTATGATAAACCATGACAACTTATGTCTTACCATGCCATATTCATGAAAAAACTAGTGAGGACGCATCTATTTCGACAACAATTACGATGGTTCTCACATGATTCACGGGCACACAAAAGTAGCAGCAGTTCCCATAGACGGATTCAAACAGAGTACTAGCCCCAGAGGGCTTGATAATAGGCAAGGTTTGGATAAGTAGACGCAATCCAAACTAGTATCAAACACTAGCTGGGGCAACTATTTCATGCCTCGATCTAATTTGGGCTGGACACAAGACGGACCTTGCCATGAACATCATCGAGGAGGTCCGGCAGCAGCTCAATCCTGTGAACCTTTATGAAGACAACCTTGTGGCCTTGCCACTCATAAACTTGTTTGTGGAGGCATGCCACATCATCTTCCCGCGTAAGCTTGACAAGAACAGTATGCCTCACAAACGAAGGAGTAGCTTTGAACTTCTTGTGCTTCAGTACACACTGGACAACACGCCTGACAACAGTGAGGCTGGAATACAACTCGCCATCGGTATAAGCGCAAATGGCTTCCAGGATCCAACAGCCTAACAACTTTGTTTTCCCAGTGCGTATATTCAGGTCATCCGCCTCATAGCGAGTGACATGTACAACCACACAATCCTTGTCTGCATCAAGGCTCTAATTGAAACAGAAACAAATTCTGAATTACTTTCCAGTATAAGAAACACAAGTTATTTAAACCACTATGTATAGCATGGCATTTAAGCTAATAAAATTTTGCATTATTCATCACCACATACTTAGATGAAAAACCACAATTGAGATCGGCAAAGAAGAAAATAACCTTGGGCAGCTCAGCGGGGGGGGGGGGGGGAGGGGGAGGACACATCCTCGAAGGGGGAAAACTGCTCCTGTAGTGCCACGGGGGCTGTAACCTCAAATGGAGCATTGACCATCTCAGTAGTGGCCGTGAGCGTATTTGGGGTCGGCTCGGTGGCTGTCTCCATCTTCTTGGAGCTCTCTGTCTCGTGGGGATCAGCTTCCCGCGTTTGCTCCAATATCGGCAGATCTTTGCCTGGTTCTCCTTGGTCCATCATGGAACTGACAAATACTAGGAGACCACTGAAAGGAAAACACAATCGTAATGACAATGAAACAAAAAAACAGAGTGAGGATTGGTTACTGCTTTGCAAAAGTTCTTTTTTTTTCTCTAAATGAAAATATACCAATATCACGGATCAACTTACCTTCCCTTCGTTGGGAGAGAAGAACAGTGGCAGATGCAAGTGTTGGCTTTCTTGAAGACGGTGAGGGAGAAGGGGATTCAGCGAAGAATGAAATGATGGTTGCTTCAAGGCCAAACTTAGACCTGGGAGGTGGGGTTTTGTGATCTGACGGCTCGTTCTTTGCCAGCTTCTGACTGGGTGACTCTCACTTTGCATAACGCCTTCTAATTTGGTGGATGGCATTTGGGCTCACACAGCATGGCCCGAATGTCGGTGAACAAAAGTACAACAACATTCAGTAGAGGGAGACGTTTCGATGACCTAGGAGGAGCCAGAAGTGGTAGTGTATCCACTGTACTAGTAGTAAGTGTTTTTCTGGTAGCTGTAGAGTGTCTCCACTGTACTAGTAGTAATTGTTTTTTTGGGCCCAAGACAAAACAGCCCATCCACCCTAGTAAATAATAAAATCAATTCAAAAGCCCATATATTTACTTAATGAGAGGCGCTACCCACACCCAGCACACCGCCCCCCCCCCCCCCCAAATATGGGTGCTCTTCTTCCTCCTCACTCCCACCCACCTCACGTGAGCTTGCTCCACTCGTACCCCCAAATTCCTCACCTCACTCCTACAAAAAACCCCAGCTCCCCTTCTTCCTCCCTACTACAGAGAAACCCCACATCCACTTCTTCTTCACTCGCACTATAACTAGGCTCGTCATTCATTACTCTGCTTAAATCCGTGGGCGCGACACGACGCCCTCTAGAAAAATGGAGTCGGCTGACCCCAGCACCAAGAAGATGAGGCTCCCGCCAGCGGCGACGCCTGTTGTAGATCTCGCACCCGGCAGCGCGGGGAGAAGCGGCGACCCCGCCCCCACCGGATCCCAGGAACCCGTAGAATCTCGGGTGGACCGCATCAGCGATCTCCCGGACGCCGTCCTTGGGGAGATCATCTCGCTTCTCCCCACCAAGGATTGCTACCGCACCCAAGTCCTCTCAATTCGGTGGCGCCCTCTATGGCGCGTAGTGCCCCTTAATCTCGACTGTCATCAGCTATCTATCTTCAATTATTTTGAAATCCCCAAAGCGATCATCTCCTCCCACCAGGGCTCCACTCAAAGTCTTTGCATCCCGTCATGCTACCTGAGCAAGCATACCATGCCCTGCATGGTGGACGCCTGGCTGAAATCCCCTGAATTCACATAACTACAGCTGCTTGAGTTCTACTATTCCCCTGGAAATCACCTACCAGATACCGAACGCCATCTACTTGTGCCCTCAGCACCGATGTCCATCTCGCGATTTTCCTCCTCTCTCCACACCGCCACCTTTGCGTTGTGTGACCTATCAGACAATCTGGTACTAAACCTTCGACTCCCATCAAGGAACTTTCACTTGTGCGGGTTCGTATATCGGAGGCCTCATTGCATAGCATCATCCGCTCTAGTTGCCCTGCCCTGGAGTGCTTGGTGCTTGTTTTCACAGTTAGAATCGGTTGTCTCCAAATAAAGTCGCCTAACCTTGTAAGAATTGGAATTTCGGGCGGAAGGCAGTTCATCATCCAAGATGCCCCTTCACTTCAGAGGTTGATCCTTGATTCTAGTTATTCACCATCGCAAATAACCGTCCTCTCTGCACCTAAACTGGAGACCTGTGTAATACTTGATCTCTGTGCTCATTTCAAGATGGTGTTTGGCTCCACAGTTCTTCAGGTACTTTATATTATCATCTACACTTGTAACCATAAGCTGCATTTTAAATTTCTACGCATAAGTTATATATCATCTCGGAGTACACATTTGTACTAATATTATGTTCTATGCTCAATGAAGAGTTTCTCCATGGATAGCCTATCAATGGTGTTGGATTCTGTCAAGATCTCATATATCCAAATGAATAGTTTTGATCTGAACAAGATTATTGGCTTGTTGCAATGCTTTTCCTGTCTGGAGAAGTTGAATATAAAGGTGATAATTTCACGCACATTGGAAGCCCGCATATAGTGTACTAGAATTAACCGTTCAGCTGTTGCTCTTTCCACACTCTTTTTTTAGACCTTAACTGTTTTTTCAATCTTCATCTCTATTTAGGCAACAGGACGGGGTAAGAAAGTTATAACCAATTGGTGGATTCGTAAGCACCGGGATTTTCTCAGTTCTCATGACATTCGATTGAAGATAATAACGCTAGAACGTTATGTAGCCAACCATGCAAACACTAGATTTGTCACATTCTTCCTGCTGAATGCGAGGTTACTATTGTCCATCAGGCTTAACTTTATCAGCAGCATGGTTTTGATGGATGGGTATGTCGAAGAGCAAAAAAAGTAGTTTCAGGTGGGCAAAAGAGCTTCTAAACATGCCGGGCTTCTATTTACAACATACTGTGGTCATAATCCAGTAAATTTTACGACCAAGGATGTTCATTCTATGGACCTGACCGATCCATTTGACTATGACTGCTGAAAACAGTGCTGGAGTTAGATGTTGTTGCCGTTTTCAACCTGGGTTTTGTCTAAACCTGATGACCAATTAACCCTCGTGCTTTTGTACAGTTTGTAAGCTGGAGTTAGATGTTCTTGCCCTTTTCAACTCCGTTGTGGCTGTCATATTTTCTTGGAAACAAGGCAAATGGCTTGCCATTCGTTTAATTTAGAGTGAAATATTGTAACAAATCCCAACCAAGGGAAATAACATCACTCTCGCCGGCTGCTTGAGCTCACCGTGCATTACAGAAGCCAAGTGATTAGCCCCCACCAGCACCCACAAACTTATTTCGAACTAGCACACCAAATGGGGTTTAAATTTTCATAGGAAAGGCTGCATGACCGTGACAGATTTGGGTTCTGACATTTGGGACCCACGAGGAAATAGCCTATCCAAGGTGGTGTCGACTTACTAGCTAGCCAACAAACGTTTCTGCCCACCAGCCGTTGGATTGACATCCAACATCTGTCGTGTATCTTCTATCTCTGGTCTTCTTCCTCCAGCCGCCCAAACCAAACCACCCATCGGCTCCGCCTCCATGGCTGGTTGCGCCTCCGCCGCCCTACGTACCCTCCAACGTTGGCCAGTCCCTCCCTTTATTCCCCCACACGTCCTGTTATTCTCCGGCGATGTCAGCCCCAACACGCACCCGCACCTGAACCAGTCAACCCTCGTACTCCCCTCCGCCTGCTCCTAGACCGGTGCATCTTCCACGGCTCCTGTTCGTTCCGTCCGAGGCCTCGCCGTCGTCCTCGGCCTTGGTTCGCTCGCCGTGCGCGGTGCGCCGCCCTCTTGCGTTGTCAACGCCGTCAACAACCGAGAGGAACAAGGATATGACTGTACGTGGAGAGGATGACGGTAGGGACCCACCAGCGTCATGGCATTACGCAAGCAAGTGCTTCGTTATTACAAGCCCCAAAAAATGGTTCCTCCTAATGGTTGGACATCTGGGGCTCACGCCATTTTCAACATAGTAAATAAACGAGAGAATTACACAACGAGCGGCTGACACTAGGGACCCAGCAGGTCGCGCAGTTGTTATTTACTTTTTTTGAGGAACAATCAGTTGTTATTTATACTAGTTTTAGCGACGGATCGAGGTAACAACGGGCTGTCAGGGGGTCTGCCCGTCTAGCCATGGTTTTATTTATGTTTACCACATCATGAGCCCAGTTGTGTTTTTTTCTTGCTGAAAATGGCTAGCCCAGTTATATTTTTTTAAGAAATATCCAAACGAGGCCTACTTGCTTTATCAGCCCTGCTGGGCTGCAAATCTTTCAAGACGAGGAGAGGGTTTCATTCGGTTTCCCCAGAAATGGGATGTACATTTTTAAAACACATCAAACTGGGAATTAGTTTCATTTTTTTAATTATAAGATTTTAAATTCCATTGATTTTTATGCCTAGACAATTATTTGGATTTTATATTTATATAAATGATTTTTCAAAATAGTTTGAATGTGACTCGATATTTCGTGATTAAAAACAGTTGACCGCACCGAAATATGCAAAATTTCGTATAATTTTTAACCATGGGCACAATATGGGGTGTAATGTTAACAAAAAGAAGATGGGCTCCAAAAAAATTCTTAAGAATTGGCAAATGGGCTGTAAATTATTAGAAATAATGGCAGATGGGCTGTATGCTGTTTTCCACAGATTTGAGGCTGACTTGTGCGCCTACTACAGGTTGACGCGTATGCTTTCCTAAAAAATAAGGTTGACGCACATGCAACGCCGTGTCAACTTAGTCAACACATGAGAGCAGTGACTCTTGGATGTCCATCCAACGGCCTTCATGCTTCTTCAATCTCTGCTCTTCCTGCTCCAGCCGTTCAAACATACGCCGGTGAGACTGCCTGCTCTCTCCTCCATGACCAGCTATCTTTGCCTTGTGCCTCACCGCCCCATCGTTCTCCCATCGCCGGCCTAGCCATCCCTCTACTCACCCACACCCGCTGTTATTCTCTGGTGACGGCAGACGAACCAGTAAACCCTCGCACTCCCCTGCGCGTGGGAAACAACTGCTGAGTTTTCCCTGACTCCGTGACGTTCCCTTCCTAGGCCTCGCTGTCGTCCACTGCCCTGGTGCTCTCGGCGCGGCGTGGTCAACGTGGTAAACAAATGATATGCATCAGAAGTGGACTGTACGCCGAGAGGCTGACAGCTGGGTCCACGGCCGCACGCAAGGAAATGCCTCCTTATTACGCGCAAAATAATGATTCCTCCACCTGACAGCTGGGATCCACCGGAAGAGCCTCTGTATTTCGCGAAAAAAATGTTCCCCCGCTGACAGGTCGGACCCATCAGCTATATCTTTGCACGCAAGGAAGTGCCTCGTTATTACGCACAAAAAAATGAATACCCCCTGCTAGCTGGGACCACCATAGTGGGAGGCTGACTTCTGGGCCTACTAAGATGACGGGAACGGAGGGCTTTGTCAACGTAGTAAATATGAACGATTCTAGCTCCAGTGACCGTACGATGTCCATCCAACGGCCGTAGTGCTTCTTCAACCTCTGGTCTTCTTGCTCCAGCCGCCCAAACAAGCGTCGGCCGTGCCGCCCGCTCCTGCCTCTCGGGTCTGGCTGTGCTGCCACGGGTTTGTGAACATAGTTACATTTTTTTAGGTGCTTCAACGTAGTTACTATAGGAGATAAATTCACAACAAAGCCAGGGAGTTGGCAGGTACCATTTATTGTCATTGGGGCAGCAAGTATCAGCTGGGTTTTGGGCTGCCCCGTCTAGGATTTGTTTTTTAACATGCGCAGCTCACGACATGCCGGTTTGTAATTTTTTGAGGGCGTCATGTATCGACCGGCCTATGGACCTCCCATCCGAGGTTTTTATTTTTTGTGAAACATCGGCAGCCCAATTTATGTATTTTTTTGAAGAAAACGCACAGGTCTGTTCTATTTTTCTATATAAGAATAGGAACGCCTGGTCCAACTTATGTTTCCGTTCTAACTATATTATTTATATTTAAATTATTTTATATATTATTGTTATTGTCATCATATATTTAACAGATACTTACATATGTAAGAAAACAATATCCCACATCTTATTAACTTATAATAATAATTTCTTAACAATAAAATCGTGCATTTTTTTGGCAATGAAAATCCTGGTGATTGTGTACAAAGGCTTGGTAAGATTTAAGGACCAATGTAATAATAAATCACTTATTATTTAAATATATTTATAACAAAATGCTCAACCCCTGTTTATTTTTTGATAACATTTTTGCGCCCAACCCAACATTATAATTAGAATCAGCCCAGCAAAATCGTATATTTCGAGAAAGTGCAAATGGCCTGTAATTTTTTAGGAGAAAAATAAATGGGCCGCATGGACGCTACATTATTTGTTCACCCAGCCCAGCAAATGGACTGTAATTCTAAAAAAAGAGATCAAATTGACTGTAAATTCTGAAAAAAATGGGTTGAATACGTGCCACATTTTTGGAGGCTGAAATGTGGGCCAATAGGTCGAAGCCAACGCAAGTCGTTGTCAACTTAGTCAACAAATGATTCTGACATCATTGCCATTGGATTTACATCCAACGACCGGCATCCATCTTCAATCTCTCGTCTTCTTCCTCCAGCGCTGCCGGGACCACCTACTCCCGCCTCCTGCTGCTAGCAGCTCTGCTTAGCACGCTTCGCTGTGAAGCGCTACCCCACTTTTGATCAGGCCATCCCTCCTCCCCTCCACACCACCTGTTCTTCTCCACCGACTGCCGAACTACACCGCACCAGAACCAGTTAACCCTCGTACACCTCTCCGTCTGTGACTCTACTCCCGCATCTTCCCATCTCCGGCTCGTTGCTGTCCGGGGCCTCGTCGTCGTCCACCACCTTGGATGCGCTCGGCGCGGAGTAATCAACATGGTCAACAAACGACATCCATCGGAAGTAGACTGTGTGTGGAGAGGTTGACAGCTGGGTCCACAGCCGCATGCAAGGAAATGCCTCCTTATTACGCGCAAAATAATGATTCCTCCACCGACAATTTGGGACCCACCGAAGGGCCTCTCAGATTTCGTGAAAAACGTCCCCCGCTAATGTGTCGGACCGACCAGCTATATATTCACACGCAAGGAAGTGCCTCCTTATTACGCACAAAAATGAATACCCCACGCTAGCCGGGACCCACCATAGTGGGAGGCTGACTTGTGGGCCTACTAAGTTGACGGGGACGGAGGGCTTTGTCAACTTAGTCAATATGAACGATTCTAACTCCAGTGACCGTACGATGTCCATCCAACGGTGGTAGTGCTTCTTCAACCTCCGGTCTTGTTGCTCCAGCCGCCCAAACCAGCGCCGATCGTGTCGAGTGCTCTTGCTTCCCTTGGCCGGTTGTGATGTCGCGGAGGGCTCACCGCCCCCTACTACTTCCACCGCTGGCCAGGCCCTGCGGAGACGGCAGCCTCATACCGCAGCCAAACCAGTGAACCCTCGTACTCCTTTCCGCGTGGGCATCCACTGCCGCGTCTTCCCCGACTCTGCGTCGTCCCCTTCCTAGACCTCGCCATCGTCCACCGCCTTGGTGCTCTCGGTGCGGCGTGGTCAACATGGTCAAGGAACGACTTCCATCGGAAGAGTACTTTACATGGAGAGGCTGACATCTGGGTCCACGGCCGCAGCAAGGAAGTGACTCCTTATTACGCCCAAAATAATTATTCCTCCACCTGAAGCAGGGACCCACCGGACGGGCCACTGTATTTCGTGAAAAAAAACGTGTCCCCCCTGACTGGTGTGACCCACCAGCTACATCTTCGCACGCATGGAAGTGACTGACAGTCGGGACCCACCTGGTCGAAGCGTACATAGCGATGTCATTCTGGTCGTGAACGTGTACATACATACTAGTCGATGTAGAGGCGCGCACGTGTGGTAGTAGAGGCGCGCAGGTAGCATGTACATGTACGTACAGCGGCCAGGGTGCAAGAAAGAAAATACGTCCATGTACATACGTTTGGGCGGGGTCTCGAACGCCTACTCACGCATACGTATGGCCAGGGCTCATGTACATGGCTGTGGCTGGGTCGGATCGGAGAAACTGTGTCGTCGTCGTGTTCATGGGGAGGCAACGGAATGCGTCGTGTTCATCGGGAGGCAACGGAACACGTGATGTTCATCGGGAGCCAACCGTCTTGGACGGAACAGGCGATGGAAACGAGGCCTGGCGTACCGCAGAACGGAGGAAACGACCTTGTGTTCGACCGGCCACGGTGGAAATAGGATCCTGTTCATAGGGAGGGGTCTGGCGTACCGCAAAATGGAGGAAACGGACCTCCTATGGTCGAAACGGGGTCATGTTGATCGGGAGGGGTGTGGCATACCGCAAAACGGAGGAAACAGACTTGTGTTGGAGCGCTACGGTCGAAACAACGGTCCTGTTCATCGGGAGGGGTGTGGCGTACCGCAAAACGGGACTCCACGGGATACTGTTCATCTCCACCGTCGACCTCCTCCAGCCTCCACAGGATCCTGTTCATCCACCATCGACCTCCTCCAGCCTCCACCTGCGATTGTTCATCCACGGGCCCCTGTTCATCCAGCCTCCACCACGCGCTCCTCCACCGGCTACTGTTCAACCAGCCCTCTCCACGGGGGGCCTGTTCAACCACCCCTCCACGGGCTACTGTTCATTCATCCCTCCACTGGCTACTGTTCCACCAGCCCTCCACCGGCTACTGTTCAACCAGCCCTCCATGGGGTCCTGTTCATCCAGCCCTCCACGCGTCCTGTTCATCCACCGGGTTGATCAATCGAGGGTACTGTTCATCCAGCGGCAACGGCCTCTAGTACCACGGGTTCCTGTTCATCCAAGCCCCCACCGGGAACTGTTCATCCAAACCCCCAACAACGCTCACTGTTCATCCAGAGGCAGCGTCGATCGACTTCAGTTAGCAGCAGTAGCGAAGGAATCGTTCGGTCGAGTTTAGTTAACAGCCATCGATCGATCGCTCGGGTTCAGTAACACGTAGCCTGCAGTGCAATCTCTCGGGTTCAGTTAGAGCCCAACGCCTCGCTCGGGTTCGATTAGCGCCGCGCCTCGCACGCTGCAGCAGCGTCGTCTGAGAGAAACGCACATCGCTCGGCCCCCGACCACCCACCGTAACCGGGAACTCCCCGATATTTTCCTCGCCCTCGCTTCTACCACGGTTTTTCCATCATGGACGGCCCAAAGAATGTCATGCAGCTGCGTCTCCGGCCCGCCCAGGATGAAAAGCCCATTTTCTGTCATGATTTTTTGTCATAGAAGTAGGACCCCACCACATCTATGATGATACCGGATTTTGTCACAATTATCGTCATAGAAGTGTCATAAGTATGACAAAAAAAATTCGTTTGGCCCAAAATGTCACGGATGTGTCTTTTTTTGTAGTGATTGTTGATCAGAAATGATGAAGAATTTTCTGGAAAGCATAAAGGAGTGTTTGAAAGGAGTTTTTCAAAGAAAGACCTCGGTGAATCTGCTTACTTATTGAGCATCAAGATCTATAAAGATAGATCAAGACGCTTGATATTTTTTTTCAATAAGTACATACCTTGACAAGTTTTTGAAGTAGTTCAAGATGGAACAGTCAAAGAAGGAGTTCTTGCCTGTGTTGCAAGGTGTGAAGTTGAGTAAAGACTCAAAACCCGACCACGGCAAAAATAAGAAAAAGAGGATGAATAGTTATTCCCTATGCCTCAGTCATAGGTTCTATAAAGTATGCTATGTTGTGTACCAGACCTATTGTGTACCTCACCATGAGTTTGGAAAGAGGGTACAATAGTGATCCAGGAGTGTATCACTAGACAACAGTAAAAGTTATCCTTAGTGGAGCACCAATGAGGATGATGAACCCCTGTATGATCGTGTTCCCCTCCGGCAAGGTGTCGGAATAGGGCTCTAGAATGGATCTCATGGTTCTGGAACTTGCGGCGGCTAGAATTGTGTTTTGTCAACTCCCCTAGGGTTTCTGTAATATTTGGGTATGTATAGAGATGAGAGGTGGTGGAAAGGACCTCCGTGGGCCCCACGACCCATCAGGGCGCGCCAGAGGCCTCTGGCGCACCCTGGTGTCTTGTGGGCCCCACGGGCCTTCCCTCGTGCACTTCCTTAGCTCCCAAGTTGTCTTCTGGACATCAAAAAATCTCCAAAAAGTTTCGTGGCATTTGGACTTCGTTTGGTACTGATATTCTGTGGAGTAAAAAACAAGCACAAAAACAGCGACTAGCACTGGGCACTATGTCAATAGGTTAGTCCCAAACAATGATATAAAGTTGCTATGAAATGAATATCAAACATCCAAGAATGATCATATAACAGCATGGAACAATCAAAAATTATAGATACGTTGGAGACGTATCAACCCCTCCATCCCTTCTCCATTTGTGAGAGAGCCATCAGAACGTGCCTACACTTCCACCATCCATTTTCTGAGAGAGAGCCACCTACTCATGTGTTGAGATCAATATATTCCATTCCAACCTTTTGAACCTTGACTTCTAGCCTTATGAAGGCAATATGCCCTAGAGGCAATAATAAAGTTATTATTTATTACCTTATTTCATGATAAATGTTTATTATTCATGCTAGAATTGTATTAAGCGGAAACTTGATACATGAGGGAATACATAGACAAAACAGAATGTCCCTAGTATGCCTCTACTTGACTAGCTCGTTAATCAAAGATGGTTAAGTTTCCTAGCCATAGACATGTGTTGTCATTTGATGAATGGGATCACATCATTAGAGAATGATGTGATGGGCAAGACCCATCCGTTAGCTTAGCACTATGATCGTTTAGCTTGTTGCTATTGGTTTCTTCATGACTTATACATGTTCTTATGACTATGAGATTATGCAACTCCCAAATACCGGAGGAACACTTAGTGTGCTATCAAACGTCACAACGTAACTGAGTGATTATAAAGATGCTCTACAGGTGTCTCCGAAGGTCTTTGTTGGGTTGGCATAGATCGAGATTAGGATTTGTCACTCCGAGTTTCGGAGAGGTATCTATGGGCCCTCTCGGTAATGCACATCACTATAAGCCTTGCAAGCAATGTGACTAATGAGTTTGTTAGGGGATGATGCATTACCGAACGAGTAAAGAGACTTGCCGGCAACGAAATTGAACTAGGTATTGAGATACCGACGATTGAATCTCGGGCAAGTAACATACCGCTGACAAAGGGAACACCGTATGTTGTTATGTGGTTTGACCGATAAAGATCTTCGTAGAATGTGTAGGAGCCAATATGAGCATCCAGGTTTCGCTATTGGTTATTGACCGGAGATGTGTCTCGGTCATGTCTACGTAGTTCTCGAACCCGTAGGGTCCGCGCGCTTAAAGTTCGATGAATATTTGTATTATGAGTTATGTGATTTGATGTACCGAAGGTTTTGTGGAGTCCCGGATGAAATCACGGACATGACGAGGAGTCTTGAAATGGTCGAGACATAAAGATTGATATATTGGAAGGTTATATACGGACACCGGAACGGTTCCGAAGTGTATCGGGTATTTTTCGGAGTAGCGGGAGGTTACCGGAACCCCCAGGGGAGTCTATGGGCCTTATTGGGCCCTAGTTGAGAAAGAGGGCAGCAAGCAAGGTGTGGGGCACGCCCCCCTAGGCCCACACCCAATTGGTTTAGGGTTTGGGGGGCCGCCCCCCTCTTTCCTTCTCCCCTCCTCCTCTTTCCTCCTTCTCCTAGTAGGAATAGGGAAGGGGGCCAAACCTACTTGGAGTAGGATTGCCCCCCCCCCCTTGGCGCACGCCTCCTCCTGGGCCGGCCTCCTCTTCCCCCCTCCTTTATATACGTGGGAGGGGGCACCCCATAGACACACAAGTTGATCGTTTAGCCGTGTGTGGTGCCCCCTCCACAGAAACACACCTCGGTCATATCGTCGTAGTGCTTAGGCGAAGCCCTGCGCCAGTAACTTCATCATCACTGTCACCATGCCGTCGTGCTGACGAAACTCTCCCTCGACCTCAACTAGATCACACGTCACCAAGCTGAACGTGTTGAGATCGCGGAGGTGCCATACGTTCGGTACTTGGATCGGTTGGATCACGAAGACGTTCGACTACATCAACCGCGTTACTAAACGCTTCCGCTTTCGGTCTACGAGGGTACGTGGACACACTCTCCCGCTCGTTGCTACGCATCACATAGATAGATCTTGTGTGATCGTAGGTAACTTTTTTTGAAATACTGCGTTCCCCAACACCTTCCCCAAGTTGCTTTCCACTCAAATCCCTCTTCCACCATAGCCAAATCTGTGAGAGAGAGTTGAGTGTTGGGGGACTATCATTTGAAGCACAAGAGCAAGGAGTTCATCATCTACACACCATCTATTACCTTTTGGGGAGTGGTGTCTCCTAGATTGTTTAGGTGTCGTTTGGGAGCCTCCGTGTGATGTGGAGTTGAACCTACTTCGTGAAGACTTACCCGAGTGAGGCAAGTCCTTCGTGGGCGATGGCCATGGTGGGACAGACAAGGTTGCTTCTTCATGGACCCTTCGTGGGTGGAGCCCTCCGTGGACTCGCGGAACCGTTACCCTTCGTGGGTTGAAGTCTCCATCAACGTGGAAGTACGATAGCACCACCTATCAGAACCACGCCAAAAATCTCCGTGTCTCCATTGCGTTTGCATACTCCAAACCCTTCCCTTTACCTTCATATGTAATGTTTACTTTCCGCTGCTATACTCCTAGAATTGCATGTGTAGGTTGATTGCTTGACTTGTGCTAATTGCTGAAATCTGCCAAGAACTAAAATTGGGAAAATGATAGATTTTTTTATTTGGTCAAGTAGTCTAAACACCCCCTCTCTAGACATACTTTCGATCCTACGCTATCTAAGCGAGTTTCCCCTCTCCTCCACGAGAGCCCTCTTGTGTCTCTCAATTAAATGAGGGGGAGTACCTTTTACTTAGCTTCCAACATGACAGATTGACCCCCAAAGTGCCAGGTATGCAAGTTTGATGAAGGACTACTTACTTAGCCTAGCTAAAGACTTAAAAAAAACTGGAGTGCTCACGAAATGAACACAGAGCGGAGTCGCTAGCGTCACTATCTCTGTATTGAGGATACCTGGATTCGATCCCCAGTTGCGCTTCAATTTCTCCCATTTTATGTGTTATTTTTAATAGCTAAGCGCGTGCCAATGGGCAGCCCAATACGGCGCGATGGAGGGAAAACCTTCAGCGAGGGCAAACCATCGTCTCGCTTAAAGCGAGAAATATTCGCTGCGTTTTGTGGCTGTTGTAGCTGTTCAATCTACTGTCCTTGTTGGTACTGTAGCAACCGGTACAATGTAGCATCTCGTGTTTAGTCTTTTTTTAGTTTCGACCATTTTTTTCCTTACTTAAATATTATTTTTATTTTTTGTGGACATTTTTAAAATTAATTTACGATTTTTTTAACAAATTCATGGTTTTTTTAAACTTCTCACCTTTTTAAAAAAATCACAAAGTATTTTCAAAACTTCAAATCGATCATTTTTTGTCCTTATACAATGGACCAACAGCTTCAAGAGATGGAGATAGAGAACGAGCAATCCAACCGCCGGGTGCGAGCGAGCGTCAAAAGTCACTAGCGACACATGTCGTGCGGCCCCTCCGCGCCATAGCACCATTTTGGCGCCTTCATTGCCGAAGAAGAGCACTTCGTAAGGAGACCTCCTGTTGGACACCCGCGGGTGTCAGCTTACTCCTTTTCTCTTTTACTTTTGTTTCTATTTTCATTTTTGCAAGACGTTTCAACTTTCATTAAACTTTTGGCAGCTCAAAAAAAATGTTCGTGGGTTTCAAAAGAAATTAAAAAATTCAAAAATGATCATGAATTTGAAAAAGTAAAATACACATATTTAAAAATGCTGGATTTCAAAAAATATCCATAAATGTGAAAAAAACCGTATAATAATAATAATAATTTACGTAATTACGTAGTATGAGTTTAAAAAATGTTCGGTGTGTATCAAACATATGTTCATCTTATATTAAAAAAGATCATTATATATTAGTAAAATGTTTAGTGGCTATTACAAAAATGCTCAATGTATACCGAAGGGTATTTTCTGGATAGTTAGACAGAAGTTGTTCAAGGTGTAAAAGTTCCAAAAAAACATGAAAAGAACATTCCAACATCACACCTATAATATAAGATTGTTACTTTTGTGCCTTGGATGAACAAAAATATTGTAGTGAGTTGAAATGATTGCTATTTTTGCTGAGGGCACCAGAACTCATATTTGCCTAATCGACTGTGGGATCCTCGAATGAGTATTCTTCTCATATTTTTGTATAACTTTTAACGGCAATGCTACACCTACATAAGGGATTTTACGTGATCTACATAATGGGTTAAGGGACAGCTTTTGATTGGATGAACCAAGGAAGGGGGCCCCACCCAGTTAAAATCATGGGGGATTTATTGATTAGGTGGAAAGTCACGTAACCTTACGTCTGCATTTACATAGGTTTAGCATTCTCGAACTTTTAAACACTTGAAACCTCAACAAGCCTTAACGGGTTCCCGAGACAGCGTTCCCTTATATAGACAATTTTACCCTTTGTATATTACAAAAATGTTTAATCTTTATTCGAGAAATGCTCACCATGTATTAAAAATAAAAAACAATATTGTTTGAAACTTGAAACTGGGAACAATTTTAGAAATTCCGGGACACTTTTTAAAAAGTGTACTTTTTTAAAGACACAAAAATTTATTGAATTTGTCAATAAATTTTTAAAACAAAAAAACTGTACTTTTGAACAATTTTAAATTAGTAATAATGTTGAAATTTCCAAACATTTTTGAAAACTCAGACAAAAATCAATTCTTGAACATATTTTAAAAGAAACATATTTTTAAAAATTCGATAGAAATTTTAAAAGGAAGACATTATTTGAAATTTCTTATTAAAACAAAATTTGAATAGCGAAATATAACCAGGAGAAAGAATAGAAGAAAATTTAAAAAGAAAGAAGGGAAATAAATAAATGAATCAAGCAAATGAGTGGCGAGGTTTGCTCGGATCTCCTGACTACGTGCACTGCGGATGGATGAACTGTCTGAAAGCTCTACAAGGGCAATATCAGGGCGATGTTAGAAAGCTCATCATCATTCTTAAAGCAATTGCATCACAGGATCTTCGGATTTGGCATACTTTCTTTGGCATGCCCGGGTCTCACAATGACATCAATGTGTTATAGCGGTCTCCACTGTTTGCTAGGCCGACTGAACGAAAGGCTCCTCCTTGAAACTATACTGTCAATGGGCATAAATACAACATGGGCTAATATCTGGTTGACGGCATCTATCTTCCGTGGGCTACCTTTGTCAATACCATCTCTGAGCTAGTTAGTCTGGAAAGGTCTCACTTTGCCCAAATACAAGAAGGAGCTAGAAGGGATGTGGAGAGGGCATTTGGAATGCTCCGTGCCCGTTTTGCACTTGTTCGTGAATTTGCTAAACAATGGGATCTGGAGACCTTGTGGGAGGTGATTGTCGTGGTACTAAGTCTGGCAGTAAGAGTAGGGGGTACGAATGAGGAGGCAAGGTCCTAACTACGGCAAGGTTGTACACACAAGTTTATGAGTTCAGTCTCCTCTCGGAGGAGGTAAAAGCCCTACGTCTCGGTGCCCTGAGGCGGTCGACTGGAATGTGTGTGTGTGTGTGTGTTATAAGGGGTGCGAACCCTTGTCCCAGTGGAGGGGGGTGGCTTATATAGAGTGCGCCAGGACCCCAGCCAGCCCATGTTACAAAGGGTTCAATGTACATTAAGGTAGGGCATTACTGGTAATGCCAATAATAAAGAGGTATAAATGATCTTTAAGACTACAGAGTGAATGTCCGACCGTTGCCATCCTGAATGACGTTAGGCCGTCTATACTCCGAGAGGTTTCTTGTATCGTCGAGTGACTTCATCTTGGTCGAATGGTATTGGGGTATCCGAGTGTGGTTGAAGGTCGAGTGGATTGACCCCTCGATAAACTCAGTCGGTTTCTCTTCTTATGCTTTGAATGTCTTTGACTCTTGGGCAGTGTCCTTGAGTAGGGTGTCCAGGTCAGGCCTATGACCCTGCCCTAGGTACATGTCATCGTCATTAGCCCCCGAATGGATTGAGGTCCGAGTGAAGAAAGAGCTGAAGCTGACTCTGACTTGATTCCATACTTCGGAGGTATTTCGTTTGGGTTTGTGAATCATGTTGAAGCTTCGATCTTGTTTCAGTCGCCTCAATCGATTCAGAGGTCGTCGAGTGAACTCAACTGATAATCTTCGAGTGTTGATATGGCACGAAATCTTCGGCGTGATTGATTACTCTGCGGTTCCCGGATCTCACGGGATTCAAAATTTCAGGGAAACGTGCGGGACGAAGCGCGCCGCAGTAAACGAAGCGGATAGACAGAGACACCTCAATTCTTGCGCCACCTTTTTCACCATGTATCTGGCGTGCTACTGTTGCAGGATTTGACAGGATCACTTGGGCCCACGAGTCAGTCACTCGGAAGCAGGCCCCTTCTTCCATAGTGCGCCTTATTCCCCTTCTTCCACCTCTGCTTCTCCACCGTGTCCACCTCCACTCTCGACGCCGCTGCCCCGCCCGTGCGCAGTCTGCCGCGATGGGAAAGGACAAGACGGCGGCTCTGGAGCGCGTGAAGAAGGCGACGGCGGCGGCGAAGGGCAAGAAGACGAGTCGGGGGGGTCGTCGTCGAGGTCCGGTCTACCGCCTGGCTGGATCCAGAGGATTGGATTCGGTCTACGATCCAGAAGGAAGATATGTAGGATCTGGCCAGCGGAGGCATGATCGCCCACGGGTCTTGGAGGTTGCCGGTGAACGTGACCGAACCTCAACCGCAAGAGGGTGAGTGCGTTCTCCTTGCCACCCATGTCGACCGGGGTTTCACTCTGCCTCCACATCCTTTCTTCTGAGGTTTTTGATCTTCTTTGGTGCCCAACTTCATCACTTCTCCCCCAACACAATCACATACCTTGCTGCATACATTTCTCTATGCGAAATCTTCTTAGGTTGTCGACCACATTCGGGTCTTTTGAAATACATCTTCACCTGCCGCTCTCAAACTGTGAAGAAGGCAAACCCGAATGACGAAAAGACGCATGTGATCCCAATGTGTGGGGGTTTAGGCATTCAGACGAGGGGTAGGAGTACTTTTCCACCTATGGCTCTTCTCGATTCAGTTAGAGGATGGCAGTCGACCTGGTTCTACTGCCAAGACGTTCCAACTCCTGGTCAATCGACTGGTCTTCCCCCCTTCACAATGGATCGGGTCCGCCAACCTTCTTCGTTGCTCATGAGTCTAGAAGAGAAGGGAGAGGTGTCCATGTTAGTCGAGCGAGTAGTCTAATTGGTCCGCGATGGCGTGACTTTCATGGATTTGCTGGAAGTGTTTCTCAGCAGACGCATCCAGCCTCTACAAGCTCCCGATCATCCGATGTGGATGTACTTGGGCCCTAACGACACCACTCGGGTTGACCCAGAGGAAGTCACCGAGGAGATGGTGGAGCAGTGGTTGCGGAGCATCACTGGAAACAAGGACAACCCCAGGGGGTCTAGGAGGGTAGCACCATTCGACACCGAAAACGAGATAGACAAGGTTTGACCTTCGTTTCTTAGTGTATTTTTATTCGGATTTGCGACTGTTCTTGAGTCTGATTGACGCCTGCTCCACTTCTTGCCTTGCAGATTTATACTGAGATGTATTCAATGCCGAACGGGGAGCAGGTCCAGGAGGGAATGGAGAGCACTGATGAGAATGGCAGCTGGCAGTCCCCCGACGACCATGAAGACGACAGCAACGACTCGGGCGACAGTGAGGAAGTCGGATCACCACCTCGCTCAGAGCGTCGATCCAAGCAGTCTCAAGATCCTGCGGGCGGACGTGGCAAGGCAGCACCTCCAAGCACACAAGTGCAAAAGCGCACTCGGACTTCGTCACCGGAGCCGACTGAAAAGACAGCCAAGCAGCTCAAGACCGCCCCTTAAAAACCTCAGAAGGCTTTGCCCAAGATCAAGGTGGACGTCCCCGTCGCTTCTGCGTAAGTATTTTGCTTTCCCTCTTTGCCTTTGCGTCGTCTGGAAACTTCTATGCTTTTGTCGACTCATTTTCTCGCTTGATCGAGTGAATTCTGAAAATTTCAGTGCTGCTACTTCTGGGACCTCCATGGACATTTACGAGGACCAAGATGATGAGGAGACTGAGGACGCGGCTACTTCCAAAGCAGGTAAACTCTAAAACCTTGCTCTCATTTTGTCACTTGAATTGTTAGTCGACCAAACTCTTACGGTCGAGTCTTTTGCAGTGCCTCAAAATATCATTGAACTTCCAGATGATGATGAAGATATGCCCCAGAAGACCACGGGAAGGAAGAGTAGAACTTGACGGTGAGGGTGCACGCCAAAGAAGGTACCTCGATCAACACCACACACGTAACCAGTGATTCAACAATCTGGAGATCCAGTTCAGGCTTCTGTTTCTTTCACTATCGTTGTGTCGACTGATCGTCCCGCGGCGTCGACCGCTCAAGTCCCTGCTCCGTCTATGCAACTTCATGCTTCAGATCCTCCGGCTGACTCGACCATTTCACCAGCTCCACTCTTCGTCGCCCATCATGTCCCAGAGGACCAGGTGATCGCTGCTAAGGAGGCTATACGCCAGACATGCCTTATGATGGAGCAGATGAAGGTGGTGAGCGAGGCCAGCCAGGCTGCTTATGATGCCAGCTCAGCTCTCCAGACCAACGTCCAGGTTAGTTGATTTCCGACTAATCTTTAGCTTGACGCTTGTTTTGTTAGGATTTGGTTCTTGAAAACTGGTGCTTTATTAGTTGTAAGACGTCCGTGGATGAGCGTTTTGAAACCTTTAATGTGCATGTATCATGAGTCTGCATCTCGCATCTGTTCACCCACTGGGTGCTTCAACTTTTGCTGAATAGTTTTTCCACTTGAATCGACTATGTCGCGTCGAGTGTATTTCTGAATCAGCAGGGGCACGCAGAGTGCACCCACTGGGTGTAGTCCCCGAGACCACCGTCGAATGTTTGATTTGGTGGGGATCTTTATCAAAATGTTCTCTTTATAGTTCTTCCACTCGGTCTAGACGGGTCGTGCCGACTGGGATCCGGTCCAGTGGGGGCACGCTGAGTGCACCCACTGGGAGTCCCCGAGACCGCGGTCGACTGTGGGCAGTCAGCTGTGGTCTAAGAATAATTGTTGCTATTTTCTTCTTTCTCTTTTTTACTCCTTCCACTTGTACTGGGCGGACCATGTCGAGAGGAAAATTGAACCAGTGGGGGCACGCCAAGTGCACCCACTGGGTGTAGTCCCCGAGACTACTGTTGGATGTTTTGATTCAGCAGTAGTCTTAGAACTCTTTTTGCTGAAAGCATTTGAACTTGTATCTTATTGCTCAGAAGCAACTGATTTTTGTTCCTGTCAACTGACGTGTCTTATCTATCGATTGCAGAAATCTTGCGCACCCGGGGCTCAATTCGCCGAACTAAAGCCGAAACAGATTCAACTCAAGTTTGATCTGGAACTAGCCAAGAAGAATTAGCAGAAAGCCAAGGATGAAGCGACTACCATGGGAGGTAACAACTTGTCGACTGTTTACCTTGCCAGCTTTACTTTTCATCTTTTGAGCCGAGTGACTTCACTCGAACAGATGTGCGTAGTGAAAACAGACAAACCCAAGCTCGTCTGAAGAATGTTATTTCCTTAGACAAAATGAAGCAGGCTCTGGAGCAGAAGGACCTTGACCTTGCCGTAGCACAGAAGACGGCGCGAGAAAAAACTAAACTTGCAGACAAGAAGCCGGCTTCAGTCGGCAAGTTAGAAGAGGAAAATGCCAAGTTGAAGACTGCCATTAACGAATCCAGCAAAGAAGTCACGCAGCTGAAGAAGGACAAGGTGGCCCTGACTGACAAGCTGGAAGATCTCGCTCGGAAGAGGGGTGAACTAGAGGTTTATCTGGGAGGACTCGCCAAGAAGATGTTCCTTATGCTTGAAGGTACTTTCCCCTATCCGACTGACTTGCAACTGCCGACTCATCATACGATTGCTGACTCATCTTTTTCTGTGTATGCAGAATTCTATCAAAACTTCGAGGAAGAGACCGGGCTGATTGAGACCAATCTGGACCCCATTAACTCTCCCATCAAGGACGAAGTCACAAATGAACGTGCTACGACTGGAATCCTGCCTCGCCAGTGTCACCGATTATCTTGCTCGACTGAAGGTGGCAGTATCACGGATCGACACGGAGCTCTGGCCGAGGGAGACATTCCAGAATGACCTCGAGTCTCTGATGACTCGTCTAAACGAAATTCCGGTAGAGTGCAAGCATGGAAGAAGTCCTCTACTCGGTGCGGCACTGACGTGGCTCTGTCTCTGGTCTGTGTCCATTGCAAGGAAGTTAAATAAGAGAAGCTTGTGGCTCTCAAGGTCGCTAATACCAGGAAGCTTCACTTCCAGTCTTTCATGGAGACCTTCATTGAAGCTGCCACTCGTATTGCTGATGGAATCGACCTGGACGAGTTCGTCGAGCCAGCTAGCCCTCCTCCTGCCGAGTGAACAAACTTCATGCTCCACTTTTCTTTTCCTAGGAATGCCGAGTGATTTTGTAACCGTTAAACTCCCTCGGGCCTGACGCCCGAGTACTCCCGTTCGTGGTTCCGAACCTTGCTGGATTTATCCGAACTTGGTTTTTCTTTGAATGCGGTTGTTCTGCTTTTACCACTATCAGATCTCTTAACTCCGAGTGAAGCAATCTTGACGAGAGGGTCGTGGACATGAGCACTAGGTGCTGCACACGACCAGCACCTTGTTGTCCTTGCGGATCGGGGTGGAGCGCACATTGTACTTGTGACGCAGCTCCGGTGAGAGGGTCGTAGATATGGGCACTAGGTGCTGCACACGACCTGCACCTTGTTGTCCTTTCGGGTCGGGATGGAGCGCACATTGTACTTCTGACGCACCTCCGTCGAGAGGGTCGTAGATACGGGCGCTAGGTGCTGCACACGACCTGCACCTCGTCGTCCTTACAGATCGGGATGGAGCGCACATTGTACTTGTGACGCAGCTCCGTTGAGAGGGTCGTGGGTATGGGCACTAGGTGCTGCACACGACCTGCACCTCGTTGTCCTTGCGGATCAAGATGGAGTGGTTTTTTGAACTTATGCGAGTATGGGGTCGCGGCTAAGCCCCCGAGTGGGAGTGTTGCTCTCCACTCGGAGTAGATTTTGAAACTTAGGCGAATCAGGCTCACGGCTAAGCCCCCGAGTGGGAGGGTCTCTCTCCACTCGGGGTGTTTTTGAAACTAAGGCGAATCAGGTTCGCGGCTAAGCCCCCGAGCGGGACGGTATCTCTCCACTCGGGGTGTTTTTGAAAATTAGGTGAGTACAGGGTCGCGGCTAAGCCCCCGAGTGGGAGGGTTGCTCTCCACTCGGAGTAGTTTTTGAAACTTAGGCGAGTATGGGGTCGCGGCTAAGACCCCGAGTGGGAGGGTTCCTCTCCACTCGGAGTAGTTTTTGAAACTTAGGCGAATCAGGTTTGCGGCTAAGCCCCCGAGTGGGAGGGTCGCTCTCCACTCGGGGTGTTTATATAACTTAGGCGAATCAGGTTTGCGGCTAAGCCCTCGAGCGGGAGGGTCACTCTCCACTCGGGGTGTTTTTTAAACTTAGGCGAGTACGGGGTCGCGGCTAAGACCCGAGTGGGAGGATTTCTCTCCACTCGGAGTGTTTCTGAAACTTAGGCGAATCAGGTTCGCGGCTAAGCCCCCGAGTGGGAGTGTCGCTCTCCACTCGGGGTGTTTTTGAAACTTAGGAGAGTACGGGGTCGTGGCTAAGCCCCCGATTGGGAGGATTGCCTCCACTCGGAGTGTTTTTGAAACTTAGGCGAATCAGGTTCGCGGCTAAGCCCCCGAGTGAGAGGGTCGCTCTCCACTCGGGGTGTTTTTGAAACTTAGGTGAGTACGGGATCGCGACTAAGCCCCAGAGTGGGAGGATTGCTCTCCACTTGAAATGTTTTTGAAACTTAGGCGAATCAGGTTCGCGGCAAAGCCCCCGAGTGGGAGGGTCGCTCTCCACTCGGGGTGTTTCTGAAATTTAGGCGAGTATGGGGTCGCGGCTAAGCCCCCGAGTGGGAGGATTGCTCTCCACTTGGAGTGTTTTTGAAACTTAGGCGAATCAGGTTTGCGGCTAAGCCCCCGAGTGGGTGGATTGCTCTCCACTCGGAGTGTTTTTGAAACTTAGGTGAATCAGGTTCGTGGCTAAGCCCCCGAGTGGGAGGATTACTCTCCACTCGGAATGTTTTTGAAATTAGGCGAATCAGGTTCGCGTCTAAGTCCCCCTAGTGGGAGGATTGCTCTCCACTCGGAGTGTTTTTGAAACTTAGGCGAATCAGGTTCTCGGCTAAGCCCCCGAGTGGGAGGATCGCTCTCCACTCGGAGTGTTTTTGAAACTTAGGTGAATCAGGTTCGCGGTGGGGGATTTAAACACACGTGTCTAATGGATAACAGTCATTAAGATACTGCAAAAATCTTGTCTTTGATAAGCAAACTAAATGATTCTTATTACAACTCGTCGATCCGAGTGTTCAGGTATAAAAACGGCGGAGCAGCCCCGCATTCCACGAGCGTGGCTCGTCTTCTTTCTTGGCTACGTTGTAGAGGTGATACGCCTCGTTGTGGAGAACTTTGTTGATGATGAAGGGACCTTCCCAGGCCGGAGCGAGCTTGTGAGGTCGTTTCTGATGCACTAGGAGGACAAGGTCTCCCTCTTGGAATGCTCGACCCCTGACATTTCAGGCATGTAATTGACGCAATTCTTGTTGGTAGATGTTCGACCGGATTAGAGCCATTTCGAGTTCTTCCTCCAAGAGATCTACTGCATCTTGGCATGCCTACTCAGCTTCAGCTTCTGAGAAAAGTTCCACTCGGGGAGCGTTGTGCACTAAGTCGCTCGGAAGTACAGCTTCAGCACCATACACCATGAAGAAGGGGGTTCGGTCAGTCGACCGGTTCGGAGTTGTCCTCAGGCCCCATAAGACAGATGGCAATTCAGTCACCCAAGCTCCAGCAGCATGCTTGAGATCGCGCATCAGTCGGGGTTTCAGCCCTTGAAGGATCAAACCATTCGCCCTTTCTACCTGCCCATTCGACTGCGGGTGCGCAACAGATGCGTACTCGACCCGAGTGCCTTGGGAAGCGCAGTATGCTCTGAACTCATCAGAATCAAAGTTGGAGCCATTATCTGTGATAATGCTGTGAGGGACTCCATATCTGAATATCAGCTCTCTGATGAAACTGATGGCAGTGCTTGAATCAAGATTCTTGATAAGCTTGGCTTCGATCCATTTAGTGAATTTGTCGACTACCACGAGCAAATGAGTGAAACCACTTCTGCTGGTCTTGAAGGGTCCAAACATATCCAACCCCCAAACAGGGGTCGCGGCTAAGCCTTGAGTAGGAGGATTGCTCTCCACTCGGAGTGTTTCTAAAACTTAGGCGAACCAAGTTCGCGGCTAGGCCCCCGAGTGGGAGTGTCGCTCTCCATTCGGGGTGTTTTTGAAACTTAGGAGAGTACGGGGTCGCGGCTAAGACCCCGAGTGGGAGGATTGCCTACACTCGGAGTGTTTTTGAAACTTAGGCGAATCAGTTTCGTGGCTAAGCCACCGAGTGGGAGGGTAGCTCTCCACTCGGGGTGTTTTTGAAACTTAGGTGAGTATGGGGTCGCCACTAAGCCCCCGAGTGGGAGGATTGCTCTCCACTCGGAGTGTTTTTGAAACTTAGGCGAATCAGGTTCGCGGCTAAGCCCCCGAGTGGGAGGGTCGCTCTCCACTCGGGGTGTTTTTGAAATTTAGGCGAGTTCGGGGTCGCGGCTAAGCCCTCGAGTGGGAGGATTGCTCTCCACTTGGAGTGTTTTTGAAACTTAGGTGAATCAGGTTTGCGGCTAAGCCCCCGAGTGGGTGGATTGCTCTCCACTCGGAGTGTTTCTGAAACTTAGGCGAATCAGGTTCGCGGCTAAGCCCCCGAGTGGGAGGATTACTCTCCACTCGGAATGTTTTTGAAACTTAGGCGAATCAGGTTCGCGGCTAAGCCCCCCAGTGGGAGGATTGCTCCCACTCGGAGTGTTTTTGAAACTTAGGCGAATCAGGTTCGCGGCTAAGCCCCCGAGTGGGAGGATTGCTCTCCACTAGGAGTGTTTTTGAAACTTAGGCGAATCAGGTTTGCGGCGGGGGAGTTAAACACACATGTCTATGGGATAACAATCATTAAGGTACTGCAAAAATCTTGTCTTTGATAAGCAAACTGAAGGATTCTTATTACAACTCATCAATCCGACTGTTCAGGTATAAAAACGGCGGAGCAGCCCCGCATTCCACGAGCGTGGCTCGTCTTCTTTCTTGGCTATGTTGTAGAGGTGATACGCCCCGTTGTGGAGCACTTTGTTGATGATGATGGGACCTTCCCAGGCCGGAGCAAGCTTGTGAGGTCGTTTCTGATGCACTCGGAGCACAAGGTCTCCCTCTTGGAATGCTCGACCCCTGACATTTCAGGCATGGAATCGACGCAAGTCTTGTTGGTATTTTGTCGACCGGATTAGATCCATTTCGTGTTCTTCCTCCAAGAGATCTACTGCATCTTGGCATGCCTACTCAGCTTCAGCTTCTGAGAAATGTTCCACTCGGGGAGCATTGTGCACTAAGTCGCTCAGAAGTACAGCTTCAGCACCATACACCATGAAGAAGGGGGTTCAGTCAGTCGACCGGTCCGGAGTTGTCCTCAGGCCCCACAAGACAGATGGCAATTCAGTCACCCAAGCTCCAGCAGCATGCTTGAGATCGCACATCAGTCGGGGTTTCAGCCCTTGAAGGATCAAACCATTTTCCTTTTCTACCTGCCCATTCGACTACGGGTGTGCAACAGATGCGTAGTCGACCCGAGTGCCTTGGGAAGCGCATTATGCTCTGAACTCATCAGAATCAAAGTTGGAGCCATTATATGTGATAATGCTGTGAGGGACTCCATATCTGAATATCAGCTCTCTGATGAAACTGATGGCGGTGCTTGAATCAAGATTCTTGATAGGCTTGGCTTCGATCCATTTAGTGAATATGTCGACTGCCGCAAGCAAATGAGTGAAACCACTTCTGCAGGTCTTGAAGGGTCCAACCATATCCAACCCCCAAACAGCAAATGGCTAGACGAGTGGAATAGTCTTCAAGGCAGATGCTGGCTTGTGTGACATGTTTGAGTAGAACTGGCAGCCTTCGCACTTGTCGACTATATCTTTTGCCATCTCATTTGCACACGGCCAGTAGAATCCCGCTCGGTATGCTTTGGCTACGATGGTCCGAGAGGACGCATGGTGACGGCAGGTCCCCGAGTTGATATCATTTAGAATCATTCGACCTTCCTCTGGTGTGATACATCGCTGAGCGACCCCGGTGACACTTTCTCTGTCGAGTTGATCACCTATCACCATGAAGGCTTTGGATCGATGGACAATCTGACGGGCTTCATCTTCATCCTCCGGAAGCTCCTTCCCCGAAAGGTGCATAATGTATGGCTCCGTCCAGTCGGGAGTGATTACCACAACTTCCATGATTAGGTCGACTATGGTCGGGACTTCAATCTCATTCGGATCCGTAGAACTTTTCGGTTGCGGGGACTCTTCTGTGAAAGGATCCTCTTGGACTGACGGGGAATGGATATGCTCCAAAAACACATTGCTGGGTATAGGCTTCCGAGTGGAACCTAACTTCGCCAGGTCATCTGCTGCTTGATTCTTGATTCGGGGGATGTGGTGGAGCTCTAACCCCTCAAACTTCTTTTCCAACCTTCTTACTACATTGCAATAACCGGTCATAGCTGGGCTCCTGATAACCCACTCCTTCATCACTTGATTGACCACTAAATCTGAGTCGCCGTAAACTATCAGGCGTCGGACGCCGGGTGAAATAGCCATACACAACCCATACAGAAGTGCCTCATATTAGGCTTCATTGTTGGAAGAATCAAAGTGAATCTGGAGAACGTAGTTGAGCTTGTCACCTCTGGGAGATATTAGAACTACACCAGCGCCAGAGCCATTCAATATCTTGGACCCATCAAAGAACATAGTCCAATGTTTCGACTGAATCTGAGTCGGTTGCTGCTGTTCAATCCACTCGGCGAGGAAATCTGCTATTGCTCGGGACTTGATAGCTTTCTTTGCCTCAAACTTGATATCCAACAGAAGGAGTTTAATCGCCCATTTTTCCACTCAACCAGTTGCATCCCTATCGTTCAGAATTTCTGATAATGGAGCATCGCTGACGACTGAGACCGAGTGGTCTGAACAGTAGTGTGCAACTTTCTTCGTGGTCATGTAAATTCCATAGACAAGCTTCTATAATGCGGATATCTGTGCTTGGACGGAGTCAAGACTTGTAAATATAATACCTTTGGTAGCTGAACTTTATAGGCTTTGCCTTCTTCTTCCCGCTCGACCGTGAGCACTGTACTGACAACTTGTCCAGTGGCTGCAATGTATAGCAGTAAAGGCTCTTTGCTGATTGGAGTAGCAAGCACCGGCTGGGTGGAAAGTAGGGTTTTGAGCTCTACAAATGCTGCTTCAGCTTTAGGAGTCCACTCGAACTTGTCACATTTTTTCATCAGTCGGTAAAGAGGCAATGCCTTTTCACCAAGACGAGAGATGAATCGGCTCAATGCAGCCAAACAACCAGTAAGCTTATGAACATCATGCACACGCACATGGATTTTCATTCGAAGGATTGCTCCAACTTTCTCTGTGTTTGCGTTGATCCCTCATTCGGAAACGAGGAAACCGAGCAACTTTCCAACTGGGACTCGAATGTGCATTTTGACAGGTTAAGCTTGATATCATATCTTCTCAAGTTGGCAAAAGTTTCAGTGAGGTTAGACAGTAGGTCGGAACCTTTACATGACTTGACCACGATGTCATCCATGTATCCTTCCACATTCCGACTGATTTGAGTGAGCAGGCACTTATGAATCATGCGCATGAATGTGGTGCCAGCATTCTTGAGGCCGAAAGGCATGGTAACATAGAAAAAACACCCAAATGGGTGAAGGAAATATGCCCTAGAGGCAATAATAAAGTTATTATTTATTTCCTTATTTCATGATAAATGTTTATTATTCATGCTAGAATTGTATTAACCGGAAACATAATACATGTGTGAATACATAGACAAACATAGTGTCACTAGTGTGCCTCTACTTGACTAGCTCGTTGAATCAAAGATGGTTAAGTTTCCTAGCCATAGACATGAGTTGTCATTTGATTAACGGGATCACATCATTAGGAGAATGATGTGATTGACATGACCCATTCCGTTAGCCTAGCACTTGATCGCTTAGTATGTTAATGCTTTCTTCATGACCCATACATGTTCCTATAACTATGAGATTATGCAACTCCGTTTACGGAGGAACACTTTGGGTACTACCAAACGTCACAACGTAACTGGGTGATTATAAAGGAGTACTACAGGTGTCTCCAAAGGTATTTGTTGGGTTGGCGTATTTCAAGATTAGGTTTTGTCACTCCGATTGTCGGAGAGGTATCTCTAGGCCTTCTCGGTAATACACATCACTTAAGCCTTGCAAGCATTACAACTAATGAGTTAGTTGTGAGATGATGTATTACGGAACGAGTAAAGAGACTTACCGGTAACGAGATTGAACTAGGTATTGGATACCGACGATCGAATCTCGGGCAAGTAACATACCGATGACAAAGGGAACAACGTATGTTGTTATGCGGTTTGACCGATAAAGATCTTCGTAGAATATGTAGGAACCAATATGGGCATCCAGGTTCCGCTATTGGTTATTGACCGAGAATAGTTCTAGGTCATGTCTACATAGTTCTCGAACCCGTAGGGTCCGCACGCTTAAGGTTTCGGCGACAGCTTATATTATGAGTTTATGAGTTTTGATGTACCGAAGGAGTTCGGAGTCCCGGATGAGATCGGGGACATGACGAGGAGTCTCGAAATGGTCGAGACGTAAAGATCGATATATTGGGCGACTATATTCGGACATCGGAAAGGTTCCAAATGATTCGAGTATTTTTGAGTACCGGTAGTTACGGGAGAAGCAATGGGCCTTGATGGGCTTTAGTGGGAAGAGGAGAAAGGGCCAAGGGCTGCTGCCCCCTCCTTCTAGTCCGAATTGGACTAGGGAAAAGGGGGCCGGCCACCTTTCCTTCTCCTCCACTTCCTTCTCCCTTCCTCCCCTCTTGGTGGACTCCTACTAGGACTTGGAATCCTAGTAGGACTCCACATCCTGGCCGCACCTAGCCTTGGCCGGCCTCCTCCTCCTCCATCCTTTATATACGGGGCAAGGGGCACCCCATGACACACAAGTTGATCTACGGATCTTTCCTTAGCCGTGTCTGGTGCCCCTTCCACCATATTCCACTTGGTCATATCGTCATGAGCTTAGGCGAAGCCCTGCGCGGAGAAGTCATATCGTCATGAGCTTAGGCGAAGCCCTGCGTCGGTGGAGCATCAACATCGTCACCACGCCGTCGTCTTGTGGAACTCATCCCCGACACTTTGCTGGATCGGAGTCCGGGATCGCCATCGAGCTGAGCGATGTGCGTAACTCGGAGGTGCCGTCGTTCGGTGCTTGGATCGGTCGGATCGTGAAGACGTCGACTACATCAACCGCGTTGTTATAACGCTCGCTTTCGGTCTCACGAGTGCGTGGGCGGACACTCTTCCCTCTCGTTGCTATGCCATCACCATGGTCTTGCGTGATCGTGAGGAAATTTTTGAAATTACTACGTTCCCCAACAAGGGTATCGAGCCTGGTTTTATGCGTTGATGTCATGTGCACGAGTAGAACACAAGTGAGTTGTGGACGATACAAGTCATACCGCCTACCGGCATGTCATACTTTGGTTCAGCGGTATTGTTGGGCCGAGACGATCCGGACCAACCTTACGCTGCGTACTCTTCTGCGAGACCGGTTCCCTCGGCGTGCTTTGCACATAGATGGCTTCTGGAAGACCTGTCTCTCCAACTTTAGTTGAACCGAGTGTAGCTACGCCCGGTCCTTGAGAAGGTTAAAACGGAGTCTATTTGACAAACTATCGTTGTGGTTTTGATGCGTAGGTAAGATGAGTTCTTGCTTAAAGCCCGTAGCAGCCACGTAAAACTTGCAACAACAAAGTAGAGGACGTCTAACTTGTTTTTGCAGGGGTTGTGATGTGATATGGTCAAGACATGATGCTAAATTTTATTGTATGAGATGATCATGTTTTGTAACCGAGTTATCGGCAACTGGCAGGAGCCATATGGTTGTCGCTTTATTGTATGCAATGCAATCGCGATGTAATGCTTTACTTTATTACTAAGCGGTAGTGATAGTCGTGGAAGCATAAGATTGGCGAGACGACAACGATGCTAAGATGGAGATCAAGGTGTCGCGCGGTGACGATGGTGATCATGACGGTGCTTGGCGATGGAGATCACAAGCACAAGATGATGATGACCATATCATATCACTTATATTGATTGCATGTGATGTTTATCCTTTATGCATCTTATTTTGCTTTGTTTGACGGTAGCATTATAAGATGATCTCTCACTAAAAATTATCAAGAAGTGTTCTCCCTGAGTATGCACCGTTGCCAAAGTTCGTAGTACCCAGACACCACGTGATGATCGGGTGTGATAAGTTCTACGTCCATCTACAACGGGTGCAAAACAGTTGCACACGTGGAATACTCGAGTTAAACTTGACGAGCCTAGCATATAATAGATATGGCCTCGGAACACGAGACCGAAAGGTCGAGCGTGAATCATATAGTAGATATGATCAACATAGTGATGTTCACCATTGAAACTACTCCGCCTCACGTGATGATCGGACACGGTTTAGTTGATTTGGATCACGTAATCACTTAGATAACTAGAGAGATGTCTGTCTAAGTGGGAGTTTTAATATGATTAATTAAACTTAAATTTATCATGAACTTAGTCCTGGTAGTATTTTGCAAATTATGTTGTAGATCAATAGCTCGCGTTGTTGCTTCCCTATGTTTTTATATGTGTTCCTAGAGAAAATTGTATTGAAAAATGTTAGTAGCAATGATGCGGATTGGATCCGTGATCTGAGGTTTATCCTCATTGCTGCACGTAAGAATTATGTCCTTAATGCACCGCTAGGTGACAGACCTATTGCAGGAGCAAATGCGCACGTTATGAACGTTTGGCTAGCTCAATATGATGACCGCTTGATAGTTTAGTGCACCATACTTAACGGCTTAGAATCGGGACTTCAAAGGCGTTTTGAACGTCATGGACCATATGAGATGTTCCAGAATTGAAGTTAATATTTCAAGCAAATACCCGAGTTGAGAGATATGAAGTCTCCAACAAGTTCTATAGCTAAAAGATGGAAGAGAATCGCTCAACTAGTGAGCATGTTCTCAGATTGTCCGGTACTTCAATCGCTTGATTCAAGTGGGAGTTAATCTTCCAGATAAGATAGTGATTGACAGAATTCTCTAGTCACCATCACTAAAGTTACTAGAACTTCGTGATGAACTATAGTATGCAAGGGATGACGAAAACGATTCCCGAGCTCTTCGTGATGAAATCGACGAAGGTAGAAATCAAGAAAGAGCATCAAGTGTTGCTGATTGACAAAAACCACTAGTCTCAAGGAAAAGGGCAAAGGGAAGAAGGGGAACTTCAAAGAAGAACGGCAAGCAAGTTGCTGCTCGAGTGAAGAAGCCCAAGTCTGGACCTAAGCCTGAGACTAAGTGCTTTTGCTGCAAAGGAACTGGTCACTAGAAGCGGAACTACCCCAAGTATTTGGCGGATAAGAAGGATGGAAAAGTGAACAAAGGTATATTTGATATACAGATTATTGATGTGTATTTTACTAGTGTTCGTAGCAACCCCTCGGTATTTGATACTGGTTCAGTTGCTAAGAGTAGTAACTTGAAACAGGAGTTGCGTAATGAACAGAAACTAGTTGAAGGGGAAGTGACGATGAGTGTTGGAAGTAGTTCCAAGATTGATATGATCATCATCGCACACTCCCTATACTTTCGGGATTAGTGTGGAACCTAAATAAGTGTTATTTGGTGTTGAGCATAAATATGATTTGATCATGTTTTATTGCAATACGGTTATTCATTTAAGTAAGAGAATAAATTGTTGTTCTGTTTACATGAATAAAACCTTATATGGTTACACACCCAATGAAAATGGTTCATTGGATCTCGATCATAGTGATACACATATTCATAATATTGAAACCAAAAGATGCAAAGTTAATAATGATAGTGCAACTTATTTGTGGCACCGCCGTTTAGGTCATATTGGTGTAAAGCGCATGAAGAAAAATCCATGCCGATGGACTTTTGGAATCACTTGATTTTGAATCATTTGATGCTTGCGAACCGTGCCTTTTGGGCAAGATGACTAAAACTCCGTTCTCGGAACAATGGAACAAGCTCTTGACTTATTGGAAATAATACATACCGATGTATGCGATTCAATGAGTGTTGATGCTCGTGGCAAGTATCATTATTTTCGACCTTCACAGATGATTTGAGCAGATATGCGTATATCTTCTTGATGAAACATAAGTCTGAAATAGTTGAAAAGTTCAAAGAATTTCAGAGTGAAGTAGAAAATCATCGTAACAAGAAAATAAAGTTTCGCGATCTGATCGTGGAGATGAATATTTGAGTTACGAAGTTTGGTCTTCAATTAAAACAAAGTGGAATAGTTTCACAGCTCACGCCACCGAACACCACAACGTTATGGTGTGTCCGAACATCGTAACCGTACTTTATTTTGATATGGTGCGATCAATGATGTCTCTTACCGATTTACCAATATCGTTTTGGGGTTATGCATTAGAGACAGCTGCATTCACGTTTAATAGGGCACCATCTAAATCCGTTGAGGCGACACCGTATGAACTATGGTTTAACAAGAAACCTAAGCTGTCGTTTCTTAAAGTTTGGAGTTGTGATGCTTATGTGAAAAAGTTTTCACCTGATAAGCTCGAACCCAGATCGGAGAAGTGCGTCTTCATAGAATACCCAAAGGTAACTATTGGGTACACCTTCTATCACAAGATCCGAAGGCAAGTTATTCGTTGCTAAGGTGGATCCTTTCTAGAGAAGAAGTTTCTCTCGAAAGAAGTGAGTGGGAGGAAAGTAGAACTTGATGAGGTAATTGTACCTTCTCCCTTATTGGAAAGTAGTTCATCACGTAAATCAGTTCCGATTGATTCCTACACCAATTAGTGAGGAAGTTAATGATGATGATCATAAAACTTCGGATCAAGTTGCTACCAAACCTCGTGGGTCTTCCAGAGCAAAATCCGCACTGCAGTGGTACGGTAATCGTGTTCGGAAGTCATGTTACTAGACCATGATGAACCTACGAACTATGAGGAAGCGATGATGAGCCCAGATTCAGCGAAATGGCTTGAGGCCATAAAATCTGAGAAAGGATCCATATATGAGAACAAAGTGTGGACTTTGGTTGACTTGCTCGATGATCGACAAGTCAAGTTAAATAAATGGGTCTTCAAGAGGAAGACAGATGATGATAGTAGTGTTACTATCTACAAAGCTCGACTTGTCGCAAAAGGTTTTCGACAAATTCAAAGTGTTGACTACAATGAGATTTTCTCAAAGCAGAAGCGATTCTTAAGTCTGTCCGAATCATGTTAGCAATTGTCACATTTTATGAGATCGGCAAATGGATGTCAAAACTACATTCTTTAATGGATTTATTAAAGAAGAGTTGTATATGATGCAACCGTAAGGTTTTGTCAATCCTAAAGGAGCTAACAAAATGTGCAAGCTCCAATGATCCATCTATGGACTGGTGCAAGCATCTCGGAGTTGGAATAAACGCTTTGATAGTGTGATCAAAGCATATGGTTTTATACAGACTTTTGGAGAAGCCTCACATTTACAAGAAAGTGAGTGGGAGCACTACAACATTTCGATAAGTATATGTGAATAACATATTGTTGATCGGAAATAATGTAGAATTATTCTGCAAAGCATAAAGGAGTATTTGAAAGGAGTTTTTCAAAGAAGGACCTCGGTGAAGCTGCTTACATATTGAGCATCAAGATCTATAGAGATGGATCAAGACGCTTGATAAGTTTTTCAATAAATACATACCTTGTCAAGATTTTGAAGTAGTTCAAAATGGAACAGTCAAAGAAAAGTTCTTGCCTGTATTACAAAGGTGTAAAATTGAGTAAGACTCAAAGCCCGACCACGGCAGAAGATAGAAAGAGAATGAAAGTCATTCCCTATGCCTCAGCCATAGGTTCTATAAAGTATGCTATGTTATGTACCGGACCTATTGTATACCTTGCTCTGAATTTGGCAAGGAGGTACAATAGTGATCTAGGAGTAGATCACTCGACATTGGTCAAGAACATCCTTAGTGAGGACTAAGGAAATATTTCTCGATTATGGAGGTGATAAAAGAGCCCGTCGTAAAGAGTTACATCGATGCAAGCTTTTTATCTTGATCCGGATGACTCTAAGTCTCAATCTGGATACATATCGTAAGTGGGAGCAATTAGCTAGAGTAGCCCCGTCTTTGAGCATTGTAGACATAGAATATTTGCAAAATACATACGGCTCTGAATGTAACAGACCCGTTGACTAAGCTTCTCTCACGAGCAAAACATGATCATCCCTTAGTACTCTTTGGGTGTTAATCACATAGCGATGTGAACTAGATTATTGACTCTAGTAAACCCTTTGGGTGTTGGTCGCATGACGATGTGAACTATGGGTGTTAATCACATACAGATGTGAATATCGGTGTTGAATCACATGATGATGTGAACTAGATTATTGACTCTAGTGCAAGTGGGAGGCTGAAGGAAATATGCCCTAGAGGCAATAATAAAGTTATTATTTATTTCCTTATTTCATGATAAATGTTTATTATTCATGCTAGAATTGTATTAACCGGAAACATAATACATGTGTGAATACATAGACAAACATAGTGTCACTAGTGTGCCTCTACTTGACTAGCTCGTTGAATCAAAGATGGTTAAGTTTCCTAGCCATAGACATGAGTTGTCATTTGATTAACGGGATCACATCATTAGGAGAATGATGTGATTGACATGACCCATTCCGTTAGCCTAGCACTTGATCGTTTAGTATGTTAATGCTTTCTTCATGACCCATACATGTTCCTATAACTATGAGATTATGCAACTCCCGTTTACCGGAGGAACACTTTGGGTACTACCAAACGTCACAACGTAACTGGGTGATTATAAAGGAGTACTACAGGTGTCTCCAAAGGTATTTGTTGGGTTGGCGTATTTCGAGATTAGGTTTTGTCACTCCGATTGTCGGAGAGGTATCTCTAGGCCTTCTCGGTAATACACATCACTTAAGCCTTGCAAGCATTACAACTAATGAGTTAGTTGTGAGATGATGTATTACGGAACGAGTAAAGAGACTTACCGTAACGAGATTGAACTAGGTATTGGATACCGACGATCGAATCTCGGGCAAGTAACATACCGATGACAAAGGGAACAACGTATGTTGTTATGCGGTTTGACCGATAAAGATCTTCGTAGAATATGTAGGAACCAATATGGGCATCCAGGTTCCGCTATTGGTTATTGACCGAGAATAGTTCTAGGTCATGTCTACATAGTTCTCGAACCCGTAGGGTCCGCACGCTTAAGGTTTCGATGACAGTTATATTATGAGTTTATGAGTTTTGATGTACCGAAGGAGTTCGGAGTCCCGGATGAGATCGGGGACATGACGAGGAGTCTCGAAATGGTCGAGACGTAAAGATCGATATATTGGGCGACTATATTCGGGCTTCGGAAAGGTTCCAAATGATTCGAGTATTTTTTGAGTACCGGGTAGTTACGGGAGAAGCAATGGGCCTTGATGGGCTTTAGTGGGAAGAGGAGAAAGGGCCAAGGGCTGCTGCGCCCCCTCCCTCTAGTCCGAATTGGACTAGGGAAAGGGGCCGCCACCTTTCCTTCTCCTCCACTTCCTTCTCCCTTCCTCCTCTTGGTGGACTCCTACTAGGACTTGGAATCCTAGTAGGACTCCACATCCTGGCCGCACCTAGCCTTGGCCGGCCTCCTCCTCCTCCATCCTTTATATCACGGGGCAAGGGGCACCCCATGACACACAAGTTGATCTCTGGATCTTTCCTTAGCCGTGTGCGGTGCCCCTTCCACCATATTCCACTTCGGTCATATCGTCATGAGCTTAGGCGAAGCCCTCGCGGAGAAGTCATATCGTCATGAGCTTAGGCGAAGCCCTGCGTCGGTGGAGCATCAACATCGTCCTGCCACGTCGTCTTGTGGAACTCATCCCGACACTTTGCTGGATCGGAGTCCGGGATCGCCATCGAAGCTGAGCGTGTGCAGAACTTCGGAGGTGCCGTCGTTCGGTGCTTGGATCGGTCGGATCGTGAAGACGTCGACTACATCAACCGCGTTGTTATAACGCTTCCGCTTTCGGTCTACGAGGGTACATGGACGGACACTCTTCCCTCTCGTTGCTATGCCATCACCATGGTCTTGCGTGATCGTAGGAAATTTTTTGAAATTACTACGTTCCCCAACAATGGGGTGATGAAGGCCGTTTTTATTTCATCGAGTCCATACAGTCGGATCTGATGGTACCTGGAATATGCGCCCAAAAAGGACAGATGCTCACATCCCGCAGTCGAGTCGACAATTTGATCAATGCGGGGTAGAGGGAAATGATCTTTCGGGCAGGCCCGATTGATATGCTTGAAGTCGGTACACATACGAAGTGAATCACCTTTCTTAGGGAACATGACAACATTGGCGAGCCACTCGGAGTGGTATATCTCGCGGATGAACTCAGCTGCCAGAACCCGAGCCACCTCTTCGCCAATTGCCTTGCTCTTCTCCACGGTGGACCAACGGAGATGCTCTTTAACGGGTTTTGCTTTCGGGTCGACTCGCAAACGGTGCTCAGCCAGTTCCCTGGGGACACCTGGCATGTCAGACGGTTTCCATGCGAAGATGTCCCAGTTCTCACGGAGGAACTGGATGAGCGCTTCTTCCTATTTGCTGTCGAGTGTTGTTGAGATATGAGTCGGAGAAACATTGGGATCGGTCGGGTGAATGTGAACTGGTTTCGTTTCACCGGACGACTAAAATGTAGACTCTAAAGCAGGCTTCTTAGCACGTAAGAAATCACTCGGATCTGCATTCTTCTAGTATTCTTGCATCTCTACTGCTACCATCTGTTCACCGGCGATCTTTGAGCCCTTCTGGAGGCACTCTTCTGCTCTCTGCCGATTCCCAGTGACTGTAATCACACCTCTGGGACCAGGCATCTTCAACTTGAGGTACACGTAACACGGTCGAGCCATGAAACGAGCATATGCAGGCCCGCCCAGAATGGCATGATAGGCACTGTGAAAATCCACGACTTCAAATGTCAACTTTTCCTTGCGGTAATTCTTTGAATCACCGAAAACCACTTCAAGAGTGATCTGACCGAGTGAGTCGGCCTTCTTTCCTGGGATAACTCCGTGGAATCGCATATTGCTCTCACTGAGTTTGGACATCGGAATGCCCATCCCTTGGAGGGTCTCAGCATACAAAATGTTCAAACCACTGCCACCATCCATCAAGACTTTGGTCAGCCGAGTGCTCCCAACGATTAGGTCGACCACCAACGCTTGCCGCCCGGGGGTAGCAACATCCGCTAGGTGACCGGACTGGTCGAATGTAATGGGAGTTTTTGACCACTTCAGATATGTCGTTGTTGCCGGAGTGACCATGTTCACTTCCCTGTTAATAACTTTCAGTCGACTTTTGCTCTCGATGTCAGCAAAAATCACTAAAGTGGCATTTGAAGGAAATATGCCCTAGAGGCAATAATAAAGTTCTTATTTATATTTCCTTATATCATGATAATGTTTATTATTCATGCTAGAATTGTACTAACCGGAAACTTAGTACATGTGTGAATACATAGACAAACAGAGTGTCACTAGTATGCCTCTACTTCACTCAAAGACGGTTAAGTTTCCTAGCCATAGACAAGAGTTATCATTTGATTAACGGGATCACATCATTAGAGAATGATGTGATTGACTTGACCCATTCCGTTAGCTTAGCACGATGATCGTTTAGTTTGTTGTTATTTCTTTCTTCATGACTTATGCATGTTCCTATGACTATGAGATTATGCAACTCCCGAATACCGGAGGAACACTTTATGTGCTATCAAACGTCACAACGTAACTGGGTGATTATAAAGATGCTCTACAGGTGTCTCTGATGGTGTTTGTTGAGTTGGCATAAATCGAGATTAGGATTTGTCACTCCGATTGTCGGAGAGGTATCTCTGGGCCCTCTCGGTAATGCACATCACTATAAGCCTTGCAAGCAATGTGACTAATGAGTTAGTTGCATGATGATGCATTACGGAACGAGTAAAGAGACTTGCCAGTAACGAGATTGAACTAAGTATTGAGATACCGACGATCAAATCTCGGGCAAGTAACATACTGATGACAAAGGGAACAACATATGTTGTTATGCGGTTTGACCGATAAAAAATCTTCGTAGAATATGTAGGAACAAATATGAGCATCCAGGTTCCGCTATTGGTTATTGACCGGAGACGAGTCTCGTTCATGTCTACATAGTTCTCGAACCCGTAGGGTCCGCACGCTTAACGTTCGGTGACGATCGATATTATGAGTTTATGTGTTTTGATGTACCGAAGGTTGTTTGGAGTCCCGGATGAGATCACGGACATGACGAGGAGTCTCGAAATGGTCGAGACATAAAGATAAAGATATTGGAATGATATGTTTGGACATCGGAAGGGTTCTGAGTGAGTTTGGGTGTCGGTGTGGAACGACACCTATGGGATCACAAGAATCCCTACTACGGTTGTCGGGGCGCAGGGTTGCGAGAATAGCAGGATTAGTAATTAGCACAAGGATCGTTTACCCAGGTTCGGGCCGCGAGGATGCGTAAAACCCTAGTCCTGCTTTGGTGGGTGTATTTCAGAGAGTTCTTGAGCTCTCGAACTACGTATGGCGGGGTGCGCGGTCCCAAAGAGCCGAAACCTTCTCCAGTATGCCATGGGCCTCCTTTTATAGTTTAAAGGGGCTGCTACAGTGGCATACAGGAGGTGGAAAGGCGTATAGTATTGCGAGCTTATCGCTCGTATTACAGGACAAGACTTATTTAATGCGCTGTTGAGGTGTCCCCTAGCTTTATCGGGGACGGGGTCGAGGCCCGTCCCGTCCGTCGCTGCTCCTCCTCGCTTCGACATGCGCCCCGGCCTGTGATGCATGCAGCGCCATGTAGGCAGGCAGGCAGCTGAGGTGGCGCGGTGGTGGCGCCTCTGCGAAGATCTGCATGCCGCCATGTAGGCAGGCAGGCAGCTGAGGTGGCACGGTGGTGGAGCCTCTACGAAGATCTGCATGCCGCCATGCAGGAGCTGCATGTTGCCACGCAGGTGCCTGCTCAGCTGGTTGAGCTGGCAGCTGCATGCGAACGACGGTGGAAACTTGGTTGGTGCGGGCCTGGCAGTGGCCCTGCTGGTGTCCTTGGTGAGGGCCTTGCCATGTGGCCCGGCAAGGGTCTTGCCGTGGCGCGCTGTCGTCCCCGGCAAGGACCTTGCCGGGGCTCTAATGGCCTTCCTCGGCAAGGATCTTGCCGAGGGTCATCGTCTTCTAATCCTCATCTGATCTTGAGTGTTCCTTGTCTTCACAAAGATCTGCATGCCACTACAGAGGTGCCTCCCGAGCCCTGGCCCAACGTGGTTGATGGTGTGGGCTCAAGGGTGGCTCGCTCTGTTGGTGTTTGGGCGTGCTGCCCCAGCAAGGGCCTTGCCGGGGCTACTGAGGCCATCCCCGGCAAGGGTCTTGCTGGGGGAAACTGCGTCGCCCCTCTGCTTCTTTGCATCCTTGGTCTTGGTGTTGCTCTAGCTGCCTCGAGCTTTGGTTTTACCTTGGTTCACCTCCCCTGCTCTGCTTGGTGTGGCCGTGGGCGCGGCTCCGACTGCCCGTGCACAGGTAAAGGGGTACAAAGGTGCGCCCCTTCATTTGTACACTGACAGGAGCCCCCGGGCCTGGACCATACATAAGTGCGACACGTTGTTGGGCCAGGCCCAAAACGGTGCGCGCGCAGGCAGGGCGGTTTTTACCGCGGTAAAACTTTTCGCGCGTTGCGCTTCCCACGACTTGCGTGCGGCGTGGCACGGTGTGGATGGGTGCGCGGGACGTGGGCGGCATGCGTGGGGCAGTTTCCTCATGCATGCGTCACATCGTGGTAAAGAGGCGGCTCGCGTCTTCCCCATAAAAAGAGGGAGGTGTGGAGGCGCGGCTCATTTACTGCGCGGGGCCGGGTCGCGGTCTTCAAGGCGTCCACACCCCACGATCACGGGGCGGGGAGATGTCGCTTCACCCGTCCCCTTGATTCTGCACGTTCGCCACGTGTCCTTCATGGGCTTGGGGTGGCAAGCGGTGGAGGCGGGAAACCAGGCCGTCACTGATTGGGACAGCGGGTCGGTCTCGATTCCCTGCACCCCTGGTGGCTGGATTGTCCGAGCGGGGCGGCCAAGCCCGACCCCGCCCCTCTATAAGGAGGGGGAGGGGGGATGACATCCCGCACTCTTCTATCATCTATCTCCTCCTGCTTCTGCTTCTTCCTTTCACTCGCCATTGAGAAAGGGAATCCTGGTCCCTCGACGGTGGTGGCGAGGGTCGCTGCTCGACAGCACGTCCCTCCTCCTCCTGAGCCCTTGGTGGTAGAGCCGGCCGCGAGGGGAAGGGGAAGGGGGCGAGGCCGTGGGCGAGGCCGGGGCACAGGTCGTGGTGCTCGGGGAAGAGGAGGACGGGGCGGCGTGCCGGCTTCGCCCCCACCAATGATGCCTTTTCCGATGGAGGGCCATGTCGGAGACCAGCCCCGCGAGTTCTTCATCAGGCTGTGCCGGCCTCCGCGTCGCCGTCTTCGTCTTCCTGCCCCGTTCGCTGGGGAGAGGGCGTCCGAGCTATTGGAACTTATACATAGTGATGTGTGTGGTCCAATGAGCACAACCGCCAGAGGTGGCTATCAGTACTTCGTGACTTTTACCGACAACTTGAGTAGATATGGATATATCTATTTGATGAGGCACAAGTCGGAGACTTTTGAAAAGTTCAAAGAGTTTCAGAACGAGGTTGAGAATCAGCTCGGCAAGACTATAAAGCTTCTGCGATCTGATCGTGGAGGTGAGTACATGAGCCAGGAGTTTGATGATCATCTGAAAAGCCGAGGTATAGTACCTCAGCTCACACCTCCGGGTACGCCACAGAGAAATGGCGTGTCAAAACGGAGGAATAGGACCTTGTTGGACATGGTCCGGTCTATGATGAGCAAATCGGATTTACCCTTGTCATTTTGGGGATACGCTCTAGAAACTGCAGCTTTCACACTTAATAGGCTACCATCAAAATCCGTAGACAAGACACCACAGGAGATGTGGGTAGGAAGAGTCCCAGTTTGTCTTTTCTAAAGATTTGGGGTTGTGAAGCATTTGTCAAGCGACTTATGTCAGACAAGCTTACAGCCAAGTCGGATAAATGCATATTCGTGGGATATCCGAGGGAAACCTTGGGATATAGCTTCTACAACCGGGAAGAGAACAAAGTGTTTGTTGCTCGGAACGGGGTTTTCCTTGAGAAAGAGTTTCTCAGTCGGGAGGCCAGTGGGAGGACGGTTCAACTCGAAGAAATTCGAGGACCACTCGGGGACGACTCGGCTGGTGATGAGATCATACCGGAGTCAGTAAGGGAACCTGTAGTGGAAGCGGCACCGGAACCACGGAGGTCAGAAAGATTGCGCAGAGTGCGTGATGTATTGTTGCTAGAAAGCGACGAGCCGACCACGTATGCGGAAGCTATGGTGAGCCCAGATTCCGAGGCATGGCTGGAGGCCATGAGATCCGAGTTAAAGTCCATGGATGAGAATCAAGTCTGGGACTTGGTTGATCCGCTACCTGGCGTAACTGCCTTTGGTTGCAAATGGGTCTTTAAGAAGAAAACCGATGTGGATGGAAATGTTCAGATCCACAAAGCTCGGCTTGTCGCTAAAGGTTATGGACAAGTTCAAGGAATTTACTACGACGAGACTTACTCGCCGGTAGCGATCTTTGAAGTCGGTGAGGATCATACTAGCTGTAGCTGCATATTTCGATTACGAGATATGGCAGATGGATGTCAAAACGGCTTTCCTTCATGGAAATTTTACCGAGGACGTGTATATGATACAGCCCGAGGGTTTTGTCGATCCGACTAGCACTAGTAAGGTATGCAAGCTCAAGAGATCCATTTATGGGTTGAAGCAAGCATCTCGGAGTTGGAACATCCGTTTTGATGAGGTCGTCACTCGTCTCGGTTTCATCAAAAGCGAAGAAGACTCTTGTTTATACAAGAAGTTAAGTGGGAGCTCGATAGTGTTTTTGATCTTGTATGTGGACGACATACTACTGATCGGAAATGATGTTTCGATGCTAAACTTGGTCAAGGAATCATTGAATGGCAAGTTTTCGATGAAGGACCTTGGTGAGGCAGTCTATATTTTAGGCATTAAGATCTATAGAGATAGATCGGGGAGGCTGCTCGGCTTAAGCCAGAGCACGTACATAGATAAAGTTTGAAGCGGTTCAACATGAGTGAGGCGAAGAAAGGGTTCTTGCCGCTCTCACATGGTATAGGGCTAAGCGAGACTCAGAGTCCTTCGACATCTGATGAGCGAAGCAGGATGAGTAGGATTCCGTATGCCTCGGCAATCGGATCCATCATGTATGCCATGATATGTACAAGGCCTGATGTTGCTTTTGCAATAAGCCTAACAAGTAGATACCAGGCCAACCCTGTGAGAGTCACGGGCAGCGGTAAAGACTATTTTGAAATACGAAAAGGACTAAAGAGATGTTCCTAGTTTATGGAGGTGAGGAAGAGCTCGTCGTAAGGGGTTACGTCGATGCTAGTTTCCAAACCGATGAGTTGATTGTCGCTCACGGTCCGGATTCGTATGCGTCTGAATGGAGGAGTAGTGCCTTTGGATGAGTTCCAAGCAGGATACGGTGGCCGATTCTACCACAGAAGTCGAATACATTGCGGCTTGTGAAGCTACAAAGGAAGGTGTTTGGATCCGGCATTTTCTATATGATCTTGGTATTTTCCCAGCCTCGGTGAAACCGTTGGACCTTTATTGTGATAATTCTGGTGCCATCGCACAAGCCAAGGAGCCGAGGAATCACCACAAGGTCAGACACATAGGTCGGAAATATCATCCGTCGAAAGATCGTAAAGAATGGTGATGTAGAGTTATGCAAGATTCACACGGATGCAAATGTTGCAGATCCGTTGACTAAGCTGCTTCCACAACCCAAGCATGAGGGGCACGTTAGAGCTATGGGCATTCGATGTCTATTTGATTGACTCTAGTGCAAGTGGGAGACTGTTGGAGATATGCCCTAGAGGCAATCATGTATGATGATATTTCCTATGTGTTTATGAATAAAGATAGTCCTTGGACTATCAATGATGTGTATCAACAAGTACGTGACTTGTTTGTGGGACTATGCATTGTATGATGACTGTCCTAAAAGGTCCCTAGTCGAAAGGGCTGTGTGGACGCGCAGCCGACTAGAATGGCTTATGACACGGTCGATGGCTTGGTCTCACTAGCCATGGAGTGTTGGATGCTAACCGGATAATATGGACTTGGAAAGGTCTGGTCGGATTCGACGTGGTCGGATCCGAGTCGAGATAAGGTCCGAGTCGGACAGACCCAACTATGAGACGCATCGATATGTCATATGTGAGTCTCTAGTACAACATACGTTCTATATCCTAAGACCTGAGCTGACGCATGTACTCGGGATGGTGACAGACTTGCTTTGGGCTGACCAAACGCTACTCCGTGACTGGGTAGTTACAAAGGTAGGTTTCGGGTTTGTCCAGTCCCATGCTGTGAGACATGGTCGAGCAAGATGGGATTTGCCCCTCCGATCAGGAGAGATATACTCTGGGCCCCTCGTGTGATCCGACCAGGATAAGCATGGCCATGCAACAAGGATTATGAGATAATCTGGATAGTGGTCGGAATCACTGGAACGAGAAAGAGGTCGGGCTAGCACAAGGATGACAGTCTCGCCTTGAGCCCGACAACATATATCGTGTGGCAAAGGGAACAAAAGTGTGACACATTGTACAGGTTCGCCTAACCAGTTTCATAGTCTGCTTGGTGGTCGGCACGCCTTGCTAGAGGCCGCTACCAACCGTGCAGGTCGGAGGTGATCCAAACTGTGACCAAGCCGACTTGAACCTAAGGGGTCGCGCGCTTAAGGGAAGGAACCTACAAGGTCGGTTCGTAGGACCTTTGGTCGGATGTGATCCGAACTGGACTAGGAACGTGACCGAGTAGACTTTGGGCTTTAGGGTCCGTGCGAGGCCCAAGTGTTGAGCCTGCGACAGACGCCTATATAAAGTGGAGGTGCAGCACACTCATGCGGTTGATCGCTTCGGTGCTGCGACTAGGGTTTGCATGTGTTGCGAATAGCCACCTCCACTAGACGCGACTGTGTTATTGGACCTAGCAGTCCGTCGCACGACGTTCCTCCTGCACGCACGGATACCGTTAGAGGCAGCGCACTTGCGCCGCTCCAGCGAACTTGTACGTGGGATCAGACGACCGGCTGTTCGAGGGAGATCGGATGAGGAGGAGACGGTCCACACAGACGCGCTGCCCCAACTCTTCTTCCGCTGCACGGCACTGCTCGTCTAGTGGTAACGAACTGTGATCCATCTCCCGTAGCATGTTCCTGGATGTTCTGCGCGTAGGAAATTTTAATTTGCAGGCGACGCACCCTACCGTAGAACCCAACAGGCGCCCCCCCTTTCCTTCTTCTCCTCCACTCTTTCCCCTCCCAAGTCCTAATCCAACTAGGAAAGGGAGGGAGTCCTACTCCCGGTGGTACTAGGACACCTCCCGGCGCGCCCTCTCCCTAGCCGGCCGCACCCCCCTTGCTCCTTTATATACGGGGGCAGGGGGCACCCTAGAGACACAACAATTTGATCGTTTGATCTTTTAGCCGTGTGCGGTGCCCCCCTCCACCATAGTCCACCTCGATAATAATGTAGCGGTGCTTAGGCGAAGCCCTGCATCGGTATAACATCAACATTGTCACCACGCCGTCGTGCTGACAAAACTCTCCCTCAACACTCGGCTGTATCGGAGTTCGAGGGACGTCATCGGGCTGAACGTGTGCTGAACTCGGAGGTGCCGTACGTTCGGTACTTAATAGGTTGGATCGTGAAGACGTACGACTACATCAACCGCGTTGTGCTAACGCTTCCGCTTTCGGTCTACGAGGGTACGTGGACAACACTCTCCCCTCTTGTTGCTATGCATCACCATGATCTTGCGTGTGCCTAGATTTTTTTTTGAAATTACAACGTTCCCCAACAGTGGCATCCGAGCCTGGTTTTATGCATAGATGTCATATGCACGAGTAGAACACAAGTGAGTTGTGGGTGATATAAGTCATACTGCTTACCAGCATGTCATACTTTGGTTCGGCGGTATTGTTGGATGAAGCGTCCCGGACCGCCATTACGCGTACGCTTACGCGAAACTGGTTCTACCGACGTGCTTTGCACACAGGTGGCTGGCAGGTGTCAGTTTCTCCAACTTTAGTTGAAACAAGTGTGGCTACGCCCGGTCCTTGCGAAGGTTAAAACAACACCAACTTTACAAACTATCGTTGTGGTTTTGATGCGTAGGTAAGAACGGTTCTTGCTAAGCCCATAGCAGCCACGTAAAACTTGCAACAACAAAGTAGAGGACGTCTAACTTGTTTTTGCAGGGCATGTTGTGATGTGATATGGTCAAGACATGATGCTAAATTTTATTGTATGAGATGATCATGTTTTGTAACCGAGTTATCGGCAACTGGCAGGAGCCATATGGTTGTCGCTTTATTGTATGCAATGCAATCACCCTGTCATGCTTTAATTTATCACTAAGCGGTAGCGATAGTCGTAGAAGCATAAGATTGTCGAGACGACAACGATGCTACGATGAAGATCAAGGTGTAGCGCCGGTGACGATGGTGATCATGACGGTGCTTCGGAGATGGAGATCACAAGCACAAGATGATAATGGCCATATCATATCACTTATATTGATTGCATGTGATGTTTATCTTTTTATGCGTCTTATCTTGCTTTAATTGACGGTAGCATTATAAGATGATCCCTCACTAAATTATCAAAGTATAAGTGTTCTCCCTGAGTATGCACCGTTGCGAAAGTTCTTCGTGCTGAGACACCACGTGATGATCGGGTGTGATAGGCTCTACGTTCAAATACAACGGGTGCAAAACAGTTGCACTGACGGAATACTCAGGTTAAACTTGACGAGCCTAGCATATAATAGATGTGGCCTCGGAACACGGAGACCGAAAGGTCGAGCATGAATCATATAGTAGATATGATCAACATAGTGATGTTCACCATTGAAACTAATCCATCTCACGTGATGATCGGACATGGTTTAGTCGATTTGGATCACGTGATCACTTAGAGGATTAGAGGGATGTCTATCTAAGTGGGAGTTCTTAAGTAATATGATTAGTTGAACTTAAATTTATCATGAACTTAGTACCTGATAGTATGTTGCTTGTCTATGTTGATTGTAGATAGATGGCCCGTCTTTGTTGTTCCGTTGAATTTCAATGCGTTCCTTGAGAAAGCAAAGTTGAAAGATGATGGTAGCAATTACACGGACTGGGTCCGTAACTTGAGGATTATCCTCATTGCTGCACAGAAGAATTACGTCCTGGAAGCACTGCTAGGTGCCAGGCCTGCTACAGGAGCAACACCAGATGTTATGAACGTCTGGCAAAGCAAAGCTGATGACTACTCGATAGTTCAGTGTGCCATGCTTTACGGCTTAGAACCGGGACTTCAACGACGTTTTGAATGTCATGGAGCATATGAGATGTTCCAGGAGTTGAAGTTAATATTTCAAGCAAATGCCCGGATTGAGAGATATGAAGTCTCCAATAAGTTCTACAGCTGCAAGATGGAGGAGAATAGTTCTGTCAGTGAGCATATACTCAAGATGTCTGGGTATAATAATCACTTGATTCAACTGGGAGTTAATCTTCCGGATGATAGCGTCATTGACATAATTCTCCAATCATCGCCACCAAGCTACAAGAGCTTCGTGATGAACTATAATATGCAAGGGATGGATAAGACGATTCCCGAGCTCTTCGCAATGCTAAAGTCTGCGGAGGTAGAAATCAAGAAGGAGCATCAAGTGTTGATGGTCAATAAAACCACCAGTTTCAAGAAAAAGGGCAAAGGGAAGAAGAAGGGGAACTTAAAGAAGAACAACAAGCAAGTTGTCGCTCAGAGAAGAAACCCAAGTCTGGACCTAAGCACGAGACCAGTGCTTCTACTACAAGCAGACTAGTCACTGGAAGCGGAACTACCCCAAGTATTTGGCGGATAAAAAGGATGGCAAGGTGAACAAAGGTATATGTGATATACATGTTATTGATGTGTACCTTACTAATGCTCGCAGTAGCACCTAGGTATTTGATACTGGTTCTGTTTCTAATATTTGCAACTCGAAAGAGGGGCTACGGATTAAGTGAAGATTGGCTAAGGACGAGGTGATGATGCGCGTGGGAAATGGTTCCAAAGTCGATGTGATCGCGGTCGGCCCGCTACCTCTAATCTACCTTCGGGATTAGTGTTAGACCTAAGTAGTTGTTATTTGGTGCCAGCGTTGAGCATGAACATTATATCTGGATCTTGTTTGATGCGAGACGGATATTCATTTAAATCAGAGAATAATGGTTGTTATATTTATATGAGTAATATCTTTTATGGTCATGCACCCTTGAAGAGTGGTCTATTTTTATTGAATCTGAATAGTAGTGATACACATATTCATAATGTTGAAGCCAAAAGATGCAGAGTTGATAATGATAGTGCAACTTATTTGTGGCACTGCCGTTTAGGTCATATCGGTGTAAAGCGCATGAAGAAACTCCATACTGATGGACTTTTGGAACCACTTGATTATGAATCACTGGTACTTGCGAACCGTGCCTCATGGGCAAGATGACTAAAACGCCGTTCTTCGGAACTATGGAGAGAGCAACAGATTTGTTGGAAATCATACATACAGATGTATGTGATCCGATGAATGTTGAGGCTCATGGCATGTCGTTGTTTTCTCACCTTCACAGATGATTTAAGTAGATATGGGTATATCTACTTAATAAAACATAAGTCTGAAACTTTTGAAAAGTTCAAAGAATTTCAGAGTGAAGTTGAAAATCATCGTAACAAGAAAATAAAGTTTCTACGATCTGATCGTGTAGGAGAATATTTGAGTTACGAGTTTGGTCTACATTTGAAACAATGCGAAATAGTTTCGCAACTCGCGCCACCCGGAACACCACAGCGTAATGGTGTGTCCGAACATTGTAATCGTACTTTACTTGATATGGTGCGATCTATGATGTCTCTTACTGATTTACCGCTATCGTTTTGGGGTTATGCTTTAGAGACGGCTGCATTCACGTTAAATAGGACACCATCAAAATCCGTTGAGACGATGCCTTATGAACTATGGTTTGGCAAGAAACCAAAGTTGTCGTTTCTTAAAGTTTGGGGCTGCGATGCTTATGTGAAAAGCTTCAACCTGATAAGCTCGAACCCAAATCGGAGAAATGTGTCTTCATAGGATACCCAAAGGAGACTGTTGGGTACACCTTCTATCACAAATCCAAGGCAAGACTTTTGTTGCAAAATTCAAGTTTTTCTAGAGAAGGAGTTTCTCTCGAAAGAAGTGAGTGGGAGGAAAGTAGAACTTGATGAGGTAATCGTACCTACTCCCTTATTGGAAAGTAGTTCATCGCAAAAACCGGTTTTTGCGACACCTACACCAATTAGTGAGGAAGTTAATGATGATGATCATGAAACTTCAGATCAAGTTGTTCTTGAACCTCGTGAGGTCAACCAGAGTAAGATCCGCACTGTGAGTGGTACGGTAATCCTATTCTGGAAGTTATGTTACTAGACCATGACTAACCTACGAACTATGAAGAAGCGATGGTGAGCCCAGATTCTGAAAAATGGCTTGAGGCCATGAAATCGGAGATGGGATCCATGTATGAGAACAAAGTGTGGACTTTGGTTGACTTGCCCGATGATCGGCAAGCAATTGAGAATAAATGGATCTTCAAGAAGAAGACTGACGCTGACGGTAATGTTACTGTCTAGAAAGCTCGACTTGTCGCGAAAGGTTTTCGACAAGTTCAAGGGATTGACTACGATGAGACCTTCTCAGCCGTAGCGATGCTTAAGTCTGTCCGAATCATGTTAGCAATTCCTGCATTTTATGATTATGAAATTTGGCAAATGGATGTCAAAACTGCATTCCTGAATGGATTTCTGGAAGAAGAGTTGTATATGATGCAACCAGAAGGTTTTGTCGATCCAAAGGGAGCTAACAAAGTGTGCAAGCTCCAGCGATCCATTTATGGACTGTTGCAAGCCTCTCGGAGTTGGAATAAATGCTTTGATAGTGTGATCAAATCATTTGGTTTTGTACAGACTTTTGGAGAAGCCTGTATTTACAAGAAAGTGAGTGGGAGCTCTGTAGCATTTCTGATATTACATGTGGATGACATATTGCTGATTGGAAATGATATAGAATTTCTGGATAGCATAAAGGGATACTTGAATAAGAGTTTTTCAATGAAAGACCTCGGTGAAGCTGCTTACATATTGGGCATCAAGATCTATAGAGATAGATCAAGACGCTTAATTGGACTTTCACAAAGCACATACCTTGACAAAGTTTTGAAGAAGTTCAAAATGGATCAAGCAAAGAAAGGGTTCTTACCTGTGTTACAAGGTGTGAAGTTGAGTAAGACTCAATGCCCAACCACTACAGAAGATAGAGAGAAGATGAAATATGCTCCCTATGCTTCAGCCATAGGCTCTATCATGTATGCAATGCTGTGTACCAGACCTGATGTGTGCCTTGCTATAAGTCTAGCAGGGAGGTACCAAAGTAATCCAGTGGATCACTGGACAACGGTCAAGAACATCCTGAAATACCTAAAAAGGACTAAGGATATGTTTCTCTTTTATGGAGGTGACAAAGAGCTCATCGTAAATGGTTACATTGATGCAAGCTTTGACACTGATCCGGACGATTCTAAATCACAAACCGGATACGTGTTTACATTGAACAATGGAGCTGTCAGTTGGTGCAGTTCTAAACAAAGCGTCGTGGCGGGATCTACGTGTGACACGGAGTATATAGCTGCTTCGGAAGCAGCAAATGAAGGAGTCTGGATGAAGGAGTTCATATCCGATCTAGGTGTCATACCTAGTGCATCGGGTCCAACGAAAATCTTTTGTGACAACACTGGTGCAATTGCCTTGGCGAAGGAATCTAGATTTCACAAGAGAACCAAGCATCAAGAGACGCTTCAATTCCATCCGGGATCAGTTCCAGGTGGGAGACATAGAAATTTGCCAGATACATACGGATCTGAATGTTGCAGACCCGTTGACTAAGCCTCTTCCACGAGCAAAACATGATCAACACCAAGGCTCCATGGGTGTTAGAATCATTACTGTGTAATCTAGATTATTGACTCTAGTGCAAGTGGGAGACTCAAGGAAATATGCCCTAGAGGCAATAATAAAGTTATTATTTATTTCCTTATATCATGATAAATGTTTATTATTCATGCTAGAATTGTATTAACCGGAAACATAATACATGTGTGGATACATAGACAAACAGAGTGTCACTAGTATGCCTCTACTTGACTAGCTCGTTAATCAAAGATGGTTATGTTTCCTAACCATTGACATGAGTTGTCATTTGATTAACGGGATCACATCATTAGAAGAATGATGTGAATGACTTGACCCATTCCGTAGCTTAGCACTCGATCGTTTAGTATGTTGTTATTGCTTTCTTCATGACTTATACATGTTCCTATGACTATGAGATTATGCAACTCCCGTTTACCGGAGGAACACTTTGTGTGCTACCAAACGTCACAATGTAACTGGGTGATTATAAAGCTACTCTACAGGTGTCTCCGAAGGTACATGTTGGGTTGGCGTATTTCGAGATTAGGATTTGTCACTCCGATTGTCGGAGAGGTATCTCTGGGCCCCCTTGGTAATAGACATCACTTAAGCCTTGCAAGCGTTGTAACTAATGAGTTAGTTGCGGGATGATGTATTACGGAATGAGTAAAGAGACTTGTTGGTAACGAGATTGAACTAGGTATTGAGATACCGACGATCGAATCTCGGCCAAGTAACATACCGATGACAAAGGGAACAACGTATGTTGTTATGCGGTCTGACCGATAAAGATCTCCGTAGAATATGTGGGAGCAAATATGAGCATCCAGGTTCTTCTATTAGTTATTGACCAGAGACATGTCTCGGTTAGGTCTACATAGTTATCGCACCCGTAGGGTCCGCACGCTTAACGTTTCGATGAAAGTTTTATTATGAGTTTATATGTTTTGATGTACCGAAGGTTGTTCGGAGTACCGAATGTGATCACGGACATGAAGAGGACTCTCGAAATGGTCGATACATGAAGATTGATATATTGGAAGCCTATGTTTTGATATCAGAAGTGTTCCGGGTGAAATCGGGATATTACCGGAATACCGGGAGGTTACCGGAACCCCCCGGCAACTTAATGGGCCATAGTGGGTGTCGGTGTCAAAACCGGCGGATCTCGGGTAGGGGGTCCCAAACTGTGCGTCTAGGAGGATGGCAACAGGAGACAAGGGACACGATGTTTTTACCTAGGTTTGGGCCCTCTCGATGGAGGTAAAACCCTACTCCTGCTTGATTAATATTGATGATATGGGTAGTATAAGAGTAGATCTACCACGAGATCAGAGAGGCTAAACCCTAGAAGCTAGCCTATGGTATGATTGTTGTTCGTCCTACGGACTAAAACCCACCGTTTATATAGACACCGGAGAGGGTTAGGGTTACATAGAGTCGGTTACAAATGGGAGGAGATCTACATATCCGTATCGCCAAGCTTGCCTTCCACGCCAAGGAAAGTCCCATCCGGACACGGGACAAAGTCTTAAATCTTGTATCTTCATAGTCCAGGAGTCCGGCCAAAGGCTATAGTCCGGCCATCCGGACACCCCCTAATCCAGGACTCCCTCAGTAGCCCCTGAACTAGGCTTCAATGACGACGAGTCCGGCGCGCAGATTGTCTTCGGCATTGCAAGGCGGGTTCCTCCTCCGAATACTTCATAGAAGGTTTTGAACACAAGGATAGTGACCGGCTCTGCAACATAAGTTCCACATACCACTGTAAAGAGAAGAATATTTGCACAAATCCAATCTGCTGACGTATTCCGCAGCGTGACATCACACTGCGGCCAAGCCTTTATTCGAATCGTTTTTACTGTCCCACCTTAGCGCGTTTAGCGAGGCGGTTTCCTTGGCATGTCTTGTCGAAGCAGAGATCGTGTCCCCTTATTCCGGGATTCTCATCAATACGGGCGTGGGTAACCCAAACGTGCCATTAATTTACGGTGCTTGGGAGGTAAGCGAGTTTTACTAGGATGGTGGGGGCACATAGTTTCGTCCGCCCATATAAGGGGATAAGGACCCACCTTTTCCATCTACGCCTTCTTCCTCCTTTGCTTATCCATTTTCGCGCACTCGAGCTCCAGCGCCCAAGTCCGCACATCCCACCTCAATCTTCTCCAGCCATGTCCGGAGTGGGAGGCAAGTGGATGGCCTCCTCCGTCACGGAGGGACACATCAAGAAGCTGAGGAAAGCCGGATACTTGTCCAATGACATCGCGCACCGGCTCCCTGACAAGGGGCAGCTCATCCCCACCCCCAGGCCCCATGAGAGGGTGGTGTTCCTCACCCATTTCCTCCGTGGACTAGGTTTCCCACTTCACCCATTTGTCTGGGGACTCATGTTCTACTACGGCCTGGATTTCCATGATTTGGCCCCGAACTTCATCCTCAACATGTCGACGTTCATTGTCGTGTGTGATGCCTTCCTCTGCATCCAGCCCCACTTCGGCTTATGGCTGAGGACCTTCAATGTCAAACCGAAGGTAGTGGGCGGCCGCCAAGCGGAGTGCGGAGGCGCCATGGTGGGCAAGATGCCCAACGTTACATGGCTCGAGGGCTCCTTCGTGGACCATAAAGGGGTGGCAATCGGGGTGGTTCTACATCGCCGAGCCGCGTGACCCTGAATGGGCAGCGGCCCCCGAATTCCGACCTGGCTTCCCTACACGGCTCACCTCCTGGAAATAGACGAGCCTGTCGTGGGGTAATTCGGAGGAGCTGACCGGACTCCAAACCTGCATCCAAAACCTGGTGAGCAAGAAGCTCAAACTCGTCAACGTAGTCCAGGTCATGCTCATCCGCCGGATTCTCCCGTGCCAACAACTGGATTTCAGTTTGTGGGAGTTTGATCCGGCATAGCACCGAACCCTGAGTAGGCTCTTCGACACTACGTACAAAGACGCCTGGAAGGTGCTGTTCAAGGGCGCCGAAGCCCCCGCATCCGCTACCGAGGATCGCGGATTCAGCGCGCGGCATCAAGCCAACGCGGTAAGCTATTTTACCCTTTACGGGTTACTTGTTTTCCACAGTTTGATTCTATGATGGATCTAAACCCCCTTACCTTTGGCAGGATTGGCAGAAGACGTCCGGACAGATTGACTGTCCGGCTCCCTTGCCCGAAGACCCAGCGGACGCCCGCTTGACGGGGCTGCTGGTTCCGGCAGCTTACGTGGTGCCGGAGAAGAAGGCCACGGGAACTCGAAAGAGTTCCCGGCGCCTTGTGGTGTTGGATTCATCGTCCGATGACTCCGAGGCGGACTCCTCCCACGAAGAAGAGGAGGAGGAAGAAGAGGCCTCTCCCCCTCCAGCGGGGGGAGGAACGAAAAGGAAGGCCGCCCCAACTGTGGCGGCCGGAGGGTCCAAGAAGGGAAGGACCCTTCCTCCGGACTACTCCACCAATGCCGATGACAGCGAAGAGGAGTGGCCATCCAGGGCCAAGCCCCTGGCAAAATCGTAAGTATCCGGATACCAGAATAACTCATGGCGTTCCTCTGTTGCACAGTATCTTCTGACGCCAAATATAATTATGCAGTCCGCCCAAGGCCGGGCTCGACGCTTCGTCGAGCGGCTCCCTGGGTTCGTCGGATGTGAATAGCACTTCACTTCCGGTCGCCTCCTCCCCTCGCGCTGCGGATGATGCCGAGGTGGGGTCCCAAAAGGGGCCAGGCCAGGAGGAGGTGGTCCTGGAGGCGCCGCAAGGCGACCTCCCGGGCTCCAGGCGCAAAGGGGATAAAACCCCCAAGGGCTCCAAGTCCGGCCCTGGGCCGGACACTGCACCGGAACCTTCAACGGTTCCGGAATCCGGCAGGCGGCCCCCTACTAAGAAGGGCAAGCCTATGAAGCCGGTGACCTCCGTCCAACCGGAGGCACCGGATAATCTACTGGAGGTTCTTAACGGCGCCTCCATCGACGAGGAGCACCACACTATTATGAGTGCGGTGATCCAGAAGGTCCACCGCCAACAATGGGCTGGCCGAAGCTCGTGCCAGCCTTCTAACAGGCTTTGAGGTATGTATTTAAGATATGTAAGAATATTACCGCATAGACAGTAGCCCCTGATGCCCATTTTGGTGTTCGGAAAGAAAAGCCAAACTGAGGATCAAAAAGATATACGCAGGAGTCTAACATAAGTATGTCAATATGGGAATGCAGGTGTCTGTGACCTCCGCCCAGACCGATCAATGGAGGTCGATGCATTAAAGCAGAGCCTCGAGCGGTCCGAGAACGAGCTCGGCCTTGCCAAGAAGCAGCTCGAGGACAAGGAAGGTAAGTAATACCTTATGTAAGTATATATATATAAAAGATGTGGTTGCAAAAAATGACAGGACCAACGTGAGTATTACAGGGGCCACAACCCATGTGGCAACCCTGAAGGAAGCATTGTCCAAGGCCGAAGAAAATGCGGCCGTGGAGCGTACCCAGCGAGAAAAGCGGGAGGAGCGAGTGGCGGAGGTGCAGCAACAGCTCCAGGCTCTCGTGGAAAAACACGAGAGTTTGGAGCATGACTCAAAGACTCGAGAGTCCTAGCTCGCCTCGGCGCTTGAGAGCGCCAAATCTGCCAAGGCCGAAGCCCAAAAACCCCTCCAGGAAATTGAGGCGATGAAGAAGATAGCGGCGGGTAAGGCATTCTTTATGCAAAGCAATCACGTGAAAGTGAATTAATTTTTACTTACCCGAGTCCGGAGCTCTCCAGGAGCATTCGCAGATCTTCCCCGGAGTGTGTCCGATGCCGCCGCATTCTACCGAGCCGTAGAGGGGAGCTCGATGGAGAAGGTGTTCTGGTCTCAGTATGCTGAGGCCGGACACCCGGTGCCCTGAGCGACCATTTGAAACAATGGTCAAGCTTCATAAGGTGGCGGACAGGCCATGAAGGGTCTCCTAGTCCCATGTGGCACAGGAGGCCATGCCCTGGAGCTACTTCGGGCTGGTGAGGCGGCTGGTGGATGCCTGTCCATGGCTTGAAGTCGTCAAGCGCTCTGTATGCATCAAAGGTGCCCGTAGGGCCCTTGCCCGTGCTAAAGTGCACCAGGGCAAGATGGACGCTGAGAAGCTTGTGATGGATGGACCACCGTCGGGCAAGGAGCATCGCAAGCCTGAGATGTATTATGAGGGTGCCCTGAAGGGTGCCCGCCTTATAGCGGATGAGTGCTCCAAAGATGTAATTTTTGAGTAAACTCGCATTTGTGATCCTGTACGCTGACAACTTGTTCATATCGCTAAAGCAACGCTTTTGAATTTAAAATATTACCTTCATGCGGCCGCTTATTAAAATTGAGAGATGGCGAAGTCGTCGGCTTCTCGCCCCCATGCCACGAAAGTGCTTTGGGGTGTTCGATAAACTTGAGCGCTCTTTTTCCCATTCTTGGGTCCTTCGAGGGAGGCGCTCAACACAACGGAACAAGGCAATCGAACTATAATGCTTGAACACTCTCACTTAGCCATAGAATTCTATAATTTTAAATTTCGCGAAGCCCCTAGTATTCGAAGACCGTGTTTGGGGCGCTATCCACGCCTTGGCCGGACAATGCCGACTCCTCCTCTAAGCGGCATAAGTCTTTAGGGACCCGAAAAAACCTCTCGAACAGCGACCGGCTCTCGAAAAGCCGAAGACCACTTCAAGTGTAACTGAGCCTGTACACCTGGTATGACGCCTTTAAAGGTCGTCTTTGTGGGTTTGATCCTTGAGGGATCTATGCCCATTTTTCGCAATATATCCTGATAAAGCAGGTTCAGGTTGCTGCCGCCGTCCATCAGGACTCTAGGGAGGTGAAATCCGTCAATGATTGGGTCTAGAACCAATGCGACGAATCCGCCATGGCGGATGCTAGTGGGGTGGTCCCTTCTATCAAAAGTGATCGGGCAGGAGGACCACGGGTTGAACTTTGGGGCGACTGGCTCCATCGCATATACGTCCCTGAGTGCACGCTTCTGCTCCCTTTTGGGTATGTGGGTTGCGTATATCATGTTCACCGTCCGCACTTGTGGGGGGAAGCCCTTCTGTCCCCTATTGTTCGGCGGCCGGGGCTCCTTGTCATCGCTATGCAACCCCTTGTCATTGTTTTCGGCGTTTAACTTGCCAGCCTGCTTGAACACCCAACAATCCCTGTTGGTGTGGTTGGCTGGTTTTTCGGGGGTGCCGTGTATCTGGCACGAGCGATCGAGTATTCGGTCCAAATTAGACGGGCCCGGAGTATTTCTTTTGAATGGCTTTTTCACGACCGGGTTTAGAGCCTCTGAATCCGGCATTGACTGCCGTATCCTCAGCATTATCACCGTTAATGCGGCGCTTGTGCTTGTTGGGACGCGACCTGCCATTGCTGTCCTTGGTATCCGAATTACCAGGTATCTTGGTCATGTTATTACTACGAGCTAGCCAGCTGTCTTCTCCCGCGCAAAAGAGGGTCATTAGTGTTGTGAGGGCTGCTATGGATTTCGGCTTTTCCTGTCCTAGGTGCCGGGCAAGCCATTCGTCACGGATGTTATGCTTGAAGGCTGCGAGGGCCTCTGCGTCCTAACAATCGACTATTTGATTTTTCTTAGTTAGGAACCATGTAAAGAATTGTCTGGGTGATTCCTCTGGCTGCTGAATTATGTGGCTTAGGTCATCGGCATCTGGTGGTCGCACATAGGTGCCCTGGAAATTGTCGAGGAATGCGCCTTCCAGGTCCTCCCAACAACCAATTGACTCTGCTGGCAAGCTGTTAAGACAATGCCGAGCTGGTCCTTTAAGCTTTAGTGGGAGGTATTTGATGGCGTGTAGGTCATCACCGCAGGCCATGTGGATATGAAGGAGATAGTCCTCGATCCATACCGCAGGGTCTGTTGTGCCATCGTATGATTCGATGTTTATGGGTTTGAGAGCCTCGGGGATTTGATGATCATTACTCCATCTATGAAGCATAGTGGGTGTGCGGCACCTCTGTACTGGGCTATATCACGACATAGCTCAAATGAGCTTTGTCTACTGTGTTCGGCCCGGCCGGAATTGCCATATCCGGCATGACGGTTAACGTCACGTGTCGTGGGGCGCCCACGCGATCTGTAGATCGATCTTGTTTGCCTTGCCTTGTCCTCCAATATATCTCGCAGGTCTGGCGCATTTCCCCGTGCCTTGGTATTCTCTGAGTGACGCCGGGGTGCGGCTTGAGTGGAGGGCCGAGAGGCCTCTCTGTCAGCTGCCACGAGGTGGCGGTCGGCCCGCGTCGTCTTGCTGGTGATGTAGTTTTATGTGCTTCCTCCTCTAATCGGGGTAGCGATCTGCGCTTTGGGTAGCTCTTGGAGGGGCGTTGAGTTCAGACTCTTGCCGCAAGGACTTCAGTCCATCTGTCGGCTAGCAAGTCTTGGTCAGCTCTAAGTTGTTGATGTTTTTTCTTGAGGCTGCTCGCCGTGGCCATAAGCCTGCGTTTGAAACACTCTTGTTCGACGGGATCCTCAGGCACGACAAATTCGTCGTCGTCGAGGCTTGCCTCGTCTTCGGAGGGAGGCATGTAATTATCGTCCTCTACCTCTCTGTCTGCCGCTCTCTCATGAGGGCTGGCTTCTCCATCCTCCTGTGTTGAATCCTGCTGGAGGGGGTTGTCTTCGGCACTGTCCGGGGTGTTATTATCTCCCGTGCCGGAATTGCCGTTTTTGGTTTGGCGGGATTTAGAGCGGCGCCGCTGACGCCGGCGCTTAGGCTGCTTCTTGGAGGGGTCGTCCTCCATTGTTCCATCGCCATTCCCTTCTTTTGGGATGTCCACCATGTATATGTCGTATGACGAGGTGGCCTTCCAAAGTGCCTGTAGGCGCTGGTTCTTGGTCGCCTCTGCATCGTCGTCCATACCGTCGATGTCTTCGGAGTCGAAGTCGAGCATGTCGGTTAAATCATCGACAATGGCTACTAAGTGGGTGGTGGGTGGGCTTTGAATTTCTTCATCGTCCGCATCCCAACCTTGCTGGCCATAGTCCGGCCAGGGCTCTCCTGATAAAGAGAGAGACTTTAGTGAATTCAGGATGTAACCGAAGGGCGAGTGCTGAAAGATGTCCGCGGCGGCGAACTCCATGATCGGCGCCCAATCGGATTCGATTGGCTGGGACGCGGAGGGCTCGGAGTCCGGAGAGGAGTCCGGCACCTTGGAGTCACGAAGCCGCCAAAGGACAGGTATGGTGTTCGCTCGATCGCCGTAGAGATTGCAGCCCCCGAGGCAAAGGTGTCCAGCCACCCGTCCCCGACATTGACGCAGCCGGCTCGAGCCGAGGGTCGGAGCGAACATCGGTGCGGCCTCCGTGGCCTGTTCGCGGCAGAGCTAGATCATGCCCATCGTGACAAAGGCGGCGCTGGCTGCAGCTCGAGCCCGTCGAAGATCAAGTCTCCGCGGACGTCGGCCGTGTTGTTCAAACTTCCAAATCTGACCTGATGGCGGGGCGTAGCTTCGATCTGTTCGGATGGCTGCGAATTGGCCCGCAGCAAAGCCGCCGAATACAAAGATCTGTCCGGGGAGAAAAGCCTCCCCCTGGACCGCATCGTTGTTGATGATCGGAGGAGCCATCGGGCCTAAAGATGACAACACAGAGGAACTCTCAATGAAAGCACCAATGTCGGTGTCAAAACCGGCGGATCTCGGGTAGGGGGTCCCGAGCGTGCGTGTAGGCGGATGGTAACAGGAGACAAGGGACACGATGTTTTTACCCAGGTTCGGCCCTCTCGATGGAGGTAAAACCCTACTCCTGCTTGATTAATATTGATGATATGGGTAGTACAAGAGTAGATCTACCACGAGATCGAGAGGATAAACCCTAGAAGCTAGCCTATGGTATGATTGTTGTTCGTCCCACGGACTAAAACCCTCCGGTTTATATAGACACCGGAGAGGGTTAGGGTTACATAGAGTCGGTTACAAATGGGAGGAGATCTACATATCCAGTACGCCAAGCTTGCCTTCCACGCCAAGGAAAGACCCATCCGGACACGGGACGAAGTCTTCAATCTTGTATCTTCATAGTCCAGGAGTCCGGCCAAAGGCTATAGTCCGGCCATCCGGACACCCCCTAATCAAGGCTCCCTCAGTGGGCCTAGGTGGAAGAGAGGAGAGGTGGATACGGCTGGGCCGCGCGCCCCTCCCCCCCAGTCCGAATAGGACAAGGAGAGGGGGGCGGCACCCCCCCTTCCTTCTTCTCCTCAACTCTTTCCCCCTCCCAAGTCCTAATCCAACTAGGAAAGGGGGGGAGTCCTACTCCCTTGGGAGTAGGACTCCTCAGCCGCCTCTCCACGGCCGCACCCCCCTTGCTCCTTTATATACGGGGGCAGGGGGGCACCCTAGAGACACAACAATTTGATCGTTTGATCTTTTAGCCCTGTGCAGTGCCCCCCTCTACCATAGTCCACCTTGATAATACTTTAGCGGTGCTTAGGCGAAGCCCTGCGTCGGTAGAACATCAACATCGTCACCACGCCGTCGTGCTGACGAAACTCTCCCTCAACACTCGGCTGGATCGGAGTTCGAGGGATGTCATCGGGCTGAACGTGTGCTGAACTCGGAGGTGTCGTGCGTTCGGTACTTGATCGGTCGGATCGTGAAGACGCGTTTACTACATCAACCGTGTTGTGCTAACGCTTCCGCTTTCGGTCTCACGAGTCGTGGACCACACTCTCCCCTCTCGTTGCTATGCATCACCATGATCTTGCGTGTGCGTAGGAATTTTTTTGAAATTACTACGTTCCCCAACACCTTAATGGGCCTTAGTGGGAGAGAGGAGGAGGCGGCCAAGGTTGGCCCCCCAAGCCCAATCCGAATTGGGAGGGGGGCCGGCCCCCCTTTCCTTTCCCTCTCTCCTTCTTCCTTCCTCTCCTACTCCAACTAGGGAAAGGGGGGAATCCTACTCCCGGTGGGAGTAGGACTCCTCCTAGGGCGCGCCATAGAGACGGCCGGCCCTCCCCTCCTCCACTCCTTTATATACGGCGGAGGGGGGCACCGCATAGACACAAGTTGATTGTTTAGCCGTGTGTGGTGCCCCCCTCCACAGATTTCCACCTCGGTCATATCGTTGTAGTGCCTAGGCGAAGCCCTACGTCGATAAATTCATCAACACTGTCATCACTTCATCGTGCTGACGAAGCTCTTCCTCGACACTCAGCTGGATCTAGAGTTCGTGGGACGTCACCGAGCTGAACGTGTGCAGATCATGGAGGTGCCGTACTTTTGGTACTAGGATCGGTCAAATCGTGAAGACGTACGACTACATCAACCGTGTTGTCATAACGCTTCCGCTTTTGGTATACGAGGGTACGTGGACAACACTCTCCCCTCTCGTTGCTATGCATCACCTAGATGGATCTTGCATGTGTGTAGGATTTTTTTTTGAAATTACTGTGTTCCCAACAGCATTGACATTGGGGTAACCATCATATTCCTCTTTGTCCTCATCCTTATCAAATTCCTTTTCTTTCTCGCTGGCTGGCCCTCTCGGAAGCTCTGAATTAGGAGTCGACACTGTCGAGTGGTATGCTTGGGATAAATCAGGTTACCCTCTTCATCCTTCTTGGTGTGTATATGACACGGCAAATCTAGCACATCATTTCCTGCTTGATCTTTCACCTTCTTGGGGATCCATGGCCCCTTAGGCTTTCCTTTGAACTTTCCTTGAGTCACAACTGTGGCCTCACCAGGAGTTGCGGGTTCGGCTTTGCGCATCTGCTTCCGACTGGAATTCCCTCCTCCGACGTCCTGGGCGACTGGTTTGTTCTTGCCACTGCGGAGTCGGTCCTCCTCTTCACCGTTAGCATACCGAGTGGCTATTTCACCATCATTCGGGCCAGGGTCATATCTTGTAACGCCCCGGTTTCGATGCGCCAGGTATCTTCCAGTTATTCGCCGTAGTTGCCATGTCATGTGCTTGCGTGTTGCACTTTTCCATGTCATCATCTGCATTTCATATCATGTCGTCATGTGCATCGCATTTGCATACATGTTCGTTTATTGCATCCGAGCATTTTCCCCGTTGTCCGTTTTGCAATCCGGCACTCCTATGTCTCCCGGCGCCCTCTTTTACTTCTTTTCATGTGCGGGTGTTAAACGGTCTCGGAATGGACCGAGGTTTGTCAAGCGGCCTTGGTATAGCACCGGTAGACCGCCTGGTAAGTTTCGTGCCATTTGGAGGTCGTTTGGTACTCCAACGGTTAACCGGGTAACCGCAAAAGCCCCTTCTCTTTGCAGCACAACACCCCTTCCAAAGTGGCCCAAAACCCAGCAAACCCCCCTCCATGCTCTCGGTCGTTCGATCACGATCGTGTGGGCGAAAACCGTGCCTCATTTGGACTCTCCTAACTCCTTCTACCTATAAAAAGGCTTCCCCCGTCCATTTTCGCACATCAAACCCTAGTTTTCCCCTCCGCGCCGCGCCGGACATGTCCGTCCCCGGCCGGACACGTCCGCCGCCGCTCCCTCGCGAATCCGCCGCCGCCACGTGTCCCAGCGCCTCCTCTCTCTCCTCCCCGCCGCCGCGGCCCGCAGAGCCCATCCGGGGCCAGCGAACCCTTTCAGCGCCCGCCGCCGCCCAGACCGGCCGCCACGGACCGCCTTTGCCCCGAGCCGACCACTTGCCGCCGCCGAGCTCCGCCCGCAGGCGCCGCGCCGCCTCCTCGCCTCCCGGCCAGCGGGCGCCGCCGCCGCCCGGATCCGCGCCGCCCGCGCTTTGCCCGTACCTCGCCCGGCCGCCCCGTCGCCCAGCCCCAACCGCGCCCCGGCCGCCCGCGCTCGAGCTCCGTCACCTGAAGGCTCCCCGACCTCTCCCGCAGCTCCGGCCGCCGTCTCCCTCCTCTCCGGCCGTTCTCCGGCAAGAATCCGACGAGGTTGACTTTTTCCCCTTCCCCGAAATTTTGCACATTATCATGCCATGTTCGTCATGCCGTATGTCTGTCATCGCTGCTCCGTTTCAGGCGTGTAACTTGTCAAATTGTTCGCCTCGATGAGTACTTCATTTCATTTCATTGAACCATGTTCATTTGAGCTCATCTTGATGCCCGAATCATCGTTGCAAGAGTGCATGTTGTTGTTAATCTGCTGAAACTGGTATAACTTGCTCATTTGTCATTTTTGTTGCATTTGATGTGTGCATCCTATGAGGTTGATGTCTACATGTGTTTTGTGATATGTCATGCCATCTTCATAGAGGTGCCATCCATGTATTTTTGTGAGTTGTATAGTGAGTGCATCGAGCTTGTTAAGTAGGGTACTTGCTGTTACCGTTTTGCATGTCTGAATCTGCTATATCATGATGCTATGTTAACCTGCATCTACAAGTCATTCTATGCATAATCTGGAGATGTTCACTAAGGATGTTTTGTTAAACATGTCTCGCTCTATGCATCCATGCCCCTGGTTGCATTTATATCCTGCTGTATCTTGTTGTAATCTTGCTCCAAATTTGCTAAATAATGTTGCTGTCAGCCTGTTAACATTAAGTTCAATGTTGCCATTATTGTTGTTAGTGATGCATGCACTCTATGAACTTTCTCTTGCCATGATTAGCTTCATAAATATGTCTTCTTACTGTGAGTTTCCTTTCCATGCCATGTATTGCTCTGTGCTGAGTGGTTCAAGCTCACCAACATGCCTACTTATTGTTGTTCCTGCCATGTATGAATCTGTAATATAACTTGCCATGTTTACATGTGTGCCATCATATTTTTTGTGCCCTTTTCGCTGATGGTCAGTAAGGGACTTTTGTTATATGCATTTAGTAGTATCATTCCATGCCTTTTTTTGCCATTTTAAGTTCATTTAGCATGTTGTTTGATAGCTCTAAACATTGCAACCTGATGTTATTTTCTGCTAAAGTCTGAAACTGTTATTATATGCAATCTTTCCATGTCCTTTTGAGCATGTTCTAGTGATTTCTGGAGATAGCTCACTGTTCATGTTTTGTCATGATTTACATGTACATCATGCCCATGCCTTTTGTTTTCATATTTAGGTGCTTGCAATATGCCTACTTGCTGTTATGGACAGATTGTTGTTATGCCTTGTATAGGGTGTATGTGTTGATCCATTGCTCCGTTTTGAGTGTGCTCTATATGAAACTTGCTTGATTTTGCACGTAGTTTCATATTATCATGTTGCATCCTTGTTTTGATGTGTTTGCTTGATGTTTGTATGCATTTTGCATCAATGCCATGTTCAACTTGTTTTGCTCATATCTTCTATGCCGTAGCTCCGAATCTAATGAAATTTATATGTAACTTGACTAGAATTTCGTGTAGATCATCGTGGTGCATCTTAACTTGCTGTTTAACAACTTGAACATAAGGTTTATTCAGATCTGGACCAATTTCGAAATTTGCATATGAGGACTTACCGGAGTTGTGATATGTTGTTCCCGGCCTCATTTAAACTTGCCTTGATGTGTTGCTCTTGTTTGCATCATCTATTTCCATGAGTAGCTTCATGTAGTATTGTCTTGCATCATGCTTGTTGTGCATCATGTCTTGCTCATGTGTGGTGTGTTTACCGTGTTGTGTGCTTCTTTTCGATAGTTCCTGTTTCGTTGCGATCGTGAGGATTCGTTCGTCTACGCTTGGTTCGTCTTCGTGGCTTCATCTTCTTCGTCTAGCGGGATTTCAGGCAAGATGACCGCTACCCTGGATCTCACTACTATCATTGCTATG